>CM051244.1:30563340-31763340 GCA_027917425.1 Gastrophryne carolinensis | reverse complement strand
ACATTACGGCAAAACAACATATGTTTCAAAAAGGATAACACAGACATACAGAATGGTGAGACAGGGAAAAAAGTTAACTAAAATGCTGGCTGATCAGGTTGGCTCGAACAGATTGGCCAGACTCACTGGGGGGCCCCTCAAAATTCTCGGCTTCATCCTCGACGGCTGAAGAGGGCAGGCTGTCCACATAACGTGGGACACGTTCCATGATGGCAAAATTGTGCAAAACAGCACATGCCATTATAATGTCGATCACTTTCTTGGGATCATATTGCAGGGCCCCCCCAGTATGGTCAAGGCAACGAAAACGTGTCTTCAGCAGACCAAAGGCCCTCTCCACAACAGCCCGGGTCTTGCGATGCGCACGGTTATACGCTTCCTGAGAGGCATCCTGGGGCCGCAGCACAGGCGTCATGAGCCAGGGTAGAAGTGGGTACCCGGAATCACCTTAAACAGAGAATTAAATGTAATCAAAATTAAAAAGGCAACACAACCAACACCCAAAATTTCACAGATATCCTAATGATGTAAGGTAAAGTGTTCCCAAAAAAAAACAGGGCACATTAGGGCCCACAAAAATTGCACTAAGGTATCACCTAAATAAAAATGGCACTTCTATATACCAATTAATTAACAAACATCTGCACGGCCAAGGGTATTTGTATTTTACATATATTTGTAGTTTGCAGACATGTTACAATTAGGATGCTGCGGAGGGCCTATCCACATTTCTCTGGAAACTACAATGTATGCAGTTTAAGTCCACTTTGACATTTAACCACCAATAGTACCAAAGGAGCCAAAGGTCAAAGATCCCTATCCACATTTCACTGGAAAATACAATGTATGCAGTTTAAGTCCACTTTGACATTTAAAGACCAATAGTCCCAAAGGAGCCAAAGGTCAAAGATCCCTATCCACATTTCACTGGAAAATACAATGTATGCAGTTTAAGTCCACTTTGACATTTAAAGACCAATAGTCCCAAAGGAGCCAAAGGTCAAAGATCCTTGGGTATAAACTCCAAACCAATATATTTAGGCACAAGGAACTTACAGACATCCTAACTAAAGGGAAAACATTCTGAAGGCCACAGCGAGACAAGGATTTTTTGGGTAAGTTCCTAATATATGAGCCAAGAAAAAGGCAGTTGTACGCTTCTGTAAATTTATCCTTAAAAAACATATCAACAAATACAAGATTAATGCCACATTTAATAACACACAAATAGGACACACTTACCAAGCAGCCATGCCCCCGAAAATTCACCTGCCTCAAATCTCCGAAACAACCCAGATCGCCGGAGGATATAGGAGTCGTGGGACGATCCGGGGTAGCCGGCAAGGACACTCATAAACCGCATATCCGGACCAACCACGGCCTGGACATTAAGTGAGTGTCCCATTTTACGATTCCTTAAGGAAAAAACATACAAAAAGGGTAATTGATATTTGACCCAAACTAATAAATTAACCACAAAACATGTCTGCACTCTATTGGGAAAGACTAATGAAAAGCCGAGATAAAGCAGCTACACAAATGAGGGATAAACAAATATGCTGCCGCAAAGGAAAACAGGTTACATGACACGTTGGGCAACATAATAACCAATCTCAATACCTATATATATACTCGTCGGCTGCCCTAGGTACGAGTGCCACATGTGTGCAGTCAATTGCACCAATAACGTTGGGCATGTCGGCCACATTATAAAACCCAAGCTTAATGGCGTTTCTGGCTGCCATATCATCAGGAAAATAAATATATTTTTGAGTTATGGCAGCCATGCCTTCCAAAAATTTAGACAGTGCGCGGCTCAGCGTAGGCTGTGACATCCCCACAGAGAGGGCACCCAGCCTCTGGAACGAGCCGTTCGCCAAAAATTGCAGGCAGCCAAGCATCTTGGTCATACCTGAAATTGCATGCCCCTTCCTTGTGGTGCGGGCTAACCATGGCCGCAGCTCACTATATAATTTATGGAGGGAAGCGCGATTAAGCCTGGTCAGCTCGAACAGCTCAACATCATTCATGCTATCGATGTTCATGCGACGACGCAGGGGCAATCTGCTCTCAGACATCTCGATCAACTCAATGCCAAAAAGCATAAGCCCTTGATGTGCCACAAACTCGCTCCGCTCCATCCTACTCCCGAGGCCAAATAGCTGCCGGCAAACATTTCGTAAAGCAGCTCTTTAATGGGCTTCAAAACAATTAGCAATCACCTCTCTGAATTGGGCGCAAGCCCATGTGAAGGACGTAAAAAATAGGATCGGACGCAAATAATACGATTTGGACGGGAAAAACACACGAACTAACGCAAATTATACGATTCTCGTACGAAATGCGTATGTTCATATACGTCTATGCGCGAACGATCGTGCGAATACGAAATGGCCAAAAAAACCAGAAAAAATGACAAACACCCACCCAAACTTACGATTCTCGATACGAAATCACTTAACTTTTGCTCTTTGAATCGAGGGGTTAGTCTATGCAATCTATTATGTTTTATATCCTTCTCTATCTAATGACACTGGTTGAGGGGTTAAATATGGCACTTGTCGCTTAGAGACATGACGAATACAAGCTAGGTTATTTTCGCTGGATTTCTTATTCGGACAATTAGGTCATCAGCTTATTTTTTAAACCATTTATTCCAATTCCCAAAAAGTTGGGACGCTGTTTAATATGTAAAGAGAGTAAGAATACAATGATCAATAATTCTCATATAACCATATTGTATTTTCAAAGGGACAGTTCAGGCAGCAGCAATAATAAGGCAGCAAGAAGGGCGCCGGCCCTTTAAGGCCGGCAGCCCCATGACTGGCCTGCGCTTCCTGCTGGAAGCTGACCAGCCATGGGATTGGGGGAAGAGTTCGGGGGAAGTGACCTCAGGGGAGGGGGAGGGGGGAGTATAAAGGGGTTGGTTCCCCCCTCCTCCTCCTCTTTGGCCCCCGATCTTTTCGCTGGAACGTGCTGTCAGGTTTGACGCCCGTCCAGACCCCCATATAAAAAAAAAAAAAAATGGAAGCCCTAATGGCTGTTCTCCCAGGAGTGGCCGCACGTGCCGGGCGCCGAGGCCTTCTACTTCCTCCCCGCCGGGTAGCTCGAGGCGGCGGGGAGAGGCTCCGCCCCCTCCAATGCGGCCGGGGCAGAGACACAAGCAGGCGGCCTCGCGCTGGCCGCCTGCTCTGGCAGTGGAGCCCCGGGCGTCTCTGCTGACGCTACAGGGGCTCTGGAGTCAGGCAGCGGGTGGGGACACAAGGGGGGAGCCCCCGGCGTCCCCATGGACGCTGGTAGGGCTCCCTCTTCTTTATGTACAGGCGTCTGCTATGATGCTGGTGGGGCCCCTATCTCAGCACATCTGGGGGGCCAAAGAGAGGGAGCCCCCAGTGTTCTCACGGACGCTGGCCTGGCTCCCTATACAATATGTTCAGGAGTCCCAGGCGTCATTTATGATGCCTCCGGGGCTCCTAATGCCTCACTCGGGGGTCAGAGTAGGGGAGCCTTTTTTGGCGCCGTCGGGGCTCCTAATACAGCACACAGGGAGGGAAAAAGGGGGGGAGCCCCCGGGGTCCAGACGGACGCTTGTCGGGCCCTCTCAATGGACGGTACGGGGGTCCCCAGCACCTGGAGTGAGGCATGGGGGGCCCCTCAAGCTGCACACCCCCCGGCCCCCTCGGGCATCCTGGCTTGGGAATTCTATGCTCACGCACTCGCCACTCCCCCCTCATCGACCCCTCCCCCCAACCAGTTGTAGGCTTGGCCTTTTGAGCTGGCTTCGCCGCTCTCGGGCCTAGCGCGGCTGGCGTCCACCCCTTTTAGCGCGCCCCACGCCACGGTCCCAGCTCACGGGGGTGGTTTGCATGGAACGGACAGGCTCCTCCCTTCTTCTTTTTTCCCAGCAGGCGATGTCCGATCAGGAAGGGATCCAGAGTGGCATGGCGGTCGGGGCATCGGGACGATGGGCCGGAGAGGCCCGCGCTGAGTCGGCCAGGCTTTCGGCGTCCAGCGCGGGTGGTACGAGATCTTCATTCGGAGCTCCAGCGGCGGCCTCGGGGTCGGCGGGTGCGTCGGGACATTCAGCAGGAGGCGGGATCCGGGGTCAGTCGTGCTCCGGATCTCCGGAGGGCATCCCGAGTGGCGGGGCCATTCATCAAGGTGAGCCTCTACAGATCGGCGTATCCAACAACGTGTCGCACTCGGGGTTTGAGGGGCTCGCCGGGGGGGGGGTGGCTCAGGCAGGTTGGGGGGGTTTATAACAGGTATGCGGGTGTTATTGGATAGATGGGAGGCTACGGGGTCGGAGTCGGCGGTGGACCCCAGGGGGGTGTGGGACCCGGCGTCGGCGAGGGGGGGGAGTGCCCAGGGAGATGGTTGGAGGTTGTAGAATGGCGGTGGTGCAGACAGGGGTAGCGCCGGTGGATCGGGACGTTGGGGTGGATAAGGGACCTGGTCCAGAGGTGGAAAAAAGGGGGGCATCAGTTTCGGATCAGGCTAAGGGGCACTCGTACATTTGCTTTGAGGGCCCGTTGGGGGGCCACCTGAAGCTGGAAGTTAAGGAAAAGATTTGGAGGCGGGAGTACGTAGATATTTTTACACTGCTCCCTCTGGAACATTTTGGAACTGACAGATGGGGGAGGGGAAGGGAGCACTTTAAAGAAGAGGATGAGGACAGAAGGACTTTTAAGTTGATCCCGAGGACGTTCGGGAACTGGCTACAGGCTTTTGCGATCTTGGCGAGTGTAGTGGGGGAAAAGAACCCGGAGAATTGTTCTCCGCTGTTTTGTTACCTAGACAACATATGGGAGGCACACCAGGTTTATGGGGGGATGGCGTGGCTGAGGTATGATGAGCAATTCTGGCAGCGGATGCCGGTGTGTGCCGAGCTAGGTTAGGACCATAGGGACATCGGGCTGTGGTTGCGGGTTATGAACTCTCGGGGGGGGGGGGGGGTATATTCCGCTGTGGCCAGCTCGTCGCCCTTTCAGGGGGGCGCCACCTCGTCCACTCCAGGGGTGGCGGAGGCAACATGTAAAGTAGTGTGCTGGGCATTTAATGATTCCCAGTGTCAATTCGGTACAGGATGTAAATTTTGGCACGAATGCTCAGCATGCGGGGGTAATCACTCCGTTGGGCGCTGGTTCAGGAAAGGACAGGGAGGGGTTCAGGAGGTTCCCAGAAGGTCCTGCCAAGAGGGATAACGCCGGCCAAAGGAGAGGCGATGCTCCCGTGGCTAAATAAGTATCCGGATCAGCGGGCCGCACAGTTGCTGGCAGAGGGTTTTAGGGAAGGTTTTAGGATCCCATGTCAGGCACCCCCCAGGGAAAGGGGGGCGGTAAAAAAAGTCAGCCAGGCTACATCCGGATGTGGTGAGGCAGAAGCTGGAAAAGGAAGTATTATTGGGGCGGATGTCGGGCCGTTTACCGATCCACCGGTGGAGGGATTGGTGGTGTCCCCATTGGGCGTAGTGCCAAAAAAGGAAAAGGGGAAGTTTCGCCTGATTCACCACTTGTCCTTTCCAAAGGGGGGATCTGTCAACGATGGCATTGACCGGGAGTTGTCGTCAGTGGCGTACACGTCATTCGACTTTGCATTGGCAATGGTGCGGGAAGCGGGCCTGGGGGCGCTAATGGCCAAAACAGATATTGAAGTGGCGTTTAGGTTGTTGCCAGTTCAGAGTGAGAGAGAGGGAGAGTGTTTACTTATTGGGGGGGTGTTTATTTGAGGGGGGGTATTACGTGGACCGCTGTCTCCCGATGGGATGTTCAATCTCATGCTCATACTTTGAGGCATTCAGCTCGTTTTTGGAGTGGGTGGTGAAGGAAAAGGCCGGGGGGGGGGGTGTCCATAACGCATTACTTGGATGATTTTCTTTGTGTGGGGTCTGCGGAATCGAGGGAGTGCGAGCTCATCCTGGCATGCATGCTGGAGGTGTTTCGGGCGTTTGGAGTGCCGGTGGTGCACGAAAAAACTGAAGGCCCAGCGACGTCCATCAAGTTTTTCGCGATCGAGATCGACACGTGGAAGGGGTTTGCAGGTTGCTGGCGGACAAGGTGCGGGATTTGGAAACAGGGCTGGAAGGGATCCTTGGGCTTAGGAAGATTCGGCTGAAGCAGCTACAGTCAGTACTGGGCAAGCTGAATTTCGCCTGCAGGGTGTTGCCGATGGGGCGGGCTTTTATGCGCCGGTTGTCATTGGCGACAGTTGGGATCAGGGAGCCGCATAACTTTATTCGGCTAACGGCGGAGCTGAAGGAGGATGTGAGGATGTGTGTTTCCTTCCTGAAATCGTTCAACGGGCTGGGGTACTGGTTGGATCCCATGAGATCGAACGATGAGGTGGAACTATTTACGGATGCGGCAGGTTCGCCAGGTTTTGGGGCTTATTTGAAGGGGGGGTGGTGTGCTGGATCATGGCCGAGGAGGTGGGCGGAGTCAGAGCTGACCAGGAACCTGGCCTTTTTGGAGTTGTTCCCGTTGGTGGTGGCGATGGTCTTTAAGGAACAAGGCAGTGTGTTTTCGCTCAGACAATACGGCGGTAGTGGCGGCGGTTAATTCTCAAACGTCGTCGTCCCCCCCATTCGTCGTATTGTTGCGCCAGTTGGTACTGGCATGTCTGCGGTGTAACATATGGTTCAGGGCGGTTCACATGCAGGGGGTTGAGAACGGGGTGGCTGATGTTCTCTCGTTTGCAGTGGGATCGGTTTCGGAGCTTGGCGCCCGAGGCGAGCGCGGTCGGCGAAGTGTGCCCGGAATGGTTGAGGGAGATCGTTTGAGCCGGTGGTTCGAGCTGATTCAGAGGTCGGTTGCGCCTTCTACGTGGGGGGGCTACTCGAAGGTGTGGAGGCGCTGGTTCGAGCTGGAAAGAGAGTTTGGTGTCCCGCTCGCAGAGGGAGAGAGGCAGGACCTGTCCGTCTGGTATGTGGGGGAGCTATTAGCAGGGGGAGAGTCCCCAGCTGTAATAGACAAAAAACTGGTTGTCCTTGCTTTTTTGTGCAAGTTGGCGGGGTGGAAAGATTTTACAAAAATGTTTTGGGTAAGGCAGACGCTGAAGGGGTGGCGCAGGGAGCATAAGACAGTGGATAGGAGGCGTCCGGTCTCCTGGGAGATTTTACAAGGGGTCATGGGTCGGCTTCCTCAGGTTTGTTTGTCAGAATTTGAGGTACGGCTTTTCCAAGCGGCATTTTCGGTGGCGTTTTTTGGGGCGTTACGGGTGGGGGAGCTAGTTAGCCGGAATAAGCGGGAGCCAGGTGGCCTGCAGGTGGATGATGTGTTTTTTGCAGGGGAAGGAGTTTGGATTCAGATTCGTCATAGTGTCAAAGACTGACCAGGAAGGTAGAGGGGTGAGTTGGGTCCGAATGTTTCATGCCCGGTTTTAGCACTAAGGGGGTTTTTGGGCGTTAGGCCATTTACGGGGGAACCATTGTTTATGCATGAGGATGGGGCTTTTTTGTCGCGCTTCCAGTTTTTGGCAGTGTTTCGGAAATGCTTAGCGGTGATGGGGCTGTCTAGCAAGGAGCATGGCACTCACTCGTTTCGCATAGGAGCGGCGACGGAAGCGGCGAGATTGGGTTTGCCGGTGGACCTGGTAAAAAAGCTGGGAAGATGGGAGTCAAAAAGGTTTATGTCATATATTCGTCCAGGGAGAATTGAGCAGGTGTAACAGCATGGTGGGGGGGGGGGGGGGGGGACATCGGTACCGTTATGAATTTTTAGACTTTTAATCTCCTCCTTAAGGAGCGGATCGAATTGGCAGTGGAGAGGTGGCGGGCTGGACGGCGCCGTCCGGCTTTGGCGGTCTCCTCTGCTCGGTTCGGGTGTGAGATGGCACGGAAAGTGGGGGTAGGTTACAAGGAAGCGGCTGTTTCGGCTGAAACGGGCCAGGAGGTTAGGTGACTGATCTCAAGGGGAGGGGAGGGACAAAGGAAAGGGGTTAAGGTGGATCTTGGCAGTTAGCCCCGTTGAGCTACCAGGTCTAGGAGGGATGCGGCCGGGCTCACGAATCGGCTTCTGCTTCAGATTCGGGAGGTAGTTGAGCCTTCGGGCCGCCTCCCCTCCCCTCCTGTTGGTAGTTAGGGTATGGTGGAATCTCAGACCTGGATCGGGGAGAATGGGAGTGCATTGTTAATTGTTATTTGCTATTGTTTTTATGTTGAGGCCATAAATTCCGAAGAGTTCCATCAATTCCGAAGAAGTGGTTGTTGGCTCCATTATTTGGGAGTGTGGGTGGGTTGGTGTCAGCTGAAGGCGAATGGAACGCTAGCACAGTCAAGCAACTTACATGATGCTTGGCCCTGTGCCTCTCCTTCATTTCCTGCAGTGCAGGATAGAAGCTGTACCAGGGCTCCAATGTCTGCCCACCTTTCAATTTCATTTCTCCAGGGCCACACAAAAAAGTGGTCTAATGGCCACTTTGTCCCTTGCTGCTCTAAGCACAAGTGAGCATGGCTAGCCACAGCGGCCTACAGCTGTCTCTGATCACAGCAGAGGGGGAACATGTCTAATAAAGCTGTGCCATGACATGCCCTTCCTTGCTCAGCCACGCCTAGAAATGGTAGCAAAGTCAGCAGCTTTAGGGGTTTATTCACCAAGGGATAGCGGCAGGTAGTGCCTCGTAGCGACAGGCAGCGTCTGGTGAACGCTGTACGCAATACCACATTTATGAAGGCGATTCAGGTAAGCGACTCTAACAGCGCCATTTAGCGTACCATTCATCATTACAGGCAGCTCAGCATATAGCGCCGGAGCTCTAGCTTCCAGAGCGCCAGGTATTACCTGTGCCAACCCGTCGCTCTCCCATACATTTCAATAGACGTTCCTTTTCTTCTGTTTAAACAGGGTTTTTTGTTTTTAATTTATTTTTTTTCTCTCAAAAAATTGTGTCACCTCTCCTGGCCTAGAAAAAGTCATTTTTGAAAACTTTTTTGATTTTTTTGTATTTTTATGCAGAATTGTCATTATAGGTCTGGCACTAAAGTGTTAATGTCACAATGTTACAACAATGTCATTTCATGTATTTTCGCTTTGTTACTGGTGGATATGTGTTCAAAAACAGACTTTAATCACACAGCATCTGGTGCTACAGCGCCCAGATCCAGAGCGCCGACGCTGTGTGTGTTTTTTTTGTTGAATATGGTGTGAGTCGCTGAGAGTTGGTCGCAATGAGCTGGCGCTACCTTTCGCTCCCTGCAACGCTGTACAGGTGTTAGAGTGCCCCAACATACATCTCATTCATCAATGCCGGGCTTGTTACAGTGCCTGATAGCCGATCCTCTGTACAGACACTCATCTGCCGATACCTGGCGCTAGTCATGAATCAGCCAGTTAGAATACATAAGGTATTTCAGAAACTGAGATTTTGTGATGCTTTTAAATGGCTAATTTTACAAGGAATAAGGGGGAAGAAATTTAGTGCTTAACTGGACAAGGGCTTTAACAAGAAAACAGAGCTCATATAAACTGAGGTTTTTTTTTTTAAATGTTAAAAATAAAAGATAATTTTTTAATTTAATTTTAAAAAAATAACTCATTTACAGTTCTTGGAATCCCAGGAAATTCAAATTTGTGCCAAAACGATTTTTTCCAAAAATTCCAATTCAGACGAATTGGTTTGCTCATCCCTAATTGCTAGGCATAAATAAATAGACAAAATAACCATAAGGCACCAATCACCCCAACAAAACAATCACCTGATAATCAAGTCAAATCATCATAGATTTGTTAAAAACTTAACAGACCACATATCCAGCTAAAAACAGGCATCCCATCCACAGTGCAAAACAATCCCCCAAAGAGATATATATATACATGTAGCCAAAATTAATCACACGAAAAATTCATATGCATAATTCATATATACTGTAAAGGTCTATAATAAAGTGCCAATGAAACTTGTGCTAAAGTGCTATTGTGCAAATAAATCATTGAAGAGGAATCAAACAATGTGCAAAACCCAAATAAATGGAATAATATAACTTTAATAAAGGCCAGATGGAATCCCAGCTTGTCCCTACTGGAGTTTAAACTATTTTTCAAATAAATAACTGAAACTTACATTGCTTTTGGGCAACAGGGTGTCTGGGGCGCAGCCTCCTCCCTGGGTCCAGCAGTACGTCCGGCTCTGAATCTGTTTGGATCCAAAACACAAGTATATTATTTACTCTTTGTGCCTCCTGAATGTCAGATTAGGTTATGCTTCTATGCATCAAATCACTCACCTTCCCCAGCCACCTCTTCTGGTTCGGCACCTCCCTCGACTATCCCTTGGGGTGGGCCTGCGACGTCAGAATCTACAAAGAACAATAGTGCACATTAGTCTATGTCTTTCTTGCATGTATCAGGACATATGTTATTTTGATAGTCTTACCAGAGTCAGGTTGCTGGTTGGTGAGGGTCGACTCCCTGCCGTGAGATTCCCCCCCCCCCCTGCATTGGCCATGGCTGTGGGCCACCTATACCTTCCCCAGATTCGTCCAACACTGGGCTGCGGGCTCTTTTCACGGTGGGGCGGCAACGCATAGTCCATTCATTAGCTGCAATATAAACACAATCATAAAAAGAGGCCCAGCCAAGGCCAGTGTGATTCTTGCATGTCAAGCTGCCACACTTACCTGGAAAATGTTTTGCAAAGTACCGCCTCACCCGGGGCATATGCCTCCTCTTTAAGTCAGACCAGTGTTGGGCGATCTGGGTGAAGGTATAGGTGGTACCCAAAATGCGGGCAATCGCGTCCACCACCGCCAGCGCCAACGTCCTCTTCTCGAAATCGCACGACAGGTAATCGTAGCGGTTCCTCAGCATCATCTGTTTGTACAAAACACAATGGAACCGCATTAGTCACACATATACATGTCAAAATGTCATGCCCTATCTACACTCAGTTTATGCCCGTCATTCCTGCTCACATGGGCCTAGTTCTCCAATCTGCATCTAGCCTAGTTTTTAGTGGTGCACATGTTATAAACTAAGCTGGTGTAGTAGTTTACTTTAACAAGTCCGTTGTTCCTCACTAATCTTGCCCTGGCCTAGTTTTTTTTTGTTTAGGTGCTTGTGCGCGCACATAAACGCACGCTCGCCTACTCACATCCATGATAATTTTATCCTGCTCCTCTGTATAGATGGCAGGCGACATCTTTCTTAGGCTTCTGGATCAGGTTATGACGTTCCCCCGCAGTGGCGTGCGTGTGCGTGCGCACGCAGCCACACACGCTGCAGAACACGCCCACACGGAAAAAATATATAAAGGTCAATGCACTCAGCTCTGTGTTCGTTACCATATCACTATGGCCAGACCAAAAGGGAGCCGTATGACCCCAAAAGCCCAGAGGCACATACTAGCCGCACAGATACACCTCACCAAAAACAACACAAGAGCAGGCACAAGAGCCGGGAGGGACGTGCACCTACTCCAAGGGTGGATAAGCCAGACACACAGGCTGCTCCCCAAAAATGCAGGAGCAAGGAACCCTTGCCACATTCGCCACCACCTGCTAAATCAGCCAGGCCTCACAAGAGACACAAATCTCTTTCAACCCTGCAGCCTCCAACTCCTCCACACACAAAGCATGCGGCAAAACCAGACACACCACCAAGGGGAAGCATAGGTCCAAAACCACTAGCCCACCCAGGCTAACCACCCCTCCTCCTCAACACTCTGTGTCCCCAAGTACCACAACCACACAATCAATAGAGGTGACAGCTCAACAGCTCCCGCCATTATCACATACCACCACCCACACTCAATCACACTCACCCATCAGCCCAAGAAACCTAAACTACTCCCCAGACAGCCAGCCATCAATCTCGTCTGCTGCCGGGGACACACACACCCATGTGGGCGCCAGCTGCGCCGTGGCTCACTTACAGCCCGTTTTTGTGATGTCCAAAGCATGGCTGTAGCCACTGGTGTTTGTGAGCACTATGATGCCCTATTTGGGCGTTATTCAAAGACAACTCCAAAGCAGGCCAAGCAGGAGATTTGGGATAAGATTTGGTGGCAAGTTAATAGTGTTGGTTCTGTGAGGAGAGATGTTGAGCAAATTAAGCGAAAATTTGGGGACCTGAAATATTATGGTAAAAAAAAAAATGGACATGCGCCGCCAGCAGAGGTAAAGTCCATTTAGAGTGTAAATGCATGTATAGGCTGCTTTGTAACAGAATGTAACACTTATTCGGTGTGCTTTAATCTTCCCCAGCCTGCAGACAGGGGGTGGGATCCCTAATAAAATCATCCTAACACCAGCAGAAGAACATGTGTTTACATATATTCACCCGGCAACCCTTCAGGGCCTGCCAGGGGGCCAAGACACAGACAGGAATGTCAGGTCCGGAGGTGAGTATGTTTTTACATTGAGCCTTTTAAATGGGTACCCAAATAGTTTTAGACTCCTTGATACACACTGGCCTTTGCTTAAACACTAAAAGTACATTCTCTCGTCCCAGAACAAACTCAAGACACGCCACAAGGCCAAACTACCCCTGGCTGGTCCCGGAGGACCATGCAACAACTGGCTTCAGTCCACACAAACCAACCTGAGTGTTTGGATGAGGTAAGTCAATGGTCCACTGTGTAGACTTATGAAATTGCACTTGCATCCATTTAATGTTAAATAGTGGACTCAATACCTGCTACATTTCTTTTCAGAACCTACCCAGTCCACCAATTATAGAAGACATTCGTGATTTGGAGGAGGAGGACACAATTCAGATGCAGCCAAGGGCAACCAAACCAGTGGGCGAACATCAGACCCAACAAGCCCAGCAACTTCAGCCCCTGGTGTCCTCTAACCCAACCTCTGTGGCACCAACCTCTTCTGCCGTCCGCACAACAGACTCTGCGCCAAGCCAGCCACCAGCAGCCACTCAATCTGGAGCAGAACCACCCACCCGTGCCAGTGGCAGAACTAATCCAAGGCGACATATCAGCCAAAGGAGACAGCTACAAATCATGGAGGAAGCCTGGCACCATGAAAGTGTAGTATTTAACGAAAATACACAGAGATTTAACGACACTATGTGTAACCAAATAACCAACATGTGCAATCAATTACAGTGTTTAAACGAGAATGTCTCTGGGCTGCTGGCAGAAATCAGAACCCAAACCAGGCATATGGGTGAAATGGTCCACCAATGGCAGCTCAATAACCAGAGCCTGGCACATAGTGCTGCTAACATTCAAACACATCAGCCATCTACTTCCACAGCATATTCTACATACCACTAAATGTATGTGTTAATGTATTTGAACACACGTTAATTTTTCTAAGAAACACCAAATAATTTATGAAGTTAAAGATTATTTTCTGACAAATAAAATAATAACCAAAAACATAACTAAAGAATATTATTTAGGCAAAAACATTTGCCACAAGTTCAGAACGGATCGTCTGTGCTGGCCCACTTTGGGATCCAGAGTATGGAGGTGTCATTTCTTCTGATATCTGCAAAGTGTCCTCAGCCAGGTCAGTATATCTGGATACACGGCTTCTAATGGCTAGGTTGTGTAGGACCCCACACGCTATTATAATTTTGATGACCTTGGCGGGCTCATACTGCAGGACCCCACCAGTCTGGTCCAGACAACGAAATCGCATCTTTAGCAAACCAAAGGCAAGTTCCACCACACAGCGAGTCCTCCTATGCGCCGTGTTATACCGCTCCTGGGCCAGCGAAGATGGATGCAGGATGGGGGTAAGTAGCCATGGTAGCAAGGGATAGCCAGAATCACCTGCAAAAAAAAATAAATAAGCACTAATAATAACACAAACACACATGCCAAATGTGGCTCTTTGCAACATATGTAGTGTCTTGCACCATAACTATTCAGCACATCAGTATAAGGCAAAAGAAACATATATAACAAGTCCTAAAAAAAAAAAAAAAAAAAAAAAAACAGAAGTACCTTACGGCTATGTTATAAAAGCCCAGCTTAACCACATTCCAGGCTTCCGCTGTGTCAGGGAAAAAAATAAATTTGGGTGCCAGGGTAGCCATGCCATCCAAAAACTTGGTTAGGCTGCGGCTCAGCGTAGACTGGGACATCCCCACGGAGAAGGCACCAAGTCTCTGGAACGAGCCATTTGCCAAAAACTGCAGGCAGCCAACCAATTTGGTCATACCTGCAATTGCATGCCCCTTCCTTGTGGTGCGGGCTAACCATGGCCGCAGCTGGCTATACAAGTCCTGGAGAGAAACACGTTTAAGGCGGGTGAGTTCGAATAGCTCAAGGTCATGCATGCCATGGATGTCCAAACGTGTTCGGTGCAGCCTGGTTTCTGCCATGCTCAAAAGAACCAGGCCGCGGAGCTGACGCCTTTGATGATCGCGCACAGAAGAATGCATTTCAAACTCCCGGAGAGCAAATACGGCTGCTAAGACTGCCCGTAAGTGAAGCGTCGACACCCTCGTTAAATTGGGCTTGTTTGAATCGGAAATCAAGGCTCTGAATCAATCAAAAAATGGACCAATCAACGGGCCGTCCGTTTTCACGGAGTTCAGCCTCTGCATGCCGACACATCTGAGCGCATAAACGCACACAAAAAGCAACGTAGCACCCTTTCAGGACCCGATCACAGCCCAAAACCAACGGGAAAACGTACGGGATAGCTGAACGGGGAGGCTCTGCATCAGGCCAATGGTGTTTATTCACTGGTGTGTACACGGAGTTGTGTTGTTCACATGTGTATGGATGGGAAAATGCAGAGAAACGCAGAGCGTTGGCACACAATGGCCACTATTGCACTATTATATTATTATTTTATATTATGTTTGATTCCTCTTCAATTATTTATTTGCACAATAGCACTTTAGCACAAGTTTCATTGGCCCTTTTCATATAGGCCTTTATATATGAATTATGCATATGAATTTTTCGTGTGATTAATATTGGCTACATGTATATATATCTTTTTGGGGGATTGTTTTGCACTGTGGATGGGATGCCCTTGCTGTGTATTTGTTTTGATGATTATCAGGTGATGGTTTTGTTGGGGTGATTGGCGCCCTTTGGTTGCTGCCTTTATTGTGGTAGCCGGGCCACATTATTTTGTCTATTGATTTATGGTTTGGGGAGAATTTGTGAGCCAGCCCGGGAATGGTGGGGGCCATTTGTTGAGCCCCCCACTGGAGGATCTGGTGGTGTCCTCAGTAGGTGGGGTCCTGAAGAAGGAGCAGGGCCAATTTCGCCTGATACGCCATCTGTTTTTTCCAAAGGGAGGCTCGGTTAATGATAGTATCCTCAAGAAGTGGCCTCTGTGACGTATAAGTCATTTGATTTTGCGGACTGCTCGTCCAGCAGAAACTTTATTTGGTGCATGGGGGGGGGGGGTAATGTTAACAACGTGTGCACTGAGTGCTTGCCCATTCAAGAGGGGCACCTTTAAAGCCTGCAGTCCCATGACTGGTCTGTGTCTAGCCCTGGAAGTGTCCAGCTGGGGGTGCTCATCTCACCGTGGCCTCGTTGACCTTGTCTCCGTTGGTGCTCCTCACCTTTGCCGTCACTCCCAGTCATTTTATTGCCATCTTGCTGCACTCGCGCCCCCATCTTGCAGCCTTTGACCTCAATCCACCTTCACTGTGAGTGGTCGGCGTGAGGTCAAAGGCTGCAAGATGCTGCACTGAGAGTGATGGTGGAGGTGAGATGACTGGAACGGTGGTGGAGGAGTGCTGACCGGATAAGCGCCGGCCCCGGGAAAGGAAGCTGCCTCCGCGGGTGTACCAAGATGGCAGTGTGGAAGCGAGAAGTTTGGGAGCCAGTCTGGTAAGGTGAGTCAGTCATCAATACGCATGCAATGGTATGCTTATTAATGATCTTTTTTATTTTTTTAATGTTTAGAGTTAAAAAAATAGACTTTCAGCCTGCTTTAAGCAGATGGTTATCCTTTGGGGACCTTTTGGGAAAGAAAAAAGATGCTCTGGGCATTCCAAAGAGCTTTGTTTTTTTTACGCAATGCACTGTGAACAATGAACACCAATAGAATTTTAGATCACTAGCATTTGATGGGCATTCCAAACATGTGCTAAATGTGCTGGTCTATGCCAGCGGCAAATCAGCCATGGAGCTGCGTACATAGAAGCTGTGCTAGTTTAAGCCTGGATAAATGTTGCTGTGATAGGATTACTATTATATACCTTTGCTCTGGTCAGTTGGCCGACTGCCCAGCACCTCTGGTGAGTTGGCCAACTGCCCAGGCTTGAGATGCTTTTGCTATGTATTGCATTCAGTTCTGTTTCAGGATTTATTTTATACTTTTCCCTATTTGGTTGTCTAATCCCCCCCCCCCCCCTCTTAGTATGGCCTTTGTTGTTCTTATGTTCTCCACTTTGTCTCCTTCTGATTCCTTTTCTCCTTCTCTCCACTTTCACTTTCAGTCTATTTGATTTTCTCCTTTCTTCTGATCTTTCCAATTGAAGGTCATGTTCTCCTCTCTGTATTTTTGATGAGAGTAAGTAGAGACCTACATAATATTATATAAAAAATATATACAGCTTTGCTTTCAGAAATACAAATGTTCTCTAAGAAATCTGCCTCTAGTGAAGAGTGGTGCCATCTCTTTAGGGCCGGCAGCCCCATAACTGGTATTCATCATGCCCTGGAAATGACCAGCTGGGGGTGGGGAGATCGGGGGGAAGTGACTTAAGGGGGGAAGGGGAATATAAAGGAGATGGTCACCCCCCTTCCTCTTTGAGCCCTTCGACCTTCTGGACAAGCAGTCACGCCTGGCACTCCTTCAGTTTTTCTCATAAGGTGGATGCCCTGATGCAGGACCCGATAATTCGGCAAGGTGAGCCACAGCTGATTGGTGATCACTGTTACGTGTCGCAATTGTGGGGGGATGGTTCCGTGCCCATGTGGGGGGGGGGGGCGGGTGGCTCAGGTGGGATTTTTTGTTTAATTACTTGTGTGAGGGAATTGTTAGCCAGATGGGCAGCTGCAGGTTCTGGGGTAGCCAAGGGTCCAAGAGCGGTCTGGGATCTAGCGGCTGCATCTGCACTGGTGGGGGGGTGCTGTCAAGCAGCATGAATAGTGTAACAGGTTGGTTAGTGGCAGCGTTAGCGGGACACTTGAATGTGGGTAAGGGTGGGGACCCAGGTTCAGAGAAGGGGATGGGAGCGGAGAGAGAGAGGAATCCAGAAAAATTGCTCTCCAATATTTTGCAACCTGGATGCCATCTGGGAAGCCCATCAGGTATACGATGGTAGGGGAGAAGCTGGAGAAGGAGGGGTCCTTAGGGCGAATGGTGGGGCTGTTTGCCGAGCCCCCCATTGTAGGATTTGGTGATGTGCTCAATAGGTGGGGTCCCGAAGAATGGGCAGAGCCAATTTTGCCTGATACGCCATTTGTGTTTTCCAAAGGGATACTCGGTTAATGATAGTATCGTCAAGAAGTGGCCCTCGGTGATGTATAAGTCATTTGATTTCGCATTATCAGGTGAGCGGAGGGAAGCATTGAGGAATAAGGCAGTTTTTGGTCTGACAATATGTTAGTAGTATCGGCGGTCGATTCACAGATGCCATCATCGCCTGGCGGTGGCATATTTGCAGTACAATGTGTTGTGTGGGGCAGCACACATTCCGGGGGTGGAGAATGGGATAGCTAATGCTCTCTCTCATTCACAAAGGATCATTTCTTGAGATGGTCAACTGAGGCAAGGGAAGTCGGGGAGTCGTGCCCGGAATGGCAGTGGAATGACACTCCAAATGGAGTGAGATTGTTTGAGAAACTTGTTCAAGTTAATCCGGAGGTCAGTTTCACCATCTACATGGTGTAAAAGTGTGGCCCCTTTCCAGATAGTGGATTTCCAGAGCAGAGTTGGAGGCAGCAAGGCTGAGTTTGCCGGCAGATTTTGGAATTGGGAACATGAGAAATGACACAGTGTGTGTTGTATACTTGTCGGGATAGAATTGATAGAATCCACCTTTGTTTCTAGATTCCACGGGCCTGGAGAGCATCATTGAGGAGAAGCAGCAAACAACTTGGCATACCGGGTAGCGGGTGAAGCTGGGTTGGGCTGGTGTGAGAGGAATGCGGTGAGCTTCGGGATCACACTATAGACATGGCAGGGAACTGGGAGTCTCTGGGGGTGTTGGTATGTCTCACAGGGGACAACAACCTGGGAAGTGTTGCATTGAAGCACTTGATCAAATCAATTGTAAGGGATTTGCTGCACTTCTTGGGGGAATTCCCAGGAGTGGTGTTAGTTTGGTCAGAGATTGTTTCCCGCTATGAGTGGAGGCATGCAAGAGATATGTTGGACATCGAGAAGGCAAGTATAAAGGTCAACAAAGCAATAGCGCAGTTCGTGAGGCTAAATTGGGGGTTGAACGCACGTCACGTGGAGGAGGAAGGTATTAGGGGTTTTTATCGTCCTGACAGGGTGCATTTGAATGACATAGGCCTCAATGTGTTTAACGTTTAAGCAGGTTTTAGCTCTGTTCAACTATGGTGGGTCTCCTCTCAGGTTTCGGAAATGAGATAGCAGGTCAATTTGGCAGAGCATGTGGCTGTTTCACTGGCCAGGGGGGAAGCTTTGTTTCGAGTTAGCTAAATTTGGGATTAATTTGGGGAGGGTGTCATTTTTTGGTCCTGGTGGTTAGCCAAGTTGAACTCCCAGGCCTAGGAGGGACGCGGCCAAGCAAAAAATCAGCTCCCACTCGAGAGGTAATTGTTGGGGTCTTCTAACCCCTGTCCCTCCCAATATTTTCCCCCTATTTTTTCTAGTGAATCATTGGACTTCTCAGATCTGGAAAAGGGGAGGGATCTTGTTTGATTGTTGTTGAACATTACATATGTTGGGCTGTGGACGACTAAACTTTCCAAAGAAGTGTAGGTCTGGAAACTTTATTTGGTGGTGGGGGGGGGGGAGTGTTAACAACTAAGGGTGCATTGAGTGCTTGCCCAGTCAAGAGGGGCACCTTTAAGGCTGGAAGCCCCATGACTGGTCTGCATCTTGCCCTGGAAGTGCCCAGCTGGGGGTGGGTAGATTGGGGGAAGTGACTTCATGGTTGAAGGGGAGTATAAGAGAAGAGAGACAACCATCCCCCTCCCCTCCTCTTTGAGCCCCCGATCTGCTGGATGAGCAATCCCGCCCTATGACTGGTCTGCATCTTGCCCTAAAAGTGCCCAGCTGGGGGTGGGTAGATTGGGGGAAGTGACTTCATGGGGGAAGGGGAGTATAAGAGAAGAGAGACAACCATCCCCCTCCCCTTCTCTTTGACCCCCCGATCTGCTGGATGAGCAATCCCGCCCTGTTTTTTTTTGTTATGGGGGGTTAAAACATGCATTGTAAGATTTTGTTTATTGTCTTGTATTTTGAAAAAAAGAAACGGTGGCAGGCACTTGTGGAGGTTCATTTGCTTTGCAATGTTTTTTATGGAATTAAATTATTTATCTTTTATAAAATAAAAAATAAAAAAGAGAAGAATATATATATATATATATATATATATATATATATATATATATTTGGGTTATTGTAAGGGCAAAGGTTTTTATGTTAAATTGGACTGTATGACAGGGTTGGGGTTAATTGGTGTTGCGATTACTGTAATGTCATTGAAATTTGTTTTTGATTCGACACAGGCCGTAGGCGGGTCTCCTCTAAGGTTTCAGGTATGAGCATGCGGCTGTTGCGGCGTATATTGTCCAGTAGGGACAGTTTCAAGTTAGCTAAATATGTATTTCATTTGGGGAGAGGGTGACAAGGGAGGCTAATTTTTTGGTCCCGGCAGTTCGCCCAGTTGAGCTCCCAGCCAGGCATAGGAGGGATGCGGTCGAGCTTAAAATCAGCTTCCGCTTTAGGGCTGGTCAGGAGGTAGTTTTTGGGACCTTCTGACCCTTGTTCGTTACTTAACATAAAGGTATGTTCGCAAAACTTACTGCAGCAAATACCAGTAAACATAGACTTTTGCAATGCATTTTGCTGTGTTTGCGAGTCACAGATATTTATACTGAAAAGTGGTTTGGAGAATGTCGGCGAACTGCTGTGCTAGAATTCTTTAGCAAAAAACATAAAATCTTGCTGAAAGCACACTTTTATAGCATATGCTGACATTGGAAGGGGTCGCAGAAAATATGTGGGGTATCTTGGGAGTGTCTGAGTTGTTAGAAAAGCTTAAGAATAAAAGTTTATTTGAAAATATAAAAGTCCTGTAAAAACATTCTTATTAGTTGTTTTTCACGTACTGGGGAACTTTCTAATGTTCACTCTCAATACACTCTTGGTGGAACAGGTTAAATTTTACTTGTTAAATGCATAAACCCGGCTGATACCCGATGGATGCACCACAGATACTGGCAAATCCTTTCAAAATTACCAATTAAATAGGCTTTTATGTGTCTGTAGATCTGAGGGGGAGGCAGGAAAAAGTGAATTGAGCAGGCGTGAGACAGGGAGAGGCGAGGTAGTAAGTAGAGGGGATTTTGGGTAATGTGAGGTGAACAGCACTGAAGTGAGAAGTGGGTAGAAGTAAGGGAAGCAGAGGTGAGGATAAAAAATGGGAGAGGTAGATGGGTATGGGTGAGGTGATGAGAGGTGAGGTTGGCTTAGGTGAAGCAGGAATATGTGAGGTGGAAAGAAGTGGACAGGGATGAGGTTAGATGAGGTAAGGTGGGAAGTGGTGAGATGAGTAGACATGAGGTGAACAGAAATGATGTGGAAAAGGGAGCTGCGGTCAAAGGAATCAAGTGCTGCAATTGGCTGCGCTCAGGTGAGCAGGACATTCAGCAACCGGAACGTCACAGCTGGAGAATCCTCCTCTATGGCTTGGCTTGATCCACCGCTGGTTGCCACCTCCTTGTTGTGCCCTGCACGCACATCCACTCCCTCTTCATGCTGCTATTGTTGTCACCTGGTCTCCTTTCACACACAGAGCAGGTGATAATAGCCAACGGTGGGATGGGGGTATCACCCTGCAGTTGGCTATACTCTCCTGGTCATGGCTTGCAGGAGATTAGGGACTGGAAGTTGTAGCACACACTGGCTGCTGCAGTGTTTGTAGTTTTTTGTCCCCCTTCCCAGAAGGAGCTGACCCCTGTTAGGTGAGCATGCTCAACAGGGGCTTGGGGAGGGGTTTGTGCTGCATGAATTTGGGAGTAGCTGTCCTTGCATGTGGCTCCTTGGAATGGAATATGCCATTCCATTCCAAGGAGCCACATGCAAGGACAGCTACTCCCAAAATGGGTTGGAGGCCTTTAGTTTTCGGAGAATCCTCCTTTTCCTAACTTTTATTCTCTGTACTTACACTAGCTATTCTTCTCTTCCTGGGACCAATGCCCTTTCCAAGTGGCGGCTCAGAATTTTCTGTCTTGTCAGATGCTTCAAGAAGCCCTCTCCATTTCCTATCGATCCAATGCTGGTTTTGTTAATTGTTTAGTCCCTGTGGTACTTAGCCTCCCTGTTACAACAACTTTCTAGTATGTATGTAATGTATATCCGGTACATAGAAAATAATGACAAAAAAGCGCAAGACATGACCATCTACCAAAAGACTGCCAATAGTTCTTTTATTGAGACCCACATTCTGGATTTCGTAACCTGTTTTCCTGTATCATCCTGTATTGTTTTTTCTTGTTTTGGCTTTTGGATCAATTTATAGCCTTGACTTTAGTTTGAATCTTACTTAGGAACCTTCATTGCCTGTAGCTGATCTTGGCCTGTACTTGGCCTTTTATCCACCTTGTGCGCACAACTTGAGTAAGCCAACTCTAAGCTTGTCCCAACCATAAGAGGATTTTTTTAGTGTGGATATAAAACCTGTCTTTCCACTGGTTACCCTGAGTCCAGTTGGGTTGGATTAATTCCATAGGCCGGTTTCGATTCTTCACATTCAGAGCCCCACCAAGATATGTGACAGCTAAATATTTTAAATAAAGGACATACCAGTGAAGAGATTTGCTGCAGCATTTCACTCAGTAGGCAGTAAGTGCATGTTTTCAAGGAGACTGACCCCCATCATGGAGCAGTAAGCCTGGGGAGGCAAGCAGCAGTGGTTTCAGGACACAGTGAAGGAGGAAAGCAGGTGCAGCAGGAGGACCTGTGAAGAAGATGATGGCAGTGGCAACAGGTGGACCAATGAAGTGTCCAGCAATGAAAGAGATGGCTTTAGTGGATGTCTGAAGGGATAAAAGAGGCAGCTGGGGATGGTGATGGAACACTAGATGGGGTAAGTATCTACCTGCACGTCAACAAAAGTGCAGGTAAAGTGCAATACTTGTGTTTTACCTGCTTCGTCCATAAATATTGTGTTGCACTGCTGGCCAAATGCTCCATGCAACATTTTCCAATAAGTAATGATAAAGAGAATGTGCTCATATGATCAATGTATGCTTGCACATACCAAGGAATTTGTGCTCAACATGCAAATGTGCAACACACAGCAAACTACACACTAGTGAACACACGTGTGAAATGCACCAGTGAACAAAGGGGCAGTGAGTGCAACATGTGCCCGGAGCGGTGGGCTGCACTAGCCAAGGTGCCCCGGGAGCAGTTAGGTGGTGCCTTGCTCAAGAGCACTTCTATCATGTCCCTTGGCCAGGAATTGAACCTGCAACGTCACAGAACTGCTTCCCTACCTCTAGGCTAGAACTGCCCCTTACTTGTGCCTAGATGTGAAGAAGCTTATTGCTTTCAATGGGTATAATAAACTAATACTGGTTTTTATTGTTATAGAGCGGCGGTACTCAACTGGCAGACCGGGGTCCGAATGCGGACCTCGGCTCCAGATTTCTGGACCCTGTCCTGACAGTCCTGGACTTAGTTGCTTCTGTGTTCAGTGCTGTCCCATTTACTTGATCTGCGATGTAGTGCTTAGTCTCCCTGCCAGTGTCAGATTTCTAACTATCCCCACACCGGGACAGCCCCCCGTCCGGACCTTCACCTGTCACTAGATGCCTGTATATGGACCTTTACAAGTAGTGGTTGAGTACCCCTGTTATAGAGTATTCTGCCTAAATCCCAACATAAACGGGATAATATGAAAGGACCCTTAGACGTCCACATATTACTTAAAGAATCAAAACAATACAATCACCTGGTTGGTGGCAGAGAGTGTAAGTGTTATAAATTAATATGCCTGGTTAGACTTCAAAAAAATCAAAAGCCGTTAAGCATGATATGATAATTGTCTTCTTCTGTTAGCGCTTTTAATTTATAATTACACTAATTGGTGAACTACACAACTACCATATACAGGCTTGATGAGAGACGATCAGATGGAGCTCATTAGATAAATCTAATGTGTTAATTAGATTTAATGCCAGATCTAAAAATGGATTGCTACATCTTTCAACATACTCAACATCAAAAAATATAGAATAATAAACAGTAGCAGATTTTCTTTTATTCAGTTCCCAAATTCACACCCAGTACCTCCTCTTTGACCCGGAATAAAATGATTTATAAGAAAAGTTCCCGCCCGAGGGGGACAGGGTTCCCAGGACGGCTAAACTTAAAATTCCCCTCCAGCTCTAAGAATGTGGACCACAGTCGGTGTAGTATAGCTCTAATGAGCTTCTAAGCAGTGTGGGGGTTGCGCTTCCGCTTCTTGGTTCTACCTCATTGCACAACTGATACTGCATTGAGCCTAAGGGAGGAACTAAGAAGCTATCAGCCTTCCCCAGAGTTCATTAGACAAATAGTCAGACAGCAAAAACCTTGTTCTTGGAGCCAGGGAGTAATTTAATGTTTGTTTCCTTCTGGCTCCCTATCATCATCTAAAGAAAATTGGTGTCTCAATGGCCACAACTGAGGACAGCCTGGCCTGCAAGTTGCACACCACTAATCACCTGGTGGAAACTCGGCCAGCTGACTGGCAGCCAATAAGAATGTTGGGTTTCTCCAGGGACATCCAGAATGCTGGATCCCCCTCCTGCACATAGCCTCATGGATGCCCGTAAATCATACCTTAACCTTGCTTCACTGCCAGGAATCCAGTGCTGTGATTGGCTGCCAAGTGCTCACGTGGGCAGTGACATTCCAGCCGCCGAATGTTCTGCGTACGTGAGCACGGGGCAGCCCAATGCAGCGCTGAATTCCCTGGCGGCGAATGGCCTGCGCAGGCACGCTCCCTGTTAGAGAGAAGCGGGGGATGCTTCCACCAGCTTGCTAGGAGGTTCTGATTGGTAGAGCGGCTACGCATGCGCCATAGGACCGGGAAGATGTGAGTTGGCATCGGCGATCTGGGGGGTGTCTCAGGGAAAAGTCAAAATCCTGGGTTTTGGTCCACTATAAAGTAATTATACAGGCAGGGAAATAAATTAAATTACCCTAAGTCTTCTAATATTACCAGTTATTTTAATTATTAGAACAAAGTCCCCAATTCTGAGAAAACTTACTTTTACTTTGTGCTGTATTTCAGGAAATCCTGGGAGGTGGGCATGGCCACATGCTGAGGACTATAGTGCTTACATTAGTATAGAAGAGGGCTATAGTGTTGCTAATACCTGACCCTGCAAAATGATCTGTACCCCAACTATAAGCAGCCTGTCACTCATGCCAGACTGTTACAAGCCTAAGACAAACTATATTTAAACATTAGTAAAATATTTTTAAGAATATATATAGTTATGCTAATCAGGGCTGGCTCCAGATTTATGTGAGCCCTCGGGAGGCATGGTCCCAGTGGGCCCCTTTGAGGTGGAGAGTCACGGGTCAGGGATCTATAAATTCCATGGCCAAAACTAAGAAGGGCTGCTTATCCTCCAAGCAAATGGGGCAGAGCTAAGGGGACATGGATGGATAGGGCAAAACTTGGGGTACATGGATGGATGGAGCAGTGCTGAAGGAGCATGGATGGATGGGTAAGGGCTCAGGCGATAGTGATGGATGGGGCAGAGGTGACATTTAACCAATGGGGCAGAACTTAGAAGACGGATGGATGAAGCAGAGAGACAAAGAAAGGAAGTGTGTGCCTTTTTGTAATTCGCATTACCTTCTTCCAGCGTATGCAGTAGTTCCTGGTGCAATGCTGGGGCCAGGGAGCAGGGTGATGACATCTCTGGGGGCGGGGCTTGCAGGGAGATCCAGCTCTACAGGGCAGCGCTGGTCTTAGAAAATATCAAGGGCGGGGGGGCGCATGCGCGCGGCGTGGTGAGATGGTCGCACCTTGATCACGCTCCGCACTCTCGGGAGCCGCCTGCCTACCTGATGGGACCAATCGACGGGCAAACACCTGTTTCTGATAGCTGCGGACCTCAAGCACCCGGTGGATACCCTGGCGGTCTATAATATGGGTAATCCGAAGAAGAAAGTGGCAAAAGATCCCGGCGGTCAGTTTTCCAAAATGGCGACCGGCATGGAGGGCGAGCCGGCGGCACGTGGAAGTGAGCGGGAGGATTTCCGAGACTTCTCAGACAGCTGGACCCAGTTCCCATCTGAAATAGTGGGCTCTGGCCCCCCCACCACACTGGACCGAGCCACCCTCCAACAGATCCGGGAAATGATCAGAGAAGAAATGACCACCGTTTCTACTAAAACAACTGCGGAGCTACTCGGAGGCCTAAAAGACCTAGGCAATCGCACGTCGCAACTTGAAAACCATATTGGCGACGCCACGCTTATCATGGAGGGACATGAGCAAGAGATTGAACAGCTGCATGATCTAGTTCACACTTTACAATCACAGCACGAAGATCTTGAAAACAGGTGCCGCAGAAAGAACTTACGCTTCAGAGGCCTACCAGAGTCCATGGAAGACGCCAGGGGCTCCATTACTGCGCTCATCCAGGAGCTTGTCCCGGACATCCCGCCCGAGAAGTTAGAACTGGAGAGAGCCCACCGCGCCCTGACCACTCGCAAGTCGGAGGGTCCCCCGAGAGATATAATCGTGAAGTTTTTATACTTCCAAACGAAAGAAGCTGTTCTTAAAGCGGCCAGAGGAAAATCCTCCCTGTCTTTCCAAGGTAACAACTTCCAAATCTATGCTGACCTGTCGCAATCCACGATAATGAAGCAGCGTGCATTTCGGCCCTACTTAGAAGTTTTACAAAGGTCAAATATTAAATACCGATGGGGCTTCCCATTTAGAGTTATGTTTTCCCATAACGGCAAGCAAGTACAGGCCTCCACGCTAAGGGAGCTCCGGGATCACTTCAAGCAGTTGGACTTAACCCTCCCAGGCCTCACCAGTGACTCGGGCAATAGATCGCCCATCCAGCATGACTCTAACAAGGACGGCCATGAGGAACGAGCCCCATCTGACAACATACCCAGATCACAGCGGAAGCATAGGAAGCAAGTCTTAAAGAGACTCTCTTCTCAGTCGTTCCAGAGATCAGGTGATGGGTAAAGGACGCTGAGGCCATTTATATATCCTTTTTCTCTCTTTTCACATTATATGCCTCGTACAGAGGTAAGAACTCGGCCCATTGGACTGCCCGTCGATTGGTCCCCCAAGTTTCTGTAGAAGAACCCCTTCTGCACTCTCAGGTTTATACTATGTTATGCGGCAACTATTCATCTTGCCTTAAACTATGCATACCTAACAGGTGTCTAGGGAAGCTTTTGGTGTACCCGGCCGCCTGTTATGACTCCCCTAGATCACCGAATCCCGTTTTGGGCTTGATGATCTGACGGGAATAGTTGTTAAGTTATGTTGGTTATCACCCCACCCACTATATGGGAAATTTTAATACTGATTGTTTGCAATGTGACAACTAGTAAGCTTTCTTTACACTATACATGCCTAACAGGTGTCAGGGGAGCCTCTTGGTACACCTGACCACTTGTTATGACCCCCCTTGATCGCCTAGCCCTACTTTGGACTTGGTGACTTGACGGGAATAGTTGTCAAGTTATGGTAGTTACCGCCTCGCCTCATTATATGGGGAATTTTGACAATGATTGTTGACTTGAGGACGTCAAGCGATCCACAATGTGGGGTGTAGCTAAAATGCCTTCATTTTCTATGACTTAATGCAGAAGGCTGTGAGTCCGTCTTTCGGCTCCCGAGAGCTACGCAAGCGGTCTGACCCCTCTCCAGTGGGAATCACCCGCTGGTGAGGCGACACTAGTGACAAAAGTCACAATGATGGAGTTATGTGTTAATTCTACAGTACATTGCTTTGCTTTATGTCCAAATTTCTGTGACCCGTATGTTTTTTCTCTCACCCAAACTTTTGTTTTATTTCTTAGCCCTACTAGACCTTCCTCAGCCTCTACCTGCCCCCAACCCCAACCATCTTTCCCTTCCTATAGCCTTCCCCGGGGGGGGCGGCGCCCAGCCATACTAACATCCAGGAGGTATGTACCATATAGCATGATACATCTAGTCAATGGTGCTTAAAGTTGTTTCGGTTAATGTGCAGGGATTAAACTCCCCGAATAAAAGATCCAGGGTTTTTAGATACTTTAGTTCCACACATGCAGACATAGTCTATGCTCAGGAATCTAACTTTTCTGTCTCCTCAACCCCTAAAATCCTAAATTCTAAGTATCCACTGGTTTACCACGCTAGGGCCAAAACAAAGCAGAGGGGTGTATTTATTGCTTTTCACTCTCGAACACAATTTAAATGCGCCAAGCAAATCTCAGATCCTGCAGGCAGGTTCCTGTTGCTCCAGGGTACGCTACAAGACTCAGAAATCACACTCTTAAATTATTATGCGCCAAACTCAGGCCAGACTGATTTCTTAAATAAACTATGCAACCTCCTAGACAAGCATAAGAAAGGGACAGTACTTGCAGGAGGTGACTCAAATCTCACACTAGATCCGGTGCTGGATAGATCTGTCCCGCCAACAGCACAGCATAGAAAAGATGCTCACCAATTCCAATCTTTAATTTCTGGGGCGGGACTGGTGGATGTCTGGAGAGATATTTCAGAGAGACTACACACATTACTCAGCCCCCCATAACCTACATACCAGGATTGATCATTTTTTTACTCACAAAAACTTCCTTCCCAATATCTCTCGTGCCCATATCCACCAAGTGCCATGGTCAGACCATGACCTAATCAGTGTCACTTGTAGGTCACTGGTAATTAAGCCGGGCCCCTCTGCCTGGATGCTTAATGATACTCACCTGGCTTCCAAGGAGAAGGTACTGGAGACTGTGAAGGAAGCGGAGCTTTTTTTTCGCACAAATGTCAATTCAGTACAGTCACCGTCGGTTCTATGGGGAGCATTCAAAGCTGTGATGCGGGGGCACTTTATCTCCAGAGCGGCCAGGACTAAAAGGGAAAAAGCTCAGCTCATGAGCACACTGGAAAGGGAGTATCTAACAGCATCCCAGGCATTCAAAACCAAGGGCAGTGTAGTTAACAGGCAGAGACTAGAGAAGGCCAGAGTGGAGCTTAACTCGCTCCAGATGCAGGAGGCTGAGCGTAGATACAAATGGTCAGCCCAAAGGTACTATACCCTGGCAAATAAACCTAATACTCTTCTGGCATCACAGCTACGGTGTCAGGCGAAACCCCACCCATCCATTAAATTAAGGGTAAAAGGCGGGCAGGTCACTAGCAACCCCTGTAAAATCCTAGAAGAATTCAGACAAGGCCTAGCAAAACTGTATGAGACGCACAAGGGATCAGATAACGGGGCTGTGAAAAAATACCTTGATAATACTATTCTACCCCAGCTGGACTCTGACTGGGCTGAATATGTAGACGCAGATATAACGGTACAGGAGGTGAAACAGGCAATAGCTTCTCTCAAGCCTAATAAGAGGCCCGGACCTGATGGCTATACAGCAACTTTTTATAAAAAACTAACAGATGTGATTGCTCCGCACCTCACAACAATGTATAATAGCATTAAGGAGGGTAGCCACTTTGACCCGGAGTCCTTGTCTGCTGCCATTGTTATGATCCCAAAGCCAGGGAAAGACCCCCTAGCTTGGCAGAATTACCGCCCTATTTCTCTGTTAAACCTAGATCTAAAAATCTTGGGGAAAATTATTGCTGCCAGAATCAACACATCTCTCAACTCCCTAATACACTCTGATCAGGTAGGGTTTGTCCCAGGGAGGCAGTCTTCAGATGGGGTAAGACGTATAACACAGCTTATAGAAGTGGCTAGGTCCACACAATCTGATGCTATGCTGTTATCCCTGGACATGGAAAAAGCTTTTGATTGCCTCTCCTGGGACTACCTGATGCAAGCTCTGGATAGATGGGGCTTTGGATAAGGCCTCAAGTCCTGGGTTAGCGCTATGTACCATACACCAACAGCTAAAGTGAAATACTCTGGTTTTGAATCAGCCTCCTTTTCCATCAATAGAGGCACGCGTCAGGGGTGTCCTCTGTCCCCAATATTGTTCATACTAGCCCTAGAGCCGCTAGCATCCAACATTAGGCACAATCAGGCAATAAGGGGAATTCCCTATGGGAAGGAGGAACACAAATTATCTATGTTTGCAGATGACATGTTGCTCACTATCTCTTCTCCCCATATAACGGCACCTAATCTGACCTCGGAGTTGGAGGTTTTTGGCAATATGTCAGGCCTTAGAATTAACGCTGGGAAGTCACTGGCCATGGGTCTCTCTTTAACACAGCAGACCAATACATTATTAAAGGGCAACTTTCCCTGGCTTTGGGTCACGAAGCTTCCATACCTAGGAGTCACATTAACCACATCTGTTGCAACGTTATATAAAGCAAACTACCCAGGCCTATTTAATCAATTGAGTACCCTTCTGTCTACTTGGCGTCAAGTAAATCTCTCATGGCTGGGGCGTCTGGCAGCGACTAAGATGACTATTCTGCCTAAGTTGTTATATTTTTTTAGAGTCCTTCCTATAAATGTAACCAAAAAGGCCCTTCAGCCATTACAACAAAAGCTTAACAAATACATTTGGGGGACGATCAGACCACGGATCGCTAGGGGAACACTATACTGTAGAAAGGAGGATGGAGGCTTGGGCGTTCCAAACCTATACAAATATTACATGGCGGCGCAGTTGGCAGCACTGCTCCCTTTGCATGCTACAACAAATATACCTGGTTGGGTGCAGATGATGTCTAAGAGCTTGTCTCCAGTTTGTGTGTCATCAATTATCTGGACACCAAAGAAACTTAGACCAGAGACCCTGGTACAGGGCATAGGCCCAGCGCTGGATATCTGGGACAGGAATGCGAAACTCAGGGGGTGGTGTTCCCATCCTGGGAAACCAGTTGTTTCCCCCGGGATTGGAGTCAAGACAGAGATTTAAGTGGTGGGAGGAACAGGGATATCGCACAATACAAGACCCGCTCGCAGGTTGGAAAGGGGAATCCCCATTCTCACTGACCAATAGAATCGTAGCACCCCCTGCTGAAAAATTTAGGGCATTACAGCTGGACCACTTCGTCAATTCACTGATTCGGGACCTGGATCACTACAGTAAACCTTCGGACTTTGAACAGAGATGCCTATATGACCCACTGGCGAGAGGAGCAATTTCAAAACTCTATGCATCCCTGGTCAAACCTGAAGGGACAAACCCTCACTTCTATATGACTAAATGGGAAGAAGATTTAGGGAAAATGGGTGACGAGCAAACCTGGTCAAACATATGGAAATCAGTAGGGAAGGTCTCATACAACACTCTCATTCAGGAGAATTCTTTTAAGGTCTTGTTTAGATGGTACCTCACCCCTGCCAGAATACACAAGTTTGATGCAAATACCTCTCCCATGTGCTTTAGGGGATGCCAAGAGGAAGGAACTATGCACCACATATGGTGGAGCTGTCCTCATGCCTGTAAGATGTGGAGCAGTGTATACGGCCTCCTATCTACACTCTTTGCAAGCACTTTTTTCCCCAGCACATGGGAAGCCCTCCTCTCTTATAAGACAAATAATTTTAAATTTACCCAATGGAAATTAGCTTTACATATCTTCTCAGCAGCAAGACTGATAATAGCTAGGAATTGGAGGAGTGGACACTTATCCTGGCAGATGGTGATTACAAAAATTTCCGATATTATGATAATGGAAAAACTGACGGCAATAGCCCATGATGACTATGATCGCTTTAGTGAAATATGGTCCCCATGGATAAACTATATTGGAGTGAGTAGAAAAGTTGGGGACGTCTAGGAACCACGATATAGACGGAAACTGTTGGTTGGGTTTCCCCCCCCCTCCCCCCCACTCCCTATTACCCTCCCCCTCTCTTTTTTCCTAATATTACACCCCTCGATCACTCCCTTCCTTTTTTATTTTTCCCTCTGTTCTGTGTCAGTGGGTTCTCCTCACCCTCACCCCCTCTCTTTGTTCTTACTGTTCGGCTCTCATGTAACGGCATATCTATAGGTAGAGGCCAAGCCTCGTCATTGACAAAATGATAATAACTACCTCTTATAATAACCACATGTTACATTATGCTTAATTGAAACTTTTTATATTTTGCACTCTTTTTCTACTTGGACTATGTAAAGTGAACTTTCTATGCACGCTAGTTTTGTCATTTTATATGTACGCGCTGTTACTGACGAAGTCCACAGAATATCTCTACCCAAATTTTGTATTGTCTACTACTGCTTCTCTATAAACAATAAAAATTATTGTAAAAGAAAATATCAAGGGCACAAATGCACACTGTACGTGGCAATTACCGTGGGTGCGATGACCTGGGTCCTCCAATCCCAAATGTCCAATTAGAAAGAAGACAAGGGGTCCGCACTCCTAAAACGTAGCTTTTATTGCCATCCAGTTAAAAATGTAAAAAATAGAAAGCAGCGGTAAAAACATACAAGCCATCCTAGCTGCCTCTAACGCGTTTCGGGCTAGGCGCCCTTAATCATAGATGATCAGCGCTGGTCCTAGATCAACACACAAGCCAGTGCAGGGCTGATAACATTGTGTGTATACTAACTTTGAAACAGGATTATGCCAATGAGCAGAAGGGAGAGGGGAGAGAGGGTTCAGAAAATGTCCATCAGCATGTGTTCATTTGGTGGACAGACAAGCCCAGGAAAAAGACAGCTTTCTATGTCCAGAATAAAGGCCCAGAACAAAGTAAGGTAACTGCTCCTTTACATCAATCACAGGTAATGGGCTGGGACAACAAAAAAACTATTTGGGTTGTCACTTCCTTTAAATGCTTCCCTGCCTCCAGCTACCATTGAGGCCATGAAATCTAATTTTGATTTCCAATGGCAACTCATGGCCACAACATATCTTGGAGTTTCCATGACAAGTGACTGATCTTCGCTGTTTTCAGACAATTACCCTGCAAGTATCTCCTAATTACAAATTTTTCTGGGCAAATTATCTAAATAAAAATGTCATTGCATGGGAGAATTGCCAAATGACCTGGCTGTCAAAATGAATGTGTCTTACCATTAAAAGCTCACAAGATGCAGGTTGCTAATAACACCTAAAAGTCAAATTTGCATCACCAAATGCTTAGCATAATGAAGGGCTTAATATAATAAAATAGTGCACTGACAATCTCTAAAGTGTGAATGTAGGAGAAAGATAAAAATACAATCGTTAACTGCATGTTCGAACCCTTACCGCAGGCACTAGGTATGGCACAGCACAGTCCAACGTGTGTTACATCTATGCCGCTTCTGAAGTGATATCAGTATCCATAGTATAGAGCATGTGTAAGTAAATATATTTATTTTAAAAAATTGGACAGTAAAAGACGTAAGATGTAAGAAAAAATGTATTGACAAACTTATTTATGTAATTGTGTTACATCTATAGATGTGTTACACCTATGGTGCCGGTTCTGAAGTGATATCAGTATCCATAGTGCAGAGCATGTGTAAGTTACTATATTTATTTTTAAAAAATTGACAGTAAAAGACTATTCTAAAAAAAAAAACGTATTGACAAACGTATTTATGTAACTGTGTTACATCTATGGTGCCGGTTCTGAAGTGATATCAGTATCCATAGTATAGAGCATGTGTAAGTAATTATATTTATTTTTAAAAAATGGACAGTAAAAGACATAAGACGTAAGAAAAAAACGTATTGACAAAATTATTTAGGTAATTTTCCTTTCCAGGTGATGACTCACTTCGCATCACTTCTCAGTACTTTTAACCACAAGTTAATGATAAAGGAGCACTATCACGAAATTGTGTAATATTAAAAATCCATATAGTTACGTTGGCTAATGAGAGGAGGGGTCACATATACACTCAAACTGAATAAAACTTTCACCTAGCTTGTGTTTTTTCTCTCCTTGCAGAAATAAAATTCAGGGGTGACATGTTTAGTCTATCAGGGGTGACAGAGCCTGTCACCCCAGATATCCTTTTTATAGTGTAATAGCGTAATAGTGACCCCTCCTCCCATCATCCAGCATATTTATATGGATTTTTATCATTGGTCCATTTTTCGCGATAGTACACCTTTAATCCCAATAAAGGAAATGCCCAAGAAGGCTTCTTGTATCTATAAAAACCTTGCTCCAGATCCACACTATTCCTCTGCTGCAGAGTGGGATTTCCCTTCATATCAATGCACCATACTCTATGTTGGAACAGGCCTTCCCGCCGAATGGAGGGACATTTCAAGGTTAGAACGGAATGCTTTTCATGAAGAACAGAAGAATATTAAAGGATGAAGCCTCGACTTTGAAGTTGCATGGATTTCCCAGCTTCTGCATGCAGCATGTGCTCTCCCAACCTTCCCCCAGAATCTAATATCAAGTACAATGACAATCCATCAAACTGCAAAGATAAATATACAACTGTGTGTTCAGACCTTCCCCGCAGTCAGTAGGTATAGTGCAACCCAACGCGTGACGCAGCTATGATGTCGCTTTTAACAGGGAAAAAAGTGTTGGTAAATTGTATAATTGTGTTACTAAAAAAGTATTTTTCAGGAGACCCCCCCTTAAGCAAAAACTCCTCCTCCATTTGGGCTCCCAATCCTTCCAGTCACCTTTGATCTGGCCTGCTTGGGCCTCTTTAAGTCAGTACACTAAAAGCTGCAATACAAACTGGTACCATCATAATGGCTTCCAGTATCATGGCATAGAGGTCACAGCTGGTCGATGAAGGGGGTGTGTATAGATACCATATATAAGCCATTATCTTGGAGTGGTACTTACCGGCCACTGCTCCCACGCTGCTCTCTGGCTGGGATAGCAGCGAAGGGTCCCACTTTCTGGACAACCCCACTGTGTCAACCTCAGTATCTCTGTTGCTTTGCATGCCTGCTGACCTGAGCCAGCTTATTTAAAAGCCATATATAGAGACTAATGTGCCCCTGACCATATTGCTAGTCCCCATTCTATTCCAGTTTGCCCTGCTAGGTCAACTGCATCCAAAACCTATATTGTCATCATCAGGGTTCCTGGCCAACCGCTTCCATGGCCCAGGCGGTTAGCTGTTGGTTGCCCTTATCTACCCGGACTGCTTTGGTCCCACCAATAGGACATCTGAGCTATGCATTAGTAGTTCCAGAGCTCCAGTCAAGGTACATGGCCTATAGACTGCATTGACAGTGACTTGTCATAGCCTTAAAAAAGGTTTGTTGGGTTTTTTTAATATGGAACTTCAGTTTGCACCAGTGCAGCTTTGTTGTGTTGTATTGATTTAGATCACATGTGCTCAACCTGTGGCCCAGGAGCCATATGTGGCCCTCAGAGCCATCTGATGCAGCCCCTGACCTGCTAAATAGGGGTAGAATAAGGACTGGCAGTTGCATGGATAGTGATATAGGAAGGGTGCATTAGCAAATAGAGGTGTTAGGGGGGTCTTGGAGGAAGGAGGTGACATTGATTGTACAACACCATCCCTGGGTGAAATCTTTGGCACAATAATTTGGTAAAATAATTGTATGGTAGAATTGGTGGGAGCTTAGATGGGTTGAGTATTGGGAACATGGTTAAGATGTGGGGCTGATGGGGGAGGGCTATAAATAAGAGACCCAACCAGTATATTACTAGCATGTGGGGCTTGTTACATATGTAGGGGTGTGGTAGAAGAGCATATGAGTGGAGTTTGTGCAGACAGTGGGGATCCTAGTTATTGTAGTAAATCTTAATTATGCTATTCTAAATAAAAAAAATTCGGAACCTATTCATTGTGGCCCGTGACCAGTTTCCAGATCTTTCCAGTGGCCCGCACATGCCAAAGGATTAAGCACCTCTGATTTAGAGTTTGCTAGATAGACTGGATTAAAGGGGTATGGAATGATAAAGAGGGCCACCATCAAATTCTGCCGCGACTAACACTGACACTCGATGCTCTATATTATACACTTGCTTCATGAAAAATTACTTGAGCTTGTTAGTCTACAAAAAAAGGCTTCTCACATGCCATCTGATGAAAAGGCTTCCCGTGGCTTGAAAACCCACAGAGAAGGTTACAACATCTTCATTAGGAATGAAATCCCTTTAGAAAGACTTTGACGCATCCCCTCTGCTCTACAGATGATCAATAATGCGCAGCAACGCTCCTTGGAAAAGGGCTTTTTTTTTTGTTTTTGAAATAGTAGCATCGTATTTAAAAGACCAATGTGGATTCAGCGAAGGGCTCCTTTGTTGACACGCTGAATTATTTATTCACTATACAGGGGATACAAAGAAAAGACTTTTAAATAAGTAATATATTCGCACATCAAGTTCCTTTTCAAAAGATGTATCTTTGATCTAAAGATTAGAAGGCCCAGGGGGTCCTTGGCCAAATATAGCGGGCAGGGGAGCCCTATTAGTCTTAGGAATAATCTTCTAACATTATTTCTATCTTTGTACACAATTCAAGAGCTTGGTGCTCAATGATTTTTTATGTTTGGGGTATATACGGTTTCTTTAGGGATTTAAAGTGGACTCATGCCCACGTAGACCCACAGAGGCTCCATGTGACCCCGCTGGATAAGAGGCGGGGTCACACGTCCCCATCTTCTACTGTCAGTCACTGTTATTATATACTCATACCATCTTCTACTGTCAGTCACTGTTATTATATACTCCTACCATCTTCTACTGTCAGTCACTATTATATACTCCTACCATCTTCTACTGTCAGTCACTGTTATTATATACTCATACCATCTTCTACTGTCAGTCACTGTTATTATATACTCATACCATCTTCTACTGTCAGTCACTGTTATTATATACTCATACCATCTTCTACTGTCAGTCACTGTTATTATATACTCCTACCATCGTCTACTGTCAGTCATTGTTATTATATACTCCTACCATCTTCTACTGTCAGTCACTGTTATTATATACTCCTACCATCTTCTACTGTCAGTCACTGTTATTATATACTCATACCATCTTCTAGTGTCAGTCATTGTTATTATATACTCATATCATCTTCTACTGTCAGTCCTTGTTATTATATACTCATACCATCTTCTACTTTCAGTCACTGTTATTATATACTCCTACCATCTTCTACTGTCAGTAACTGTTACTATATACTCCTACCATCTTATACTGTCAGTCACTGCAAGTATATACTCCTACCATCTTCTACTGTCAGTCATTGTTTTTATATACTCCTACCATCTTCTACTGTCAGTCACTGTTATTATATACTCCTACCATCTTCTACTGTCAGTCACTGTTATTATATACTCCTAAAATCTTCTACTGTCAGTCATCTATTATATACTCCTACCATCTTATACTGTCAGTCACTGTTATTATATACTCCTACCATCTTCAACTGTCAGTCACTTATTATATACTCCTACCATCTTCTACTGTCAGTCACTTATTATATACTCATACCATCTTTTACTGTCAGTCACTGCAACTATATACTCCTACCATCTTCTACTGTCAGTCACTGTTATTATATACTCCTAAAATCTTCTACTGTCAGTCACTTATTATATACTCATACCATCTTATACTGTCAGTCACTGCAAGTGTATACTCCTACCATCTTCTACTGTCAGTCACTGTTATTATATACTCCTACCAACTTCTACTGTCAGTCATTGTTTTTATATACTCCTACCATCTTCTACTGTCAGTCACTGTTATTATATACTCCTACCATCTTCTACTGTCAGTCACTGTTATTATATACTCCTAAAATCTTCTACTGTCAGTCACTTATTATATACTCCTACCATCTTCTACTGTCAGTCACTGTTATTATATACTCCTACCATCTTCAACTGTCAGTCACTTATTATATACTCCTACCATCTTCTACTGTCAGTCACTTATTATATACTCATACCATCTTTTACTGTCAGTCACTGCAAGTGTATACTCATACCATCTTCTACTGTCAGTCACTTGTATTATATACTCCTACCATCTTCTACTGTCAGTCACTGTTATTATATGCTCCTACCATCTTCTACTGTCAGTCACTTATTATATACTCATACCATCTTCTACTGTCAGTCACTGTTATTATATACTCATACCATCTTCTACTGTCAGTCACTGTTATTATATACTCCTACCATCTTCTACTGTCAGTCACTGTTATTATATACTCCTACCATCTTCTACTGTCAGTCACTGTTATTATATACTCCTACCATCTTCTACTGTCAGTCATTGTTATTATATACTCCTACCATCTTCTACTGTCAGTCACAGTTATTATATACTCATAAAACTGTCAGTCACTGTTATTATATACTCATACCATCTTCTACTGTCAGTCACTGCTATTATATACTCATACCATCTTCTACTGTCAGTCACTGTTATTATATACTCCTACCATCTTCTACTGTCAGTCACTGTTATTATATACTCCTACCATCTTCTACTGTCAGTCACTGCAAGTGTATACTCCTACCATCCTCTTCTGTCAGTTTTGGGGGGAAAGTGCGTCTTACAGGGCAAAAAACATGGAACATTATTACTATATATTATATCACTATATTAGGAATCTCCTTAATATAGAAATTATATAATGCTGTGGTCACTGTTATAATTCTCTGTTCATGGTTTTTTATTTGGGTGACAGGGAGTGGACAGACCCACTACTGTCAGTTATAACGCTCGGCAGGCTGGCTCTCTCTGCTGAATGACAGTTTCTGATTGGTTATTTTGGGATATAATAGGATGTATTTTTCCTTTGTTGGAGTGTTTGTTACTAGCCTTGAAGAAGGGGAACATAGGTCGCTCCGAAACATCAGCTTGATTTACTATGTGATTATTCACAAGTTTTGTCTATGGAACAGCATATCTTGAAGATTTCTGGGGTGCTGGCTCAACTTGCTGCTCTTAATCAGCCACGGATCTTTTTACAGTAAGGGGTTATTTAAAGTGGACCAACACCCAGGATTTTCACTATCCTGGGTTTTGGTTCAGTTCCGTGGGGCACCCCGATCGGGGGTGCCCCGCTGCGTGAAACCCCCCAGAATGGCAGAAAAAACTCTCACCCCGCTCCTACGGTGCATGCGCGGGCCTCGTCCAATCAGCGCGCTCAAAGCCGCTGTGTTATGCACGTACAAGGGACGGACAACCACAGCGGCTCCAAGCACGCTGGCAGCCGCATCTCGCGCTTCCCTCTAACAGGGAGCGTGCCCGCGCCGGCCATTCACAGGCGCGCATGCGCCGTTGGAACGGGAGTAAGGTAAAGTGAATGGGGCGTCCTGGGGAGTTTCACACAGTGGGGCATCCCGATTTCGGATGCGTGGAGGGATCTGATCGGCCCGGGAATCTTATAGATTCCCGGGCCGATCAGCCTGGGTGTTGGTCCACTTTAAGAACCGATAGCGCCAGGTAGTGCCCCATAGCGGTAGGCAACATCTAGTGAACGCTGTACGCAAAACCACATTTAGGAAAGCTAATCTGGTGAGCGCCTCTTACAGCGCCATGTATTAAACCAGGCTCAGTGTCGGCGCTCTAGGCTCAGGAGCGCCATGTAGTACCTGCCGCTCAGTATCACTACATTTCATTGGGGTTTAATTAGTTGTGTATAAACAGCATGTTTGGCAATACAAATTTTTTTTATTTTGCTCAAATCAGTGTGTGACCTCTCCTGGCTGCAAACAAACACTTTTATAAATTTTTTTGACTTTTTATATTTTTATGCAGAATTGTCATTACAGGTCTGGCACTAAAGTATTATTGTCCCAGTGTTATAACAATGTCATTCCATGTGTTTTCACTTTGAGGCCGATTCATTAATAGCGCCAGGTAGCGCCAGATGAGCGACTGTAGCGTGATTTTTTCAGCGCCAGCCAGTATTCGCTGTGCTTGGCCGGCGTTAGCTTGATGACAGCGACTCAGTCGGTGTGCGGTAATGTTGAATACGGGCTTAGGGGTCGCTGTTTCACAGGTTCAGCGTTGTATGTGAGCGCCTGACAACGAATGGCCAGAGTGAACGGCTAGCTTCATATTCATTAACAAATCACGCTCCGAATGTGCTGTCGCTGTCCATTCCTTGTTTAAACCCCAGAGCGCTGGCGGCGATGGGTGTTAACTAGTTTTTAACCCCTAAACAACCATATTTTTTGAATGTAACATTATACATGTTTATAGAATCATTTTGTAATATGAATACATTAATATCAGACCTGTTAGATCAATTCTGCACAAATTATTTTTAAAATTTTTTTTGACTTAAAAATAAATCCTAACATTGCAGAAGTGGTCTCCGAATTTTTGACTTTAAAAAAAAAAAAAAAAAAATTTATACCAATTAACTATGATTAATTATAGATTGCTCCATTGAAATGCATTGGACATCGCCAGGGAGCGACAGCTCATACCTGGCGCTGTGAGGGAATTTGCAGCGGCGCTGTTCGGTCCAGGCGGCTTCATGATGAATGCCGCGCTAGCCATCGCTCTCGCCGGCGCTAGCCTCATTTTGCTTGATAAATGCGTCATTGTGACCGCCGCCGGGCGTACTTGAGTCGGTAGTCGCCGTTAGCTGCTGCTACCTGGCGCTTGTCAGACACTACCTGGCGCTAGCCCGTGATAAATAAGGGCCTTTGTTACTGGTGGATATGTGTTCTAAAACAGGCTTTGATCACACAGCGTCTGGCGCTCTATGCTACAGCGCCCAGCTTTAGAGCGTGTCTAGTGTTTTGTTAAATATGGAGTGGAGCGCCGAGCTGGCGCTACCTCTCGCTGGACTGTTGTTACAGCGCCCAACACACATAATATTCAATATTCAATGCAGGCCAGGTTACTAGAGTGACCGAGACGCTCGGTTACAGCGTCCAATACCCGCTTACAGCATCTACTCTAAGTGCCACTATAAGGACGCTCATCTGGCAATACCTGGTACTAGTAGTGAATCAGCGTCCAAGCTCACACTTATGTGTTGGTGAAATATCTAATGGTTTCAATACTTGTCAAAGGCATTGCACTGCCACTTTTCAGTAACGGAGAGATGCATTTTCGTTACCATATTATTTGAAACCTGTAGCCTGCTTAATAATATTTAAGGACCTTCTTAAATAGTTTTCCTTTAATAGGTCTCACCTGGCAAACACAATGCCCTCTTCTTAATTCCTCACAAAAATGATAATAATCTATAATATACTCATTCCATTTTTTGGTCATGGTTATTCTCTCTAGATAAAGTTTTTGCACAATGCATATGTATTTTTTATAGTAAATTAGGTTAGCTCATTGCACCTTGGGGGTCCCCCTGTTTTTTTCTGGGTGAGCTGGTGATCTAGAAAAGTATAAGTGATCATATCATCCTGGTTTGCACAATATTGTTTGCGCAGTTAATAATTCTTGAGAGTTAGCACATTGCACTTTATATGTAAGTTTTTTAGTAAGAGGGATCATTTTTGTGAGGTATTAAGAAGAGGGATAACTTAAAGGAAATTGATAACAAATATTGTTCTTTGATTCTTTAATATCCAGGTATTAATAGAGAATTGCACAGTGCCCAACAAACACGTGTATGGCGTTTTGTTTAGATTATATGTTTTTAAATGGTTTTAATTGTGTTTGTAAACTCGGGGAGGCCGATTCATTAATAGCGCCAGGTAGCGACAGATGAGCGCCAGTAGCGTTATTTTCACAGCGCACGCTAGTATTCGCTGTGCTTGGCCGTTGTTCGGCTGTTGACAGCGACTCAGTCGGTGTGCGGTAATGTTGAATACGGGGTTAGGAGTCGCTGTTTGACAGGTTCCGCGCTGTATGGGAGCGCATGACAGCGAATGGCCATAGCGAACGGCTCCCAGCATATTCATTAACAAATCACGCTCAAAAAATTCTCGCGCTGTAAAATGCATGTTTAAACCCCAGAGCGCTGGCGGCGATGGGTTAAAAGTAGTTTTTTAACCCCCAAACAACCATATTTTTGGAAACAAAAAAATATGTTTTTACAAACATTTTGTAATATGAATACATTAATATCAGACCTGTAATATCAATTCTGCACAAATTTTTTTTTTGTTTTTTTTTTACCTTAAAAAAAATATCTAACATTGCAGAAGTGGTCACAGATTTTTTGCCATTTAAAAAAAAAAAAAATTAATAGCAATTAATTAAGAATATTTAAAGATTGCTCCATTGAAATGCATTGGAGAGCGCCAGGTAGCGAGAGGTCATACCTGTCGCTGTTCAAGGTCGCTCGCTGGCGCTGTGTGGTGAGGCTGGAATAATGATGAATGATTCGCTATCTGGCGCTCTGTCAGTCGCTAAGCAGGATTGGCTTGATAAATGTGTGATTGCGGAGGGAGCCGGCGTTCTCGTGGCGGTGACCGTCATTACTGTTCGCTCACCATTCGCTACCTGGCACTATCCCTTGTTAAATATGTGAAACATGAATAAAGAATGTAAAAAGGAAGATTAAGCAGTGGTGCGGTGCTCCCATTTGTGTGGCTGTGGGGAGCAGAGGCTTGGTGGGTTTTTGTGTATAGTTGCTTCACGGGACCGCTGCATACTTGTTGGTTTATATAGGTTTTAACTTTGGTTGGTGCAGCGGTTTTCTTGTGTCACTTTATGAAACTTTAGCGCGGTAATTTAATTCACTGTTTACAGACCTGTAAGAACAATTCTGCATAAAATTAAAAAAAAAAATCTAAATATTTTCAAAAATATATAATTCCAGGCCAGGAGAGATCTAATAATTTTTTGAGAAAAAAAAACTAAATTAAAAATGGGATCAGGAAAGGGATTAGAAGGATTGTCCATTGAAATGTATGGGAGAGCGAACAGTAGTGACAGATCTTACCCGCCGGCGCTATGCTCTGAGTCGTCGAATTGTACGCTACATGGCGCTCTCGCCAGTCGCTCAACGGAATCGCTTTCATACATGTAGTATTGTGCACAGCGCCAGCGTTCAGCAGACGCTGCCTGCCGCTAAGAAGCGCTACCTGGCGCTAGAGCTTCATGAACAAACCCCAAACTGCTTGTCAGGGCACAGCATATTGATGCACATAATTCTGTATTATGTATGAGAAATATTCAGGTAAGCTGGGAGGCTGATTTATTAATAGCAACATGTAGCGACAGTTGAGCGACTGTAGAGGTATTTTCACAGCGCCCGCTAGTAGTCGCTGTGCTTGGCCGTTGTTCGGTTGTTGACAGCGACTCAGTCGGTGTGGCGTAATGTTGAATACAAGGTTACGAGTCGCTATTTGACAGGTTCCGCGATGTATGGGTGCGCATGATAGCAACTGGTCAGAGTGACCGGCTTCCACCATATTCATCAAAAAATGACGCTCAAAAAATTCAAGCGCTGTGAAATGCATGTTTAAACCCCAGAGCGCTGGAGGCGATGTGTTAAAAGTAGTTTTTTAACCCCCAAACCACCATATAAAAAAAAACACAAAATAAAAAAAACAAGTATTTTAAATAATTTAGTAATATGAATACATTAATATCAGACCTGTAATATCAATTCTGTACAATTTTTGTTCCCTTAAAAAAATTATCTAAAATGGCAGAAGTGGTCACAGAATTTTTCACATTTAAAAAAAACATTAATAACAATTAATTATTAATATTTAAAGATTGTTCCATTGAAATGCATTGGAGAGCGCCAGGTAGCGAGAGGTCATACCTGTCGCTGTTCAAGGTCGGACGCTGGCGCTGTGGACTGAGGCTGGAATAATGATGAATGAGTCGCTATATGGCGCTATCTCAGTCGCTAAGCAGGATTGGCTTGATAAATGTGTGATTGTGGTGGGGAGCCGGCGTTCTCGTGTCGGGGCCCGTCATTACCGGCCGCTCACCATTCGCTACCTGTCGCTATCCCTTTTTTTTTGCTTTTTACTTCCCATTTGTAATGTAATTAGATGTACCTTTAAATAAGAAGAATCTTAGAAAATGTTTTTTTTTTTCCCTTCCAAAATACATTTCCTCTTGCAGCTCCATCATCATCGCAGGATCCATCAGCATCAATCATTTCCTGCGATATTCTTGGCTCAGTTTCAAAATCTCGTAGGAAAGTTAACAAGAGAACTTGCTGTAAAGAAAGGCTGAGCTGGCACAGCATGACATGCAGATAAAACTACTTCAACATTCCAAGTGAAAAAGTATTGCCGAAAATACGAGGACTAGGTTCTGCAGACGCCGGAACTCTAGCGAGAGCGTCAATAATGAATTATGAGTAAACCCGAGACCGCTGGATGTCAGTATTCTTTTGATCTCACTGTGTGATCTCAAACATAGACACGCATGACAAAGAAGGTGTACAGAATCTGTGAAGAGAAGGTGCTCAATTCCCATGATAAGCCGGTAGCTACCATGGCCAAGAATAAGAAAAAAAATAAGATGTACAAGATACAAGGAAACTGGTTGTGCTAGGGTTCATTTTATACAAGGTAATCTGATAAAATGTTGTGGTATGTTGGCTATCCTTAGCTATAGATCTTTGCTTCTTCAATGGAATTCATAACAAATCTGTACCAAAATGGAACAACTTTGAGGCTGATTCATTACTAGCGCAAGGTATCGGCAGACAAGCGTCTGTATAGCAGACTGCTAGTAGACTCTGGCCCTTATTTATGAAGGAATAGCGACAGGTAGCGACTGGTGAGTGGCCGGTAATGACGGGCACCGCCACGAGAACGCCAGCTCCCCACCACAATCACACATTTATCAAGCCAATCCTGCTTAGCGACTGAGATAGCGCCATATAGCCACTCATTCATCATTATTCCAGCCTCAGCCCACAGCGCCAGCGTCCGGCCTTGAACAGCGTCAGGTATGACCTCTCGCTACCTGGTGCTCTCCAATGCATTTCAATGGAACAATCTTTAAATATTCATAATTAATTGTTATTAATTGTTTTTTTTTTTTGTTTTTTTTTTTAATGTGAAAAATTCTGTGACCACTTCTCCCATTTTAGATTTTTTTAAGGTAAAAAAAAAAAAAAAAAAATTGTACAGAATTGATATTACAGGTCTGATATTAATGTATTCATATTACCAAATTATTTAAAAAAACTTGTTTTTTTTGGTTTCCAAAAATATGGTTGTTTGGGGGTTAAAAAACTACTTTTAACCCATCGCTGCCAGCGCTCTGGGGTTTAAACATGCATTTCACAGCGCAAGAATTTTTTTGAGCGTGATTTGTTAATGAATATGGTGGGATCCGGTCGCTATGGCCAGTCGCTATCATGCGCACCCATACAGCGCGGAACCTGTCAAATAGTGACTCGTCACCCAATATTCAACATTACGGCAAACCGACTGAGTTGCTATCAACTATAGAACAACGGCCAAGCACAGCGACTACTAGCGGGCGCTCTGAAAATGCCGCTACAGTCGCTCAACTGTCGCTACCTGGCGCTATTAATGAATCGGCCTCTTTCACAGATAAACACAACACATACACAAAAACACCAGGGGGCGCCGGTGGTCTAATAAAAATCAGAATAAAGAAGTGTCACTTTAATTTAGATAACAATATATAAATTCCCAATAACTTAATTAAATTGTGCAAAGTACGCAATAAATGTGCAAAATCAATGCTAACTAATAGACATTTCTGTTCTATATACAACCATCTAATTAATGCATATAACTAACATCATAGAGCAGGAAAACATGCCAGGGTGTGCAAAGGAGTCACAAAACAAGAAAATGTGTATACAGACCGACCGGAGTACCCTCTCAAGAGTAAAACGCCAACGCGTGTCGTAGTGTCACCTGCACTACTTCCTATATACCCTATACCCACACCAATATACCCGAGCAGCTTTGGAATAGCACAGACCCAGCATGGCGAGCCCCGCTATGGGGCACTGCCTGACACTATCCCTTAATGAATAAACCTATATATATATATATACATATATACCCACACCAATATACCCGAGCAGCTTTGGAATAGCACAGACCCAGCATGGCGAGCCCCGCTACGGGGCACTGCCTGACACTATCCCTTAATGAATAAACCTATATATATAAAATATATATGAATACCGCGCTCAGAAGCTAATGTGATAAGGTAGGTACAGCTCAACGTGCTAAACTTGAATCCCACCATCAAGAAAATAGAACAGAAAAAAACAGACAAACCTGGAAAGTTCTGAATGTATAGATTGCCAGGCACTGTGCCTGGCAATCTATACATTCAGAACTTTCCAGGCCTGAATATACACAGCAGAGCATGCCTTGGAGACCTGGCCAGCTATACCAATATATATTGAGGAATCGTACCCCCAACGGGTGGAGCCTATTGATTGAAGTGTCTGCGATATTGCTGTGATTGCTGGTTATTTAATCAGTTCTGGTAAGAGTACCAAACCGGTGGTGGAAGTGCACAAATTGATTGCTGATGTTCACAGTGGATTTCTGATCACAAGTTTAAGGACTTTAAAGAGGACTTTAATTTAGTCACATTTAGCTCTGTGTTTTTGTCTGTTCAAACCTATATATAATACCCACACCAATATACCCGAGCAGCTTTGGAATAGCACAGACCCAGCATGGCGAGCCCCGCTACGGGGCACTGCCTGACACTATCCCTTAATGAATAAACCTATATATATATATATACATATATATATATATATATATATATATATACCCACACCAATATACCCGAGCAGCTTTGGAATAGCACAGACCCGGCATGGCCAGCCCCTACAGCCACTACAATGGTCGGTATCCTCTATGAACCTCATGTTGCTTTTTTTAAATGAGAATCAGAAAGTGCGAGACACAGTTCCAATCTGCAAACTACAATGCAAATTAAAAGCCAACAATGTCTAAAGTTTTGCACCTAGACTGTAACACATACGTCAGATCCTACCCTAAGGATTTGACCAGGTGAAAAATTGATTTATGAAGAAGAAAGAAATCTAAAAGACGGAGAAATTCTGCCTGAGGATATTGCTAAAGGCAACAAAATGTCTTAGAAAAGAACGGACCAAAGTGGTGAAATAAAAATGAATGACATAAAAGCAACAAAATTCCAATTTTGATACTTTGTTGAACGTGCCACCTCTAAGTGCATCCGTGTTACTTTCACTGATCATCCATCATGTTCATTGTTCCGTTACTGCAATACGTGTCATGGTTGCCGCATTAGAATCCACTAAAATCCTCCCTAATTAATGGTTAGCGTTTATAAATGAGAGCAAATCAATTTTCTATTGAACAAAATGGGCTTTAGAAAAAAAGGGAAAAAAACACTTTTTTTTCCTTTTACCCAGCAAATAATAGATGGGAAAAAATAGCATCTGTTGACAAGAAGCCTAATGTGCCTCAGCACCGGACTCAATCAATATACTGTTTGTTGATGAGTAAGAAATGTGCACTGTACAGGGGAACTTTGACTTTGAGACATAGGAATTCAAGGTCATGGGTGGCCGTTGTGAATACATAATATTTTAAGTTTGTAAGTAGACGGGATGCACAAGAATAACAAGGGGGGCACTGAATCTTCACAGCTTAAAATTAGTTAAAGTGGACCAAAACCCATGCCGATTGGCCGAGGAATCTATAAGATTTCCCAGGCCTATCGATCCCCCCCCCCCGGGCATCCAAAATCGGGATGCCCCTCTGTGTGAAAACCCCTCAGGTCACCCCATTCACTCACCTTGTTTCCCGGTCCAACGGTGCATGCGCAAGTCACATCTCTGCTATCCTTCTGCATTTTTGAATGGCCAGCACGATACACTTCCTGTTAGAGGGAAGTGGGGGATGCAGCTGCCAGCGCGATCGGAGCCGCTGGACTTAGACGAAAGGCTTAGGCCCTTATTTATGAAGGAATAGCGCCAGTTAGCGACTGGTGAGCGGCCGGTAATGACGGGCCCCGCCACGAGAACGCCGGCTCCACACCACAATCACACATTTATCAAGCCATCCTGCTTAGCGACTGAGATAGCGGCAGATAGCCACTCATTCATCATTATTCCAGCCTCAGCCCACAGCGCCAGCGTCCAACCTTGAACAGCGACAGGTATGGCCTCTCGCTACCTGGCGCTCTCCAATGCATTTCAATGGAACAATCTTTAAATATTCATAATTAATTGTTATTCATTTTTTTTTTTTTTTTAAATGTGAAAAATTCTGTGACCACTTCTGCCATTTTAAATTATTTTTTTAAGGTAAAAAAAAATAAAAAAAAATGTACAGAATTGATATTACAGGTCTGATATTAATGTATTCATATTACAAAATTATTTAAAAAACTTTTTTGGGGGGGGGGATTAAAAAACTACTTTTAACCCATCGCCGCCAGCGCTCTGGGGTTTAAACATGCATTTTACAGCGCGAGAATTTTTTGAGCGTGATTTTTTAATGAATATGGTGGGAGCCGGTCGCTAGGGCCAGTCGCTATCATGCGCTCCCATACAGCGCGGAACCTGTCAAATAGCGAATCCTCACCCAATATTCAACATTACGGCAAACCGACTGAGTTGCTATCAACTACCGAACAACGGCCAAGCACCGCGATTACTAGCGGGCGCTCTGAAAATGCCGCTACAGTCGCTCAACTGTCGCTACCTGCCGCTATTAATGAATCGGCCTCCCCGATGATGTGACATCAGCAGCTCCAAGCGCTGATTGGACGAGCAGCCGCGCATGCGTGGTAGGACCGGGAAGAGGTGAGTTACCTTTGGCGATCTGAGGGGTTTTACACAGTGGGGCCCCCCCAATCAGGGTGCCCCAGGGGAAAGGACCAAAAGTCAGGATAATGAAAATCCTGGGTATTGGTCCACTTTAAAGAGGAAAAATTGATTCACAATTTTGAGGGACAGTCCTATGTGTTAATAGATTATCTCAGGAGAATGTTCTGTCTGTGAAGGGTATAAAAAAAGCCTGATAAAAAAATGGAAAGGCTGATTCATTACTAACGCCAGGTATCGACAGATGAGTGTCTATAGAGCGGATTTCAGAGCGACCGCTAGTAGTCGCCGTGCTCGGCCATGGTTCGTTGTTTCAGAGCGCCTCAGTTGCTGGCCGGCATTGTTGAATACGTTATGTGATTTGCAGTACTACGCTGTATGGGAGCAAATGGTAGCGCCAGCTCAGTGCGACTGACTCACACCACATTCATCAAAAAAACAGCCTCAAACAGTTCCGGCACTCAAAATCGGGTCGATGTAGCCCATAGCGCCAGAGGATCAGGAAAGGGATTTAAGGATCGTCCATAGAAATGTATGGGAGAGCGCCAGGTAGTGAGAGGTAAGACGTGGAGCTCTGCAAGGCTGAACGCCGGCGCTGTACGCTGAGCCTGGGATAATGATGAATTGGACGCTACATGGCGTTGTTCCAGTCGCTCACCAGAATCGCCTTCATAAATGTGTAATTGCGTGCCGTGTCCGGCGTTCACCTGCTGCTACCTGACGCTGTACAGGCACTACCTGGCGCTATCCCCTCATGAATAAGAGGCTGATTTATTAATAGCGACATGTAGCGACAGTTGAGCGACTGTAGCGGTATTTTCACAGCGCCCGCTATTAGTCGCTGTGATTGCCCGTTGTTCGGTTGTTGACTCAGTCGGTGTGGCGTAATGTTGAATACAAGGTTACGAGTCGCTATTTGACAGGTTCCGCGATGTATGGGTGCGCATGATAGCGACTGGTCAGAGCGACCGGCTTCCACCATATTCATCAAAAAATCACGCTCAAAAAATAAAAGCGCTGTGAAATGCATGTTTAAACCCCAGAGCGCTGGCGGCGATGAGTTAAAAGTAGTTTTTTAACCCCCAAACCACCATATTTTTGGAAACCAAAGAAAAAAAAAGTATTTTAACTAATTTAGTAATATGAATACATTAATATCAGACCTGTAATATCAATTCTGTACAATTTTTTTTAAAAAAAATTTTCCCTTAAAAAAATTATCTAACATGGCAGAAGTGGTCACAGAATTTTTCACATTTAAAAAAAAAAAACACATTAATAACAATTAATTATGAATATTTAAAGATTGTTCCATTGAAATGCATTGGAGAGCGCCAGGTAGCGAGAGGTCATACCTGTCGCTGTTCAAGGTCGGACGCTGGCGCTGTGGGCTGAGGCTGGAATAATGATGAATGAGTCACTATATGGCGCTATCTCAGTCGCTAAGCAGGATTGGCATGATAAATGTGTGATTGTGGTGGGGAGCCGGCGTTCTCGTGGCGGGGCCCGTCATTACCGGCCGCTCACCAGTCGCTACCTGGCGCTATCCCCTCATGAATAAGTCCCAAAGCTATACCTAAAGAGGCTAAGCACTCAAACGACAAGACAAAAAGGTAATTACCTTTTGTTCCCCGGTTGGAATAGTTTTGACACAACAACTACATCCTGTATGTGCCTGTCTGCTTGTTATGATGTTGAGAAAGTTAGTTTAAAAGGAAAAAAGCCAGGAAGTCTTAGGCAGACCATGATGTGTGATGAAGAAACCCCGATCGAGTGTGCCCCGCTGTATGAAACCCCGCAGGTCGCCGAAACAGGTGACTGACAGAAACGCTCTCCCAGTGGGCAATCCACTTTACAGGGCATCTCAATTTGGGATGCCCCTGTTTGTGAAAGAACCCCCCCAGGATTGGCCGATAACTCAAACTGGCGATTCCACAGTGCATTCACCAGTTCCAGGAAAGTAATGAACAAATGGGGGGGAGGGTCACACACAGGGGCATCCAAAATCAGGAGAATCTCATTTAGACTCCGAGGTCAGGTTTAAAGGGGTTTGGTGCGCTTTAAAGTAGACCAAAACTAGAGATTTGTCCAAATAGCCTGATCCTTAGGGGGCATCCAGATTTGGGACGTCCTCTGGTGATGAGTCGCGACTCTTCACCACAAAGGAGCCCACTGAGACCAAGCCACCCAAGGACCTACATACAACAGGGACCAACACGTATGGCTTTTTTTTTACTACCATAGGCCTTAATTTAACAAGGGATAGCGACAGGTAGCGACTGGTGAGCGGCCGGTAATGACGGGCCCCGCCACGAGAACGCCGGCTCCCCACCACAATCACACATTTATCAAGCCGATCCTGCTTAGCGACTGAGATAGCGCCATATAGCGACTCATTCATCATTATTCCAGCCTCAGCCCACAGCGCCAGTGTCCGACCTTGAACAGCGACAGGTATGACCTCTCGCTACCTGGCGCTCTCCTATGCAATTCAATGGAACAATCTTTAAATATTCATAATTAATTGTTATGAATTTTTTTTTTTTTTTAAACGTGAAAAATTCTGTGACCACTTCTGCCATTTTAGATATTTTTTTAAGGAAAAAAACAGGTCTGATATTAATGTATTCATATTACAAAATTATTTAAAAAACTTGTTTTTTTGGTTTCCAAAAATATGGTTGTTTGGGGGTTAAAAAACTACTTTTAACCCATCGCCGCCAGCGCTCTGGGGTTTAAACATGCATTTCACAGCGCGAAAATTTTCTGAGCGTGATTTTCTAATGAATATGGTGGGAGCCGGTCGCTAGGGCCAGTCGCTATCATGCGCTCCCATACAGCGCGGAACCTGTCAAATAGCGACTCCTCACCTAATATTCAATATTACGGCAAACCGACTGAGTCGCTATCAACTACCGAACAACGGCCAAGCACAGCAACTACTAGCGGGCGCTCTGAAAATGCCGCTACAGTCGCTCAACTGTCGCTACCTGCTGCTATTAATGAATCGGCCTCCGTTTTCAAGCCATTCTTTTCTCCTTTTTACTACTCCTCATATAGCAGACATTTGCCATTATGTTATAGTCAATTAGTGCACTTATTAGTCATAGTGAAAATCCAGCTGAAGGGAACCTTGCGACCTGTTAATTCGACTTAGAAACAATAGTCATTGGCCATTTAGAATTGAAAACGATGCCTTCCAGACCCCCAGCCAAGACCAGTTAGTCCTTGATGACCTGAGTCTGGTAATGAGCTCATGTCTTAATAATAATCCTCATTATCAGCATTAATCTTTACAATACAATGAGACCACAATGCATGTGTAGGCTCATTACTTGGCTCAGCATTGTTTTCAGCCATAATTGGTCAAGGACCTGACAGATTAATTACCACCATGAAAACACATTTAGGTCAATGGCATCATTGTGATTGTTCTTCTAAGCCTGTCCATGTTGAACCCCCCCCCCCTCCCTGTGCAAGCCCTACCCATCACTTTCCCTGTGCAACCTACTACTGTACAAGGTAATCCTGTGGCACCCACCTACTTACTGGAATTTCAGAGCGAGTTCCTTGTGCCCCCCTTGTGCAGGTGCGTGCTGCTCGGGAACTCCTGCTTTGCCATTCTGGGTGGGGGGTCTAGTTGCCCGGCTGGTCCAGCAGAAAACAGTTCCCTGCATTGAGCTGCCAGCAGCTGTGCTTGGTGGCTTATGTGCAGTGACAGCGCTGCACGCACCCATCACTGTAGCGTTGCTGCTTTAGACTCTCCGTCCTGCCCTGTGGTGGCTTAAGCTGCAGGTTGGCAAAAACAAAAAAAGGCTTGCCTAGGCACGGGGGGGGGGGGGGGTCACTGCCGCCGATAGCTTTGTTGCTTGCCCCGTGGCCCGTCAAACCAGAGATTGAAAAGCAAGCCTCCTGGTTTAGGCCATTACTCAGATTGGTGGAGGCCCCCTTTGCACTTTGCAGGGCGAGTTGTGGAGGCCCCAGAGTGCATGTCGATTGTGCCCCCCTTGTAATCCTGCCCTGTGCACATGGGTTCCAGAGATTGAGCCTCTTATTGTATTAAGGCCTGTCTCTGTTTTTTCCCAAATCTGATTTCATGATGATGTTTGCCAGTATGGTAAGGATGGACAACCCCTTCCCCCAAAAATACAGTACCAGTACCAAAATAAAGTACAGGGGTACCACTCTGTACAGTGAAGCCGGAGAAGCACACTGGATGTGTAAAGCAGGTGAGTTCTTTGCTGCTCCTCGAAACCAGGATGCCGGGGGTACAGTCCAGGCAAATGGCTCTCCAGGTGGCTGGGGGTATAACCCAGGCAAATGGCTCTCCAGGTTGCCGGTGGTACAGTCCAGGTGAATGGCTCTCCAGGTTGCCGGTGGTACAGTCCAGGTGAATGGCTCTCCAGGTTGCCGGGGGTACAGTCCAGGTGAATGGCTCTCCAGGTTGCCGGTGGTACAGTCCAGGTGAATGGCTCTCCAGGTTGCCGGGGGTACAGTCCAGGTGAATGGCTCTCCAGGTTGCCGGTGGTACAGTCCAGGTGAATGGCTCTCCAGGTGGCTGGGGGTACAGTCCAGGCAAATGGCTCTCCAGGTTGCCGGGGGTACAGTCCAGGCAAATGGCTCTCCAGGTTGCTGGGGTTAAGTCCAGGCAATGGCTCTCTGGGTTGCTGGGGTTAAGTCCAGGCAATGGCTCTCTAGGTTGTCGGGGGTACAGTCCAGGCAAATGGCTCTCCAGGTTGCTGGGGGTACAGTCCAAGCGAATGGCTCTCCAGGTTGCCGGGGGTACAGTCCAGGCAAATGGCTCCCCAGGTTGCCGGGGGTACTTTGGCTCTCCTTAACCCATATTAGGCACTTTGTCCAGTGGGGGACCCAGAAACATCCCCCATCAGATTTTGCCCTATTCTTAATAATATTTTGATAGGCCCAGTTAATCAAAGTTTAGGGTTGATTTAGGTACCGCTTATTGTTGTTTTTCTTTCCTAAGCAGATGTAACTCATGTTAGAGTATAAAAATATTTACGTGGGAGAGTGTCAAAACTGACAGCTTGTTCTCAAAGTGACCTCCCCGTTTCATCTAGTCCAGAAGATAAAATTCACAGTATGTTGTGTCTCCTCGAAAAGAGAGCATATGTTAGCTCTACTGGTGATTAACCAATTAAGCCCTTGAGTAGCTCACAATGATTTTCTCTCTCTTTTTTTTTATTAAGACTTAATGGATTATTTAATGATTTAAGCTTTAAGCGGGTTCTGATGTTCCCTCTGAACATGTGACGAGCTGGTAGCAAAATAAATCTGTTTGCGGCAAATTAATACATGACATAATTGAATCTTGTTTTCCAGCATTTTGGACCAGGGAGACCTAAAGGGTCACTTACTATTTACATTTAAAGCGGACCAACAGTCAGAAATGACTTAAACTAGAGCAGTGCTCATATGCACAATTTAGATTGCTGCACATAAAAATTATTTTACCTTTTCCTAACTCCAGCTGTAGTGAATTTTAGAAACAAAACGTCCCCTTATGGATGTGCAGGCCACCTGCAAACAGGAAGTGCTGCTGGACTTCCTGTTACTGTGCATTGTCAGTTATATCAGTTGAATCCAGGCAGCAGCATGGCTGAGATACTGGGAGAGGAAGTTCCAAAATGGCAGCTACCTTTCTTTTCCAACCAGGGCTGGCTCCAGGTTTATGTGGGCCCTTGTGCGGCATGGTCTCAGGGGGGCCCCTTTGTGGTGAAGAGTCGCGTTACATCACTGAGGGACATCCCAAATCTGGATGCCCCCTAAGGATCATGCTATTTGGACCAAAACTCTAGTTTTGGTCAACGTTGAGGAGCACCAAACCCCTTTAAACCTGACCTCGGAGTCTAAACCAATCTAGATCCTCCTGATTTTGGATGCCCCTGTGTGTGACCCCCCCCCTGTTTGTTCATTACTTTCCTGGAACTGATGAATGCACTGTGGGATCGTCAGTTTGAGTTAACGGCCAGACCAGGGGGGTTCTTTCACAAACAGGGGCATGCCAAATTGAGATGCATGTGTAAAGCGGACCAAAACCCAGGGGTGGAATTGCTTGCATAGTGGGTATGCCAGCGATCCCAGGGGGTTTCACACAGTAGGGATAGGAAATCAGCTGGGGGGCTAACTTAAAACAGAACAGAACACAACCCAACTCTTCCTCCCCTGGAATCTAAATCGGGATGACCTGTTGTGTGGAGCCCCGCCATTCAAGGAGATGTGGGCACCAGCTGTAGTGGTGCCCACCCAGTCCGCCACGGGACAAGCACGGTCGCACACCCCAAAGGCTGGCCCTGTCAGTGGGCCCCCTCGGAGGGCAGGGCCCCCCGGCCGCTGCCCCGCGATTCCAACTGTGCCAGGCTGTTGGTCCGGTTTAACTATTGCATTGCAACTATAGTTAAATATAAATAGTAAGTGACTCTTTAAGTCTCCCTGGTCCAAAATGATGGAAAACAAGATATTTGCTATATTTCTGTGCCATGTTCAGTTGCTTTTTGGATTTGGTTTACACTGGACCAAATCCCACCCTGGAGTCTATGAGACTCTAGGGCAGGGATACTCTCTACCCTTGGGGCATCCAGATTCGCTATGCCCTGCTGTGTAAATCTCCCTAGTTGGCCCAGTAAACCTTCTTTCCGATCCAATGGCGAATGCGCGAGCGGTGCCTCTCTCTGCTACACCTTTATCAGGAAGCGTGCCTGCACCAGGCGTTTGTGAATGGCAGGCTTGGGCTGCCTGTTAGAGGGCAGCTGGGATGCAGCCACCGGCATGTTCCGCTCCGCTTGTCTAGACTTGAATGAATTTGAATATCGCACCTTACTTTTAAATTGTTGGATCATGTTTGTATGTATTGTAGCACTGGCACTTCAACATCGGCACCTTTTCAATTTGTTTCTTGGTGTGCTTCTACTTTGTATATATCATAAGATTACAACATAACAATACAATATAACATACATATACAACAGACAATATATTACACAATTCTATTATATATATATATTTTTTTCCTGCTACTTTAAGCGGACCTTCACCCTGAATAAGAGTCTATCTCATATGTTTCCCACACCCTGTACATACAGATTGCTCACATTAATGCGGACCTTCACCCTGAATAAGAGCCTATCTTATATGTGTCCCACACCCTGTACATACAGATTGCTCACATTAATCTGGACCTTCACCCTGAATAAGAGCCTATCTTATATGTTTCCCACACCCTGTACATACAGATTGCTCACATTAATCCGGACCTTCACCCTGAATAACAGCCTATCTTATATGTTTCCCTGCTCTGTACATACAGATTGCTCACATTAATCCGGACCTTCACCCATAATAAGAGCCTATCTTATATGTTTCCCATATGTTTTCGCTTTGTTACTAGTGGATATGTGTTCAAAAACGGACTTTAATCACACAGCTTCTAACGCTCACGGCTACTGCGACACAATTTTGAGCGCCGGTGCTGTGTGAAGCTGTTTTTTTTATTAATATGGTTTGAGTCGCTCACACTGACCAGTCGCTACCGTTCGCTCCTATATAGCTCAGTATTGGTGTTATAGTGACTCACACATCAAATTCATCAATGCCGGCCAGCGACTGAGGCGTTCGGTAACAGCGACCCATAGCTGATCACAGTGACTACTAAGCGCCTCGCTACAGACGCTCATCTGCCGGTACCTGGCACTAGTAATGAATCAGCCTGTCTGTATTACTCAGAGGTGTTGAGGTATGTCAAAAGATGTGATACTTACAGGCTGATTCATTACTAGCGGCAGGTAGCGACAGATGTAGCAGGCACTTCAGAGCGCCCGCTAGTAGTCGCTGTGCTTGGCCATGGTTCGCTAGTTCACAGCGCCTCAGTCGCTGTGCAGCATTGTTGAATATGTTGTGGGGAGTCGCTATATAACCAATACAGCACTGTATGGGAGCGAATGTTAGCAACTGGTCAGTGCGACCGACTCACACCATATTCATCCAAAAAACAGCCTCACACACCGCCTGCGCTCAAAAATGCTTCGCTGTAGCCCAGAGCGCCGGAGGCTATGTGATTAAAGGCTGTTTTTTAACATGTATCCACCAGTAACAAAGCGAAAACATATGGAATTACATTGTAATAACATTGTAACATGAACACATTAATGCCAGACCTGTAATGTCAATACTGCATAAATATATAAAAATTGAAAAAAAATTTAAAAAATTGTTTTTTTTACTAGCCCCGGAGAGATCCCAACATTATTTGAGATAAAAAAAAATAATAATAATAAACCCCCCCCCCCGTTTAAAGAGAAGTAAAAGAACGTCCATTGAAATGTATGGGAGAGCGACAGGTAGCGAGAGGTAAGACGTGGCGCTCTGCAAGGCTGAACGCCGGTGCTGTTCGCTGAGGCTGGGATAATGCTGAATCGGACGCTACATGATGTTATCCCAGTCGCTCAACAGATTCTGCTTGATAAAGGTGTAATTGCTGCCATGTCCGGCGTTCACCTGACGCTTCCTGACGCTACCTGTCGTTTACAAGGCACTACCTGACGCTATCCCTTCATGACTAAGGCCCTAAGTACTAATATAGTAGCAAAAAAAGACATTTACAGAGATCAAAAATGTAAAGGATAACAGGTAATCTCTATTGTGGCAATACCTCAATGGGTTAATGCAGGAGGCACTCAATATGTGGTCAAAGAAAGTCCAATGGATCAAATGCCCAATACCGGGGGGGGCAAAATCCAAGGTCTGCTGCTGGTGAGGTTAGTTATTGCTGATACGTGTTTCGGGGCGTACCCTTCCTCAAAGCGTAGTCATCAAAGAAGTCGGAGCGTTGTGAGGCACCGCTCTCCTACATCGCTTACAACACTCCGACTTCTTCGATGACTACGCTCTGGGGAAGGGTACGCCCCGAAACACGTGTCAGCAATAACGAACCTAATTATATGCTTGTCCATTTTAGGAGGCCCTGTCATATATTGAGAGTCCTCCACAAACCCTATATACCTTAATAACCATATTCATCAAATACCGGGGGGGGGGGCAAAATCCAAGGTCTGCTGCTGTTGAGGTTAGTTATTGCTGACACGTGTTTCGGGGCGTACCCTTCCTCAGAGCGTAGTCATCAAAGAAGTCGGAGCGTTGTGAGGCACCGCTCTCCTACATCGCTTACAACGCTCCGACTTCTTTGATGACTACGCTCTGAGGAAGGGTACGCCCCGAAACACATATCAGCAATTACCAACCTCACCAGCAGCAGACCTTGGATTTTGCCCCCCCCCTGGTATTTGGTGAATATGGTTATTAAGGTATATAGGGTTTGTGGAGGACTCTCAATATATGACAGGGCCTCCTAAAATGGACAAGCATATAATTAGGTTCGTTATTGCTGACACGTGTTTCGGGGCGTACCCTTCCTCAGAGCGTAGTCATCGAAGAAGTAGGAGCGTTGTAAGCGATGTAGGAGAGTGGTGCCTCACAACGCTCCGACTTCTTCGATGACTACGCTCTGAGGAAGGGTACGCCCCGAAACACGTGTCAGCAATAACGAACCTAATTATATGCATGTCCATTTTAGGAGGCCCTGTCATATATTGAGAGTCCTCCACAAACCCCATATACCTTAATAAATTACAAGATTTTTATTGCATCAAACTTATGATTGTAGGTGTGCATTAATATTTATGTTCTATGATATTTTTTAAGTGCACCCAAACAGCAAATAGATTTTTGTTTTAATAATTATTCAGCAATTGGAGTGTGCTGTCAATTCTCTACCAATTCTGTCAATTCTCTACTAATTACAACAGAGGAGGAACCTCAGAGGAGAACCTTCCCCTACATGACTAATGATATCACTGGAGAGTAACCAGTATGAAAATTTATAGAAATGTATTATGATCCATATAACAATAAACAATACAAAAAAAAAGCTGTGGGGGTCACAAAAAGGCTATTCAATTAAGATTAAATGCTTAATGATACAGAATAAATTAATATTCAAATGATATCCTGGAGGCTGCAGAACGCTCAAATATATGAGACAATGTGCAAAACAACGCAAACAATGAGTTACCAGATGAACTCAAACATTAAATGAAGTAAAAGACATTACATCCAAGAAAAGGGCAAAGTGCGAGAACAAGGTCATATCCAAATATCAAAATAGTATACCAATAAATTACTGGACGATAAAGTCCTGAAAGCGTCAAGGAAAAGGATGGTACTGAAAGTGCTAGAAAGTGAAGGCGTCTGCTAAGCCATAATGATGCTAATAGTTAAGGAGCATACATCACCAATCATCGGAGCCCTGCTCCCGTGCAGCAGTCACCGACGCGTTGCGTGGCAGGACGCCACTTCGCCAGGGTGTATGCTTCCCGGGCGACTCCTATTCCCTTATATACTCATCCTGCGTTAACTGCTGTCCCATTGGTTTTGTCTATTGTCTATTGTCTATTGTTATATGGATCAGGCCATTGTCTGTTTTTCTTGGACATAATACATTTCTCTCAATTTTCATACTGGTTGGTGTGCGGTCATCTATACGGGGTGTTTTGTGGGGTATCTCTAGAGCCCCATACCAGTAGTAGTTGTATTCTTTATATTCACCCTTAGGCCTGCATCTCCTAAATGTAACAATTTCTGAGCGGTGCATATCCAAAAACTTGTTTTTATCACTGGAAAGCAGGGACATAGAAGTTTTCTGTTTATACATTTTTGTGAAGTTGTAAGGGGTGCAAGGGCAATGTTCCCCAGATTTTTGGGTCTGTCCACCCGGTGGTCTGCTGGCATTTGTCTGCTTCAGTTGCTTTCCAGAGAACCAAAAATGTATCCTGAATTTTTCCTCCACCTACTTTAATGAGATTTGGATTTCGGTGATGTAGAACTAGAATATTAGCAATTTCGGGGCAGAACTGCACCAGAACTGGCTTATCGCTAGTTTTGGGCTTCACGGCAGAATTTGGGTCTAATTTGACCAGTTTTGTCTTTGTTGAAAAAAAAGTTTTCAACACTATTATCCACATAATTCATTTAAAAGTGGAAAAAGATAGCCAAACCTTTCATTTATAGTAAATTTTACAATTAAAGTTACAGGCCAGAACAAATTCATACTCCTTGGGGGCTGGCTATAGGTGGCCTCCAGCAATCCTGAAGCTTGATAGGAAAATAAGTGCCCTGGTGGGGCTCTATTGCCCAAGCCTAAAGCTTTAAATTAATTAAACCAGACTCAACAAACCGTGCTCATAGGCATCCCTTTCCAGGGCATTTTAGATTGCAGCACATAAAAATTAATATACTGCCTGCTGGGGTAAATTTTAAAAACAAGATGGCCGCTCATGGGCTTGCAGGCCCCTGCAAACAGGAAGTAACATAGTAACATAGTATGTAAGGCTGAATAAAGACTTTAATCCATCCAGTTCAGCCTGTTTATCTCCTTCCAGTGGTCTAGTAGCCATAGCTGGAAATGTTATTACAAGGCATCCCGGACACTTTTGAATGTTTTTACTGGATTCTTCATTACTACCTTATCTGGCAGCGAGTTCCATAGTGTCACTGCTCTTACAGAGAAGAATCCCCTCCTATGTCGGTGGAGAAAGCACCTTTCCTCTAATTTTAGTGGATGCCCTTGGGTTATAGTTACAGTCCGGGGTATAAATAGATTGTGGGACAGATCTTTGTATTGACCCAGAATATATTTATACATAGTTATTAGATCACCCCTCAGGCATCTTTTTTTCTAAACTAAATAAACCTAGCTTTAACAATCTTTCAGGGTCCTCTAGACCCCGCACAATTTTGTTGCCCTTCTTTGAACGCGCTCCAATTCTGATATGTCCTTTTTAAGCACAGGTGCCCAGAACTGTAAACAGTATTTCATATGGGGTGTGACCAGGTCATGAGCACCTATGCCCCTCCTGATGCACCCCATGATCCTATTTGCTTTGGCAGCAGCTGCCTGGCATTGATTACTACAGTTGAGCTTATTGTTAACTAATACCCCTAGGTCCTTTTCCATTGTTGTTTTACCAAGTGTTTCTTTATTTAGTGTTTAATCATGCAACAGATTTCTCCTTCCCCTGTGCATAACCTTACATTTATCTGTGCTAAACTTCATTTGCCATTTAACTAAATATGTTTGTAGCTGCCTGCTGTCCTCTTTTGTTTTAATTACTTTGCATTGAAGAATATATATATATATATATATTGAAGAGAGGTCCCAGAACTGACCCTTGTGGTACTCCACTAGTAACAGTAACCCAATCTGAGTGTGTACCATTGATAACCACCTCTGCTTCCGATCATTAAGCCAATTTCTCACCCATCTGCAAACGTTTTCCCCCAGTCCAAGCATTCTCATCTTTTGTACCAGCTTTTTATGTGGCACAGTATCAAATGCTTTAGAAAAGTCAAGATATATGAAATCCAATGACTCCCTCTGATCCAATCTTGAACTTACCTCCTCATAAATGCTGGCCTTCCTGTTACTGTGCATTGCAGTTATGTCAGTTGGGAGAGGAAGCTTCAAAATGGCCACTACCTTTCTTTTCCAACTGTGCCAGGCTGTTGGTCCGGTTTAATGCCCCAGGAAGTTCCTAAGCAGCACAGCATGGCCACATGTGGATCCTAAGTTACAGTTGTGGGCTCTTCCTCCTCTTAGTATTCAATAAGGCTCTTAAGGTAAGATAAGATGTGGACCCCAGAGTTAATGAACAAGCTTTTTTAGAAGGAAATGTATTTGTTCACCATGGTGGCTATCATGAAATTTGCCATCCAAGTCTGTGAGTGCAGAGAGTTTGGGCAGCCATTAAACAAGCATTAAAATATTGCCTGCTGATGAGCCATGAATGCGTTAGCGTTGCTTTCTATTTTCACAGCTAATGCGGAGCTTATTTTAAACACATTCGGCTATTACATCAGACTATTTCGGGATCAAGCTGTTTACTCTCAAGCGTTTTGTAATTAATTCTTACCCTTAATACGCTGAGCTTTCCCCATTTATTTTTCTTTAATGGGCTCTATGGTAAAAGTTATTTTCAAACTGAATAATATTTGAGTTTGTAGGCAGTGTTTTTTTTGTGTTCTTTAGAACTCTGTTTGTTGCAGTACATCTCAGTTGAAGTACGCTCTGCAGCATGACCATATAAAAAAGTGTGGGCTGTCGGAGAAATTGGTGGTTAAACGAAGTAGGTGTGGGTGTCTTTGGTTAAGGTTAGTGGAAATTGAATCATTCAATGTACTTAACTGTTGAACTTTACTTGTTACACCCCCCCCCCCCCAATTTTGCCTTCTGTATCTCCCCCCTTTTTTTTTCTTTCTTATAAAAATCAAGAGGCCACATTGCTTTTGGGAAGACAGAAATACAATACAACTCAAGGGCCGTGGGCTGGATGTGGCCCTCCAAGTTGTTTTGTGGCTCTGACATCTGCCAGATGGCAACAGCGCCCCTCATAACCAGTCAATCTTTGCGCCTGTGTGTGGCATTGCCCAGTGATGCTGTTTTCCAGCATTTTGGACCATGAAGACGTAAAGGGTCACTTACTATTTACATTGAAACTGGACCTTCACCCTGAATAAGAACATATCTTATATATTTCCCACACCCTATACATACAGATTGCCCACATTAAAAATCATCCTACCTCCACCTACTGCATCTTATGAGACTTTAAACATCCAAGATGGCAGCTCATGGAGCATCAGGCAGCCTGCAAACAGGAAGTGTCTTCTGGCTTTCCCTGACCCCAGCTCTGCTCTGTCTGTGCAAAGCACAGCTATAACCCCACCCCCTGAACTTTATTCCACTCTCCTCTCCTCAGTATGTGATGCTTCTGAGTCAAGGTGGCGGTGCCTGTATCCTGGAGTCCTGAACAGAGTTGCAGCCTGGTGGGGGAAAAATTATAAGTAAGTGACTAAAAACTTTGGGCTTTTCATTAAATCATGCTGAAGGTCCGGTTTAACTATTGCATTGCAAATATAGTTAATATAAATAGTATGTCTCCCTGGTCCAAAATGCTGGAAAACAAGATATTTGCAATATTTCTGTGCCATGTTCAGTTGTATTTCGGATTTGGTTTAAAATGGACCAAAACCCACTCTGGAGTCTATGAGACTCCAGGGCAGGAATGTTCCCTATCCTCAGGGCATCCAGATTTGTGATGCCCTGCTATTTAAAACCCCCCAGATGGCCCAGTAAACTCACCTTCTATCTGATCTAACGGCGTATGCGCGAGCGGCACCTCTCCCTGCTATACCTTTAACAGGAAGCATGCACCGCACCAGGCATTTGTGAATGGCAGACTTGGGCACGCTCCCTGGGTTGCAGCCACCGGCACACTCAGTTCCGCTCGTCTAGACTGCAGCCGATTGCTTAGATGAGCCTAGATGAATTAGTGCCAGTGTAGTGGAGTGCACTGGCAACAGCGCCCCTCCTAGCCAATCCACATCTTTGCGCCTGTGTGTGGCACTGCCCAGTGATGCGCCAAAACTTTGCGCGCCACTATGGAGCGCATTACTGCCTCTAATCCTCAGACGCGATACCTATAAAAGTGGCTGGTGCACGTCTGATGTTTTGGTGGAGAAGAGAGTACGACTGTGCAACTGGCTCTCACTGTAAGCAATAGGCCTTCATGGAAAATCAATATTGTTACTAATTTTGCACATTTATTAAATATATGGCTATACAGTAAAATATATCATGGCATGAAATCAGTGGGAAGCTGCTTAGAATATCAGCAGTCCTAGATTGCCTGGGCAGGAACTGTATTCGCATTTGATAGTATCAGCATTCTGAAACTAAACAATAAAATCAGTTTCAACCAAATAAGCAACTCAGCTTTGGGAAGGCAGATTCTGGAAATTCTGATACGTGCCCACCTAGAGACCAGCAAAGCAGGTTGGGACAAGTTCAGAGTAGCCAGACTGGGAAGACAAGCCTAGACATCAAAGGGATATTGGGATATATCTGAGGGAGAGAAGCAACTGAGGGGAGGAAGGCAAGAAGGGGAAACCGCTAGCCCACCAGAATGGCCTTGCTATAGACCCGAGGAGAGACCAGAAACCGAGGGAGCTGAGATGAACTGTGGAGACAGGCTAGAGGAGTGACCCAGGAAGGTAAAGGAGAGATAGCTGCTACTGATGTTGTGCCATAGCTAACACCGGTTAGTGCTGCCAGGGAAAATCACTGTGTTGCAACAATAACCATTACTTTTAGCATTGTTTTGGGTGTCTATATTAACTTGTGTTGTTCTTTTCTTTTCTGCATGGTTTTAACTATACGTTTCCTGTGTGATTTTTGGCTCAGAATGTTGTTGTACTGTAAATCCACCCATAGACGCTTACACATGCACTTTCGCATGTGTCTGTGTATTTTTGTCTGTTTTTTTTTATTTTACGTTACTGTTTTCATGCCTATATGCGTTTACGTTAACGCGTATGCGCGCATTCGATGGATGGATCGTTATGGCTGATAACTTTCGTTATTGGTATGGGCTGGCGTCTGATTCAGAGACATGATTACCTATGCACATCTGCCCTATATAACGGTTTAATTTCCGCTCCACCTACGGGCTCATTTTGGACTCGGAAGTTAGTGTTGGACATGTTTGGCGGCTATGTTGAGGAGTATGAGCGCCTTCAGCTCAACGGCCTGACTGGCATCAGCATGGCCGAGGCCAGATTCCCCCAGAGACGCATGTATTGCATGCATGACGTTGAACTGTTCGAGCTGACCCGACTCAATTGCGTTTCCCTCCATAATTTGTATGGTGAGCAGCGGCCCGCACTACAAGGAAGGGGCAAGCAATTTCAGGTATGACCAAATTGGTTGGCTGCCTGCAATTCTTGGCGAAAGGCTCGTTCCAGAGGCTGGGTGCCCTCTCTGTGGGAATGTCCAAGCCTACGCTGAGCCGCGCGCTATCCAAGTTTTTGGATGGCATGGCTACCCTGTGTACCAAATATATTTCATTTCCTGACAACATGGTAGCCTGGAACGCGATTAAGTTGGGATTTTATAATATCGCCGACATTCCCAACGTCATGGGTGCGATCGATTGCACCCACGTTGTATTAGTACCACCCGCAGCAGATGAGTACATATATAGATAAGTTTTTAATGTCATTTTTAATATTGTGTAGCAAAACTTAATTTCATCTAGTGATCCCTCCTTCTCAAGTATCCCTTCTAAATTGTTTAGAATGCATACCTTAATCCCTCTTTCTCAAGTATCCCTTTTAAACTGTTTAGAATGCCGACCTTAATCAATACTTATCAAGTATCCCTTCTAAACTGTTTAGAATGCCGACCTTAATCAATACTTATCATGTAGCCCTTAGGAAAGCCTTGGAATGCTGACCTTAATTAGTCCTTAGCATGTTCACCTCAATTTACAAACACATTCATATTATTTTTCTATTTAGTTAGACTTATGTCCTTTGTTTTTTTGTTTGGGATTGTTTAACTATAATCTGGATACTTTGGCTTGGTGTAATTTTTTTTTTTTTTGGTCAGGAACCACATCCAAGCAGTGGTTGGTCTGGACATGCGTTTCCTGAGTGTCCTTGCAGGGTATCCCGGGTCGTCCCATGACCCATATATTCTGCGGAGTTCAGGATTATATACTGGCTTTGAGTCTGGTGATTTATCTGGTGGATGGCTACTGGGTACGTTTGTTCAAATAAAATCCATCCCCTTTCACTGTATGCCTATGAATATAGTTGATGACCCCTGTATCAACCTATGGGTTTTTAAACCTTGATGACATGTAAAACAATAATGTTGTTTAGAATGTGTCAGTAATTTTAGCATTTTGTTATGCTTTCAGGGGATTCTGGATATCCACTAATGCCGTGGCTCCTGACGCCCGTCCTTCGCCCGCAGAATGCGGACCAGGAGTCATATAATAGGGCCCATCGCAAGACCCGGGCAGTAGTGGATGAAGTCGTATTTTCGCTGCTTGGATCATACAGGGGGGGCTCTGCAGTATGACCCCAACAAGGTTATCAAAATTCTTTTAGCCTGCTGCGTGCTCCACAATTTTGCCCTCAGGCAGCAGGTCCCCCGTTATGTGGATTTGTCCCCCTCTCCACCCAGGCTGGAAAGTGATGATTTGTATGATGGCACCCCGAGTGCTTCCGGGCTATCCGTCCGGGCCCAGTTTATAGCTAATTTTTTTTCTTAATATTTGTATATTTTGTTTTTGGTTTTGTGTTATTTGTCTATTGTTTGATCTCTGATGTACCTTTTTTTTTGTTTACCAATTGTGTAATGCTTAAATTACTAAAAAAATTAGACCTGATTTGAGCGTAATGCAGTTTATTTGAGCCAGTTATTCTTTACAAACAATCATTTATTTAAAAAGCAAAGAAACATAAATGCATCAACTTAGCACAGAACAGATAAAGTCCCATTCCATAAATTTACAGTAAAGATCTAAAATGTTGTTGAAGGGCACTCGCAGCCTCCATGGACATCCATTAGCAAACGTATACATTGGGCCCAACTCCTGACTCATCCAAATTGGGCACATCCAGGAGGTCAAAGCTAACTTACTCCAGGCCGAAGGTTCCCCGGCTACCAACATCAAGAGCCATAGGGAGCACGACTTTCAAGGGGAATAGTAGGGCAGGAATACATAGGGCCACATACACACCCTCTCCTGCTTGTGCCACATTTCATCAGTGCAATGTTGCAAGGCCGGAGTCATCTGCAAACTCTCTGGCTGCAAGTTCTTTTTCCAGCCTATGACAGCCAGCCCCCATGCCAGTCCAGTCCAATTATTTCCATGGCCAAATGGTGATGTTCATCAGCCAAGAATGTCCCCCAATATTCCCAACAAACAGGATGAGTCAGCCAGCATTTCATTAAGCCCAAGCCTGCTGCGTTGGAGCTTGAGCGGGCGCTTTACTGAGGCACAAACTCTGGCATTGGCTAGTGGGGTATCTGAGTGCTATAATGAGCTTTATGGGCGAAATTCCAAATCCACAACCAAAGGCACCAACCACAAAATCTTGGTTGCGCTCACCAGACAGGTCAGTAGTGTTGGGATGGAGAGGAAATATGTTGAGCAGATACAGGTGAAATTCTTAATATTGTTGATGGCCATAATAATGTTGGGGTTGGCCTTGGAGGTGGCCAAATACCTGGGCATGTGTGGCATTCATAATCTGCCACTGCTCCAGCATCTGTCTGTTGCTAGTGCGAAATTCATCTAGCATGGCGCTGAAGTTGTCATTTAAGATGGCCATTTGTGCTGCCATCTGGCTGTTGCTCGTCCTAAATTCTGTCAGCATGGGGGTGAAGTTATTATTGAAGGTCTCTAATTGTGCAGTAATCTGCCCTGTAGTTCTTTGAGTCACCTGCCTAAAGTAACGGCTGTCATGGCGCCATGCTGACTCCAGGATCAGCACACGGGTTTGAGCGCCTGCAGATGCTGGAGGTCTAAGCCGAGCAACAGTACCAGATGGACTAGGCAAAACCTCTGCAGCAGAGCTAGCACTGGGGACTGTAGGGTCAGTCTCAGCCTGCTGGCCACGGTGGGCTGGCAGCAGGCGTCCAGCTTCACTCACGCTGCAGAGGATTTGTTGCAGTAGGATACTGGGGCAGTGGCATATTAGGTTCCAGGGGGGTAATTGCAGAAGGCAGAATCCGGCTGGCATCCTCCTCCTCCATATGCTGGATAACATCCATTAGTGGGGGAGTCTGTTGGAACATGGAAAAAAAAAATTGTGAGCTATTTTGAGAATTTTTTTTTGTAGCATTAGTCATGTTCCTTCACATACATCACCAGTTACAGCACAGTACACTTACCATATCCAGCCGGTCCTGTGTCCTAGGCAGCAGGGAAGTAGATGGCGTGGCCAAACTGGAGGAGGCTTCCACACTTGCAGAGGCATGATGCTGAGCTGGAGGTAAAATTAAAAGGCACGTAAACACAAAAACATCCCTTGATGACCCTGATGAGTAGATATGCTTTAGAACACAAGGGGCAAAGCAAGAATCACGACTCCCACAACGGTGGGACGGTAAAAGTGGGCCTTCACATCTTATATGTTTGACTCACCCTTTACCTACAGATTGCTCACATTAAAAAACATCCAACATGCATCTACTGCATGTTATGAGGCTTTATACATCCAATATGGCGGCTTAGGGGACAACAGTCAGCCTGCAAACAGGAATTGCCTTCTGACTCTGCTGCTGTGCATTCTGGAACTGCTGACCTTTCCCTGACCCCAGCTCTGCTTTGTCTGAACAAAGCACAGCTAGAACCCCACTCTCCGCACTTTATCCTACTCTCATCTCCTCACTAAGTGTGATGCTTCTAAATCCAGATGGCTGCGGCCATATCCTCATGTCCCTAACAAAGTTGCAGCCCAGTGGGGGAAAGAATAAGAAGTAAGTGATCACAAATTTACAATATATTATTATATCAGATGCTGGGGATCCTTTTTTATTTTTTTTTTTCCCAAAATCATGGCGAAGGTCGTGTTTAGAATGAAAACCTTCCTAAGGACCATGAACTGCTGCACCCTGGGAGAGTACCCATCATTAACCCCCTTCCTCAGCCATTCCACCCCGGCCTACAACATTAACCTCCCCTCAAACGCACTAGCTAGGGGCCTGTGTTGATATCTGCGGGTGAGCCACATTTAAAATGTTGAAAATAAGTCTCATTAAAACAATCATTAATAACCTGCAGAAATGTCCTGGTTGCCCGTGTCCCAGGTGCCAGAGAGCCCCTGTAATGCTGCGGGGTGGATCAATGCCAGGACCATTTCCTTTGCTCTTGTGAATTGCAATTTGGGGGGGAAGCCTCCGCCTGTTTGCATCCTAAAAATAAGACATTAAACATTATTTGTCATGTTGGTCACAACAACAACCAGAAAAACTCAACAATATTTACCCCTGATGCCTGCGTTTGTTCCGCTTCTTCCTTACTGCATATTTGAGGTCAGAGAATTTCCGCTGGATCAGCTCAACATCTTTCCCCTGTCCCCAACTGCATTCACCTATCTGGCGAGCTCTTTCCATATTTGTGTTTTGTGCACTTTGCTAGTAGCTTTGGAATTCCGCCCATATAGCTCATCAAAATGCACAGTTATCCCACTTGCCAAGGCGAGTGTTTGTGCCTCACCAAAGCGCCCGCTCAAGTGCCCTCGCCGCAAGGTTCGCCCTAATGTTTGCTGTTCTGGCTATTCCCTGGTTGGTGGGAATTCAGGGGACATTCTTGCTTGAGTGTGTGGCGAAGAATAGGCCGTCACGTTGCTCGAAAAGGAATGGACTGGGTTGACATTTGGGCTGGGGGTCATTGGCTGGCTGGCCAGAGAACTTGCAGCCGTGGATGTGGCATAGGACTTGGTTGTTTCAACGTGTTTTGATGGCAATGTGGGGGAGCAGGAGAAGGTGTGCTTTGGGGGCTCGGGCTTCTCGGCCTCTGCTTCCTTTTCCCCTTGGAAGTCATGCTCCCTTGGTTTTCGATGTGGTTGGCCGGGAAGCCTTCTTCCTGGAGGAAGTTTCTTGCCTTTTCCTGGTGCTGGCAGATTTGGATGGGCTAGGAGTTGTGGCCAATGTAGCCTTGTGGTGGCCACTTTTGCTCCGCGTTTCCAGAACCTTTGAACTTGATTTGTGGGCCCGAGTGCTCTGTCTTGATGATGTGTCCTCATGGCGCTCCGGCCTTTTTGTCTTGCGCTCCTTGGCTGGTGGTTGTTTTCCGCTACTTTTCTTTGGTGCCATGATGACATTCACAAAGAGAATGAGCTGCGTGTCCATTACCCTTTAAATAGTAATGACTGGGTATGACGCTTACGTGTACGCGTGCGTCCGGTCGTGCGCATCCCGGAAACCGCTGGGCACTACCTATCTGCTGCGGAAACCAAAGAACATGGCTCCCACCATCTTCACCCGCCAACAACAGGATACTCTGATGCTCGTAAGTGTTTGGGAAGGACGTTGAAATGACATCTAAATGCATGCATATGCATTAAGGAAGCGCAGGAAGAAACAGTGGTTTTTAAAATTGATTTAAACTCCGTGCCAAACAGAAGTTAGTGCGCACATGTGTGAACCAACTAACTTGCATCTCGAAGTATAGGTGAAGGCTAGAATTGTCATGGGAAATGTCATTTAGTAAACTGATCTAATTGTGAATGTGATTTGTATGCTGTTTGAACTAAAAACAATTTTTACTGATGTTTTTTTTAGATGATGATGGAGCGCAGGTATGACTACCTGCCCAACGATTATGAGAAACGGAATTTGGCCCTGCAGATCGTGGCCAGAATAGACGCCGAAACTGACACCACCTTCACTTTCACGCAGATCATCCAGCACTGGTCGGACCTCAAGCGATGGAAGAGGCCCCGGGTGCAGCAATTTTTTGCGCGACATTTCCCAAGTAAGTACATTCTGAATGCATGCTAGATCTAACAAACACAGAAGGTAGGCCTCTATTTATAAATGCTATTCTTTTCTAGTGTCTGAATTTGAATATCGCATTAGACCCACCCGGAGGCGAGCAGTCCGGCCAGTGCGGGATGATTCTGGCCAAAGTGAAGGTGGTGCATCTCCAGGGCCAAGCTCCTACCCCTTCTCTGTAGGTGGCTCAGACCAGCCACTAGATCTCTCTACAGAGGAGGTGCCTCACTGCATGGGCAGGCAGTCGTACCAAATGTCTAAGCCCATACACTCCGGTATGTGACTCTGATTTTAGCACACACAGGTACATGCTATTTAAACACAAACTCATTTCCTGCTTCTCTTTTTATAGATGAATATGTAGTGGGTGAAGGATCGAGAGCAAAGAGGGCAGCAGGTCAAGCCCATGAGGAACATGGAGAAGGTGGGTGATGTCACACACACATTCTAAGTGTAATTTGGTTACTGTTCAATCAGACATTAGAAGTAAGCCTATTTTAAATGTCTCTACAGCCTCACATCCTGAGCAGTGGCAGGCCCCAGAGCGGAGGGTGGTCCCCAAAGCTCAGGTCGCCCACCAGCCAAGTAAGTTTCAAGTTTGCGATTTGGAGTATGTCGAACATGACATCATCACCAAGAAACCAGAATCCCTAGCCAATGTAATTAGCAGAATGACAAATGCCCTCATCCCTTGATGAATTAAGTAGCAGAATGACATATGGGCTAATGACTTTTATGAAACTTTAATAATAATTCGATCCACAGCTGTGAAACATGTATTTGCACACCAATAATTTCCTTTTTTTTTTAACAGACACAACACAGACCAGACTATCGCAACTTACCGCGTTTCGGCTGGTGGGCGACATCCAGGAGCTGGCTGCTTTGATGGGGACCACTGATGAATAATTATCTGGGGCCTGCCATTGCTTTGTAAATAGTTTTAGCAAAAATTTTAATGTTTTAAAAAAAAAAAAAGTTTTAAAAAAGGTTTTACTTTTGTATAAAAAAACAACATTTTAAATAAAAGTAAAAATACAAAATCAAAAAGTTTTGAAAATGAAAAAACAAAATTAGATTTTTAAAATAAAAAAACAAAAAGAAAAAACATGTTTCTGTCTTTGATGTCAAACAAATATACATTAAGGGTTGCTTACAGGAAAACGTTATAAGAAAAAAAAAAGGAATAGCGCAAAGTGAAGAAAATGGGAACCGCAAAGGATTGAGGTAAGCATTAACAGCGCAATGTGAAAAAAATGGGAACCGCAAAGGAATTGAGGTAAGCATTAATAGCGCAATGTGAAGAAAATGGGAACCACGAAGGAATTGAGGTAAGCATTGCAGCAGAAGTGAGTGAGAGAATAGTTGAGACGCGAAAATGAATGAGTTAATTTAGGTGTGCGCATCCGTGAATTAGGACAGATTTCCGTCTGGACATATATTTATAGAAAGCGGAATGCAGAGTCTAACGGGACATGCAAATATTTCGGTAGAGGCTACGTTGGAACAAGCCAAAAAACGGGAGGCTACATTGTTTCATAAGTAACGTAAACGAAAAACAAAAGCAGAAAAATGACTCGTTGGCGTACGCAGCGACGAACAGTTAACAGAAGGATCCCGATGCCGGCTTTGAATCATGCGTACACACATATGCCAACGGAAACAAAACGAAAAGTGAACAGAACGAGTCAAAAATGAAATTTTTTTTTATGCCTCTCTGAATCAACCCTTATATATCAATATTTACTGTTTGTCTCAGTGTCTTACGAATTTACCCGATGTCCAAAGATTCTACAGTCCTTTGCGTATATCCATTGTGTTATCATTGGCCAGTTATTAATAATATTTATATATTTGTTTGTCTATTTTAGTTGAGCCGGGCAGAATATATATATATATATATATATATATATATATATATAATCAATATTTTAGTTATTCAATGAGATATTGGTATTAATTGTTCAATTAATCACCACACAAGGGGGGCCACCTAACACTCCTAAATTACTGCCACAGCAGAGGGTGATAAATCTACTGCAGGGGTTATTGCTAGATTTTGTCAGTGTCAGTAACCATGTTTGAATTTTGTTGCTTTTCGCAGCTCTTTGAAGGTCCCCCCCCCCCCCGCCAAGATGACAATAACAGGCAGCATGCATAATATTATCCAAAAAAGCCCATAATAGGCAGTGTGCAGAATTCCCCCCACCCCCTATAAGAACCCAATATCAAGCAGCGGGCAGAATCCCCCCCAATAACCCCATACCATGCAATGTACATAACGAGAGCCACCAAATTGTAAAGGCCAATTAAGTGTCTTCATTGTCAATAAATATTTTCTGTGCATATTAAATGTTAGGCAAATGGCTCTGTTGATGGCACCAGGGATTGTGAGTGGCCTCATCCCCAGCAGCGGGTGTGTTCCTACCTCTCAGCCTATTAGTATGGCTGGGGGTGGGCGGGTGCACACAGTCAAATATGCTGGGGATGCGGCCACACAATATTAAAATTGGCGAGGGAGCCAGGAAGCTGGTGAGTTTTGGGTGGGGGGAGGTTGACAAACCCAATTTGGGATCACCTGGTAGAAGGCCAGCCATGGAATCTTTTAGATGTTAGTCCCTAAAAATATTTGTCCCTAAAAAAAACCTATAAATAAACCATGCCTCTAAAGCACACCTTCACTATGACAAAAAAAAAAAACATGTTGCCAGCCAGAAGATCCACAAAAATCTTTCCACGCTTTATTTCACAAATCGCAGTACAGGCAAAAAAAAAAACCAAGTAAAATCCAGAAACGTCTACGCGTTTCAGACCAAATAGGTCCTTACTCATGAGGAGTTTGTGAAAAGAAGCGTGGAAAGATTTTTAAGTGGATCTTCTGGCTGGCAACAGCCGAGCTGGATAATCTCACAGTCTGGGATTCAACCTAATAATGAGGTAGAGCTGACTTCATACTATATCTTTACACCTTCTCTATGACCATCAGCCAAAGTATCCCTCAAAAAAGGTAATTTCGCTGTCAAGATGTCCAACCAGGTTTGCTGGCTATTTAACCAGTCAGTATTGCTTGTCACTGGTAGGTGTGTTTAGAGCAGAAAATCTGTGACTCCTCCCTGTCCACTGGTATAGGACCCAACTTCCTGCTAATTTCCCAGTTCTGCTCAATGGGGGAGATCTAGGATACATTTTTTACCTTTGGTTTGTTCTAGGGCTGTGTAATTAATGTTGTTTCTGTCTTTTTATCTGTCTCTTATTTTTTGAGATTCACAGTATATTAGGGCTGCAGGGATCACCCCAGATTCCCAGATCCCTGAATCGATTGCCCCAAAGAGACAGAATATCCATACCATATGCCGGATAACACCTGGTAACACCAGGCATGAGCTTGTGCTTGTGGGAGGGGGATTACCCCTCTAGTTATTATACTTCTTTGGGCTGAAAATGGGGGTTGTGTGTGTGTTTGCTCTTTAGAACAAACTGTGCTTGCACCACTGTCCTCTACTTTCCCTGGCTGCAAGAGAAAGATTTGAGTTTTTAGGCAACCAGGGGCGCACTGCAGCAGAACTGATGGTGCTGCCAGGAAGAAACTCAAAGGCTCCCACCCGCATTCAGGGAGGAAGCTTCACCCTCCACCTGTTCCCCAGCACCTCAGCAATGGCACCCGTTCTCTCTAACAATGCAACTTTGACTGATCTGCAGCCCCAGGGGAGCACTTTGGATGTTGGGCTACCCCCATCAGGACACTCCTCCGGTACGAGGGCTGCCTCTTTGGACTTAGATCCCTCTCCTGGGGTTCTCAGTTCCAAGGTTTATACCAGAGCGACCTGGAATCCTTCGAGGCTTGCAGATCAAGGTGTGCTGTCCATCCAGTTGCAAAAATGTGGCTTGGGTTGGTGCAAGGGGTAGGCCTAGGGGATGCCTTGAGCATTCAGATTCTTTATCCACACATTCATGCCGTTGACAAACTTCTACCCGGAAGGTTTAGGTTCTGATTAGGGATGACAGCTTGGTAATGTCTGCGTTCTTCTTGACCCTGAAGGTGGAATTACTTGTGCCACCACTTTGGTTCGGAGGGTATCAGAGCTAGCAGTCTTGTCCTTTAAGCCACCCTTTCTGTCCTTTTTATAAGGACATGGTGCTCCTGCATCTAAGGGAAGATTTCCTGCAGAGATGGTTTTGGCTTTTCATCTGAATGAGGACATACTTTTGTCTGAATCCAGTTCATCTGACAGAGCAGATTCTGCGGTCTCTGGATGGGGTTTGTGCTCTAAAGTACTATCTGACGGCAACAGCTTCTGTGCGTAGAATACATGCTCTGTTTGTGGTATATCTGGCAGGCAATAAGAAAGGCTTGGTGGCTGCCATGTTTCACAGGCCTTTTCTGCTAAGGGTAAGGAACCTCCTTTTTCATGTAATAGCTCACTATACTAGAGCTGTGGGTGTGTATCCTTGGCCTTTGGGCACGAGACTTCAGTGCAACAGGTGTGTAAGGCTGCCACCTAGTCATCTGTACACACTTCTAAAGTTCATATGTGGGTGCCTAGGCTCCCGACAGTACCATATGTATAGGAGAAAAAAACTTATGAGCTAGCCCTACAGATTATAGTGTGTAGATTAGTATTCCAAAGTAGTCACAGAAGATAAGGCAATGTTTTGAGTTAGCACAGGGCAAAAACAAACCAAAAGGGCAAAATTAATTTATCCTTTGGTAACTCCTGCCATGGTCAATTTCCCATCTTAATGTCGTCCTACGGAGCTGCAGGTAACCTGCAAAGAGGAAATGCTTGGTTTCCTGCTGCTATGCATTGTGGGTTATGTCAATCCAGGCAGCAGAATAACTGGGATGCTGGAAAAGAAAGCTTCCTGGGTCAAGATGGCCGAGACCAGGACAAAATCGGTGAGGTAGCTACATAATGTTTTGAGGCATATCAGCCCCAACTCAATAGAAGCTCCTCATTGCATGATTGGGGCATACTTTTAAAAATATAAAATCTGATGGATTTAGAAATCCTATCATCTACTCTGAGGTTCATGGAACAAGCTTATCTTCGGGTCAATATATTATTCCAGCAGGGCATCGAACTCCCATATTTGCACAGATTTAACATCTTAATTAGTCTATTTGGAGTCCAGCAGCATGCAAAGTTATTAACCTCTGCAAGCGCTATGCAAAATAACTGATTATTAAGATCTAAAAATGTAATCAGCTATAATGCAAGCGTGGTGGGGTGACTGGTACAGTGGATTCTATATCTTATATCTCATATATGATAGGGGTTTTGGTTGTAGAGAAACAGAATATCTATCATAAACTCACCCAGCAAGTCAGGACATACAATTACATTGAGGACATTATGGATGAGCCAGTTATTTTTCTACCCACACTATGGCAGTTATTTACTTAATGGTGGAGAGCATCTTTAAATACCTCAAATGTTTCAAAAATGTAATTAAAGTGGTCTAGTCTAGGGGAGCCTCCCTCCCCAGCCATAACTTGCATTCATTTAAATTGTCAGGCAGGAATAGGCACATAACGGGGTATAGCACTGTGCTCTGTGTGGCAGTCACACGTGCCCATGAGAATGGCTCTGGGCTGCAGCCCTGATCATTGCTAGAGCTTGCTTGGGAAGACTCAGGTCATGCCACCAGGGAACTGAGGGTCAAAATGGGCTAACAGTGATCCTCTGGTACAGATGGACTGGAAGGCAGGAGCAAGATCAGATGGGAAACCGAGGACTTGGGCAGGCAGCAGAAAAAAAAATCAAAGTCAGTGGACTAGCAGCAAGAATAGTAATCAAAACAGGTGTAATCCAAAATCCAAGCAAAGATCATAGGCAGGCAGCAAGAGCCATTGATAATCCAAGTAAAGGACAGCAACAAATAAGCAGAATCTGGAACAAGGTTGTCTCTGAAAAAGAATAAGGGCTCAGCAGTAGATTTTTCTTGAAAGATCTTTCAGCACCATCTTGCACACAAGTCCGTGATGCATATTCATCAAAACCAATGCCTGGAAGCACCCCACCTGTTTTAAACATTTTTGCGCATTCAATCTTATCTGTGAGTCGTGCACAGAAAATCACGAAGGGCATTGGAAGTTAGGGCCCTTTGCAAAAACTTCTCTGCACCAAAGTTGTGCAGTGCACTTTTTCCTGCATTTGAATTGGAATTAGCTTGACTGGCTACACGTTTCTGTGCATTTCTTGACTGTGGATGACTACCCAGTTTGATTCTCAACTTTGGCTTATGACTCGGTCAATTGTGTCTTGGATCCCGTCTGCTTCTTTTTCTACCAGCTGTGGTTTTCACTTTCACCGGCACTTTCAGCAGCTTCACGACCTGGAGTATACCTACTGTCTCACAAATCCAACTCCACCATCAGGGGCAGGGCAGAAACCCAGCAGTGCTCTTAGACTAAGCATGGGGGTATCGACCTCTCCTACACATCTTGTCTTCTTGGTTTACTGTACTTTACCTTCTCCACAGCCTTTCCTGCCTAAAAAGGAAGGGGGGGGGGTACATACTCACCGTCCATGGGATGTATGTGTGCTCAGCTTGGCAGGCTCAAATTGCAGAATTAAATGTTACCCGAGTCTCGACCCCTGACAATCTAAGTCTAAAATCAAAGCTTCTCTTATGCAGCTGCTTTGCCAAATAAAGCTGTTGTTGCTGACTTTTAGCCAAATTAACATTTTTTTTTCTAGTATGACTACTTTTGCTAGACCAAATTCTGGACTGATCTACACCCTTTTCTGCATCATATGATGTAGGATACAACTTATACTGTGTGTACAGGAGGAGATCTGTTACTTCATCTGTTCTGTTTCTTCTCCGCTTGTTTACAATAAAGTACACCAACAGCAAAACAATAAATCTGTTATGATGGATGTATAGTGAGGAGGAAACTGGAGATAACCAAAGGCAGAGAGAATGTCACAGATTGAATGTAACAATCCCAAAATGTGATTTACGTCGTAGACTGTAGAGAAAACTGAAAGGCATTGAAAGGCATTGAGACATCTATATTAGATATAAACTTATCATTCTATAAATGCTAAATTAATTAATTAATATGTGAACAAAGCTCCAGGACCGAATGGACTTTGCTTAAGAGTTCTTTATTTACCCCTGTTCTTGAACTTCAAAAACTCACTGATAACTGGTATTGTGCCAAGGGATTTGCGCAAGGTAAATTTGGCATCCATTTTTAAAAAGTGCTCTAGGTCTTCTTCGGGTAATCATAGACCTGAGGGAAAATGCCTTGAGGGGCTTATAAAACAGACCAACTTCTTTACAAGAAACAATGCTCATATGCATACAGAGACCCCCACCTGACCCATTCCAGCAGCCTGACTTTTCTCAAGTCCTGCACTTCACACCTGGACCTTTAATTAGAACTCCTATTCAACCCAGTCAGTTTGCTGACCCAAGATGTGTTCAGGCGTATGGTCAGTGCTAAGTGCAGGTCTGGAGAAAAACACCCTGCAGGAAAGGACCAGATTGATGTCTCTGCATATATTTTAGGGATCATGCTTCTCAAGAACTTCTGGTCTACAGATACCGTCTCCAGCAGTTCATTTTCTTGGGCAGGCAACTGCATCACTTCTCCCTCCCTGCCCAATGGTCCCTTTTTATTATGACCCCAGGGGTGTCAGCCTGTCACATTTCTGCATGGGGGTTTTTTCTCCAGTCCAGCACTTCACAATGACCATTTACCTCCTGGACTTATATAATTAGAACTCCAATTCAATTCAGTTAATTGGTGGAGTGCAGGTGTGTTTAGGAACATGGTCAGTGCTAAGTGCAGGACTGGAGAAAATACCCTCACCCTACCTACACCCTACAGTAATTGGTCAGGTTGGCATCTCTGCAATGGTTGGACTACAGCAATATGACCACCATCAATATCAAGTAAGAAAAACAAACATACAATTGAACATTCACATTGATGCCTAGGTTAGTGCCAAGGCTCATTATGGGGTTTGCCCATGATTTTTTTGGCTTATACTCAGTCGTAAAGTCCTTTTCACTTTTTACTTTGTGGGTTAGGTTACCCCGTTTGTAGCAATCCTCTCAGGTTTGTAGCAAGTGCCCTTGGTTTGTAGCAAGTGATCCCTTTGTTTGGTTTTGTACAGACGCGTTTCGCACTTAGGCTTTCTCAGCGTACTATGTTTCCTATTGAGGATATTAGGTTCATCTATTTTAGTCACCATAGGGGTTTGCAATGATCAAATAGTAAGATAAATAAATATATATAATTTCATATTTTACTCACAGTTCTTTACAGTCATTAACTGGGTTGCCTGCTGTTTCTTTTAGAATGTGGAGCTTGGCTCCTTCATTGCATGTTGCCTATGTGGGATATAGGTTGCATAATTAGTTGCTGTGTCTATTTATTGTTAGGTATAGAAATTATCAAGAAATAGTACCTTGTGTGTGCTGCGTGTGATGCTTGCTCCACCGACCGGAACCCCCCAGGGAAGGAGGGGGGTGCACGTTTTCAGGCTCATTTCTGGTGTGCGTGGTATGTATTCTGATGCTTGTTTAATAGCATTTAAAAGGGCCTGCTCTTTTGAGTGCCTGTGTGCCGAGGGCAGCGTGTTGGGTGGGAGGGGCATTCTTGCTCTCACCTCCCACCATTGGCTACCAATGGTTTGGGGCCGGAAGTACGCAGTCACGTACTTCTCCCTTCGTGGCCCTCCTCGTGTCGGCGTTGCGGGCGCCACCATTTTGTTGGCGGTTTATGTGCTGCTGCGGGCCCGTGCTGTTGTTATGCCGGGTGCCGCCATTTTGCTGGTTTTACTAGTTAAAGCCTGCGCCTGGAGTCCTTGGCAGTGATTGGTGCACTTTAACCAATCCCAAGTGTGGGAAAGAAGAATACATTTCTGTCACAGTAATTGCTGTGGAAATCCCATGGTAACCCAAGTAACTATAAATAAACATATTTACATGCTAAAATTACGGTCACCTACACCGAGTTTAGTACAAAAACATAACTTCTATTTGATTAACTATTTATGGTAAACACTAGAGATGAGCGAATCGAATCTGACGAACCCGAATTCGTTAAGAATTTCAGGAAATATTTGATTTGTTACGATTCTGAATATCGCCGCGATTCGATCTCTCGAATCGCTTCCTTAAAACTCCATTTACTGCTATACAGCCCATCTAAAATGGTGGATCCACATGTCAGGACATGTCCCATGGGGCAAGGAATCCTGGGTAGGTGTCACATGCTACCTATCAGCAGACAGGCTTACCGATGATGTCACAGCCCCATATAAACGGCGGCCATTCTGCGGAAGATCATTCTGACACTGTATTGCGGCCAGAGCAGATCAGGCAGGGAGAGAGCGAGGGATAGATAGATAGATAGATAGATAGATAGATAGATAGATAGATAGATAGATAGATAGATACAGCGAGGGAGAGATAGATAGATAGATAGATAGATAGATAGATAGATAGATAGATAAATAGAACAGAAGAAGCGAGGGACAGATAGAGAAGGAGAGAGCCTGTGACAGTGACAGAGAAAGACAGGGAGAGTTTAAAGTGTTTGCAAGCCTATTTAGTGTTAATAACACACCTGCCTATTTAGCTTTTCCTTTTCCTGGTGTCATTCTTTAAAAAGCATGCTAGCATTAATATTTCAAGACTACCTGTCTATTAACTGGTTGCATTTTGTAATCAACTTCACTTTTCCAGAATCAAAGGAGCCCACCTCTGTATGTGAGGAGGGGGCATCCCAAACACTAGCATAAATATGTCAAGACTACCTGTCTAATAACTGCTTGCATTTTGTAAGCAAAGTCACTTTTCCACAATCAAAGGAGGCCACCTCTGTATGTGAGGAGGGGGTATCCCAAACACAAGCATAAATATTTCAAGACTACCGGTCTATTAACTGGTTGCATTTTGTAATCAACGTCACTTTTCCAGAATCATAGGAGCCAACCTCTGTATGTGAGGAGGGGCATCCCAAACACTAGCATAAATATTTCAAGACTACCTGTCTATTAGCTGGTTGGATTTTGTAATCAATGTCATTTTACCACAATCAAAGGAGCCAACCTCTGTATGTAAGGAGGGGGCATCCCAAACACTAGCATAAATATTTCAAGACTACCTGTCTATTAACTGGTTGGATTTTGTAATCAACGTCACTTTTCCACAATCAAAGGAGCCAACCTCTGTATGCGAGGAGGGGGCATCCCAAACACTAGCATAAATATTTCAAGCCTACCTGTCTATTAGCTGGTTGGATTTTGTAATCAATGGCACTTTACCACTATAAAAGGAGCCAACCTCTGTATGTGAGGAGGGGGCATCCCAAACACTAGCATAAATATTTCAAGACTACCTGTCTATTAGCTGGTTGCATTTTGTAATCAATGTCACTTTTCTACAGTCAAAGGAGCCAACCTCTGAGGAGGGGGCATCCCAAACACTAGCATAAATATTTCAAGACTACCTGTCTATTAGCTGGTTGGATTTTGTAATCAATGTCACTTTACCACTATAAAAGGAGCCAACCTCTGTATGTGAGGAGGGGGCATCCCAAACACTAGCATAAATATTTCAAGGCTACCTGTCTATTAGCTGGTTGGATTTTGTAATCAATGTCACTTTACCACTATAAAAGGAGCCAACCTATGTATGTGAGGAGGGGCATCCCAAACACTAGCATAAATATTTCAAGACTACCTGTCTATTAACTGGTTGCATTTTGTAATCAATGTCACTTTACCGCTATAAAAGGAGCAAACCTCTGTATGTGAGGAGGGGGCACCCCAAACACTAGCATAAATATTTCAAGACTATCTGTCTATTAACTGGTTGCATTTTGTAATCAATGTCACTTTTCCACAATCAAAGGTGCCAACCTCTGTATGTGAGGAGGGGGCATCCCAAACACTAGCATAAATATTTAAAGACTACCTGTCTATTAGCTGGTTGGATTTTGTAATCAATGTCACTTTACCACTATAAAAGGAGCCAACCTCTGTATGTGAGGAGGGGGCATCCCAAACACTAGCATCAATTTGTCAAGACTACCTGTCTATTAGCTGGTTGGATTTTGTAATCAATGTCACTTTACCACTATAAAAGGAGCCAACCTCTGTATGTGAGGAGGGGCATCCCAAACACTAGCATAAATATTTCAAGGCTACCTGTCTATTAACTGGTTGCATTTTGGAATCAATGTAACTTTACCGCTATAAAAGGAGCCAACCTCTGTATGTGAGGAGGGGGGCATCCCAAATACTAGCATAAATATTTCAAGACTACCTGTCTATTAACTGGTTGCATTTTGTAATCAACGTCACTTTTCCTGAATCAAAGGAGCCAACCTCTGTATGTGAGGAGGGGACATCCCAAACACTAGCATAAATATTTCAAGACTACCTGTCTATTAACTGGTTGCATGTGAAGTACAGCGTGAAACCGCCATGTCCTGCACACATAGTATAGTGCTGTGGCTCCTTTAAGACTTGTCTGCACACATAGTAGGCTGGAAGGGCACTGAAAAAAATAAATAAAAATATCGGACATTTTTTTTTTTTGAAAGAAAAAAATTACAAAAGAAAAATTAAAAATTAAAAAAAAAATTGTAAGAAAATTAACAAAATATTAAAAAATATTTATATTTAAAAAAAAATACAAAATATAAAAAAAAAAAGAAAATGAAAAAAAAAATTAACCAAAAAAAAAAAAAAAAAAAATTGGATAAATTGTTATTGTTATCATGTTAGATGTTATTGTTATTATGTTATAATTATAAATGTGTTCAAATAAGATAAATGTTAACAATTAATATATAATTGACAATTAGGCACTTTTTTCTGTGACTCCATTGCTAAGTACAAGTGCACTGTCAAAGGCACAACGACCTAGGAGCGTGGAGGCCACAGCGGAGGGACCTGTCCAAGTTGCTGTTGTGGTTGTGCAGGAACCACAATCACCCAGTGGGCCTTAAAGGATATGTACTGTCCCTGACCGTAGTTACAGCTCCAGATGTAGGCACTGCCGTGCACTTCGGTACACACTGACAGGCTAAAGGACTGGCCCACCTTCTGTTCAACAAAATTGTACTGGTACTGCCTTTCTTCGCAAAGAAATTACAGCTTGGGACTCTCTACCTCGGCTCGGCACAAGCCATCAGTTCTCTGAAAGGTCCACCACCTCAAAAGGGAGGGACAGCAGCACCAGCAACTTATACAGGAGCACATTTAGCTTCTGCATGTTGGATGAGTGGGCACATACTGTTGTCTCTTGGACATGGCTTGGCCAATGGATTGCTGGCAGAATGAATGACTCAGATTAAGAGGAGGAGGAGCATCTGGAGCGACAGAGGATGGGTATGACACACAGGAGGTGCTGGAGCCTTGGCTGGCTGGACCAGGGAGTGGCGAGCCACTGGGTAATGCAGCAGGCTGGACCACCACTTTGGAGCCAAATCTCCAAGGCCGCTTTATGGTGACGCTGCAAATGTTGACGCAGGGCTGCGGGTCCAACATTGGGACCCTGGCCACACTTCGCCTTCTACACATCTTTCATATAGCCATGTTAACCTCCTGCGGATGCTTGATGAAATACTGCCACATCGCCGAGGAGCTGATTTTCCTACCAACAGTCCGCACTAATTCACTGCTGCTGCCGCCGGTGACTCCAGGGACCCTCTTCCACTACCTCCTGGGAAGGTAGCCTGCCGCACAGCAAGTGGTCTACACATTTGCCTCCATACTTTCCCCTTCTGCCACCATGCTGACCGCTAAATCTGTCACTCTCCATCACTCCAAGCCTTTAAATGTGCCCTCAAGACTCACTGATGTCCTCCTCAGGTTCCTCAACAGTGTCCGCTTAAGAAGCCAAAACGCTTGCAACACCACCTCCCATGCATCTCCCCATCACTACTTGCCCGCCTAGAGGAAGAAGTGGTGAGTGTCTCCTCCACTTCTTGGCTGGGCAGTAGCTGCTGATTTTTCTGATTATCAGATCATCCCCACTGAATAGCGGAGCTGAACCCAAAGCATAAGATATAACCGACAGTTGACTGGGGGTGTCAGATGTCACTTGTGATGAAGTGGATGATCGTGTTAACCAATGGATGACGGCAGATGGGTTGCTGGTCAAGACACGACCGCTAGCTGATACCGGGAGAGCAGGTCTCTCACTGAGACTCCTGCTGCCACTCACCCCTAGTCTGCTGAGACCTCTGCTTGGTGAATTTAGGCCTAATATGTTACTAATATGTTACTATGTTACTAATATGTTACTATGTTACTAATATGTTACTAATATGTTACTATGTTACTAATATGTTACTATGTTACTAATATGTTACTATGTTACTAATTACTAATATGTTACTATGTTACTAATATGTTACTAATATGTTACTAATCTGTCACTCTCCATCACTCCAAGCCTTTAAAAGTGCCCTCAAAACTCACTGATGTCCTCCTCAGGTTCCTCAACAGTGTCTGCTTAAGAAGCCAAAACGCTTGCAACACCACCTCCCACGCCACTCTCCTCATCACTACTTGCTTGTCTAGTGGAAGAAGCGGCGAGTGTCTCCTCCACTTCTTGGCTGGGCAGTAGCTGCTGATTTTTCTGATTATCAGATCGTCCTCACTGAATAGTGGAGCTGAACCCAAAGCATAAGATATAACCGACAGTTGACTGGGGGTGTCAGATGTCACTTGTGATGAAGTGGATGATCGTGTTAACCAATCGATGACGGCAGATGGGTTGCTGGTCAAGACATGACCGCTAGCTGATACCGGGAGATCGGGCCTCTCACTGAGACTTCTGCTGCCACTCACCCCTAGTCTGCTGAGACCTCTGCTTGATGAATGTAGACCTCTGCAACTTCTCTGTGCCCATCCTGGCACTTCTCTGCCTGACATACTTAGTGCGTATATGAGGGGAGGGCAAAATGCTACACTACACTTAAAACAGGATTTGTCGATAACAGCAGCAGGTGTGTAACTATCTATGGCCTTTCACTAAGTAGGTGACTAACTAGGCTCTGAAGCCTTTAACAGGAACAAAGTGGTAAAATTCTTAGATGTGCGTATGTGATGCTCTGATGGGCAATTCAATGTGCTCCAGTACGCTTGAAAAATGTTTTTTTGAGAGACTGGCCTGCGTGGAAATGAATCGGGCATGGATTAGCCAGGATTTCCACCCACCAATGCCTGATGCATCAGAGTAGATTGATCATGGTGCCAGACCAACACTCAAGTATGGATAGTGCAAAACAGATTTAAGGTGCTGCTCTCCAGTTACAGACATTCCTCCACATCAGACCACAAGTAATTATTGAGGAAATGCTTTACGTTAATCTTAATTTTTATTAATATTCTTCAGATAAGATATATGTGCCCAAAATCTGTATATGTTCTCTTCATGCTGCTGTCAACTTTAGGGTTTGTCTTTCAGGCAATATATGGGCTCCCTACGCTGCTGCCAACTCCAGGGTGTGTCTTTCAGGCAATATATGGGCTCCTAATGCTGCTGCCAACTCCTGGGTGTGTCTTTCAGGCAATATATGGGCTCCTAATGCTGCTGCAAACTCCTGGGTGTGTCTTTCAGGCAATATATGGGCTCCTAATGCTGCTGCCAACTCCAATGTGTTTTTCAGGCAATATATGAGCTCCTAATGCTGCTGCCAACTCCTGGGTGTGTCTTTCAGGCGATATATGAGCTCCCTATGCTGCTGCCAACTCCAATGTGTTTTCCAGGCAATATATGGGCTCCCTATGCTGCTGCCAGCTTCTGGGTGTGTTTTTCAGGCAATATATGAGCCCCTAATGCTGCTGCCAACTCCTGGGTGTGTCTTTCAGACAATATATGAGCTCCCTATGCTGCTGCCAACTCCAATGTGTTTTTCAGGCAATATATGGGCTCCTAATGCTGCTGCCAACTCATGGGTGTGTCTTTCAGGCAATATATGAGCTCCCTGTACTGCTGCCAAGTCCAGAGTGTGTCTTTCAGGCAATATATGGGCTCCTAATGCTGCTGCCAACTCCTGGGTGTGTCTTTCAGGCAATATATGGGCTCCTAATGCTGCTGCCAAATCCAGTGTATTTTTCAGGCAATATATGGGCTCCCTATGCTGCTGCCAAGTCCAGAGTGTGTCTTTCAGGCAATATATGGGCTCCCTATGCTGCTGCCAACTCCTGGGTGTGTCTTTCAGGCAATATATGAGGTCCCTATGCTGCTGCCAAGTCCAGAGTGTGTCTTTCAGGCAATATATGGGCTCCCTATGCTGCTGCCAAGTCCAGAGTGTCTTTCAGGCAATATATAGTCTCCTAATGCTGCTGCCAACTCCAGTGTCTCTTTCAGTCAATATATGGGCTCCCTATGCTGCTGCCAACTCCTGGGTGTGTCTTTCAGGTAATATATGAGCTCCTAATGCTGCTGCCAACTCCAATGTGTCTTTCAGGCAATATATGAGCTCCCTATGCTGCTGCCAACTCCAATGTGTTTTTCAGTCATTATATGGGCTCCCTATGCTGCTTCCAACTCCTGGCTGTGTCTTTCAGGCAATATATGGGCTCCCTATGCTGCTGCCAACTCTTGGGTGTGTCTTTCGGGCAATATATGGGCTCCCTATGCTGCTGCCAAGTCCAGAGTGTGTTTTTCAGGCAATATATGGGCTCATTATGCTGATGCCACCTCAAGGCTCTGTAAATGTGCCGCTCTGCGACAGCGAATCTAATAGCGACGCCTCTGATCTTCATGTCATACTTCTTTACAATATTATTTCACTAACCCAGCATGCATCCTATGCATGTTACAGCCAAGCAAAATGTTCTGCAACCCTATGGAGGCTGTCGGATGCCCAGAAATAGCTGTTTTTAATAGCGATTCGTCGCAAATAAATTCGGACCGAAACAATTTTTCCCGGAAAATTCGGTGAATCGGTGAATGAGTTCGCTCATCTCTAGTAAACACCAATCTACGATTTATTGTATGTTTTATTACATAGTTTCAATTAATTTTACACATCCTACACAGTTATCTGACTTTTATAAATTATATAAAAAATTTAATTGCATTGTCTTTTTGCAGATCTTTTTGATTTTTGCAGACGACACAAATATATGTAGCACAGTGCAGTCTTTTGAAGATGTTCACAAGCTGACTTGGACACTTTGAGTGTCTGGGAATCCACTCTACAAATGAAGTTCAATGTGGAAAAATGTAAAGTCATGCACTTGAGGTCTAATAACCTGAAGGCCACATATGTCCTTGGGGGAGTATAACTGGGAGAGTTACCTGTTGAGAATTATCTGGTGGTTCTGCTAGACCACAGGCTAAATGACAGCATGCAATGTCAAGCAGTTGTTTCTAAGGCTACCAAAATATTATTATGCATTAAAAGAGGCCTGGAATCATGGGATAGGGATGTAATATTACCTCTTTACAAGGAACTGGTGCGCTCTCATCTGGGAAATATTTCAGCAAAAATCCTCTCTAAAGACAAAGGGAAAAAAAAAAGATTCAATCGCAGTTACAATATTTTTTTTACTATAAGAACTATAAATCTGTGGAATAGCCTCCCACAGCAGGTTGTTACAGCATCAACAACTGACAGCTTCAAAAAAGGATTAGAGGCTTATTAAGAAGAAAATAATATTAACAGTTATTGTTAACTGTTGTCAGTAAATAAGAAAAATAACCTTCCCCGATCCCGAACCTTGATTGAACTTGATGGACACGTATCTTCTTTCAACTGTATTAACTATGTAAGGAACACACAAGAAAGTGCAAAAAAAAATATTCAATTGGGCTTTGTGATGGGGACGCTCTATAGGACCTTCCTCACCATCCATCGCAGGGACTTTGGCATACCCCATTCAATCACTGCAATGGAGGGGGCGTGCCAGGTCTTGACACAACTGCTCTGTTGCAGTGAATGGAGGGGATGTGCCATATTCTCTGTTCATCTGTTAAAGAGGAACAACACCCAGGAATTTCACTATTCTGGGAACTGTTCCTTTTGGACTGGGAATCCTGATTTGTGTTCCCCGGGTTTGCCATAAAAACTCATGTTCCCAGCATTCTTAAGGCGTAAGTGGGCTGATTGGCCAACCGGAGCAAAGTGCACCACTGCTCAGTTTCTAGCTGTGGCCGTGCATTCAAAAAGGCCTGCCGCTGGTCTGCGGACAACTGGCAGTGAGCAGATAAGTGGAATCACAAAGCGGGATACCCCAAGGACTGGGACTCGAGTGGCCCTGCAGTCTTTTCAACTCCCGTGCCTCCAAAGTTCCCGTTTAAACATAAGAATAATAAACAAGCAACTCAAAATTAACAATTAAACATTTCCCAAACAAAACCGTGACCAATGTAGCCACCTTTCTTTTCAATATCTAAATATATCTATAGAGCCACAGAGCTCCATTTTGACTCCGATTTCAGCAAGGAGGAGTTGGGGTACTGCTATGGGCTGCTAGCTGTCTGAATGCTTTCATGAAGAGGATTGACTCAAAATCAACTCTCAAACCTACTAGCAGTTTTAGGAACAATTTTCTCAAGCAGTGGTACAGGAAGAAGTCATCAAATCATAATAATAATGATTTATATGCAGGACAATGCACCGTAGCATGCATCGAAATACTCCACAGTGTGGCTATCCAATAAAAGAATTAAAGGTGAATACATTTAAAGGACATGATGTAAGGAATAGGGGAAATATTATATTCCACCTTTGATGCCCAGTCTCCTTTAAATCTCATGTTCTTTGCTAATGTCACCATTTCAACAGCCTTCTTACAAATGCCATCATAACAAAAGCCTGGCAGGAAAAGGAAGCCCATATTTGGGCACGAGGAAATTATACTTCCTCTAGGAGATGAGCAAACAAAAACAGACCCCATTTAACAGATTCCCTGCTGGTTCCCTCACACCCCTGGCCTGAAACAAAGTTAGATCCATAAATGACCCCACACAGGGAGCTGCTTCCTTCCCCGCAGTGATGACAGTCTTAGACACAGAATCAAGAATAACTTGGCCACTATTTGCCCTGGCCCCAAGACTAGCCCCAAATTCTAAAACCCTGTTCTTGGATTCGCTAGATGCGCAGCATAAAGCATAATAGCTTAACACCAGAACTATAGTCCTGTAACCCTATCAGCAAAAGTTATGATCCAAAAAGCTAGAGGAGGGGGGAGTAAAGGACCCCAGATAAAAGCAGTCCCGAGGCTGGCTACAGTTGTCACTATTCGGAGGGTAGCCGCTTGTCATATTGCTGATCGGACCGGAGTTCCGCTGGCTGTCCCTATGCCTCCCTGCAGTGCCCTACATCACTACACTTCATTTGTTTGGATAGGGTAACCTGACTTTCTGCTACATCTCTGTTTGTGATAACCTTCCTGTAAACCTGTATCATGTTCTCGGACCTGCATATGCAATATTTCATAATATTTCCTACTTGTATTGTAGCTACTATGCACTTATTACATTAAAATATATAATTTAACTTGAGCTATATCTTTACATTGATTCGCAGCGAAGGAAAATATTACTTTCTCTCGGAACAGTGTTTAGGAGGCTTTGGCTGCAGCAGCACAGTTACGATATAGATAGATATTGAGAAGTAAGGTGGTTACATCGGTCACTGTTTTTTTTTTGGGGGGGGGGGGGGGATTTGTTCATTTTGAATCGCTTGTTCTTTATTCTCACTTTAATAAATGAGCCGATGGACCGCCTTCCGCCATCCATCATAGAGACTATGGCACGCTCCCTCCATTCACTGCAATAAAGTGGGCATGTCTCCCCCTGCATTGCAGTGAATAGAGTGGGGGTACCATAGTCCCTGTGATGGATAGCAGGGGTGGTCCATCTTCAATACTACAGAAGCAGCAGATGATTGCAACGGGTACCGCGGGATCTGGCTTGAGAGATCAAGTAAGCGCCAGATAGCTGGAATAGGGGCAATCACTTACGGGGATAAAAGGTCAGCATAGATATATTTTGTTTCGATGTCTGTACAATGACTTGACTTTGGATTGACTGACAGCACTGAATAAATAGATCCTTAAAAAAGGTCTGTTTTCACTGGAACAGTCATTTACAAGACTGCTGAGGAACGCACATCACGGCCCTTTTTCTTGTCCCTTTTCAGAAGTAGTACTTCTCTTAACCAGTCCCCAAGGCTCCAGCTCAGCATGGTGTTCTCCGGTAAAGGGCAGTACTCAGCACGGCCTTTCTGCCAATCCCTGCAACCAGCTAGTCCAAAATAAGGCTCAGTTTTCTCCCTTCATGGAACATGAATAACGCACGTCACAGCCCTTTTCCCTGTCCCTCCCCAGAAGGAGTACTTCTCTAGCCTCTCCATCCTCTCTGGGCCTTGGCACAGTGTTCTCCCATCATGGAATCCAGGGGAGCACTCAGCACTGTCCTTTCTGTCTCATCCCTTCTAGCAGGACTGCTACTCAATCCAGCCAGCCGAATGTGTCTCCAAGACAATTCTAATGTCATTTAGATCTGATACAGTTGACATCTTTGGAATTGAGACAAAGTTTTGGATTTCAAGCATACAGGAACCATACAGGAATACTGGAGTTATGTGATCTTTTCCGGGTTCTTTCTGGCATTGAGACTCATGAGAAGACATTTTACCTGTAACTCATTGACCAGGAGTGGATCATGAGTGGACTTTGATGAATTTACAATAGAACTAATTTAGCTGTGCTTGCTGGGTTTTAAAGAGGAACTTCAGAGGCCCTGGAGTCCAAAAGACTACCTGCCACCTCAAACCAGAAATAGAAAGAGGACCACCATCTGATGTGACACCACTGGTAGGACACAGTGGTGGTGTGGCACAAGCTACTGATGGCAATAAAGACAAGGATACCATTAACAGGACATCAATCATTAGTAGGACACAGACCTCCCCTTCTATCGTTTCCTTTGCCAATCATTTTAAAATCCTTGACCTGTTAATTCTATTTTCTGGACTTTTCTTTCTGATTTTCCTCTCACTTCTTCTAAAGAAGTAACAGTAAAGGGAAGAAAAGTAAATGCAGCAGAAAGCACTTAAGATGATATCACAGTTTTTAAAATCTCAGGTTAACCTGAAATCCTTTAACGATGATAGAAGAGGAAAAAACTATGCAACATTGTGAATGAGCCTTTAAGAACTCTATTGTCTAGTTCCTTTAAAACAAGGACAGATGAACATGTTATTGTAATTGCGCTTTGGCGGTGTAGAGAACAATGCTGATTTATGGCGAAGGAGACAATTTCATTGCTTCATATGGGATCACAAGGTGTAAAATTCCACTACCAAGAGCTGATTGCATTTATTGATGAAGTAGTATTACTCTATGAAATGCTCAATAAGCAAATTGGGACAAGCCATTTTCATTTATTTGGTTGTAGAATGTATTTTGCAATGGGCAAATATTATATGTTCTGTAAGTGGTCAATACTAATAACAAAGGCCATTTCATATCTTGTATTTGGAATTTAAAATATTTTTTTATTTATTTATCTGAAAGGGTTCAGGGCTCAATAGGCTAATGGCACATTGATGAAACAGATAATTGCTGTGGACCTGAAATGTCATAAAATGATGTGGTAATTATATTACATTGATTGGCCCTTTTGGAAAAAAATGCAACATTATGGTTCCCTATATCTCTTGTTCCCCATGGTCCTATTTTTAACTATGAGGCTGATTCATTAATAGCGGCAGGTAGCGACAGTTGAGCGACTGTAGCGGCATTTTCAAAGCGCACGCTAGTAGTCGCTGTGCTTGGCCGTTGTTCGGTAGTTGATAGCAACTCAGTCGGTTTGCCGTAATGTTGAATATTGGGTGAGGAGTCGCTATTTGACAGGTTCCGCGCTGTATGGGTGCGCATGATAGCGACTGGCCATAGCGACCGGCTCCCACCAAAAAAAACAAGTTTTTAAAATAATTTGGTAATATGAATACATTAATATCATACCTGTAATATCAATGGCAGAAGTGGTCACAGAATTTTTCACATTAAAAAAAAAAAAAAATTAATAACAATTAATTATGAATATTTAAAGATTGTTCCATTGAAATGCATTGGAGAGCGCCAGGTAGCCAGAGGTCATACCTGTCGCTGTTCAAGGTCGGACGCTGGCGCTGTGGGCTGAGGCTGGAATAATGATGAATGAGTCGCTATATGGCGCTATCTCAGTCGCTAAGCAGGATTGGCTTGATAAATGTGTGATTGTGGTGGGGAGCCGGCGTTCTCGTGGCGGGGCCCGTCATTACCGGCCGCTCACCAGTCGCTACCTGTCGCTATTCCTTCATAAATAAGGGCCTATGTTTCCTTTCTTTAAGGTTAGTTAAAAAGTGGAGGCCTGAAAAATAAAATATTGCTAGGCAGACTGAGGTCTCCAATATATTCTCTAAGACATATCATAGTAGTAACTGTTTCATGCCTCTGTAGTCACCTTTCATTTCCAAAAGTCCAATTTTCAAATCTGAGTCTCATCAATGTGGATGCTCATCAACCTCTTAGAATTTTAAGCTTACTTGATCTGGCCAGCCTTATACTGTCTCTCCTTTTCTAAAGGACTTTGGCGTGACTGTCATTTATGAATACACTTTGTTTGTGAGGAATTTTAGCAAAGAATACACCACATATACTTAACAAGAAATCCTGGTCTTAACCCCAGTCCCTGGTGGAGGGGAGGAACTGGTGTTGCAGGAAAATATCAGGTCATGGTCATGCAGATAAAAAATGGTTGGCAAAGGCTGAAAGTGAATTGTAATTGAGTAAAATGCTGAGGCCATGGGCAGACAGATTAGGATTGCAGTCCAGGAACAGGCTGTGGCCAAGGAGCAGGTGTCCAGTATTACTGTTTACCAGTGTTCCATCCCCAAAACAGTTCTCATCTGTCTGACTAACAGAACTTAGCAAGTTAGATTAGAAGATGGTGGTGAAAGAAGACTTGGAATCCGCATCTGGGGGCAGCAGTGCCAGGACCTGGCATCAGTGAAAAGAGGTGGTGGCAGGCATACCTGGCTTTGGTGACATAGATGTAGAAACATAGATGGTTGATGGCATGAGTAGACCATATGGTCCACCTATTCTGCCCTTATGTATATACTGTATGTTCTTTTTATCTTGCTATAGATGAATGCTTATCCCAGGTATGTTTAAATTAACTTACCGGTGATTTTTCAAATACCTTTGCTGGAGGTTTATTCCAAATCTACTATTCTTTCTATAAAATAATATTTTTGAATGTAGGTCTCTTCCATCCAACTAGCTTCAAGTTGTACAAATACAACAACAGCCCGCACTCCAGTGAATCAATATATTCTGTAATCCAATAAAGTCCAACAGGATATACAAACGTGCAATTATGGTTAGTGTCCATATAGTCCTTTATCCGACGTTTAGGTCCTTCATCAGGGAAATGCACATCAAACAGAGTCAAAACCAAATCAAGGGTTAAATACCCTCCCACTATGAGAGATGAGAAAATGCCAGCCGGCAGCTTCCGGCGCACTGCTACCTGCTCCAGCCCCAACTGGGCTCTCGCTGCCACGGCCAGCCATCGTCAGTTACCGAGTTGACCCAGGACCAGGCAGTGGACGTCTCGGGCGCTAGAGACGGTGCTGCGTTGCTCGGCAACTCAGCGCAGAAGAATGGCAGCTAAGCAGCCCCGTTATTGTGCAGGGCCGCGCAGCAAGTAATGTGAGGGTCCCAGTTAATTATTTAATTATAATGTCATATATGGGCATATATGGGCATCATTGATATATATATATATATATATATATATATATATATATATAGCAATGCTTAGCTTTTACACCGCTGACATCACCGGTGACATCACTGATGACGTCAGACGGGCTTTTTCTCATCTCTCATTTAGTGGGAGGATATTTAACCCTTGATTTGGTTTTAACGTCGGATAAAGGACTATATGGACACTAACCATAATTGCACCTGTTTGTATATTCTGTTGGACTTTATTGGATTACAGAATGTATTGAGAGCGGGCTGTTGTTGCATTTATGGTTGACGCGGTGCCACCGCTGGCCACAGCACCCATCTTAATTGTTCGAGGTAAGAGTGCTTCTTTGACATCATTATTCCTTGTAGCTTCAAGTTGTGTTCCCTTGTTCTTCTTAAAAGCACTTCCCTCCTGAAACTCTTTTACCTATTCTTAATCATGTCTCCTCTCTCCCTTCTTTCCTCCAGACTGTAAAAAGTTATTTAAAGTGGACCAAAACCTGGGATTTTCACTATCCTGGGTTTTGGTCTGTCCCCAGGGGAAAGCCCTGCACAGCCATTCCGTTGTGGCGGGCAAGGCCTCGCACAGCCGAGAAGGGGAGACGAGTGATGCTGGTGCCTGTCTGACATCTGCCATGGGCTCAAGGAAAATATCAGGTGACTCGGGGGATGCCCCCTACGGGAGGGAGTAGGCCTGCCCTGGAGTCTCATAGATTACATTGGCTGAGAGGGGATTAGACTGGCTGCAGCAGTGGGCAGTGGACAGTGGATGTGGCAAAGTGATAGACCAAGTTGTGAAGGTATTTAGCTAATTAACTGGCAATGCAGTGCGGATGAAGAAGAATAAATGCACTTTACCTGTGCTGCCAAAGGACTTCTATGGGCTGCATTGGGCTTATGAAGCACAAAGATGTATTTAGCTCAACGGGCAGCATCTTCTTCATGTTTTAAAGTATTCCTGCTCCAACACAGCGCAAGTGAGAAGATGTGAAAGGGGCCTTAAAGAGGAACTTCAGGGACCTGGGAGTCTAAAAGAGTCCAGGGCCACCTAAGTTCCACTCCTTGGAGGATCCCAAATTGGGATGCCCCGCTGTGTAAAACCCCTCGGAAGCTGCGACACCCCTTTCTGAATGGTTAGTTTGGGCATGCCATGGCTAACAGTTGAGTGGGGGATGCGCCTGGTGGTGCACTTGGCTCTGTTCGGCTGCTTGGCCTTCCAAGCGGCTTAGCCATCAGCAGAGCCAATGGGAGCCGCGTGAAAGCAAGTGAGCTGATTGAGCGTGTTGCTCAGACAATCTGCGCACTGCTCTTGCCTGAGCCTGAGCGTGGGAGCGAAAGGAAGGTGAGTGTATGGGGCAACATGGGGGATACACACAGCGGGGCATCCAAATTTGGGATGCCCCCTTGAGAGAAACGACAAGGGAAAGTGAAATTCCTGTGTGTTTTTCCTCTTTAAATATAAATTTAGCTTTTGATTGTCACAATCACACATCTCCCCTCCCCCGGCATCTTGGTTTGGGACACCGGCCCACCAACAGCCCTTTAGCAAGTCTGAAAATCTGGCATAAAACCAAACGGGTCATTATGTTGCATGGGGTAGTGACAGGCAGTACGAGGAGTGCATTCTTCAGGCCCTGAGGTATCCTTTGTGGCACTTGTGGGATGTATTTTCTCTAAAGCCTACTTACACTCTTGCAGGAGTACATACAATATACCATATACCTAACCTTTCATTGAGTCCCTCCAGCGCTCTCCTTCCTGCTCTGCCTTTCTCCTTAGTGAGGAAATCGCTTCCTCATTCAGTTTTCAGTCTCCACCTCGCTGACCTGGTCCTTCAACCTTCAGTGGACCGAGAACGGAACCCCCCACTCCCTCAGCAGACGTCCTGATTGGCTGCCTCTCTCTGCAGCTGCAAAACCCCACCCTCCTCCCTCCTCTATGGTCACACTATGTGCTGGCAGGCTGGAGACGCACTTAGCCTGAAGGATCTCTCACCCCCTTTTTCTGGTCACACTATGTACCAGCAGTAATAACTAGTAATTCATAGTATTTTTTTTTACTATGAATATATGTAAAGCACACAGTGTGCTTACATCACATCACTGTTGCCACACCCACTGTTTCTCCTCATTTTTTCTCTGCATCTCCAGTGATCTAATACTTTTAATTACGCTCCAAATGATATCACCACCTCAATACAGAAATAACGTGTGCTCACCTAAAGTCAACCATTATGAACATAGGTGAAGCGCAGGTGTTTGTGAGCATCCCTCTCTACCCCTCCCAGAAGTTGGTGCATGTTGCCAGCTATGTATTGGGTGATATAATCAGCACACTTATGATTACATTGTTTATGTGAATTTGTATCCAGGATTCTTACTTGTTTTTTCATTACTCATGTTGCTATTCATTTGTTGGGTAATCCTAGTTATTCTAGTGCTTATGGTTATTTCTTATTTGCTACGTCTTGTGACATATCTGGGTTTATCTCTTATTCATTGGTATACTGATTATTGGTATATTGTATGAGTGCATGAGTGGCTTATTTTGGGACATTTTCACTATCACTGTGGGTTTATTTTGATTTTGTTTTTTTATGGGTTAGAGTGATTGGGTTCTGATTTTATATGTTTTGGGCTTTTTTCACTTTTGTATTTTTTGATTAGCATATAAAAAACAAATTTCTTATAGTTTTTTGGTAATATACACGCACTTTTTGTGCACAAAAAACATAATGTATGAGGGATATTCATTTTTGATTATTTGTCTTTGGAAGTATTATTTATCGGCTATTTATTGGGTATTTTTAGTATGGGGGACTGAGGGTGCTTTGTTTTTAATTTTCCTTGTGTCTGTTTATTTCGTTTTTAACCAGTGCATTTTGCTAAATAAAATTGATTTATTATACTTATTATTGTTGTGGTGCTCCCATTTTTAGGTGCAGGTCATGTATTCTTTCACCTTGACCAACAATATTTTTACAAATAACTTTGAAACTACAGGGTCGTGTTCAAAACAGATTAAAGTTTGGGACAGTGCAACGTGTAGCCCGAGACAATAGGACAACAATCAGGCATTCGCCTTTAGTATAACTTTAACTTGTTTTATATAAAGTCCAACTTCACAACCATTAGCACAATCACTGTTTTTTCTCTATACAGCAGTCTCTGGCCTGGGATCCCCTTTAGCAGACCCAGCTGGCACAGCACAACCAGTCACACATGTAGCATTGCCTTTAACCAAAGGAGTAGCTAGGCTTTCTGGCACCCGGGGCAAAGATTCAAAATGCTGCCCCCCACCTGTTCTCAGGCCCCTCTTTGGCGCCCCCTGACCTGCTGCACCTGGGGCAAGTGCCCCCCTGCTCCCCCTAGCTACGCCTCTGACTTTAACTCCCCCAAAGTTACCATATGCCTCAGTTCTGGTCTGGGGTTCCCCCTGCTTCTGGTTGCTCTCTCATTATTATTATTGTTTATTTATATAGCGCCATCATCTTCCGTAACGCTGTACACAGTAGAAATTACAGACAGGGTAGAAACATACAGTACATAGACTATTTCAAATGCAGTGTTACAGAGTTTATAATGAATATTCTGAATACAAGATATAGAGATGAGCGAACCGGTTCGGACGAACCGGAATTCGCTCCGAATTTCAGGAAATATTCGATTCGGCACGAACCCGAATATTTTGTGGTTCGTGCCGATCGAATTTTTCCTGAAATTAAAAAAAAAAATGCCGGCATGGTGGGAGCGGGCCGGCCGGTTCCGCGCTGACAGATGACAGCTGTCATCTGAGGGCGCGTCATCAGAGGCGCCCTCTGATGACGCGCCCTCAGATGACAGCTGAGAGCGGCGCCGGCCTCCACGCTCCGGACCTGCAGGTAAGTGTTTGCTTTTTTTTTAAATGCCGGCATGGTGGGAGCGGGCCGGCCGGTTCCGCTGACAGCGGAGCCGGCCGGCCCGCTCCCACCATGCCGGCAAAAATGCTTTTTTTTTTTGTTTTTTGTTTTTTAAATGCCGGCATGGTGGGAGCGGGCCGGCCGGCTTTACCGGCCGGCCCGCTCCCACCATGCCGGCATTTTGATGGGGAACTTCGTAAAAGTTCGATTCGGCCGAACCCGAATTTCTTTGTGAAATTCGGCGAATCGGCCGAATCGAACTTTTCAAAAGTTCGCTCATCTCTAGCAAGATACAGTAGAAAAGAGATAGCCCTGCCCTTGCGAGCTTAAAGTCTAAAGGATGAGGAGTGAAGACGAGGGGGAAAGATCATAAACAGTCAGTATTGAGCTTTGTGGCGTATGCCCTTTGATGATATGCTTGTCTGAATAAGTGAGTTTTAAGGGCACCTTTGAAGGTTTTGAGAGTTGTGGAGTGGCGGATTGGGTGGGAGAGGCCATTCCAGAAAATTGGAGTTGCACGTGAGAAGTCCTGGAGGCGGCATGAGAGGAGGTGACCAGGGTGGAGGACAGGAGAAGGTCAGCAGCAGAGCGGAGGCTGCGTCTAGGTTGATATTGTTGGATTAGAGATGAGATGTAAGGAAGGGCCTGCTTGGAAAGAGCTTTGTAGGCAAGAGTTAAAGTTTTGAACAGGATTTGCGGTGGTTTCTTGCATTGGTTTCTTGCTTGTTCCATTGCTAGAACATCTTCTAAATTCAAGGAACAGGAGCAGTGGTTTGGACCCTTTCAGGCACAGAACTTTGAGTGAGGGTTTAGGTTCACTTTTAATAATGTATAGAGGTATTCTGGTATACTGCCCATATTTTGGTCCCATAGTAGTAAAGTGAAATTAATAGGGCAATATTCTTTGCTCTTAAATTACAGAATGTTCTTGAAAAGACATGGCAAAGAAGAGAAGCACTTAAGTGGAACATCTAACCTCCCATCTCAAGGGCTCACGGAAAGAGGAAGAGAGGCCAGTGACAGTCGAGAAGCTTTTAAAATGACATTGAGAGTACTTTCAATTCCCACCGAGTAACAGATGCAAAACTTAGAGTGGACTTTTAATTCAGTGTAGAAAGGAAGAGGTGAAATAAAAATGCATTATGGCTTAATGGAGGCGCTGACGTGCTGCTGACTCTCAGGCATAAGGCTGCTATCTGCAAGCTAAGGGTTCTGTTTTTAGAAGCCATCCGTGCCTTTTAAACCGCCGCGGCATGATGAATGATGGTTGGGTTCTGTGGGTTAAGGCACTTTGCATATTCTGCCTCGCCTTATTCCGTAATGTATACAGATAAAGTGGGTTTGTAAGGTTAGATTGTGGGGCGTTACATAGAATGCGAAAATAAATGCTGAGCAATAAAATTTTACTGCAGAGTGAAATTCATCATCCTTTGCACTGTTCCATAAAAATGTGCATATCCTAATGCAAAATGCTTGCACTTACAATACTTGGTCCACTGACATTGTCTGCCACTAGTGACCAATAGGGTTCATCAGGTGGGTAAGGATTCGCTGTGCATCCTTTTGGTTGCCAGCGTTCACATAGGAGTAATGACCAGGAAGCGGCCTTGAGAGTAACTGCATGTTTTTAGGCTGGAGGTCTGCTTTATGGACATTTTTGAGGCAGGTATATTCTATAACAGGGTTGCCAACCTCTAGTGGTATGCAAGATCCTATCAGGGGGTACACAGCAAGGCTTCAGATTGCGTTGTATCCCAACCTGATCTGCTGCCAACTACACCTTAACCAAGCCTGGTTAGTACAAAACTATCATATTTTTTACCCCACTTTTATTCTCTCAATAATGGGGGGAACATGTGTCTTATGGGGTAGTGCAGTGGGTATGGCAGCGCTGGCGGCAGGGAAAGCAGGCAGGGTCAGATACCCTGCCCACCAGCTATTCCTCCCTTTTCTGGCCTCCCGGTGGCTTTTTTTTTTATTCTTATGGGAAATAAGAGGGCGAAAACGAATTGCCTAAGGGCTATGGGAGGGGGCAATGCCACACTGCCTATATGCAATGGGAGGGGAGAATGCCACACTGCCTATGGGGAATGGGAGGGGGAAATGCCACATTTCCTATTGGTAATGGGATGGGGGAAATGCCACATTGCCTATTGCCACTGATTATAAGGACTGCTAAAGGGCAAAAGGAGGAAGAAATGGCCAAATCTATGAAGAGGGGAGATAAAACCTTTTTCCGATATATTGGTGACAGAAAGAAGAAAAACAATGCAGTCTCAAAAATTAGAAATAGGGAAAATAAATATATTGACGGAGATAAGGCTGTGGCTGACCATCTGAATAGCTACTTTTGTTCGGTATTTTCAGATAGTAGCAGGCATGGCCATAGCACAGCATCCCACTGGGAGGGCACAGCTCCGGAGTTTCTGGAGGCTGATGTCCTATCCGAGCTGGCACATCTAAAGGTAAGTAAGGCAATGGGTCCAGATGGAATCCCCCCCAGAGTTCTAAGGGAACTTAGGTTTGTGATTGCAGCCCCTCTGACTGATTTACTTAACCATTCCCTTTCAACTGGTGAGGTTCCAGATGATTGGAGAATGGCCAATGGCATACCAATCCATAAGAAGTGGAGTAGAGAAGAAGCCAGTAATTACAGGCCAGTTAGTTTAACATCTATAGTGGTCAAATTAATGGAAACTGTTACGCACCGGGTGCGAAGAAGTGGACCCGCAGGGTCTGCAGAACTGTTTTGGCAGATACCGCGTCAGGGGAGCGGAGTCTAAGGAGCCACTGGTTTTCACCAGAGCCCACCGCAAGGCGGGATGGTCTTGTGCGGCAGGTGACTCCCAGGTCGCTACCCCCCAACAGCGGCACAGTTCCACAAACTGCTGAAGTGACGTGCAGCAGAGACAAACAGCGGTCGGAGGAGAAGGCCGAGGTCAGGACTGGCAGCGCGGGTTCAGTAGCGGTGAGACAAGCCGAGGTCGGGACTGGCAGCGCGGGTTCAATAGCGGTGAGACAAGCCGAGGTCGGGACGGGCAGCACAGGTTCGAAGGTCAATAGGAGAGCCGAGGTCATACACGAGGAATCAAGCAATACAGCGATAATCATTCAGGGAACAACACCGAAGATCCGGCACAGGAAGTAAGGCAGGGTTTAATTTATAGGAAGCGCCAAAAAGGGATTGGATGGCAGAGACCAATTAACAGGGCCTTGGCCCTTTAAATCTGAGGAGGTTGACGCGCGCGCCCCCTAGTGGCCGGGGACGTGCGCGCAGGGAAGACGGAACAGACACAGAAGGAGGAAGCCGGCGGCCATGCCGGTCAGAGGAGGAAGCGCGGGGACCAGGTAAGGGGGAACCGCAGCCAGGGGGGCCAGCAGCAGACGCCCGGATGGCGGTGAAGCGGGGAGCGCTGCAGGAAGGGGACGCAGCGCTCGCCCGAGGAGAGGCACGGAGGGGGGCGCTGCGCGGGGAAGACGCAGCGCTCGCCCTAACAGTACCCCCCCCCTTAGGTCTCCCCCTCTTTTTGGGACCGAGGAAGTTTGAAATAAGGCTCCGATCGAGGATATTCTCCTCAGGCTCCCAGGACCTCTCTTCAGGACCGCAATTCTCCCAATCCACTAGAAAGTATCGTCTCCCTCTGGATGTTTTGGAAGCCAGAATCTCTCTCACCGAGAAGGCATCTTCGGTACCCGCGACCGGAAGTGGCTCCAACGTTTTAGAAGAGAATCGATTAGTCGTCAGAGGTTTTAATAAAGAAACATGAAAAGAGTTGGGAATACGTAAGGAGGCTGGCAAATGAAGTTTGTAACAGACCGGATTAATTTGTTGCTTGATCCTGTACGGCCCTAAATAGCGAGGGCCCAATTTATAACTGGGTATCTTGAAACGAATGTACTTGGCTGAAAGCCAAACTTTGTCTCCAGGAGAGAAAACAGGAGCGATTCTTCTTCTTTTATTAGCGCTGCTCTTCATGCGGGTAGAGGCTAGAACAAGAGAATGTCGTGTTTCACGCCAGATAGAGGAAAAAAACTGTGTTAAGTCATCCACGGCGGGTACCCCCGACTGTGTAGGTAAGGGTAGAGGAGGCAAAGGTTGGCGGCCATAAACAATGAAGAATGGAGATTTCTTTGTGGCTTCAGAATCTTTGAAATTATAAGAGAACTCCGCCCATGGCAAGAGATCGACCCAGTCGTCTTGTCGGGCCGAAACAAAGTGACGTAGATATTGTCCTAGAACCTGATTGACCCTCTCCACTTGGCCGTTGGACTGGGGGTGGTAAGCCGAGGAAAAATCTAATTTCACCTTTAACTGAGTACAGAGAGCCCTCCAGAATTTTGAAACAAACTGAACTCCCCTGTCGGAGACAATGTGGGAAGGAAGTCCATGGAGCCGAAAAATATGTTTAAAAAAGTTCTTAGCCAACTGAGGAGCGGATGGGAGTCCTGGAAGCGGAACGAAGTGCGCCATTTTTGAAAAACGATCCACAACAACCCAGATCACTGTATTGCCTTGAGATGGAGGAAGATCCGTGATAAAGTCCATAGCGATGTGAGACCAAGGGATTTCAGGAATAGGAAGAGGATGAAGAAGACCCGCCGGTCTTTGGCGAGGCGTTTTATTACGTGCACAGGTGGTACAAGCTTGCACGAATTCTGTCACATCCTTCTCAATGGAGGGCCACCAATAATATCTGGCAATAATTGCGTTAGACTTTTTGATACCAGCATGCCCGGCAATACGGGAAGCATGACCCCATTTTAATATTTGGAGGCGTCGGCGAACCGGGACAAAGGTTTTCCCAGGCGGAGCCTGCACTAGGGAGGCAGGAGCGGAATGAACCAAATGATCAGGAGATATAATGAACTGAGGAGCAGCGTCCACGTCTGTGACGTCCGAGGAGCGAGATAGAGCATCTGCCCTGATGTTCTTAGAGGCAGGTCGAAAATGAATGCGGAAATTAAACCGCGCGAAGAATAGTGACCAACGAGCTTGGCGAGGATTCAAGCGTTGAGCAGTTTGAAGATACAAAAGGTTCTTATGGTCGGTAAAAATAGATATGGGGTGAAGCGACCCTTCTAGAAGATGTCTCCACTCTTCAAGAGCTAATTTGATAGCCAGGAGTTCACGATCCCCAATAGAATAATTTCGCTCCGCGGAAGAAAAAGTCCTAGAAAAGAACCCACAAGTATGATTTTTCCCTGAAGGAGACCTCTGTGTGAGAACAGCTCCTGCTCCGATGGAAGAAGCGTCAACCTCTAGAGAAAAAGGACGAGAAGGGTCTGGTCTGGTGAGCACCGGGGCCATAGAGAAGGTCTTTTTCAAAGTTAAAAAGGCTGCCTCCGCCTGTGGAGGCCATGACTTGGGGTTGGCTCCCTTTTTGGTGAGAGCCACAATGGGGGCCACGATAGTGGAAAAATGGGGTATGAATTGACGGTAATAGTTGGCGAAGCCCAGAAATCGTTGAATGGAACGCAGACCAACAGGCCGAGGCCAATCTAAAACCGCTCTCAATTTGCTAGGGTCCATTTGTAGTCCTTGGGCTGAAACAGTATAACCCAAAAAGGGCAGAGCGGTTTGGTGAAAGAGACACTTTTCTAATTTGGCATAAAGATGATGCTGCCGAAGGCGGGATAGTACCAGACGAACGTGCCGGTGATGCTCTTCGAGGGAAGAAGAGAAGATGAGGATATCATCTAAATAGACCACGACACAGGAGTACAACAAGTCCCGGAAGATGTCATTGACGAACTCTTGAAATACGGCAGGGGCATTACAAAGCCCGAAGGGCATCACCAAATACTCGAAATGACCGTCACGGGTATTAAAGGCAGTCTTCCATTCGTCTCCCTTGCGGATGCGGATCAGATTGTAGGCTCCTCGGAGATCCAGTTTGGAAAAGATCCTGGAGCCACGAAGACGGTCGAAGAGTTCTGGAATTAAGGGTAAGGGGTATCGGTTCTTTACCGTGATCTTGTTAAGACCCCGATAGTCGATACAGGGTCGGAGAGAACCGTCTTTTTTCTGTACGAAAAAAAAGCCAGCCCCAGCGGGAGAAGAGGACTTCCGGATGAAGCCCCTCTGCAGATTTTCTTGTATGTAAGTAGCCATTGCTTGAGTTTCGGGGACGGATAGTGGGTAGATACGGCCACGAGGAGGAGTGGTCCCAGGCAGGAGGTCGATCGGGCAGTCATAAGGGCGATGAGGCGGAAGAGTCTCAGCTTGCTTCTTACAGAAGACATCAGCGTAAGCCCGGTAAACTTCGGGTAGGCCCGGTAGAGATGTGGTAGGATGATCGGTTCGGACTGGTAAGGCTTTCAAGCAATTCTTGAAGCAGGTTGTACCCCACGCCTTGATGTCCCCAGTGACCCAGTCTAGGGTAGGATTATGAAGCTGAAGCCAAGGAAGACCCAATAGGATTGGGGAAGTACAATGGGGTAACACAAAGAGTTCCAAGTATTCCTGGTGAAAGAGGCCAATCTTAAGGAGCAAAGGCTTGGTACGGTACTGCACCATACAATTCAGTCTATCTCCATTAACTGAGGCGATGAATAACGGTTTGGCCAAGCGGTTAACTGCTATGTCGTATTTCTTGATCAGGGAGGCCTCTATGAAATTGCCCGCCGAACCAGAATCCAGGAAGACCGGCAAATTAAGCACAGAGGCAGATGAGAGACAAAGCTGTGCAGGTACGGTAAATCTTGGAGAGGAAGCACACACACCCAGAGACGCCTCTCCCACCGAGTCTAGGTGCGCCCGTTTCCCAGTCGAGAAGGACGAATGGGGCAATCTCTTAGAAAATGATCAGGACTGGCGCAATACAGACAGAGATTTTCATTTCTCCTGCGAGACCTCTCCACGGGGGTTAGGCGAGAGCGGCCGACCTGCATGGCTTCCACTTCTGGAGAAGATGGTACAGACAAAGGTTTCTGAAAGGTGGGAGCCAAACGGAACATCCTCCTGTCACGTTGGGAATCTCTCTCCAGGCGAAGTTCCTCACGCCTCTCAGCAAAGCGTATGTCAATGCGAGTGACGAGATGAATGAGTTCAGAAAGGGAGTCAGGTATCTCTCGGGCCGCTAGAACATCTTTGATCTTGCTAGAAAGACCTTTCTTAAAACAAGCGCAGAGGGCCTCATTATTCCATGCTAACTCGGAGGCCAAAGTACGGAATCGAATAGCATATTCACCAACAGAAAGATCGCCTTGCGTTAAATTCAATAGAGCGGACTCGGCAGATGAGGCCCGAGCGGGTTCTTCAAAAACCTGACGGAATTCAGTAACAAAGGCCTGGACGGTGAAGGTGAGAGGATCATTACGGTCCCACAAGGGAGTGGCCCAAGCCAAGGCTTTTCCGGAGAGCAAACTAATGATGAAGGCCACTTTAGAGCGTTCGGTGGGAAATTGATCAAACAATAATTCCAGATGCATAGAGCACTGGGCTAGAAAGCCTCTGCACAACTTCGCGTCCCCCTCATATTTTGCTGGTAAGGAGAGGCGGATTCTGGATGGGGAAACTGCTGGAGACTGCGGTGGCGGCACCGGTGGCGGTGGAGGAGTCGACAGCTGCTGGGTCAAGAGTTGCTGCATCATAGCGGTAAGCTGATTAATCTGCCGAGACTGCAAAGCCACCAGCGCTGGGAGTTCGGAAGTCTCCGGCAAGGGCACCTCAGCGGGATCCATGGCCGGATCTTACTGTTACGCACCGGGTGCGAAGAAGTGGACCCGCAGGGTCTGCAGAACTGTTTTGGCAGATACCGCGTCAGGGGAGCGGAGTCTAAGGAGCCACTGGTTTTCACCAGAGCCCACCGCAAGGCGGGATGGTCTTGTGCGGCAGGTGACTCCCAGGTCGCTACCCCCCAACAGCGGCACAGTTCCACAAACTGCTGAAGTGACGTGCAGCAGAGACAAACAGCGGTCGGAGGAGAAGGCCGAGGTCAGGACTGGCAGCGCGGGTTCAGTAGCGGTGAGACAAGCCGAGGTCGGGACTGGCAGCGCGGGTTCAATAGCGGTGAGACAAGCCGAGGTCGGGACGGGCAGCACAGGTTCGAAGGTCAATAGGAGAGCCGAGGTCATACACGAGGAATCAAGCAATACAGCGATAATCATTCAGGGAACAACACCGAAGATCCGGCACAGGAAGTAAGGCAGGGTTTAATTTATAGGAAGCGCCAAAAAGGGATTGGATGGCAGAGACCAATTAACAGGGCCTTGGCCCTTTAAATCTGAGGAGGTTGACGCGCGCGCCCCCTAGTGGCCGGGGACGTGCGCGCAGGGAAGACGGAACAGACACAGAAGGAGGAAGCCGGCGGCCATGCCGGTCAGAGGAGGAAGCGCGGGGACCAGGTAAGGGGGAACCGCAGCCAGGGGGGCCAGCAGCAGACGCCCGGATGGCGGTGAAGCGGGGAGCGCTGCAGGAAGGGGACGCAGCGCTCGCCCGAGGAGAGGCACGGAGGGGGGCGCTGCGCGGGGAAGACGCAGCGCTCGCCCTAACAGAAACACTCTTAAAAAACAGATAATTTCCCATCTAAAAATTAATGACCTATTGGACCCAAAACAGCACGGCTTTACTGAGGGCAGATCATGTCAGATGATTTCTTTGACAATGTCACTAAAGTGTTAGATGAAGGTGGTGCTGTGGATATCGCCTATCTGGATTTTAGCAAAGCCTTTGACACTGTACCACATAAGGAGCTCATAGATAAGTTATTGAAGGTAGGACTCAATCCCTGGATAGTTCAGTGGATTTCCAGTTGGCTGAGGGATCGGTATCAGAGCGTTGTTGTAAATGGAGTGCAATCTGAACAAAGGCGAGTTACAAGTGGTGTGCCGCAGGGCTCTGTCCTGGGCCCCATTCTTTTTAATATATTTGTAAGTGACATAGGAGAAGGCTTGGTAGGAAAAGTTTGTCTGTTTGCTGATGATACAAAGGTTAGTAATAGGGTGGATATTCCTGGAGGTGTCTGCAACATGGAAAATGATTTAGCTTTACTGGATAGATGGTCAAAACTGTGGAAACTAGAGTTTAATGTCTCTAAATGTAAAATCATGCACTTGGGTAGAAGGAATCCCTGCTCTGAGTACCGTATGGGCAGCACTGTGTTAGCCAGGACCTCGGAGGAGAGAGATTTAGGGTTACTGATTACTGAAAGCTGCAACATGAGTGGACATTGTAGCCAGGCAGTGGGAAAAGCAAGCAGGATGCTCGGCTGCATAGCTCGAGGCATCACCAGTAGGAAGAGGGAGGTTGTGATGCCGCTGTATAGAGCCCTGGTGAGGCCACAGCTAGAATACTGTGTGCAGTTCTGGAGACCTTACCTGCAAAAAGACATTATTCAAATAGAACGGGTCCAAAGGCGGGCAACGAAAATGGTGGAAGGACTTAAACTTAAAACTTATCAGGAGAGACTTAAAGAACTTAATTTGTACAGTCTGGAGGAAAGAAGGGAGAGGGGGGACATGATGGAGACCTTTAAATATGTGAAAGGATTGAATAAGGTTCAGGAGGGAAGTGTTTTTAAGAAGAAGCTTAATGATAGAACAAGGGGGCACAACCTGAAGCTAGTCGGGGGGAAGATCAGGAGCAATGTTAGAGAATATTATTTTACAGAAAGAGTAGTAGATGCTTGGAACAAACTTCCAGCAGAGGTAGTTGAAAAATCAACAGAAAGAGTAGTAGATGCTTGGAACAAACTTCCAGCAGAGGTAGTTGAAAAATCAACAGTTACTGAATTTAAATTTGCCTGGGATAAGCACACATCTATCCTAAGATAAAGAGTACATACAGTATACACATAAGGGCAGACTAGATGGACCGTATGGTCTCCTTCTGCCGTCAACCTTCTATGTTTCTATGTTTCTATTGGAAATGAGAGAAGGGAATCCCACACTGCCTAGGAGAAATGGAAGAGAAGGAATGCCACACTGCCTATAACGGGGAATGCCACTGGGGGGTTTTGCACTTTGTCTATTATTTGGTTCTTGGGGCGACAGTGTTTTAGCAAAACATTTGGTTCATAATATTTATTTTCTTATTTTCCTCCTACAAATCCGTCTTATAGGGTGGAAAATACCATACTTCAAAAGGTGATTTAAAAGCAGTACTTATTTGGTCTGACAAACAGTGGAGTTCAGTATTTGCCCACTTCGCAATTTGTATTCCAGGATACATAAAATAATGGTATCTAGTGATGAAGTGGACCCCAAATGGTCAAACTCTTCCAGGTGGATCCAGAGCCCACACTCTGTGGAGCCTATGTGCTTTGGCCAACTTGGCCAACAAGTGCATTTTTCAACTGAGACTATTGTATCTCAACAGGTGATGGATAAGTGTGGACAAGGCCATGACTGTACTCTGGGGGAAAAATGTAGCAGGGATGGGTATGACCCAACCCACAGTCATGATGCTAAGGATAAAGAATTACAAAGGCAGAACATGAACTGGGGTGGGGGTTCAGTGGGGCCAGGTATGGGGGGAGAGGTTTAGAGGTAGACTTGGGAGGCAGGAGATCGAGAGGGGTGTTAGAGAAATAACTATTTCTACATTGGGGGAGGTGGGCTTTATACTGGTGGCTATGCCCAGCCCAGTCAGATACAAAGCAGTGGTCTGCCAGGAATTCTCTCTGTGCCTCATGTATCCAGTCTGACTCCACATGAAAACTTTGGGAATATCATTATTGACTATGAATACATTGTATCAATATAGGACAATAGGAAATATCTGTGGCAATACTTTAAGCGGGCAGCTCATTAATTCCACTTCTAGGCATATGTCAGTGACAGGCTCGCAATCTGGGAATCTCTAAACTGCCGCAGAGAGATCACAATTAGTGTGATGCCCAGCGGGACACCTGCCTTCTTGTAAGCAACCCCCAATCTCCACTGCCGCTTCTGCCTTTAGCCAAGCCCCCGTTTGCCAGTGACGCTAGGAATGCCCTCAGGTCTTAATTGGCGCAAAGGATGGCTGGCTATGGTGAAGGTTGATGAACCACGAGGGTATCCCAAAGCCGAGGTCGTTCACAGATAGTCAGTCTGGAAGGTGCGTCAGAACACAAGGATAAGACAGATGGGTAGTCAGGAATAGCCAAAGGGTCAAGCCGGGAGGTCGCGAGGTATCCCAAAAGGGCAGGCAGGTTTGAGGTCGGTTCTGGCAGCAGACAGGGATGGTCGATCAAGCTGGGTCACAAACTGATAATCGCTAGTAGAATCACACCCAAAGCACAAGAGACTATAACGGGCACTGAGCGCTGGGCTGACTCCGTATTTATGGGGTGGCTGACAAATGACAAGCCGGGAAGGAGTGTGTGTGCTGATTGGTGCAACTAAAACAATTGTGAGTGATTGTTGCAACTTTCCATTCTTGCTGCCAAGACTGACCCGCCCCTGGAAAGTTGCACCAATCACTCACAAGTGTTTTAGTTGCACCAATCTGCCCCTGAGTCTATCAGGTGTGGAGGACGTTCTGTATTTATGGGGTGACTGACCAATAACAACCCTGGAAGGAGTGTGTGTGCTGATTGGTGCAACTAAAACACTTGTGAGTGGTTGGTGCAACTTTCCAGTCTTGCTGCCAAGACTGACCCGCCCGTGGGAAGTTGCACCAATCACTCACTCACCAATCACTCAGTGTTTTAGTTGCACCAATCACTCACAAGTGTTTTAGTTGCACCAATCAGCCCCTGACTGTATCAGGTGTGGAGGACACTGCCACACACAGCGTAGCGCCTCCTAGCAGTGAAACTGACAGACTGCGGGGCTTTCACCTGAGGAATGGGGGAGGCCGTGGAGGAGAGGAGTGGGGTAAAGGAGTGGGGGAGGCCACCAGAGCGATGTACCACGCTCCCCGTCACCCGGGAGCAGCAGCCGTGCTCAGCAGCAGGAAGCCGGCGAGCGCCGCGCCTCCCAGCAGACGCTCGCTGTGGGCTCCTAGATACAGGTAAATCTCTTACAATTAGTGTTTAAATTATGAATTTAGTTTGAAATCATTTAGAAATGTCAGCTCCTGCAAACTCATGACTCAGAGTTAAAGCCCAGGAAGGATGGTTTTGGCCTAAATTACTTTGAAGTTGAACGTTTCATCCCAATCCATGTCAAACGAAACATCCTCTTTGGTCACACTACAGTTGATTCCAGGCTGAGCCTGTTCAACTCTTTTCTGTGGCAGCATTTCAATCTCCATGACAGTAATTCACATTTACCAGGGCGATGCTTATGGAAGGTCAGATGAGAGAAGAGCCTTGCTTTCTCTTCTGTTGACAACAATTTAATTGGAGGCATGAAAAAAGTGTGAAATAGAAAAGAGCTCTGGAAGCAAGCAAAAACTACGATCTTCTTTGTGCACTTAAAGTGCTAGGCCATTAAATAGTCTTGTACAAATAAGTACCTTTGTACAGGAGAAGCATCAACAAAAGAAGGGGGTGTGGACCAGTTGCCACACCTGCCTCACACAAGGAGCACCACAACAATGTAAAAATAAATCTAAATGTTTATTCAAAAAGATAACACCAAGACATACACAAAACCACTAAACACAACACATCAGACATATTAAACAGATTAAAAACAGCTGGGCCTTCCCCTTATAAATATAATATACAAATCTGAATCCATAATCAATATAATAAGTATAATAGTTGAACGGAGGGCCCCCCAAAAGATTAATAATAGGGCCTCAATAATATTTTTGTGCTGGCACAAAAAGTTAAAAAAGAAAAAATGTTTAATGATATTCTATATTCCCTATCATGCTAAGGAGAGGGACAATGATTCTAACACATACTGTGAAGAGGGGGCAATATAGCCCAATAAAGTGACTAGTGCTAACAAACAAACTAGTGCTAATAAACTCAATTTATTGTGAATTATTTCACATTTAATAAATTGGATAAATGTTTTTTTAAATCAAATTATTGTGATGTTGATAGTGAAAGTATTTATATATAGAGCTATCTTTTTACCTATGGTGCTGGGTTGCAGACTGTGGAATTGTCTGTCTGTACCCTGACCGGAAGGTCCCAGAGCTGGCCAGTTCAATGCCTGAGAGCCAGCAGAACCCTCAGTTCCAACACATTGATTGGAAGGCTGTAATCCTGCTCGTCCCAGAGATCTTGAACCAGAATGCCACCCTAATCCGTCAGACTGGCATCTTTGTTCAGGATGACCCACTGTTATCTTAGAGGGGTTGCCCAGTATGTCTGTTGTGTACAGGGTCCTAGTTCATGACTGGCTCCCAATTCATGACTTCCTTCTCTTAGGGTGTGACCTGCTCTCAGCCATGCGACCCAACGATCAGGGGAGTTTCTGCCTTCCAAAGTCAGAACGATCAGCTATGAAGGACAAAAGGTTAGTGCCCCTTTGTTTTTATCACTTTAAGTATTATATTTAATCAATAAAAAGATAAAATTAACTCAAGCAATACAAATGTTGAAAGGAGAAATTATCAACCAAAGTTTAAATTAGCAACGTTCTCAGGATCAAACATCACCAAAAAGAGTTAGACTGGATGATCCTATCCATTTGGACTGGAGTTCCCTTCTCCAAAATCTGGGACTGCATGCAAACCTTTGCTCCATAGAGGAACTGCAACTGAACTAATCAAGGATCCCATCTGTTATGCACCAAATACTGTAAATTTGTGTAGCATGCGCGGCCTGGGGGGTCTGCACCCAGGAGCGTGGGGAGTGAGTTTGGGATGCTAGGCCAAAAAAGGGAACCGTGGGCTCATGTGGCAATGAGGTGCTGACAAGCGTTACACATATGCAGAGTAGACATTCACAGAACACAAGTCTCTTGAAGAAGGTTACTCACAAAAGGTACATCCAGATATAATCCAACAGGTACTATCCACAGCTCTCAAAGACCAGTTCCCCTTTTGTGAACACAAGGCTGCAGCAGGCTTACTCCCTTCCAATGGTAGCTAGGGTCTTGTCTTCCTCCACAAGCTCCAAGGGGTTCCTCTAGCTCTTGTTCCACTTAGCAAGGTTAGACACAGGCTTTGGCTGGACTCTTCCTCTGTTGTTCTGGCTCCTCTCTCTCTCCTGCACAAGCTTCTCACTCGGGTTACTACATTGATGAGCAAATGCCAACTCCTAACTAGTGTCCTAAGTCTTATATATGATTATATAAACTGAGAGGTTAGAGTTCCTCCTAACTGTGAGTCAGATTCATGTATCCATCTTTCAACCGCTTCTGCAGGTGTCAGGATGAATACACATCTGGCTTCCTAAATATGTTACATTTAGACTAAAACCTTTCCTTTGGGCTTTCCAATGAACCAGCTATGATTCAGCTTCTAGAACTCTTACTACACTAAAGTATAAGCTCTTCTACACTTGTTGTTAAATGTAAATCTAAAGGTAATGCAGACCTAAATTAATGTTAAACAGGTTCATACCCCCTTCATTTGAAAAAAAAAAGTGTTGACAGAAATACTCACTTCTGCAAAGAACTAAACGAGTAAATAACATGTGAACCTCCCAAACCACATTCAAATAACGAAACTGCCTGTAATCCTTTCCTAGAAAAACAGTAGACATAGGTTATAGGTCAAATCTCCACACTAGCACTAGATCAAGCCAGTCCTAAGTTGATGCAGCTGCCAACATTGGGTGTTTTTTGAGATGTGTAGGGTGGCATTAGAGTCAGGAAGTGACAGCACTTGGGATGACATCTGAAGGTGCCCAAAGTTTAAGCAGCTGGCTCTGCAAGACCCCAGGAGGATAGGGAAGCACTGTTTTTTTTTGTCGCCAGTCAACAACAATCATACCAATAAAAACAGTTATTAAATGCCAGAAACCTTGTCCAGGCACAGACAAACATAATTCTTATACCTTTGGGAACTCTGTAAAATAAGACTTTTAAAAGCATCTCAAAATCTTCCATTATATGTAAATACATTGTTTATTCTAAGCAAGTATGCTTTCTTCACTTCTGCTTTTGTTTTGTGGCTGAGCCGGAAAGGATGTTTCATGGAGCAGCACTATGAATGTTAAGCATGCTGTACTGTGGTCAGAGACAGTTGTGACTTTCTCCTGTGTCTCACTGTGACTCTCTGTGCTCGCACATGCCGAGAGCGCCAGGCTGAGACCAATTTGTTGCGGGGTCCTGGGGGATTCAAATAGAAAGCCAATGTAGAAGCCCTTACTAGAGCTTTTACCTAGCGCTGCAGAAAATGGAGGAGAAACACCTAGGACGGGCATCAGGTAAGCTTCATGCTGCTTTTTTTTATTGCTATTGGGTATAGCCCTTCAGACTGGACTAAAAGTTGAGTTTAAGGGTTTCTGTCACAGCTTCCTTCAAACTGGACTAAAATTTGAGGTTAAGGGTTTGCAGCACATCTTCCTTCAAACTGGACTAAAAGTTGAGTTTAAGGGTTCCTTCAAACTGGACTAAAAGTTGAGTTTAAGGGGTTCTGGCACAGCTTCCTTCAAACTGGACTAAAAGTTGAGTATAAGGGTTTCTGGCACAGCTTCCTTCAAACTGGACTAAAAGTTGAGTTTAACGGTTTGCGCACAGCTTCCTTCAAACTGGACTAAAAGTTGAGTATAAGGGTTTCTGGCATAGCTTCCTTCAAACTGGACTAAAAGTTGAGTTTAAGGGGTTCTGGCATAGCTTCCTTCAAACTGGACTAAAAGTTGAGTTTAAGGGGTTCTGGCATAGCTTCCTTCAAACTGGACTAAAAGTTGAGGTTAAGGGTTTGCGGCACATCTTCCTTCAAACTGGACTAAAAGTTGAGTTTAACGGTTTGCGCACAGCTTCCTTCAAACTGGACTAAAAGTTGAGTATAAGGGTTTCTGGCATAGCTTCCTTCAAACTGGACTAAAAGTTGAGTTTAAGGGGTTCTGGCACAGCTTCCTTCAAACTGGACTAAAAGTTGAGGTTAAGGGTTTGTAGCACATCTTCCTTCAAACTGGACTAAAAGTTGAGTTTAACGGTTTGCGCACAGCTTCCTTCAAACTGGACTAAAAGTTGAGTATAAGGGTTTCTGGTATAGCTTCCTTCAAACTGGACTAAAAGTTGAGTTTAAGGGGTTCCAGCACAGCTTCCTTCAAACTGGACTAAAAGTTGAGGTTAAGGGTTTGCGGCACATCTTCCTTCAAACTGGACTAAAAGTTGAGTTTAACGGTTTGAGCACAGCTTCCTTCAAACTGGACTAAAAGTTGAGTATAAGGGTTTCTGGCATAGCTTCCTTTAAACTGGACTAAAAGTTAAGTTTAAGGGGTTCTGGCATAGCTTCCTTCAAACTGGACTAAAAGTTGAGTTTAAGGGGTTCTGGCACAGCTTCCTTCAAACTGGACTAAAAGTTGAGGTTAAGGGTTTGCGGCACATCTTCCTTCAAACTGGACTAAAAGTTAAGTTTAGCGGTTTGCTCACAGCTTCCTTCAAACTGGACTAAAAGTTGAGTTTAACGGTTTGCGCACAGCTTCCTTCAAACTGGACTAAAAGTTGAGTATAAGGGTTTCTGGCATAGCTTCCTTCAAACTGGACTAAAAGTTGAGTTTAAGGGGTTCTGGCATAGCTTCCTTCAAACTGGACTATAAGTTGAGTTTAAGGGGTTCTGGCACAGCTTCCTTCAAACTGGACTAAAAGTTGAGGTTAAGGGTTTGCGGCACAGCTTCCTTCAAACTGGACTAAAAGTTGAGTTTAACGGTTTGCGCACAGCTTCCTTCAAACTGGACTAAAAGTTGAGTATAAGGGTTTCTGGCACAGCTTCCTTCAAACTGGACTAAAAGTTGAGTTTAAGGGGATCTGGCACAGCTTCCATCAAACTGGACTAAAAGCTGAGTTTAAGGGTTTCAGGCACATCTCTCCTGTTGTGTGTCGGGTACCAGTGCTGAGTTTGACTACAAAGCTGGATCGCGGATAGGTGAGTGTGCAGTTCAGGCAGGGGGTTGGCCAATTCAATGCTCCCCAAATAACCCTTCTTTTAATTTTCACTTGTGGTCTGCTTAAAAGGGCTCAATAAATAAATAAATAACAATAACGTAAGAGTTAAGAGTAATGTGCTAAGGGTCCAGTTGGAGTTAAAGTGGACCAAAACCCACCAAACTTGTGAAATATGTTTGGCCAAAGCCCCTGCTGATATTCCCTTCTTGGGGAACTAGTAATAGATATTTTTAACTTTTTTTTTTTCAGTTTCCCAATTGTCCTGGAACACTGATTTTTTGCTGACCGACGGTGTAAGGTGGCAGGCGATCAGTCATTACTTAGGTGTGGCAATGACATCATTGCCACACACAACAGTGCCAATGAATGGAGGAGGCGGAGCTTTACAGCTTAAACAGGCGCCATTATCTGGGATTAGAGTGAAGCTGGAGCAGTGAAAATTGGCAAAAGGTACTCTACAAGGGGGGGAGCAATTCAGGGGATGCTAGTTAAAAATGTGGGTTTTGGTCAGCTTTAATATGGCTATATAGGCTTTGCACGTGTAGAATACTTGTTGCTGGTCACACTTTTTTGTTCACAGGTATAAGAACAATGTCCAGATTTGCTCCACCATTGCACTTTCCCCCATCGGAGAGAAAGCTCGGCTCTCCTGTGTGCCATGCCATTATCTGCTCTAAATAGCATGAGGTGTAGCCAGGTTGTTTATTGATTTTTCCTCCGAGTGCAGAATATTGAGTAGCCGTGTAAGGCTGGGCCCAGAAGAATACAAAAAAAAAAATCTGTGTTTACATTGCAGGTTACATGTACAGTAGCCTTATACTCATTCTGCTTAGCAGCCCTTGTCAGCTTCAGAGAGCCAAAGGCACAGAGGTACAAAATACAGAATTGAGGCTGAAATGGCTGACAATGTGACTCGTGGAGGCCGATTAACTACTAACGCCAAGTATCGGCAGATGAGCGTCTGTATAGAGGCGCTTAGAGTGACCGCTTGTAGACACTGTAAGCGGGTAATGGGCGCTGTAACAGAGCACCTCAGTCGCTGTAGTAACCTGGCCGGCATCGATGAATGTGATGTATGTTGGGCGCTCTAACACCAGTACAGTGCTGCAGTGAGCGAGAGGTAGCGCCAGCTCAGTGCAACCGACTCTTGGCGCTCCACACCATACTTATCAAAAAAGGACACACACACAGCGTTGGCAGATAAATCTGGGTGCAATAGCATAGAGCGCCATACGCTGTGATTAAAGTCTGTTTTTGAACACAAATCCACCAGTAACAAAGCGAAAACACCTGGAATGACATTGTTTTAACACTGGGACATTAGTACCAGACCTGTAATGACAATTCTGCATAAAAATATAAAAAGTTCAAAAAAATGTATAAAAGTTTGCAGCCAGGAGAGGTCACACAATGATTTGAGCAAAAAAAAAAAAAAAAGGCAAACACGCTATTTAAACACAAGCAAATGAACGTCCATTGTCTGGGAGAGCGACACTGAGCGAAAGGTAATACGTGGTGCTCTGGAAGCTAGAGAGCCGGCTCTATATGCTGAGCCACCTGTAATAATACATGTGACGCTACATGGTGCTGTTAGAGTCGCTCACCAGATTCACCTTCATAAATGTGGTTTTGCCTACAGCGCCCAGCGTTCACCAGGCGCTGCCTGCCCCTACGAGGCACTACCTGGCGCTATCCCTTCTTAAATAACCCCCATAGAAATTAATTTGGATTAAAAAAAAAAAATAAAATAAAATATATATATATATATATATATATATATATATATATATATATATATGATAGATAGTTTTAAAAAAATACATACCGTACATAAATAAAAAAGAAATAAAAATATGTTTTTTTTTTACAGGTGCTGGAGGCCAAATGGGGGTGGGGTAACCCCAGGGTGATTGCCCTGCACAAAATGGGCTAGAGAAAGTGCTCAATTACAAAAGGCTGTGTGGCATCCCCTCCCCCCATTCCCATAGGCTGTGTGGCATCCCCCTCTCCCCATTCCCATAGGCTGTGTGGCATCCCCCTCTCCCCATTACCATAGGCTGTGGCATCCCCCTCCCCCCATTCCCATAGGCTGTGTGGCATCCCCCTCTCCCCATTCCCATAGGCTGTGTGGCATCCCCCTCCCCCCATTCCCATAGGCTGTGTGGCATCCCCCTCTCCCCATTCCCATAGGCTGTGTGGCATCCCCCTCCCTCATTAGTATAGGCTGTGTGGCATCCCCCTCCCCCCATTAGTATAGGCTGTGTGGCCCCTCTCCCCCCATTAGAATAGGCTGTGTGGCCCCTCTCCCCCCATTCCCACCCCCCTCCCCCCATTACTATAGGCAGGCGCCATGTATATAAAAAAAAAAGTTAAACTCACCTGTCCGCTGACACCGCTGCGCTGAGCGGCCGGCTCCGTGAATGGGGTTGGCGTGGCCTGCGCCGACGCCCACCCCATTCACGAGCTGTCTTTTCAGGCAGCGATGACAGCGGCGGGGCAGAGAAAGAGCCCCTGCCGCTCCTCCATCTGCTGTTCCTGGGCACATGCGAGCACGAAGGTCCGGGCAGCGGGTGGGCGTGGCCTGCACCGGTGCAGGCCACGCCCACCCACTGCCCGGACCTTCGTGTTCACGTGTGCTCTGAGCCCGGAAGAGGCAGCAGATGGAGGGGCGGCAGGGGCTCTGTCTCTGGCCCCGCCGCTGTCATCTCTGCCTGAAAAGACTCCTCTGGCCTCTCGCAGTGTGGCAGACAACGCGGGAGCACCGGGAACGGGTGAGTTTTTTGTTTTTTTTTTACATTCGCCTGATAAGGCGCACGGACATTTTTCCCCCACTTTTGGGGAAAAATAAGTGCGTCTTATGGGGCGAAAAATACGGTACATTAATAAATGAATATTAACACCAACAAATATATACATAAATAGATATATACATAAATAAATATAAACATATAGAAATAAATATATAAATAAATATTACATTTTTTTCAGGTAGTCTGGGGGGAAGCTCCGACATCTCTGGATAATGGCTCAGAAAGCTCTGCACCACCAAGTTGAGAACAAGGCTGTAACAAGGTTATGCCCATTGTTGCCCACCACCTTGCCAGGCTTCAGGTGCAATGGCAGCAGCCACTCATCTGTCTGCTCCTGGATGCCTGTCCACAGCTCCTGGGTAGTGTGGGGTCTTTTGCACAGACAGAGTTTTAGCACCACGTGCTGCCGTTTCCCCATGGCAGTGCTGGAATTGGTGGTGCAGGGGCTGAGCTGACTGTAGGAGGAGGATGCAACAGGAGGCACCGATTGATGTCCAGCAGTCTTTGATGGCAGAAGGATATGCTCCAAAGTGCTTCCTGCCTCAGTCCCAGCTGCCACTACATTGACCGAGTAGGCAGTTAGAAAGATGTAATGTCCCTGCCCGTGCCTACTTGTCTACGTGGCTGTACTGATGTAGACACTGGAGCTAATGGCATTGCCCAGGGCAAATCTTATTTTCTCCACAACTTGTTGGTGCAGGGCAGGGGTGGCCTGGCGAGAAAAGTATTGATGGCTGGGAATAGTGTATTGTGGAACAGCCACTGCCATCAGATCTTTATAACTGTCCACCTCTACTAGGCGGAATGGGAGCATTTCAAAGGCCAGCAACTTGGAAATGCTTGCATTCAGAGCCAGAGCTCGTGAATGAGGTTGGCTCAACTTCAGTTTTTGGGGGCAGATAGAAAGTTGAACACTGCGCTGGTATGTTGTAGACACGCTTGGTGATGATGGTGATGCTATTGCTGGTGGTGGTGGTCTCACATCCTCCCTTTGGGGGGAGACAGGTAGCCTTGTTGTTGGGAAGGCGGTGGAAGCGGCTGAGTAAACCGAAGCAGCAGAGGGAGCCTCAGGTGTTTGCACGTTTTTCTCATTCAATAATTTATTATTAGGGTATAAGAAGAAGATGAAGACTTAGGTTTGACAGGGCAGTAACCATCATTGACAAATAGCTTACAGACACCTTGTAGTTAAGTATTAACTGGTCACTCTATGTCTTATACATATTGTAGAATTACAATCAAACAAATAGGTGATGATTCATAGAACCGTAGAGAAAACCCGACTCCGTGGGCTGCACCCACAAATGAAATATATATCAGGAGGTATGGCCTCCCAGTAACTTTGATGAAAATGTAGGGAAGAAGAAACGAAGAAGGGGAAGAAATAAAGAAAAATGTAAAAAAAAATAAAAAAAAGGATCTACCCCTCAATAAGTAGGGGATTATTATTGCCTACCCCTCATACAGGTTTGCATGTTTTTCACGTGTTTCTGCCAGTGAAGCTAGATTGCAAGTGCCTGGTCATGGACACGGTGCAGAGATCATTAAGACTTTTTCCTCACTTCAGAGACTGGTGGCACATTGTGCAAATGACCCACGTCTTGTTGTCTGTGCACTGCTTAAAAAATGCCATGCTGGGGAGATCCGATGAGCCAGCTTTGGCGTACTCAGTCCCTGGGCATGGTGCGCAGTGGCAGCAATGGGCTGACCACTGCCACTCTTCTCCCTCTTCTGCTGGCTGCCTGGGGCTGTGTGACCACCACCTTTTTCTCCATACTCTGATGGCCTTCAGTCCATGTTGGGTCCAGGTCTTTGTCATCACCCATGGGTTAATCTTCCACCCAGGTCTAATGCAAGATGTGCCAACAAGTAACTAGTTTTATGAAAGCCCCAAACAGGTATAGTGCAAGGGGTGACAAAAAGTAAGTAGATTTTTCAAAGCCCAAATGTGTGTAATGGAAGGTGTGCCAACAAGTTACAAGTTTTATCAAAGCCTCAAATAGTTAAAATACAAGCGGTGACAAAAAAAATGTGTAGTTTTATCAAAGCCCAAAAGGGTGTAATGCAAGGTGGGCCAAGAAGTAATTAGTTTATCAAAGCCCTAAATGAGTAAAATGTAAGGGGTGACAATAAGTATATAGTTTTATCAAAAGGGTGTAATGCAAGGTGTGCCAAGAAGTAACTAATTTTATAAAAGCTCCAAAATTATATAAGGCAAGGGGTGACACAAAGTAAGTTGTTTTATCAAAGCCCAAAAGGGTATCATGCAAGGTGTGCCAACAAGTAAGTTGTTTTATCAAAGCTTAACAGGGTCTAATGCAAGGTGTGTCAACAATTAACTAGTTTTATCAAGGCCCTCAAATAGGTATAATGCCCTGGGTGACAAAAAGTAAGTAGTTTTATCAAGGCCGAAATAGGTATAATGCAAGGGGTGACAAACAATAAGTACCGCATTTTGCCCCATAAGACGCGGGGGGGGGGGGGGGGGGGTGTATGTGCATCTTATGGGGCAAATGTATCAGGCTGCCAAGCCATTGCCATGTTTTTTTTTTGCTGGATGGCGGGAGTTTTACAACTGAAAGAAAACAGGTGTTACTATGAGATGATTTGGACATTCACACATCCCTGTGTTTTCGACCCCTCCCAAAGGCTTCAGCAGCATGTGACAGGAAAGGTCAGAGGGCCTGCAGAGCTGTGTCTGAGTCTCAGCATCATGGAGGGCAGCATTGGCTTGAGATCGGAGCTAAGAAATATAACTGTACCAAAGGTCAGTGTTGCTCAGTGAGGAAACAATGTCGGTGAGAAGAGCAGCCTGGATGTTTTGTCTCCATCTCACCTTTCTCTATCTGGAAAGCAGAACGGCGTGAGGCTGGGATGATGTGAAGGAATGCAGGCGAGATCTTCCCTATGAAGGATAGAGAAAGACAATGGGGGTCATGCTAAATATTTAGTGAAGCCAGTATGACTTCCCATGTGCATTACGGTGTGGATTGAAACCTGTGAGCTTTTTATCTATAACACAGAAAAAATGTGCAAAAAAAAGTCTTTGTCCTACAGTTTGGAAATAACAGCCCCCTATGGGGTTCTGTGGTTTCCAAACTTAAAAACGAATATCCTTACCTCACTGGAAAAATGATGTACCAAACCATTAAAAATGCCTCCTCACAGGCAGAGGCGGGCTGGCCATAGGGCATACCGGGCAAAATCCCGGTAGGCCGGTGCCATGGAGGGCTGCGACCCCATGGAAAAGATGCTGGAGGCTGGGGGAGCAGCCGGCCGCCCGGCTGGCCTGCCCAGCCCTGCGGTTCCTGCCGCCGCTCTCACACACACACACACACTATAACACACATACATGCTTACCAGCACTTCCCGGCTGTTGCGCGCTGGTCGGTGGGCGTGCCCCATATGGCCGGCGTCCAATGAAAACAATGGACGCCGGCCATATGGGGCACACCCACTGACCGGCGCGCAACAGCCGGGAAGTTCCGGTAAGCATGTGTGTTATTGTGTGTGTGTGTGAGAGCGGCGGCGGCGTTGCCGGTTCGCTGCTGCTGCCTCATCCTCTGCCAGTCCTGCTGCCATCGCCTTCCACTCCAGGTGCCCACGCCGCTGGGGGACAGGAAATGCACCGCATCAAATCACAAGTCACAGTAAAATGGAGGGTGAGGCTGGTTTCACACTAGCGCTATTGCAGGATGATCACGATCGCCCCAGGATGCCGCTCATTGGCTGTACTGAGGGATGCCCCTACTGGCTGTACAGAGGGATACCCCTACTGGCTGTACAGAGGGATACCCCTACTGGCTGTACAGAGGGATGCCCCTACTGGCTGTACAGAGGGATGCCCCTACTGGCTGTACAGAGGGATGCCCCTACTGGCTGTACAGAGGGATGCCCCTACTGGCTGTACTGAGGGATGCCCCTACTGGCTGTACAGAGGGATGCCCCTACTGGCTGTACAGAGGGATGCCCCTACTGGCTGTACCGAGGGATGCCCCTACTGGCTGTGCCGAGGGATGCCCCTACTGGCTGTACCGAGGGATGCCCCTACTGGCTGTACAGAGGGATGCCCCCACTGCCTTTATTGTACTGGGGTGATTCTGCGCACTGAATGGGGGAATTTAAGCACACCATTTGGTTCAGAATATTTTCTTTCTTATTTTAGTCCTTTAAACCCTGGGTGCATCTTATGGAACAAAAATAAGGTGTGTATATAGTGACATTGAGAACAGTGCAGCAGGGCCGGTGTGCCCCAAAAAGTCCCGGGCAGTTTTTTAGCCCCAGTCCGCCCCTGCTCACAGGTATAGTTCATTTTGGTGAAAAAAGGTAGAAACCTAAACACTAATAAAGCTCACCGAGATGCAGGTTGCATTCCACACCGCAATGCACACTGCAAGTCACAATGGCTTTACCAAATATTTAGTATGACCCCCATAGCCTTCCCTGCTACTTGCTCTTTTTTTTTCTCATATGCTCCTTTGCAAGTTTTATCTCTGTATGCACATGGCAGAAGATTCAGGCTTCTGTTGCTACCTTTAGTTAACACCTCCATCCCTGCTGCTACCTTCAGTTAACCCCTCCATCCCTGCTGCTACCTTCAGTTAACCCCTTCATCCCTGCTGCTACCTTCAGTTAACCCCTCCATCCCTGCTGCTAACTTCAGTTAATCCCTTCATTCCTGCTGCTACCTTCAGTTAACCCCTCCAAATGTTGCGCTACCATCATCCAGTTACTGCTGCTACCTTCAGTTAACCCCTCCATCCCTGCTGCTACCTTCAGTTAACCCCTCCATCCCTGCTGCTAACTTCAGTTAACCCCTCCATCCCTGCTGCTACCTTCAGTTTACCCCTCCATCCCTGCTGCTACCTTCAGTTAACCCCTCCATCCCTGCTGCTACCTTCAGTTAAGCCCTCCATCCCTGCTGCTACCTTCAGTTAACCCCTCCATCCCTGCTGCTAACTTCAGTTAGCCCCTCCAAATCTTGCGCTACCATCATCCAATTACTGCTGCTACCTTCAGTTTACCCCTCCATCCCTGCTGCTACCTTCAGTTAACCCCTCCATCCCTGCTGCTAACTTCAGTTAACCCCTCCATCCCTGCTGCTAACTTCAGTTAGCCCCTCCATTCCTGCTGCTAACTTCAATTAATCCCTTCATTCCTGCTGCTACCTTCAGTTAACCCCTCTATTCCTGCTGCTAACTTCAGTTAATCCCTCCATTCCTGCTGCTACCTTCAGTTAACCCCTTCATTCCTGCTGCTACCTTCAGTTAACCCCTCCATCCCTGCTGATACCTTCGGTTAACCCCTCCATCCCTGCTGCTACCTTCATTTAACCCCTCCATCCCTGCTGCTACCTTCATTTAACCCCTCCATTCCTGCTGCTACATTCAGTTAACCCCTCCATCCCTGCTGACACCTTCAGTTAACCCCTCCATTCCTGCTGCTACCTTCAGTTAGCCCCTCCATTCCTGCTGCTACATTCAGTTAACCCCTCCATTCCTGCTGCTACCTTCATTTAACCCCTCCATCCCTGCTGCTACCTTCAGTTAACCCCTCCATTCCTGCTGCTACCTTCATTTAACCCCTCCATCCCTGCTGCTACATTCAGTTAACCCCTCCATTCCTGCTGCTACCTTCATTTAACCCAGCTACCATGGGCATGGCTGTAATTTCTAAATGTAAAAAGCTAGCTGATTGGCTGCTATGCACACTGACTATTATGAGGTGTTTCATGGGAATTCTGCACACTGCCTGTTATGGGGTGATTGGGGGCATTCTGCACACTACCTTATATGTGAAGATTGGAAGGTGAACCTCACAGTGGCTGTTTTGGGGTGACTGGGCAGGCGGTTATGCACTCTGCCTGTTATGGGGTGAATAGGGGGAATCTGAACACTGCCTGTTATGGGATGATTGGGGGAATCTGCACACTGCCTGTTATGGGATGATTGGGGGATTCTGCACACTATCTGTTTTGGGTTCCAGGAGGGGTTTATTTTAGCTTTTTTATTTGGTTTAGCATATTTTCTTCCTCTAAACCCTAGGTGCAGCTATAGTGCAGAAAATGCGTTATTTTAGAGTGAAAAGATCCATTGAAATCAGACTAACTTAGATCATGGCACAGAAAGTTATTTTGAATTGCTTTTAACGGACTTTTAACAGAGTATTCTTAATGCAACCAGCTATTGGCATCAGGTTACCACTTGCTACATCTCTACAAACACAGGCTTGCTCACATTACGTAACAAAGAACTGCAAGCATTCGAGATCTGCAGAACTGGTAAATGGACCTGCAATGGCGGCCAATAACATGCCTAACACCTGCCGTGAACATGTGTTCATATCAGCGGATAATTAGCCTCCTGTTATGGGAAAAAAAAAAGATGCTGAAATAGAAATGCTGAAAAATGCCAGCCTAATGCTCATTAATATTCATAGCATACCCGTATAAATCAAAATTAGCACTCGTGGATTATTAGCATAATTGCTGCCAAGGTTAACGTTGGGTTCTAGTCTCGTGGCCATCATCCTCTTCCTGTCTTCTGCAGAGGGAGACACGTGATAGTTGACATTTACAGAGAACAGGGAATAAGAAAGATATCAAAGAAAGCTCTAAAAAGGCCAGCTCCATTTGCTATATTTATAACACTCATTACCATGATGGGCATATAAACCGAACTAATGGCCTAACTTCAAGGCTAACTTCTTTTCTAAGAGAAACGTTTAGCTTGCCAACGTTATCTGGCCTCGGTTTTGGAAGGTAGCTAGCTTGTGTAGCCCTCATGCACCGGGGTGTCTGGCCAGTATCGACAGGGAGCAGGTTCTTCTGGGCCCAGGTTGATCAGCGTGTGTGTTGTGAGTAGTTAAGGGTTAGGGTTGCGGGAAAGGTTAGTACTCACTGTTGCTGCTTGGAAAGATGAACAGCAGTCCAGTAGATGAAAGCAGAGTTCCTCTTTATTTAATCCACAAGCAAACAGCAAACACGGCACAGGTACAATATATCCATCCAGTTACAGGTCTGGTTCTGTCCATAGGTAGAATTCGAAAGTATTGCATGCCATAGAAACTAATGTACTTTGCTGGATCTCTCCCTCCTCTCTCTGTTAGAGTCTGTGCTCCTGCTCCTCTTACAATTCAAGAACAACGGCTATGGGACTGGGGCTTCCCTATATCCCTTCTCACTTCCTTCCAGAACCTTCTATCACATGTTCGGCCTCATGTCCAACATCTGATGGTTGGTTTCTAAACCCTCTAACCAATCACTACCTTTCTAGTTATAACTATGTTTCTACTCTACCTCCTGTTATGACTAACAACCCTTCTGCCTTCACCTTCTACAACAATCCCCATTATAGCCTATGGCCTAATGTTAGTCTATGGCCTAATGTTAGTCTATGGCCTAAACTCTCTACTGCCATCATGAGTCTAGATTAGGGTATGGCACTCCCAATGCACTTTCATGGGTAGAAACCACAAAAGAGCTTTATGTATGGTTAACTTTATTTAAAGGGTTCGTATTAGTCAATTAATGTAATCCTAATTATACCCTGGCCCCTAGTGACTTTAGAAAAGATTTCTTTGAAGGCGTCCCTCAGTCAAAAGCAACTAAAATATAGATGATCATCTGGCTTATGTGTTATAGACAGGGCCGGATTATGAGGGGGCCGCAAGGCGTGCCTCCACCACTTGCCCAGCAAAGGGGCCCTCCACCAAAGGGGTTATGGTCTAGTCCAGGAGGCTTTTTAGTCTTTGGTCTGATGGGCCGCTGGGGCCGGCAACAAAGCTGTCAGCAGCAGTGCCCCCCCATGACTAGGCAAGTCAAAGCCACCACAGGGTAGGATGGAGAGTCCAGAGCCGCAAAGCCGCCGTCAGCAACGATACAGTGATGGGTGCAGAGCTGTCACTGCACATAAGCCACCAAGCACAGCCGCTGGCAGCTCAATGCAGGGAACTGTTGGACCAGCTGGGCAACTACACTACCCCCACCCAGAATGGCAAAGCAGGGCAGAGGCAGAATCACCCACCAAAGTTCGGATGCCCATGCCATTAATATATTTATTTTAGATGCTGGGGAATAGTTGAAGGGTTTGAGCTTTTCATTAAATCATGCTGAAGGACCGGTTAAATGTTGCTACAGTTTTCTTTTATAACACAAAGTTTGCAAAGAAATAAAAAAATGAAGAAAAAAAAAAAAAAACAAAACATACAAAACAAAAGTACATAATTTTGGCACACATAAATGAAAACTTTTAAAGTCGACCAAAACCCAGGATTTTAACCTGGGTTTTGGTCTTTGCCCCCCTCCCGGGCACCCCGATGCCCTACTACTGTGTGAAACCCCCCAAGGTCGCCCGATCTCAGTTACCCTTCCCTGTGGTTCTATGGTGCATGCGCAGTCCTCTCGTCCAATCAGCACACTCGGATCCGCTCATGCTCCTTTGTCCAGGAGCTTGTCTGAGCTCGCTAGCTGCCGTATCCCCCGCTACGCCTTAACAGGGAGTGTGCCCGTACTGGCCATTCACAAATGCCAAATGGGGGGAGCAAGTATGCATATCCTGTAGTCTCATAGACTCCAGAGTGGGTTTTGGTCCACTTTAAAAAGGCCATGAAAAGTGGATTTAACTAAATTTGGAACAACAATGATGTAAGTACCACCATTTCTTGGATTACCCTTGATCAGAAAGAGGTTAACAAAAACCCTTAATAGCACCAGAGCTATTGTAAATCATAATCAAATTCTCCTGTCCTACGATGCATGCACAGTCCTCTCATTCAATCAGCACGCTCAGATCTGCTTGAGCCCCTTTGTCCAGGAGCTCATCTAATGCAATGGGATCCGAGCTCGCTATCGGCCGATAATGTAAGTACCACCATTTCTTGGATTACCCTTGATCGAAAAGGGATTAACAAAAACCCTTAATAGCGCCAGAGCTAATGTAAATCATAAATAAATTCTCCGGTCCTACAGTGCATGCACAGCACTCTTGTCCAATCAGCACGCTCGGATCCACTTGAACCCCTTTGTCCAGAAGCTCGTCTAATGCGAGCGGATCTGGGGTCGTTAGCGGCCAGTGTAATATAAGTACCACCATTTCTTGGATTACCCTTGATGGGAAAGGGGTTAACAAAAACCCTTAATAGCACCAGAGCTAATGTAAACCACAAATAAGTTCTCTGGTCCTACGGTGCATGCGCAGCCCTCTCGTCCAATCAGCACACTCGATCTGATCTGAAAGGGGTTAACAAAAACCCTTAATAGCACCAGATCTATTGTAAATCATAAATAAATTATCTGGTCCTACGGTGCAAGCACAGCCCTCTTGTCCAATCAGCACGTTCTGATCCACTTGAGCCCCTTTGTCCAGGAGCTTGTCTAATGCGAGGGGATCTGAGCTCGCTAGCGGCCAATGTAGTGTAAGTACCACCATTGCTTGGATTACCCTTGATCGGAAAGGGGTTAACAAAAACCCTTAATAGTCCAGATCTATTGTAAATCATAATTACATTTAAAAATAAGTAATGGCTTAAAAAGAAATATACATGGACTTTTATTAGTAGCAACTAACGACGATCCCAATGTGCATGCCTGGACCTCCTCCAATGAATGTTTATGCATAAGCTGAGGCCTGTTACTTGATTTTGGAAATAATTTTTGGCCAAGTACATTACATATGAGAAAATTCAAACCTGTCTGTGACACTTTGACCTTGGGTTGTTCTACAGACTAACATCCTCACCTGTTTCTCTACCCATTAACTGTTTCTGCATCCTGTAAAAAGTTTCAGCTTGTCTCCAGATTATAGGTAGGCACTCCGATAGTCCATAACCCTGGTTTCACAACCTGGACCTTCCCTGCAGCCCAGTCAACCCTTCCTTCTGGGGGGCTCTAGTGAAGCCAGGGCTTAAAGGTCTTCACATTTACCCATATCCCCTGCAATCAAAGTTTACACCAGTCTTCCATGGGGCTTGCTCACAGTAATCACCGCATGCATCAGCCTAACAGTTTGGTGTGGTCCGATATGGAGAGTTCTGGATTTTGGTGGTGAATTAATGTTTGGTGTGGTCCGATGTGCTGTGTGTGATGTGGTCTGTTGTGGCTTGGTGTCCTCTGGTGTGGCTTGCTTTATCTAGTGTTTGAGTGTGCACTGCTGTAACTTATTTTTTATTGGTCAGCATCCAGAGGGTTGACTGAGAAAGAGTCTGCCAGAAATGACCTCAAAGTGAGAGACCCAGTGCAGCAGGGCTAATGGTCGGTTATATCAGATCAGTTTTGTATGTAGACAGCACATGATCCAAGTGGTCAAGTACTAGCAGAGATCAGCACACAAGAGAGAGGAAAATCAGAAACTTCTGCCAGGCAGTGAATCTGCTGGGACATCTCTAGATGACAACATTTCAAGCTAGGAGGGTCAAATCAGACGTACCTGAAGACATACCCTCATCCCTCTGCATGTATTTTACTTCCATGTGCAAGGTAAATAGTCTATTTGTTATTTAGCTTTTAGTGAAAAAGCTTCTATCACTTGCCATGTGACTGGTTGCTCCTGAGTCAATGCACCAGCCTTGAAACTAATGATTGCCAGTCACTTTGAATGTGACATTATGGTTCCCTTCACATGGACCGAAAATTATGGCGTTGACCTTCTGTTTACTATAAAAGGGATATGGTCTCATTTGCTCTGCTTGCCATATAGTACAGTCTCTCTTTATGTGTCCCCATTTGTGGCATCTAAAGCACACCCTGGTTTTCTTCCTGTGTAACCACATGCCTGCAGCTTTGAAAACTGTTCTGGTGTCGGTTTCTTTGGAGTCATGTGCAAGCTCCTTTCTTTGCTGATACTCATCTATGAGCCTGGTCTTTACAAATGCTAGTGTCAGATCTGCCTCAGGCTGTGTCTCCAGCGCATTGATCCGTGCAATGTATGTATCGGGTAAGCTGCACAAAAACAGGGCTGTTATATTCTCACCAACTGAGCTGAGTTGTGTGATGACTTCCAGCATGGCATTTATATGCTCCTGTCTGTCCTGCTCTCTGTCAAGCCCCATTTTTTAAAGTTTTGTTAGATGAAACAACTGGATCTTGCATGCAGTCTTTTCAGTACATCCTACATGCCTGCTGCATTCTCACTACGTATGTGAAAAAGTTGATTGTCTTCTACTAGTAAGCTTATGGTGGCCCATGCCTGTCTGTTTTTCCAGTCCCAGTCCTGATTATTATTATGTGGCCTCTCTATAGTGATACCTCCTACAAGGCATCTCTGGATAATAGCATTTCCACTTTAAACTTCCATAGCTGATAATTGTCCATGTTCAGCTTGGCCATTGAGATTTCAAACTGGACCAACGGCCATTGTTGGTCCCACAGGTAGCTAATAAAAAAAACCTGACCACATAACTGCCCGGCAACCAATCACAAGGACATGACCTCACAAACTGGTATGTTTCTGAGTAACGGATCAGGAGAAATCAGCTTTGGAGGATCGCTGGTAAGTATTCTTTTTCATTTTTAATGTTTTTAAGGAAGACTTCTCTAAAGTCCTCTAAAGTCTAATATCTCTATAGGGTGGTCCTTGCTATAATAGAAAAATGGATGAGCTTAGTGAGGTGCAGTAGGATACCACAGTAGGTTTGCCACCTGCAATTTTTGTAAGAGGGGGAAATATTGACTAAGCTGAGTGATTCTTCTTTTTGTGTTGCACACGGAGGTAAAATAAAAAGCAGCAAGAGTCTGGCAGAGTGCCAGCAACCATCAGTAGCTTTTGTGATGAAGAACTCATCTGCCATGGGCTGCCGTTGCCTGAACACGCTTCTGTATGTGGAATCAGCTCCTTGTCAAAGTGCTGACACAGATAACGACTGGAGGGACCATGTAAATAATTGGCCCTTCGTCATCCAGTGGAGGCCCTGAGGAATGCTGACCTGTGCTGCCCTGGAAATTTCTTTGAGTGGATGAACTTTCATAGTTCAGCGTTTAGAATTCTTTCCATCGCCATTCATGCTGTGTAAATAGTAATTTATTTAATGGCTCAACGGGTCCGTGTGTGTTCCAAATAGTGGCCACTTAATTGATTATGGATAAGCATGACAAACATATTACAGGAGTCATTCCAACCCTGAGGGACCTGGAATTTTTTTTTTTTTTTTTATCAAGGCGCCAAATGCCTTTTTAATACTGGTCTTATAATAAAGCAAAATAGTATATAGGTCCACTAACAACTGATTTAGAGAGCCACTAAAAGACTTAAATTGGACAGAATCACTCAATCTTCTGAGAACAAAGACTAGTTAGTACACTCATCCACATCTTCATTTATTGCGTTTCCCTATTGGCTTGGGCGCTCCAGAGGAAAAATGCTTTTTGGAGCTCACCATAGGTAATCATTATTGAGGCCCTCCAGAGAAAATCATTCTTGGATCACCAGAGGAAATCATTCTTGGGGCCCATCAGAGAAAACCATTATTGAAGCCCAGCAGAGGAAATTTTTGGAACCACAAGAGAAATTAATTTTTCTGAGGAAATCATTCTTGAGGTTCAATAAAGGCAAACAATGTTGGTGCCCATTAGAGGAAATCATTTTTGGGGTGCCCAAGAGGAAATCATTTTTGAGGTCCAACAGAAGAAATCATTATTTCTTCTGAGGAATTAATTATTAGGGTCCACCACAGAAATGTTTTTTTTTGGGATGCACCAGAGGAAATACTGTAATTATTAGGGTCCACATGAGAAAATAATTTTTGTGGTCCACCAGAGGATATCATTCTTGGGGCCTACCAGAGGAAACAAAAATTGGCTTCCACCAGAGAAAAAATCCTTCTTGGAAACCAACATAGGAAATCATTTTGGGGGCCACCAGACGAAACATTCTTTGGAGTGCCAAAGAGAAAAAATCCTTCTTGGAGTTCACCAAAAGAAAATTATTTATGTGGCCCAGCAGAGAAAATTATTTTTGGAGCCCACCAGAGGAAATCATTTTTGGGGCCTGCCAGAGGAAACAATCATTGGCTTCAGCCAGCGGAAAAATACTTCTTGGAGCTCACCATAGGAAATTATTTTTGGGGACCTCCAGAGGAAACATTCTTCGGACTGCCAATGAGAAAAAAAATCCTTTTTGGAGCTCACCAAAGGAAATCATTCTTGGGGCCCACAAGAGGAATTCATTATTAGGGCCCACCACTGAAATTATTTTTTGGGAAGCACCAGAGGAAATACTGCAATTATTGGGGCCCACCAGAGAAAATAATTTTCGTGGCCCACCAGAGGAAATCATTCTTGGGGCGTCAGCAACCAGGATGTCCTCCTGCATGGACCAAGACCCAGTTGGTGTATAATTTGTTGACCTACGTGATATTCTCTATTCTCTTTGGAGATGTTACTGTCTTACATTTATTTAATGTTAATCATCTTGGTGAGCAAACACAAGGATGTCGGAACAGATAGAGGAAGAAGAAGGACTCACAAGCATTTTATAGGCTGCATAGCATCTTGGCAGGGGGTGGGGGCTCATTCATTTTGCTTATAAAGTGGCGGTTAAGTGGCTATTATAAATATAGGTGCTGCCGTGTTGAAAAATTGAAAATGACAAACAAGATTTATAGATTCGATTTGGGAGCCGTGGTACAATGAAACATATTACATTTGTAAAGCACCAGACGGCCTGAGATGTATACACTAGAAATATGTAAATGACTTGCCTGAAGGAGTCTTTACTGGTTCCGAGAGCTTCCAAATGAATCCATCAGGAGACGCTTGAAAATTCTGACGGTTGTAGGTCGAGTCTTGAGGGAGATGTGGAGGCTGATTCATTACTAATGCCAGGTATTGGCAGCTGAGCGTCTGTATAGCGGCGCTTAGAAGATGTTGTAAGCGGGTATCAGGCGCTGTAACATAGTGCCTTAGTTGCTCTAGTAACCTGGCTGGAATTGATTAATGTGATGTATATTGGGCGCTCTAACACCTGTACAGCGCTGCAGGGAGTGGGAGGTAGCGCCAGCTCAGTGTGACCGACTCTCAGCGACACACACACAGCGTTGTGCTCTAAATCTGGTCACTATAGCATAGAGCGCCAGACGCTGTGTGATTAAAGTCTGGTTTTGAACACATATCCACCAGTAACAAAGCGAAAACACATGGAATGACATGGTTATAACACTGGGACAATAACACTTTAGTGCCAGACCTGTAATGACAATTCTGCATAAAAAACAAAAAAATCAAAAAAGTTTCTAAAAGTGTTTGTTTGCAGCCAGGAGAGGTCCCACAATGATTGGAGCAATAAAATAAAAAATGTCAAATATGCTATTTATACACAAGCAAATGAACGGCCATTGAAATGTATGGGAGAGCGACACTGAGCGAAAGGTAATACCTGGTGCTCTGGAAGCCAGAGCCTCAGCGCTATACACTGAGCCTCCTGTAATAATACATGTGACGCTACATGGCGCTGTTAGAAGTGCTCACCAGAATCGCTTTCATAAATGTGGTTTTGCATACAGCGCCCGGCGTTCACCAGATGCTGCCTGCCGCTACGAGGCGCTACCTGGCGCTATCCCTTCTTGAATAACCCCCATAGCTTGCTAGAGAAAGCTTAAAGGGACAGCTTCATACATTATTTACACATTGGATCTCGGTGCATGCCGGCAGGTCTGGTTTTAGGTAAAATGTGGCCCAGGGCAACATTGAAAGGGGGCGTCCAAAGTTTTGCTACTTTTTTATTTTTTTTTAGCTTCAGCCCTGTTTACATTGGCGCTCAACTGACACAGAACAGTATGCCGGGTATGTGCACAGGGATGGAATATCGGACCAGCTCGCCAGTGAGCGTAACACAGATGGGGAACTTCTACATGAACAGCAACTTTGTCTGCCTTTTACTCTAACAGCCAAGGTGGGCCTTGGGTGCCCTGGCCAATTGTCCAGTGTGCCCTCCCTGAATACCCGTGTTGCAAGTGGGCACCAGAACATTTAAGGTTGGGGGTTCATAAACCAAAACTCATGCCCCGACCCGACGGCCCTAGAATATATATACGATTCCAGGGCCGCTAGATTTCCTCCCCCTGCGGCATCCAAAATTGTGATGCCCTCTGTGTGAAACCCCCCTCTTTCCAGGTCCAACGTTGCATGCGCGAGTAGCAGCTGCACCCTCGCTATCCCTTTAGCAGGGTATGTGTCCGCGCCAGGCATTTGTGAATAGCCGGTGCGGGCACGCTCCCTGTTAGAGTGTAGTGGGGGATGCGGATGCCAGTGCGCTCGGGTCTGCTCAACTTAGATGAAGGCTTAGTCGAAGGGACGGGAGCGGATCCAAGCTCACTGATTGGACGAGAGGCCACGCATTCGCCATAGGACAAGGGAGAGGTGAGTTTGTTCGGGAGACCTGGGGGGGTTTCACACACCCAGGGACAAGGACTAAAACCCAGGAGAGTCAAAAAACTGGGTTTTGTCCCACTTTAGGTGGATCATGATGGGCTTTCTGCATCCAAAATCCTTTTAAAGTGGACCAACACCCACGGGTGATCGGCCCGGGAATCTATAAGATTCCCGGGCCGATCACCTCCCTCCCCGCGGGACATCCGAGATCGGGATGTCCCGCGGGGTGAAACCCCCCCAAACACCCCAAACTCCTTACCTTATCTTCGGCGGCGGCCGGCCGCCGGCGCCTCCCTCGCGCCCCTCTAGGCGTGCGCGCGCGTCTGCGAATGGCCGGCGCGGGCGCGCACGCGTCAAGAGGGACGCGCGGGAGGCGGCGGCGGAGGAGCCGCTTGTCCGCGGCTTGTCCGTCGGCGCTGGGAGCGGGGAGAGGTGAGTTTTTCGGGGGGTTCGGGGGGGTTTCACACAGCGGGGCACCCCGATCGGGGGTGCACCACCGAAGTGGACCAAGACCCAGGATAGTCAAAATCCTGGGTGTTGGTCCACTTTAAAGACTATGGGGGGGGTTAGTTGTGTGTGGTATCTGGAAAGCAACTAAAGCAACCCCCCTGCATAGTTTAGAACCTCATCAGCTTACTTGAAGGATCACTTTAAAGCAGATGAAAACCCAGGATTTTTACCCATCTTGATGTGGTCTGCTTTGCAGGCAAATCCCGATTTAGGATGTCCCTGTGTGTGAAACCTTCTAGTTTACCCGTTTACTCACCTCAATCCACACTCCCACAGTGCATGCACTGGCTCTTCTCCAATTAGGACAGTGAGTTCTAAAGGAATAGATTGCCAGGCCCCTCCACTGACAACTCTCCTCTGTATTTAAGACAATCCTGGGCCGATTCCTTGTCCCCGGGAATTGGGGATGACCTGACGCTGGCTTTGCTGCTCTAGACTCTCCATCCTGCCCTGTGTGGCTTTGGCTGCAGTTTTGCATGAACAACAAAGGCTTGCCCAGGCGTGGGGGGGGGGGGCACTTCCGCTTTGTTGCTGGCCCCGCTGCCCATCCGACCAAAGACTGAAAAGCCTCCTGGACCAGACCATAATCCAAAGGCTGGTGGGGGGCCCTTTTGCAGGGAAAGTGGTGCAGGCATGCGTCCCTTGCACCCCCCTCATCCTTGCATCCTGACCAGGGGTGAGCTTCCTGTTGGCAGTTCTCAGGCAATGCCACCACCTCTCATAGCACCTGTCACAGGTAAGTGTCTGCTCTTGACAACTGGGTGATGATTAGACAGCTGAATTGACCCCATCCAAGGTCTGCAAAGAAGAGCCTTAGAAATGTAAAAGTTTTACAGTAAGGTTAGTCCTAATATAACTAATATATAGTTCTAATGTATATAGAGCAACAGACATTCTCGTAACTATTCTCGTGTGTGCCTCAGTGCATCATGCTCTGCAAGCAGTCCAAAGCACAATACGAAATGAAGGCCAGGTGAGCATTCAGACCCCCCCCCAAGTTATTGGTCCTTGCGCCACCATCTTTCCTCAGAAGCATCACATCTGAGGAGATGAGAGGGGTGAAAAGTGCAGGGTGGGGGGTTATAGCTGTGCTTTGCTCATACAGAGCAGAGTTGGGGGTCAGGAAAAGGACCGCAATAACAGAATGCAGAGCAACACAGTCAGAAGACACTTCCTGTTTGCAGACAGCCTGAGACTTCATGTGCCGCCATCTCGGATGTTTAAAGGCTGTAGGTGCAGGTAGGATGATTTTTAATGTGGGCAATCTGTATGTACAGGGTGTGGGAAACATATAAGATAGACTCTGATTCAGGGTGAGGGTCCGGATTATTGTGGGGAATCTGTATGTACAGGGTGTGGGAAACACATAAGATAGACTCTTATTCAGGGTGAAGGTCCAGATTAATGTGGGCAATCTGCATGTACAGGGCGGGAAACATACAAGATATACTCTTATTCAGGATGAGGGTCCGGATTAATGTGGGCAATCTGTATGTACAGGGTGGGGGACATAAAAGATAGGCTCTTATTCAGGATGAAGGTCCGATTTAAGGTGTAGGTCCAAACAGCAGGAAACATGTTGTATGGGTCCATCTGGCATATTCCCACTCACCGCCCCAGGGCAAAGCCCAGCCTCCTGAAACGTGGTATGACTAAGAGTGCCTTGAGCGCTTGAAACGCGTCACCCAATTTCATGGTTTGCAGCTTGTGATGTCATTTTAACTAGTGGGATTTCGTTTGCGTAATGTTTTAAAGTCGACCAATAAAGGATTTCTTTTACATTTTACCAACCAAGGAGCTGGCAACATTAATTCAACAGTCTTGTTTACTGATGAGTACCGTGCAACCCTTGATGGTCCAAATGGATAGAGTAATGGACGGTTGGTGGAGGATGGCCACCATACCCCAACAGAGCTGCAACCTTTGCAAAGAGGTGGTAGAGGTGGAGTCATGTTTTGGGCAATAACCATGTGAAAATTATAGCTTGGTTTCCTGCTGCTGTGCATTGTGGGTTTTGTTCCTCTTTAAAAATGACACTGACTTTCTTTTTGCATCCACCATTTAGGTTAATCATAAAAATAAAAACTGTATAATAATGTGAAACACCAGGTATATATAGGTCCAAAAAAAGGTAAAACGTAAAAAGATATATTTCAGGCCCCTAATAAAGTTGTTAGGATTCGGATTGAAGTCAACTTCATTTGCATAATCTCTGAAGGATTTGTAGAACCTAGAAGAAGTAAAATGGCAAAATAACGTTTATCATTTTATTTTGCTGGAGGAGCAAAAAAAGAAGAGGAAGGAAAAAAAAAAGCAGAGCCCGTGAAAAAGATCACCGTTCCCATTTACATAAGGAAGGAGCCTCATTCGGGATTTGCGAGCTGTAGAATATATATTACATAAACAAAAGCAGCAGCGCGGTAGACTCCATACGGAAGATTCTAGCACTTATCTGCAGGTGTAATGAAAGCTTTTATTTTGAAAAATTGAATACTTCTTAATAATACTAAAAATGAGTCAGTGGCCCCACTTACTGCCTTGTGGTTAGTTCAGTATAGGAAAAGACAAAGAAAGTTTCCGCACTCCAGTGGGAAAGGGTGCTCGATCCGGGGTGGTCCCAAACCCCAATGATCCAAGGTAACAAAAAAGATGATGGATCCGCACTTCCTTAAAAAGTGGATTCTTTATTCCAAAAATTATTAAAAACATCAGTGTCTCCAGACCAAATCAAGACATCCAAAGCCAAAATCAATATGGATTCGGGCAAAAGAGAGAAGTGGGGCCCTCTGACGCGTTTTGGGTCCTTCAGCGGCCCTTAATCATAGATGGGGGTACCCCTAAATCTAAGGCAATATATAGTAAATAAGAGGAAGAATCACCTGGAGCAGAAGCGCAGTCCGCAGCCGCGGGGAGCCCCGACCAGCGAGCAGTGATGACGTCAGGAGTGGAGGAGTGGTTAGTTCAGCCTTGCTCTGCCTCGCGCTTTACTTCCTGATGGCTTCCACCATTTGCGCTCAGATGCACTTACTGTATCCTGTGGAGCAAGTTTTGGTTGTCTAGTGCAGAGGAGTAGCAAGGCTTTCTGGTATCCCGTGCAAAGATTCAAAATGGCGCCCCCACCTGTTCTCAGGCCCCTCTTTGGTGCCCCCCGGGCCTGCTGCACCTGGGGCAAGTGCACCCCCTGCTCCCCCCTAGCTACGCCTTACGGCCCTGGTCTAGTAGCTATGCCCTTTCTGGCATCCGGGGAAAAGATTCATAATGGCGCCCCCCCACCTGTTCTCAGGCCCCCCCTTTGGCACCTGCCTGGCCTGCTGCACCCGGGGCAAGTGCACCCCCCTGCTCCCCCCTAGATACAACCCTGGTCTAGTGGTCCTACGGCCCTGGTCTAGTAGCTAGGCTTTCTGGCATCCAGGGCAAAGATTCAAAATGGCACCCCCCACCTGTTCTCAGGTCCCCCTTTGGAGCCCACCTGGACTGCTGCACCCGGGGCAAGTGCACCCCCTGCATTTATTTGCGCAGTTACTTCAGCCAGACAGCAGGCTCTGTTCCATGTTTAAAGTGGAAAAAACCCAGCCTAAAGTCTATGAGACTCCAGGGCAGGCATACTCGCCCCCCTCCCCACTGTGTGAACTCCCTGAGGTTGCCTTCATTTCTGGTCCAATGGTGCATGTGCGAGCAGTGGCCGCATCCCTGCTGTCCCCTTAGCAGGGAGTGTGCCTGCGCCAGGCATTTGTGAATGGCCGGGACAGGCACACTCCCTGTTAGAGGGAAGCGGAGGATGTGCCCACCAACACGCTCAGATCCGCTAGCATTAGACAAGCTCCTGGATGAAGGAGCTCGAGCGGATCAGAGAGTGCTAATTGGACAAGTGGCCACGCATGCATCGTAGGACCGTGAAGAGGTGAGTTTGTTCGGGCAACCTGGGGGGTTTCACACAGTGGGGCCACCCCTGATCCAGGTGCCCCAGAAGCAAGGGCTAAAACTCAGGATAGTCAAAATAACAGGTTTTAGTCCACTTTAAATAAGCCAATGCCTTATTGTTTTCTACTTTTGTAATGGACAATAAACATGTGTGTTAGGATTGTGCCCATCAGACCTGTGGTTTTTCAGCAGCACGCTGTTTTCAAGTTTCTTATATTCCTGCGGCTCTGTGTTGCTAAATTGGGAGTGGCTGTCCTGGCCTTGAGTGAAGCCCTCTGACTACAGATCCAAGAATCCTTCCACTATACCAGGTGAGCTCATCAATCAGCAGTAATGGCCTCTTTAGGTAAAAAAACAGCTTTGGTGGCCCCCCGCCCTGCAGGATACAAGCCTGCATAGCCATGCGGCCCTGGGCTCTTCTGCTTCCCCCGGGCTTTGGGGTGGCTGGTAATGGGGGTGACTTGCCAGCCCCCAGCCTTGTGAACTGGAATGTGGGGTCTCATGGATTGCTCACCTGTTCACAAAGGGTTAACTGTAAAAAATGACACAGACAAAAAAATGATTTTATTTAGTTTTTCCAACACTCACCCCTGATCCTGTGTCCCACGGCTCTCCGATGACAGCTTCCGGGGGTGGTCACTGAAGGGGGGATGGGGAGGTCACAGCCCCCTCCAACTTCCCTCCAGCGATCACCCCCAGCATCTGTCAGCTCAGCGCCAGGAGTGGCATGATGTCATGGGATGGCGTAATCTGCCTCACCGACAAAAGGCGGGGCTAGTGGTGGTGACTGTGGAAGCGGTGAAGAGGGCCCTCTCCTTACAGCTGAAGAGCTTGGGGGGGTTTTGTTTTTACAGTCAGCAGCTGCCCTATTCCGGGCCCTCTCCAGAAGCCAGAAGAGCATCGGAAAGGGAATCGGATGCCGACGGATAAGGAGAAGACCCGGCTGGATCGATCGAGTGGTGAAGTCAGTGTTTTTTATTTTACTTTATTTGGTCACTAGCAGGGGGAAAGCCAGGCCTGTAATGCTGACGTGCTTGGCAATTAACAACAGAAGAGGCAATCATGTGAGAGTTATGAGCTTGGCATTTAAAGGGTTAAAGGAGCATTCATTTGCACATATGGGGCAGTGTAGAGGTGTTGGGGGAGGGGTCCAATTGGTGAGCACCCACCGCACATAGTCCCCAAACCCAAGGCCCCAAGACTCACTTCTTCTGGGGCTGGATCCAATGGTAGAGGAAGAGGAGTGGTGAACAGGAGCCACAATTCAGGGTGTGACGGGTGGAAACAGTGGTCAACACTACACTTAGGAAAGATTTGAGCCCTGTCAGTGGGGTAGGCCCTGATAGTGATCGGAACTTTAATAATAGTGGTTAAATGTGGAACTGAGGTACCATTGCATCATGAATCCACATGATGCCAGTGTTGCCTATAGAATAACAGTAATATTAATTAGTCTAGTGTACTTCTTAAAGTAAGTAAATAGAGACTCAGCCAGTTGGCATTGGCAACATTACCCGCCCTGCCATTGGTTGAGCCTAGCAACATAGTTGGTAAAGGCAACATTTCAGAGGTTATATGAGGGAGGACTCAATCCTTCTAGAGTGTTCTAGTGTTCTAGAGTACTGCTTAGGTTTGAAGAGGGGAAGTGTTAATGTAGTGGAGGAGCTGAGCAACAGTGAGGGAAGGAGCCCGTGGATAGTAACTGGAAGCTGTAAAGACTGTTTGCTGTAGCTGCCAATGGATATTGCCTGTACTGGATTATGCTGTTTGACATGGATGGAAAACCTCAAATAAAGACCTTGTTGTGTGCATCAAGACATGTCATGTTTGGAGACCAGTGATGACTGAATCAGAAAGTGCACCTCCATCCCACACATGCCACACCAACCTGAGTCGCCCTACACTAGGTCCAAGAACCCCCCTTGCTCCTCAGAGCATGTGCCATTGGCCAGGCACGCGCCTGCTACAAGAGGCTAACAAAAAAAAAAGGATTTTACTACCCTAATGCCAGCCCATCTGGCTTGTCAGTGGATGTGCTCCACTATAATATTGCATGGACAATTATGGGCAGGGGTGGCCAAATCAATGATAGTGAAGCTTTAGTAAATTGAATGCAGAGCCTACCTTAGCCATGATGCTAAGTCAAAGGCCGAGTATGGTCTAAGGTTTCTAGGCTGGGGGGTATAGTGGTGGCAGGTTCAGGAACATGAGTCTGGCGGGGACATCTATGAAATTGGTTAAGGTTGTTTGGAGCAGCCACCCTAAAGCCTGAGTCTCCCTACAGCCAGTCCATCCCTGGCTTTGGGATCCTGGGGCAAGGTTATGTTTACACTGTGGGTGTCCCAGTTTGAGGTGCCCCCTAGGGAAGAGTTTCTTCCAGAAATAAAGTCTTATAGACTGATATATATATATATATATATATATATATATATATATATATAGAATGATTCAGTACCAATGCCAGGTATCAGCAGATGAGCATCTGTGTAGTAACATAGTAACATAGTGTGTAAGGCTGAATAAAGACTTTAGTCCATCCAGTTCAGCCTGTTTAATTCCAGTGGTCTAGTAGCCATAGCTGGAAATGTTATTACATGCCAGGAAGGCATCAAGGCCACTTTTGAACGTTTTTACTGTATCCATCATTACTACCTTATCTGGCAGCGAGTTCCATAGTGTCACTGCTCTTACAGAGAAGAATCCCCTCCTATGTCAGTGGAGAAACCACCTTTCCTCTAACCTTAGTGGATGCCCTCGGGTTATGGTTACACTCCGGGGTATAAATAGATTGTGGAACAGATCTTTGTATTGACCCCGAATATATTTATACATAGTTATTAGATCACCCCTCAATCGTCTTTTTTCTAGACTAAATTAACCTAACTATGACAATCTTTCCGGGTACTCTAGCCCCCGCACTCCTTTTATTAACTTTGTTGCCCTTCTTTGAACGTGCTCCAGTTCTGATATGTTCTTCTAGTACACGCTGTAAGCGGGTATCGGGCGCTGTAACCTAGCGTTGCGGTCGCTGTAGTAACCTGGCCGGCATTGATGATTGTGATGTATGTTGGGCGCTCTAACACCAATACAGAGCTGCAGGGAGCGAGAGGTAGCGCCAGCTCAGTGCGACCGACTCTTGGCGCTCCACACTATACTTATCAAAAAAGGAGACACACACAGCGTTGTGCTGTAAATCTGGTCGCTATAGCATAGAGTGCCAGACGCTGTGTGATTAAAGTCTGGTTTTGAACACATATCCACCAGTAACAAAGCGAAAACACATGGAATGACATTGTTTTAACACTGGGACATTAACACTTTAGTGCCAGACCTTTAGTGACAATTCTGCATAAAAATATAAAAAGTCAAAAAAAAAAAAAAATTAAAAATGTCAAACACGCTGTTTAAACACAAGCAAATGAAAGGCCATTGAAATGTATGGGAGAGCGACCGTGAGCGAAAGGTAATACCTGGCGCTCTGGAAGCTAGAGTGCTGGCGCTTTACACTGAGCCGCCTGTAATAATACATGTGCCGCTACATGGCGTTGTGAGAGTCGCTCACCAGATTTGCTTTCCTAAATGTGGATTTGTGTACAGCTCCCGGTGTTCACCAGACGCTGCCTGCCGCTACAAGGCGCTACCTGGCACTATCCCTTCTTAAATAACCCCCATTGTATTTTATTCTGGGTTATATTTTTTGGTTTTACATTTAGAAGGCACTTTTACAACCTGTGATAAAAACAAAAGGACAATTAGTTTGGAAAATAAAAGTGTATCTTATTGCACGGGCTGGCAGAGAATCACGTTGACAGCAAATTTAAATTAAGCAGAACAAGCAGCAAAAAAAGAGATATTCCAATCAGTCTAATTGTTTATTACATCGACAAGAGTTTACCTTGCGGTGCTTCCGTCAGCGCGGCACACAAAGCATTGTCTCCATGACATTATCTCCGTGAAACGTCTATTGTGTGACGCTTTGAGCCATTAGCTAATTAGGTGAAGCAAGGAATTAACAACATCCCTTTATAGCATCTATATTTAATGACAGCAGAATGTGCGCTACAGCTCGGCGATGTGGCAGCAGACGAGATGCAGAGCTGGAAATGCCATAATACAATAATAGAAATCAAAGATGAGATGCGAGTTTATCGTGGTCACACTATGCTTTCTTGCTGGGGCTCCAATTGCAAGGAATCAGGATCCCACTGCTGTAATAAAGAGGGGAACTGCGCTTCTGTCCATAACCCAACATTGGATCAGAACCTAATGATAAGAGATCACCTGATAAATAGACAAAGGCCCTTATTCAACAAGGGATAGCGCCAGGTAGCGAATGGTGAGCGAACGGTAATGACGGTCACCGCCACGAGAACGCCGGCTCCCTTCCGCAATCACACATTTATCAAGCCGATCCTGCTTAGCGACTGACAGAGCGCCAGATAGCGAATCATTCATCATTATTCCAGCCTCACCCCACAGCGCCAGCGAGCGACCTTGAACAGCGACAGGTATGACCTCTTGCTACCTGGCGCTCTCCAATGCATTTCAATGGAGCAATCTTTAAATATTAATAATTAATTGTTATTAATGTTTTTTTTTTTTTTTTTAAATGTCAAAAAATCTGTGACCACTTCTGCAATGTTAGATATTTTTTTTAAGGTTAAAAAAAAAAAAAAAAAATTGTGCAGAATTGATATTACAGGTCTGATATTAATGTATTCATATTACAATATGTTTTGAAAAACTTGTTTTTTTTTTTTCTAAAAATATGGTTGTTTGGGGGTTAAAAAACTACTTTTAACCCATCGCCGCCAGCGCTCTGGGGTTTAAACAAGCATTTCACTGCGCGAGAATTTTTGGAGCGTGATTTGTTAATGAATATGCTGGGAGCCGTTCGCTATGGCCATTCGCTGTCATGCGCTCCCATACAGCGCGGAACCTGTCAAATAGCGACTCCTCACCCAATATTCAACATTACGGCAAACCGACTGAGTCGCTATCAACTACAGAACAACGGCCAAGCACAGCGACTACTAGCGGGCGCTCTGAAAATGCCACTACTGTCGCCCATCTGTCGCTACCTGTCGCTATTAATGAATCGGCCTCAAAGTAAGATGGCCAGGCTGGTGGCAACTATGGTCTATGGTTGAATTCCAAAGTAGGGTACAAAGACAGGAAACTGTGGTTCGTTGTCAGTAACCATAGCAAAGGCAGGCAGCAAGTTTTGTAGTCAATATCCATGGCAAAGGTTGACAGACAGGCAGCCAGGTTCATAGTCAAGGTCCAATCGGATAGGTCAATAACCAAGCAGATCTATAATTTCCAGGCAGGGTGAGTACTGACAGTAAGGAATCCCTCTGTGGACTGGTTCAGCACAGTACCTGAAATTATGGGAACAGGTGAGTTTCATAGTCCGAAGATAAAGCTGGGTTTCACTGGGTAGACAGTCCAAAGAACAGATTTAAAGGATAGTCAAGGAAACCAGGTCAGAACAAAGGTGATCGTAAGAAAACACAGGATACCTGAAATAGATTTTCTGCTGAAGCTGGTTCTAAAGTCCAGTTTACTCAGTAAAAGAGGTACATACATATCTATGATCATACAGTAAGGCCCTTATTTATGAAGGAATAGCGACAGGTAGCGACCGGTGAGCGGCCGGTAATGACGGGCCCCGCCACGAGAACGCCGGCTCCCCACCACAATCACACATTTATCAAGCCAATCCTGCTTAGCGACTGAGATAGCGCCAGATAGCCACTCATTCATCATTCCAGCCTCAGCCCACAGCGCCAGCGTCCGACCTTGAACAGCGACAGGTATGACCTCTCGCTACCTGGCGCGCTCCAATGCATTTCAATGGAACAATCTTTAAATATTAATAATTAATTGTTATTATTTTTTTTATTTTTTTTTTTTTTTTAAATGTGAAAAATTCTGTGACCACTTCTGCCATTTTAGATAATTTTTTAAGGGAAAAAAAATATTAAAAAAAAATTGTACAGAATTGATATTACAGGTCTGATATTAATGTATTCATATTACTAAATTATTTAAAATACTTTTTTTTTTTGGTTTCCAAAAATATGGTGGTTTGGGGGTTAAAAAACTACTTTTAACACATCGCCTCCAGCGCTCTGGGGTTTAAACATGCATTTTACAGCGCTTGAATTTTTTGAGCGTGATTTTTTGATGAATATGGTGGAAGGCGGTCGCTCTGACCAGTCGCTATCATGCGCACCCATACAGCGCGGAACCTGTCAAATAGAGACTCGTAACCTTGTATTCAACATTACGCCACACCGACTGAGTCGCTGTCAACAACCGAACAACGGCCAAGCACAGCGACTACTAGCGGGCGCTGTGACAATACCGCTACAGTCGCTCAACTGTCGTTACATGTCGCAATTAATAAATCAGCCTCTAAGTGTTCATGTGTGTGACTTTCATTCAACAATTCAGGTAAGTATTACTATCTGTATTCCTGTTACCTTTCAAGAAAGAATAATTTCAAACAAACTGCACTTAATACAATAGGATTGTTGAAATGGGCTCTGATCTCAAATTAGAACCACTAGAAATGGTAGTCAAAGGGGACCTATACTTAATTTCTTAGTCCCCCATCCTATTCCTCAGGTGCGTTAATCAGAAAAAACGTTTTGACTTAATATTTAACATATTATACACATGACTTGACCTAAAGTATGTACTAACATTTTTTCACATTCATCTACAGATTTTGCTATAAGGCAGAGTTCCAGGGTCCACAACTATAGTGGTTATTTAAAAAGGGATAGCGCAAGGTAGTGCCTCGTAGCGGCAGGCAGAGTCTGGTGAACGCCAGGCGCTGTACGCAAAACCATATTTATGAAAGTGAATCTGGTGAGCGCCTCTAACAGCGCCATGTAGCGTCTGATGTATTATTACAGGCTGCTCAGTGTATAGTGCCGGCGCTCTAGCTTCCAGAGCACCAGGTATTACCTTTCGCTCAGTGTCTCTCTCCCATACATTTCAATGGCTGCTCATTTGCTTGTGTTTAAACAGATTGTTTGACATTTTTGTTTTTGCTCAAATCATTGTGTGACGTCTCCTGGCTGCAAACAAACACTTTTATACATTTTTTGGACTTTTTATATTTTTATGCAGAATTGTCATTACAGGTCTGGCACTAAACTGTTATTTTCCCAGTGATAAAACAATGTCATTTCATGTGTTTTTGCATTATTACTGGTGTATATGTGTTCAGAAACAGACTTTAATCACACAGCGTCTGGCGCTCTATGCTATAGCGACCAGATTTAGAGTGCCAACGCTGTGTGTGTCCTTTTTTCATAAATATGATGGGGAGCGCTGAGAGTCAGACGCACTGAGCTGGCGCTACCTCTCACTCGCTGCAGCGCTGTACTGGTGTTCGAGCACCCAACATCACATTCATCAATGCCGGCCAGGTTACTACAGGGACTGAGGCGTTCTGTTACAGCACCCGATACCCGCTTACAGCGTCTACTAGCGTTTGCTCTAAGCGCCGCTATACAGACACTCATCTGCCGATACCTGGCGCTAGTAATGAATCAGCCTCCACATTTTGCAAAATCACTCACCCATTCCTCCCCCCCAGTTAAGTTTTAATTAAATTAGAATTACAAAAAAATACTCAGGGTGCTCCTAATGCTGGCTCTTGGCCACCGAGTATGTGGAGAATTGGGCAGAACTATAGACAAATCTCCTTCTCTTAGTCATGCATGTTTATTGTAGACAAGCTTTGCAGATATCTCCACAGTCTTCTGACACAGCGTCTTATAAGCTTAAAACAGAGTCTTCAAGGTTGCTAAGGTTGATATACCAAGCACAAAAAAAACACCTACAAGACAAGTGGTTCACATAGGGCTGGCACTTACAGACAAAAACTCACAATCACGGCTGCTTGGACCACAACACCTAGATTTTATTTAAACATGGCACATCAACTTATAAACAAACCCCATGTCCCTCAAATTAAAAAGCTAGCGTAGCTCAAATAGATACGGGGGCCCCCACACATATCACCACACATCCCTAGGGTTAGATGGCTGGCCAGCCACTATATCACACACTTTCCGGCTGCATTTAAAGCGGACCTTCACTCTGAATAAGAGCCTATCTTATATGTTTCCCACACCCTGTACATACAGATTGCTCACATTAAAAATCATCCTACCTGCATCTACTGCATGTTATGAGCCTTTAAACATCCAAGATGGCGGCTTATGGAAGCCGCCATTTTATCAGGCAGCCTGCAAACAGGAAGTGCCTGCAAACAGGAAATGACTGTGCTGCTCTGCATTCTGGGACTGCTGACCTTTCCCTGACCCCAGCTCTGCTCTGTCTGAGCAAAGCACAGCTATAACCCGCCCCCCTGTACCTTATCCCACTCTCCTCTCCTCAGTAAGTGTGATGCTTCTGAGTCAAGATGGCGGCGCCCGTATCCTAAATTCCTGAACAGAGTTGCAGCCCAGTGGGGGAAAGAATAATAAGTTAGTGACTAAAAATGTAAAATATATTAATTTTAGATGCTGGGGAATTGTTTTTTAAGAGTTTGGGCTTTTCATTAAATCATGGTGAAGGTCCGGTTTAAGGGAGAATCAGTGTCTTGAAAGGCCGATTTCATAATTAGGCTAAAGTGCTTAATGCTGTAAACAATTCTTAGGCTTGAGTGGCACGTAACTAAATAGCAGCAATGTCCAACTGTGTAAACATTAAAGTGCTTTGCGCTAATTATAGTCCAGTGTCAATTCATGGATATATAGCAGCAACAATGATATAAAGCATACGTGGTCACACGCTGAATAATGATGTATATGCCAAGGCACAAGCTCGTTGTAATTTCACAGCAATATTAGCATCTTCATATAACATTGATGCTGATGCTGAGCAATGACAGCTTGAAAAGGATGTAATTAGAGAGGCCACATTAAAGTGGACCAACACCCAGGGGTGATCAGCCCCGGAATCTATAAGATTCCCGGGCCGATCACCTCCCTCACCACGAGAGATCCGAGATCGGGATGTCCCGCGGGGTGAAACCCCCCCCAAAACACCCCTTACCTTATCGGCGGCGGCGGCCGCCGCCACCGCCTCCCGCACGCCCCTCTAGACGTGAGCGCACCCCGCCGGCCGTCTGTGAATGGCCGGCGCGGGCGCGCACCCTGTAAGAGTGACGTGCGGGAGGCGGCGGCGGACGCGATGTCTTGTCCGTCGCTGTCACCCGCTTGTCTGTCGGCGGGGATTGGACGGCGCGGTCACGTGGGAGCGTGGTGAGGTGAGTTTTTGGGGCTTTCTGGGGGGTTTCACACAGCGGGGCACCCCCAATCGGGGTGCCCCCCCCCAAAGTGGACCAAAACCCAGGATAGTCAAAATCCTGGGTGTTGGTCCACTTTAACAACACACATGCAAACCACGGGAGCCGCGCTGGTCCCGGCCGCGCAGGTGCGTCTGGCCTCCGACGTTAGTCCCCGCAGCTCAACAGTGATACCTCTCCTAGGCCGCAGCCGGGTGTGTAGCTTCGCGCTGTTTTGCGCCATCCGCGTGTTGTCACAGCAAGGCCAGCGTGTGTGGTGAGGAGAGCTGAGCTAATACAGCTAATATTGCTGTGAAATTACAACGAGCTTGTGCCTTGGCATATACATCATTATTCAGCATGTGACCACGTATGCTTTATATCATTGTTGCTGCTATATATCCATGAATTGACACTGGACTATAATTAGCACAAAGCACTTTAATGTTTACACAGTTGGACATTGCTGCTATTTAGTTACGTGCCACTCAAGCCTAAGAATTTTTTACAGCATTAAGCACTTTAGCCTAATTATGAAATGGCCCTTTCAAGACAATGATTGTCCCTTAAATGCAGCCGGAAATCAGAGTGTGATATAGTGGCTGGCCAGCCATCTAACCCTAGGGATGTGTGGTGGTATGTGTGGGAATAAGGAGGTGTGGTATGTGTGTGGGGCCCCCGTATCTATTTGAGCTACGCTAGCTTTTTAATTTGAGGGACATGGGGTTTGTTTATAAGTTGATTTGCTATGTTTAAATAAAATCTAGGTGTTGTGGTCCAAGCAGCCGTGATTGTGAGTTTTTGTCTGTAAGTGCCAGCCCTATGTGAACCACTTGTCTTGTAGGTGTTTTTTTTGTAATTGTACTCTTCAGGTTTATGGGCGCCCGTAACTATACAGGGCAGTGCACCAGACTATAAAATACATGTTCTCCCTGCGGTTTTAATATTTGATATACCAAGCAGCAGATAACTGCCATGCCACCAGTTTACACACAGGGGGACAAAAGTTGCCCTTCTTTTGCCTGCGGCCCACCACGCAGTAATGACGGGACTGCTCTCAGGTTTTCTGGCACACCCTCATCCAAGTGATTGGCCAGGGAGGGTTGCCAGCCTGACGTCATGGCTGGCGCACCTGTGGACCCAGTGTCACAATGACCCTGTGAAGAGGACAGGCAGTCGCCACCGGAGCCAGGGGGAGACCTGTCAGATGAGGTGGACATCACCCGGCGCAGGAAAGGATAAGTATTTTTTACTTTTGGGGTGTCTCAGGGAAAAATCTTATTGTTACCACTAGAGATCAGCAAATTTTTGAAAAATTTGATTCGGCAAATTTTCCCCAAAAATTTGTTTTGGTCCGGATTTATTTGTGGTGAATCACTATTAAAAACGGCTATTTCTGGCCTACAGAGAGCCTCAAGGCAAAGAACACTTTGCCTTGCTGTAACACGCATAGGATGCGTGCTGGGTTAGTGAAATAATACTGTTATTCAGTATGACATACAGATTAGGGCATCGCTATTAGAATCACTGGCCCAGAGCAGCAGAGCCTTGAGGTGGCATCAGTATGAGGAGACCATATAGTGGCTGAATGACACAGCGTTGAGGTGGTGGCAGCATGACGAGACTATATAGTGGCTGAATGACACAGCGTTGAGGTGGCGGCAGTATGAGGAGACCATATAGTGGTTGAATGACACAGTCTGGAGTTGGCAGCAGCATGAAGAGAACATATAGTGGCTGAATGACACATTGTGGAGGTGGCAGCAACATGAGGAGACCATATAGTGGCTGAATGACATAGCCTGGATTTGGTGGAAGCATACAGTGTCTGAATGACTGCCTGGAAGTGGCAGCAGCAGCATCAGGAGTCGTATGTGGAATGTACTTATGAGGGGAGTTCAGTGCGCTCCAGTACGCTTAAAAGACAATTTGCCTACAACAGCAGCAGGTATGTACTTTTGGGCAGGTGTGTTATTTTGTCGGGCCTTTCACAGAAACTAGGCCCTGAAGACTTTAACAGGAACAAAATGGTACAACATTTGTTGTACGCAGAGGTTACACTTAATAGAGGACAATACACTTTTAGTGCTCTGCTCACCCTAACTGGCTGGCTACTATTAGCTTTTTAGTTGTTGTACACCCCAGTGCTGCAGCACGTACTACACACAAAATTGCACTTTCTATAGCAATCTCACTCCCTTTCCTGTTAGTGCTTCTAGGCTGGAATCGCTGTTATAATACACCCACAAGTGCACTTTCTCACTCAATCTTTCTCCCTTCCCTATCAGTGCTTCTAGACTGGAATCGCTGCTGTAATACACCCACAAGTGCACCTTCTCGATCTTTCTCCCTTCCCTATCAGTTCTTCTAGACTGGAATCGCTGCTGTAAAATGCTTTTCTGTGTTTCTCTGTCCCTCTCTCTGTTACTCTCATTGTCCCTCTCTCTGTCTCTCTCTCTGTCCCTCTCTCTCTGCAATAGAACACTAAATTGAGTGGCCGCAAGATGGCTGCCGATTATATAGAGCTGTGACATCACCGAAGTGGCTGGCTGCTGATAGACTGCATGCTGCATGTGATTCAGGGTCATCCTGCCTTGCCACCTTCCCAGGATTTCTTGCCCCATGTCCTGACATGTGGATCCGCCAATTTAGATGCCCTGGCGCCTGGACAGCACTAAATGGAGTTTAATGAAGTGATTCCCGTGATCGAATTGCGGTAAAATTTGTTTAGTTTTGAAGCGATTTTTTTCCCGAAATTCGTAATGAATTCGGATTCATCAGATTCGATTCTCTAATCCATAGTTAAGTCATCTGATTCAGATTAATCAAATGTTTCCCTGAAATTTGGAGCAAATTCCAATTCATCCAAATCAGTTCGCTCATCTTTAAATATTATTACGATTAATTTGCCGACATATCAAAGCCAACTTTATCTTCTCAGTAAACTAAATATATTTTTCAAAATATTACTGTTATAACTTTTTGTTTTATTTTTATCAACAGTGGTGGTGAAACATCACATCGCAGAAGAAGTAACCTTCTATAAGGCCGGTATAAGCCAATGTGCAATAAAAATGGATTTGCCCTCCTCTATTCCAATGTTTTAATGGAGATTAGATGCACAAGCACTTTTTTGCTCCTGGGAATACATGCAGGAAACAATACATTTTCCAAATGGTGGGGTGTCTCAGGGAAACATTTTTTTGTTACCACGAGTCATCTGATTAGAATTAATCAAATTTTTCCCTAAAATTTGGAGCAAATTCCAGTTTGTCCAAATCAGTTCGCCCATCTTTAGATATAATTACGATAAATTTGCCAACATATCAAAGCCAACTTTGTGATTTTTTATGTTTACTGTTTTCTTGTCAGTAACCTATATATATTTTTTTAAATATTACTGTTATAACTTTTTGTTTTATTTTTATCAAGAGTGGTGGTGAAACATCGCAGAACCTTCTATAATGCCTGTATAAGCCAATGTGCAATAAAAATGAATTTGCCCTCCTCTATTCCAATGTTTTAATGTAGATTAGATGCACAAGCACTTTTTTGCTCCTGGGAATACATGCAGGAAACAATACATTTTCCAAATGGTATTCCATCTTCAGAACTGTCCCTCGAGGTCTGGTCTAAAAAATATGCAAGATTAAGGGAACCGTAACCTTGCTGAGAGTCGTCCTGTATTACACTTATGTGTAGAATGTCTGTGGCTGAGCTGACATATGCTTTGTTCAATACAGTGCATGTAATAAGGCTGATATAAATAACAAGAGACTTTTTAGTCACATGCCCGTTTGAGACTACCTTATCCCTGGCTTGTTGTCACTGTCAATTCAAATCAAAAACCCAGCAAGCCAGAGAATGGGGATCAACCATCGAGACCGCAGCCCTATTCCTTGTTAGCACAGATGCTTAAGACCTTGATTTATATTCCAGGCCTCAAGTCACCATCTATATCTTTCCAATATGAAGCTGTCCAAGTGTGTCTAGCTTTTAGACGCTCCATAGTAATGTCACTTTCAATAAGAATCCTATCCTTTCATTGTTTTAATGAATAGTAATAAACTATAAGGACAGAGCTGCATAAAAACAGCATACAAAGTAGTACAAATAGAAAAAACACAAATTTAATGAAAGGCAATTTGGTTTTCATCATTAGTGTCTAGCAAGTCTAAAGACTCCAGAAGTCCCTGCAACCAACAAACTGGATCAGGGAAAGATGTTAGGGGCATAAAGGAAGACGCCACAGAGAAATGAACAAGGTGGGTGATTAATTTTGTTATTTTACTATTCTCTACAAAGGATCACTTTACCAGTTAAAAAGGAGGGGCTGACAAGCCACCTGCTAACAAGGTGGGCAGATGGCTTGCCAAATACCCCTTCCCAATTACCCACTCTTGGGCATCAGGGCCCAATGGGGCAAGTGTTTTTCCAGGTGTGTCAATTATTAAATGCACCCCAGAAAGTGCTATCACCTTTTGAAATTACATTTTAGATACTCCATGATGGTGTCACTTTCAATAAGAATCCCATTCTTTAACTTTTTATTTTGATTTGACTATCCTGGATTATGGTCGTTTCCCCAGGGGCAACCCGATCAGGGGTGCCCCGCTGTGTGGAACCCCCCAGGACTCCGAGCCCCCTGATGGCCACATCCTCTGCTTCCCTCTAACAGGGAGCATACCCGAGCTGGCCATTAACAACAGGGCACGCTCCCTATTAGAGGAAGGTGGAGGATGCGGCCATCAGAGCCGCTGCTCTTAGACGCCCCGTGGGACTGGGAAGAGGTGAGCTGGGCTTGGCGTCCTGGGGGAGTGAGAGTGAGGGCCAAATAGGTTGTTGACATTTATAAATTGCATTGCTGGCTGGTCTTCTATCCTGTTTCTTCCAGTCTTTCAGTGTCTGCATTGCTGTGTACCAATTCGGCTTATTTCTGATGATGCTTCTGCACTTCTTATGACCCTGGGTTGTTCTTCGACTTTGATCCAGTTCCACCTGTCCACGACCTTGGCTTCTTTTTCAACTTCGACCCAATTCTGCCTGCTACAACCTCGGCTATTTTTTTTACATGGATCTAGTTATGCCTACCCACGACCTTAGCTTGTTCTATATCCCCACTAAATCTCTGGTCTGTTTCCTACCCTGTGTATCCCCATCTTCAGGGGCTCTAGTGAAAACCGGGTTGGTCCTTAAATCCAAAGATTTCCCAGTCGTGAGGTGAGTCAGTTCGTTAGTCTCCGCAATCAGGGTTCACACCCGGTAGACTGACAGTTACTACTGTTTAATACAAATTTTTCAGGCCACTTGTGTGTCAATACTTTTTAATACCACTTGCTCAAACCACTTGGGAATCACTGCTCTATAATACCAATTGTTCAGACGACTTGGGAATCACTGCTCTATAATACCAATTGTTTAGGCCACTTGGGGGCCACTGCTCTTTATTACCAATTGTTCAGATCACTTGGGATTCACTGCATGTTAATACTAATGGTTCAAACCGCTTGAGGGGGTCACTGCTCTTTAATGCCAATTGTTCAGGCCACTTGTGTGTCACTACTGTTTGGGAAACCAATTGTTAGTGGAGTATCCACCGGTTCAGGGCACTTGTGTGTTACTATTGCTGTTTAACACCAATACCACTTGCTCAGGCCACTGTGCCTTCATTGCAGTTTAATATTAGGTAATTCTGGAGCATACCATTTCCCAGGCCACTCAAGGGTTACTGCTGTTTAACAACAAGATTAGTGGAGTATATATTTGCTTTGCCCACTTAAGGGTCAGTTAGTGGGAGTTGCATACCACATTTGATCTATATTGTACAATCTGGTGGAATTGTATTCCACATTTGATTCCACATTTGATCTACATTCTACAGACAGAATTGTATACCACATTTGATCTAGATTGTGCAATCAGTTTAGATTGATCAATCCATCACTCTGGCTTGCTGATAATATTCTTGGCCAAGCCAGATATGACAGATTTAACCCTTTCTGTTGTAATTCAGCTTCTTCAGATAGAGGGGATTATAATCTTGCACTCTATTAGCTACAGGGTTACTGGAAGTGTTCGCACCTGGTGAGGTCATTACTGCTGCTGATAACCTCACCTGTTGGATGAATTCTGGGACTTTTAGTCAGTAGTTTTTACTCAAGGCCAGGAAAACCATTTCTACTCTAGCAACACAGAGCCCCAGATATATATTTTGGAAGCAGCGTGTAGAGAAGTATATCACAGCATATAGGGGCACAATCATAACACAATCATTCCAAAAGTAGAGAACAATAAATCAGAACAACAAAACCTGCCAAAAAGGGAATTTCCCAGGAACACCCCGTGCTGCGGGGGCCCTGGCTGAAGAGCCCAGGACTTGGCAGAGACATGTGGTGGAAGAGGATGGCTGTAAGACACATGTGTAATGATCTGACATCTGTGTATATGTGCCCTCCTCTTCCTGTGCCATTATTTTATGACCTAAAGTGTTTTTAGCAGGCAAAGAACGGGAATTGTAGAGCTGATTATGGTATCATCTGACCATATTGGTGGCGTACTGGAAGCATCCTCCTGGATGCCAGTCCACAGCTCCTGGGCAGTGTGTGGTCTTTCGCCCAGAGTAGTTTCAGTACAGCCTGCTGCTGTTTACCCATGGTTGTGCTCAAATGGGTTCTGCAGGTGATGTCTGTCAATCCTGGGTGGCCACTACATTAACCTGGGGGCAGTAAAGTGATGTAACATCCCTGCTTATGCTTAGTTGTCCACATGTCAGTGTTGATGTTATCCTTGCAACATATAGCATTGCGCAGCTCACACCTTTTCTCCACAACCTGTTGGTGGAAGGCAGGGATGGCCTGCCAAGAAAAGTTGTGGCGGCTGGGAATGTATTGTGGAGCAGCTACAGCCATAAGATTTGTATTTTCTAACTAACTGAGATAACCTTCCCCCCTTGCCTTAAGCTCTGTCTCCACCAGCTGGAATAAGAGCATTTTTAAAATGCTTGCATTTAAGACCAAGATCATGGGTAAGATGGGCCAAACTTCCACTTTCTGTCCATTGTTTGGAGAATAGAAAGATGAACACTTCCCTGGGATGGTGTGGACAAGATTGGTAGTGGTGGTGGTGCTGGTCTCACATCATTCCTTGTTGCGGAGGCGGTGGTAGAGGCTGAGACAACGGAAGCATCAGAGGGAGCATCAGGCATTTGCACTGAATAATTTTTACAAGAATACGCTGTAAAGCTTGGTGTGTATATATGTATTTGTGATTAAAGTGGACCAAAACCCATGCCCCAATGGCCCAGGAATCTATAAGATTCCAGGGCTGCTAAATTTCCTCCCCCCGGGGCATCCAAAATTGGGATGCCCCACTGTGTGAAACCCCCAGGTTGCACTGAACTCTAGCTTGTTTACCAGAGTTGAACCTCAGATTTTGACCTTTATCCTTGGTTGTTCACCCTAAAATACGCAAGGCCTCCTTCCAACCCCTTCCAGAATCCTTACACAGTGTAACAAGGAGCTTTAAAATTTGTGTTCCATCCACGTTTGGTACAAACCTCTCAGCTGAGCTCAGGGCTGCAAAGGAAATCTGAATAGAGTGAGCGCCGAAAGCTGCATCTTCACCCCAGCCTCTAGCTGTGGGAGTGCCTGCGCTGTCCATTCCATCCCTTTCCATAATTTAACAGATAGAAGGGCCAGTCTGCTGATAAGTCTTAAAAATTACTTACCAAATTTTTCGACCTAAAAGAAAAAAAAAAAAAATTCCCACAAAAGTGGTTGAAAAATGTGCATGGGACATATGGGGTGAATGTAAAATGCCCGTCAGCTTCTGCTTAAGCCATGGGCTACAACCTGACCAGAGTCTATCTCAGTTAGCAGAACTCACCTCGATCCAGCCTGTTCCAGCTAGGCTGCATTGCTGACATCCCATGTCACAGGTACCTTCAGAGTTGGCATTTCATCCAGCGAAACTCAGCTCCTCCTGCATAAATCCCAGACACAGCCTGACATTCATCACCAACACCCTATGGACTACCAGCAGAGTCATGGTTCTAACACCAACTCGCGACAAACCCATTTTTTTATCATTTTGGATAGAGCGATATTTTACACCACTGTAATACAAGTACTGTATGGAGTTGGGCTTTGCATTTCTTTTTCTTTTTTTAGATCCTTTGTCTGACCCTCATTTTAAACATCAGTTGCCGATACCAGCTTTTGACATGTCAACCTTGTCGACCCTGGCTGCTTGTCTCCTGAAAGGCTCAAATACTTTACCCAGGAGTACCCACCTCCTTTCAGCCTCTTCCAGCCAGTCCACATTAGTAAAATCTCATTGCGCAGTGTAACAAGGAGCCTAAAACTTGGTGCTCCTCCCTCTCTGTGCGCCACCCCCTGCTTAAGCCCTGGGCTACAAGAGTTTCTCTCATTTGGCAGAGCTCATTCCAGCCTCTTCTAGCCTGGGTGACATCCTTACTCTGTGTCATAGGAGCCTTGAGCTTGGCATTTCACCGAGTTATGCTCATCTGCTCCTGTATAAATCCTGGACACAGCTAGACTCTCATCACATAAACCCCATTGACTACCCCCAGGTTCATGGTTGTAAACACCAACTTCGGACCTTTTCCTTTTATTTTGGACAGAGAAGTATTTTACTCAACTTTAATCCAAGTACTGTATGGATTTTCATCTTGTTAATACTAATAAATGTTTCAGGGCCTCTTTGGTCTCCTCCATGACTCACCCCTGCTTGATAGATTTTTCATTTTAGTAGGTCTGGAAGGAGGACCTAGCACAATAAATCTCGGTTCCTGGGTCATTAATAGGTGATTACTCTGGGACACATCCAACAATCAATCTCTACTGTTTACACTCAGCAGAGAGGAAATGAACAAGCCTTGCACTGGGTCATACAGTGAAAAAATAGATTTCTCTGTTCATCATCAACCTCTTAATGAATTGGCATTGCTCTCTAGCAAAGGGTAATGCTAAGGAGCAGGACTGGCTGAATAGAAATAGATACAATCATGTTCTCTGCTTCAGAGTCACAGATCTCTCTGTGCATGGAACGTATTCTTTAATGAATGTGCAGATGACCCCAATGCCACATTGTTAAAGCTAATGATGTTTCCTATTGTTGTACTGTAGAGTTCAATCGCAATTGTATCAGTGCGCATAACTTATGTCCCCAGGATTGAAGGGGGGGGGGGTCATTTGAAGTAGAAAACTTCACCACCTTGTTTAAACAGTACAAGGAACAAACCTCCCCCAAACCTCACCAATCTGCTGCCCCCCTCTGGTTTTACCTTTGGGTAGCTTCTACTCACCTCCCCGGGGGATCCATCTTCTGGGTCCCACGGATTCCGGCGACCTTCAGATAGGTGGCGCCATTTTTACTCCATCAGGCCCATGGCACCCGAGCTTGCGCCTGCGCAGTGCCCATGGCTGGGATTCTTTGGAGCTGTCCGAGATTTCGCTGAGTGTTGCAGGACTTTGAAGAGGCTGGCTAAAGCGGTACTGTAATTTACAGGCTGCTAAGCCGGCGGCCTGAGCGAAGATTGGCCCTGAAACAGTCGGATGTCACCGCAGCAGGCAGTGGAGACATCCAAAAGGAAAGTAGGGGCCGATGGGGGGGGGGGGGGGGGGGGTCGGACCTTTTTTATTTTCTATCCAAAGTTCCTCTTTAAACCGGACCAACAGGCCTGATACAGTGGGAAAAGAAAGGTAGCGGCCATTTTGGAGCTTCCTTTCCTAACTGACATAAGTGACAATGCACAGTAACCGGAAGCCCAGCAGCACTTCCTGTTTGCAGGTGGCCTGCAAATGCATGAACCTCCATCTTGTTTTTAAAATTGACCCCAGCAGGGGTTGGAAAAAGGTAAATTAATTTTTAAGTGCTGAAATCTAAATTGCCCTGGGGAGTGATGCATATGAGCACTGTTTGTTGTGTTTGCCTGGTTTAAGTCATTTTTGACTGTTGGTCCGCTGTAATACGGTATCTTTTTGTTGTTGTAAAAAAAAACTTTGATATTAGTAATGTACCTGTAGATAAGGACAGGTGACATCTTTAGCCACTGCATGCATTTGAAAGTAGAGGAAGATAGAAGACACTTTCATTGTAGTAAACCATATCAAGCATGAACCAATTAATGTTAATTTATTTATGCTAGAGATGATTAAATATTAAAATATAGGGTCTGACTTACAACATTCCCAGCTTCTCACGAGTCTTGCCTTCCCTGCAAGCAGCGTGCGTTGTGAGAGGGGAATATTGCAGCAAACGGAGCTAAAATTGTTGCAGCAAACACATGTGACAACTGACTATCTGCCGGCAATTTTCTATGTTTGCACCACAATTTGCCGGTCAAAATGAATGCTATTTACTAGAAAAAATGTTTTGGCAAAATCAGGTGAACTGCTGTGGTGGATTTGGTTAAACAAAAATCAAATATTACTAAAAACAAACATTTACAGCATATGTCAGCATGCATATAAACTGTGTATGTTGTGGTAAAGTGTATGGAAAAGTGGTGGATGGTGTATATATTTCCCTTGTTTTTTTCAGGCAGGCACGATCCATGCCGGGATATCAGAGATCCAATCCACATCCCGGATCCTCTATGGGTTTTTCCCTTACTCACAGGTCTTCCCAAGTGATGAGACTAATTGAAGGAAGGAAGCCCTATAAAAGGAGTTGCTGAGGCTTTCAGAGTGGAGATGAAGGGGCTGGGATGAGGAGCCCGTGCCTTGCTGCTCCCAATGCTGACAGTGCTGAATTGCATCCGAAGGACTTTATGTGTTATCTGTTCTTGGAACCTGTGGACTAACAGCCTGGACTTGTGTCCCCCGAAAGAGGACCTGGCATATCAAGGACTTGCAATACGCTGTAATTATCTTACAATGGACATTGGTAAAGTTGGTGAGGTAACCGCTTGCTGTACTGCATTGTATCCTGCATCATACTCTGAAGTTAAGAGATTTTGCCTGTTGGATTTTGTTTTCAATAAATCGCTTATAATTTGACTAAGAACTGTCTTCAGAGTGATTGCCGTTGGCCCCAAATCCTGACAATGTGTGGTGTCTTGGTTGTTTCAAAAGCCTTAAAAAAAGTCAAATTAAAAATAGAAAAGTAATGGGAAAACAGTATAATTCGTTGGTAATCCAATATTATTTATCTGACTTTTCATGCTCTAAATATAGTTAAAGATGCTAAAAGGGAGGTGTGGCTCCATTCTCATCTGGCTTCATTGACTTCGAGTAGGTGGGCATGCTGGGGGCGGGGGTGGGCGGGGTGAGCGCGGTGATGTCACTTCTGCCCTGACAGTGAGGCGGACTAGGAACAACGTGGGAAGGGCGGAAGTGAGGAGGAGTGGGGGCGCCGCATCGCGCCGCATCTGGCCAGACAAGCCACACAGTATTTAAGAGCAGGTTGGCCATTAAGATATAGCCACCCAGGTGAAGTGGTTCATATCCCCGAAGTGCGTAGGTGAGAAGGTAAGTGGGGAGGATTTGGGCTGTTGTGCGTATTATGGATTACTAGACATGAGATGATATACTGGATTCCTGATGTGTATCTCCGACGTTTCTGGAGACAAGTAGAGGCACTATTTAGTTTAATGCATGCTAGCACTTAGGCACTTTATGCACTGTTGAGAGCACTTTATTAATTTGTAGTTTGCACATGTATAGATTTCAACTCAGTATGGAGTTGCACTTACTCTATAACTTATTATAGACCTCAGGATTATGTTATATACTGCACAAGCACTTAGTATCTTGTCCTGCAAACGTCAGTGTATATATATTGGTTGATGTGAACATATTAACAAATATTTATTAAATTTAATGGGTTATTTGGACACTATATTAGAGTGTCTTTATATGATTTAGCCCTGGAGTTCCTCCCCACTTGGGGTTTTTAATTATATGTTTTTTAATCTGTTATGTGTGTCTTTTGTATGTGGATTAGTGTATTAATTTTTGATTAATAAATTGATTATTTGTATGATGAAATGGTGTGCAGCCTTATCTATGAGGACATAATGGTGGGATAGCCCTGGAGCTCCACCTGTATTTGAGTAGTGGGTATAGAGTTATAGAGTATTAGAGAGTATTAGAGGTATAGAGTATAGAGGTATTAGCACTTGCTAATACCTATGGGAATTCAAGTATGGGAATATTGTTGAGGGCCCCATTTTCAACTCCAAAACTATTTTTGAACATTTATATAAGGTTCACAGTGCAATTAAGCTATTGCATGATTGCATCAAAAGTTGGGGTTTCAGTGCATTTGTGCAACAGCTTGACCCCATGATGAGCCTCAACAAATTGTCCATAAACAGTGTACATTGGAAAGAGGGGCCCACAAAAAAAACAGATCATTGTTGTGTAAGCCATTGAAATCATTGTGTGTATGGCTTCTGTGGCTTAGGCGAGGACGGCAGTTTAATTGACATTGAAGCAAACAACGGCCCTTATTTAACAAGGGATAGCGACAGGTAGCCACTGGTGAGCGGCCGGTAATGACGGGCCCCCCCACGAGAACGCCGGCTCCCCACCACAATCACACATTTATCAAGGCAATCCTGCTTAGCGACTGAGATAGCGCCATATAGCCACTCATTCATCATTATTCCAGCCTCAGCCCACAGCGCCAGCGTCCGACCTTGAACAGCGACAGGTATGACCTCTCGCTACCTGGCGCTCTCCAATGCATTTCAATGGAACAATCTACATAATTAATTGTTATTAATGTTTTTTTTTTTTTCAATGTGAAAAATTCTGTGACCACTTCTGCCATGTTAGATCATTTTTTTAAGGTAAAAAAAAAAAAAATTGTGCAGAATTGCTATTACAGGTCTGATATTAATGTATTCATATTACTAAATTCATAAAAAAATTTTATTCTTTTTGGTTTCCAAAAATATGGTGGTTTGGGGGTTAAAAAACTACTTTTAACACATCGCCGCCAGCGCTCTGGGGTTTAAACATGCATTTCACAGCGCATTAATTTTTTGAGCGTGATTTTTTGATGAATATGGTGGGAGCCGGCCGCTCTGACCAGTCGCTATCATGCACTCCCATACATCGCAGAACCTGTCAAATAGCGACTTGTCACCTTGTATTCAACATTACTGCAAACCGACTGAGTCGCTATCAACAACCGAACAACAGCCAAGCACAGCGACTACTAGCGGGCGCTGTGAAAATACTGCTATGGTCGCTCAACTGTCGCTACCTGCCGCTATTAATGAATCGTCCTCAACATGTTCTTCTACTATATCAAGTGCCACTGTTCTCTTTGCATATATGTCAGGAAGAAAGTCATATCGGTATGTCATCATCATCTAAAATGTAGAACAAATAGAACACCCCAGTGGAACCTGGATGTTGGCATAAGTTGGTGCGTAGGCATTAGAGATGAGTGAACTTCTTGAAAGTTCGATTTGGGCGATTCGCCGAATTTCCCCAAGAAATTCGGGTTCGCCCGAATCGAACTTTTACGAATCGCTCATCAGAAAAAAAAAAATGCCGGCCTGCCCGCTCCCACTATGCCGGTAAAAATGCCTCCACGCTCCGGCGCCGCTCTCAGCTGTCATCAGAGGGTGCGTCATCAGAGGGCGCCTGAGAGCGGCGCCGGCCTCCACGCTCCGACCATGCAGGTAAGTGTTTGCTTTTTAAACAAATGCCGGCATGGTGGGAGCGGGCAGGCCGGCTGCGCTGTCAGCGGGCCGGCTTCCGCCGCCCGCTGACAGCGTAGCCGGCCTGCCCGCTCCCACCATGCCGGCATTTTTTTTTTTTATTTCAGGGAAAATTCGATCGGCACGAACCAAAGAAAATTCGGGTTCGTGCCGAATCAAATTTTCCCTGAAATTCGGAGCGAATTCCGGTTCGTCCGAACCGGTTCGCTCATCTCTAGTAGGCATACCTATTAGGGAAGTATAAATTGTGAACCGCCAGCTCAGTGTGACAGACTCTCGGCGCTCCACACCATATTTATCAAAAAAAGACACACACACAGCATCGTCGCTCTAGCATAGAGCGCCAAACGCTGTGTGATTAAAGTTTTGAACACATATCCACCAGTAACAAAGCGAAAACACATGGAATGACATTGTTGTAACATTGTGACATTAACACTTTAGTGCCAGACCTGTAATGACAATTCTGCATAAAAATATAAAAAGTAAAAAAAGTTTCTAAAAGTGTTTGTTTGCAGGCAGGAGAGGTCACACAATGATTGGAGCGAAAAAAAAAAATAATAAAAATGTCAAACACTTTGTTTAAACACAAGCAAATAAAAGCCAATTGAAAAGAATGGGAGAGCGACAGTGAGCGAAAGGTAATACCTGGCGCTCTGGAAGTTAGAGCGCTGGCGCTATACACTGAGCCGCCTGTAATAATACATGTGACGCTACATGGCGCTGTTAGAGTCGCTCACCAGATTCGCTTTAATAAATGTGGTTTTGCATAAAGCGCCCGACGTTCACCAGACGCTGCCTGCCGCTACGAGGCGCTACCTGGCGCTAGCCATTCTTAAATAACCCCCTTAGTATGGTGAGCAGAAGGAATGGGTGAGCAACAGCGAAAAATAATGAGAGGAGTAGATAAAGGGCCTTATTCATGAAGCTCTAGCGCCAGGTAGTGCCTTGTAAGCGGCAGATAGCGGCAGGTGAACGCTGGACACGGCAGCAATTACACATTTATGAAGCCGAATCTGGGGAGCGACTGGAACAACGCCATGTAGCGTCCGATTCATCATTATCCCAGCCTCAGCGTACAGCGCCGGCGTTCAGCCTTGCAGAGCGCCACGTCTTACCTCTCGCTACCTGGCGCTCTCCCATACATTTCTATGGACGATCCTTAAATCCCTTTCCTGATCCCAATTTTTATTTTTTTAATAAAATCTCAAATCTTTGTGACATGTATTCTGGCCTAGAAAATTACATCTTTGAAAACTTTTTTGATTAATAATATTTTTATGCAGAATTGTCCTTACATGTCTGGTATTAAAGTGTTCATGTTACAATGTTATAACAATGTAATTCCATATGTTTTCGCTTTGTTACTGGTGGATACATGTTCAAAAACAGACTTTAAACACACAACTTCTGGCGCTGTGGGCTACAACCACCCGATTTTGAGCACCAGCGTTGTTTGAGGCTGTTTTTTGATGAATGTGGTGTGAGTCGGCCTCACTGAGCTTGCGCTACAGTTCGCTCCCATATAGCGTAGTACTGTGACTCACACAACATATTCATCAATGCCGACCAGCGACTGAGGCGCTTTGAAACAAAGATCCATGGCCGAGCACAGCGACTGCTAGCGGGCGCTCTGAAATCCGCGCTACAGCTCATCTGTCACTACCTGGCGTTAAAAATTAATCAGGCTGAAAGAAAAGAGGTGAAGATGAGAAACAAGAAATGAATAAAGAGGACAAAAATTGCAGAACAAAAGAGAGAATAAAGAAAAGACAATGATAGAAAAGAGAGAAGAAAAAAATAGTCAAGTATTGTTTTCCTTATCTTAGGACACTTTGGCCCTTATTTAACAAGGGATAGCGACAGGTACCGACTGGAGAGCGTCCGGTAATGACGGGCCCCGCCACGAGAACGCCGGCTCCCCACCACAATCACACATTTATCAAGCCAATCCTGCTTAGCGACTGAGATAGCGCCAGATAGCCACTCATTCATCATTATTCCAGCCTCAGCCCACAGCGCCAGCGTCCGACCTTGAACAGCGACAGGTATGACCTCTCGCTACCTGGCGCTCTCCAATGCATTTCAATGGAACAATCTTTAAATATTCATAATTAATTGTTATTAATTGTTTTTTTGTTTTTTTTTAAATGTGAAAAATTCTGCCATTTTAAATAATTTTTTTAAGTTAAAAAAAAAAAAAAATGTGCAGAATTGATATTACAGGTGTGATATTAATGTATTCATATTACTAAATTATTTTAAAAAACTAGCTTTTTTTGGTTTCCAAAAATATGGTTGTTTGGGGGTTAAAAAACTACTTTTAACCCATCGCCGCCAGCGCTCTGGGGTTTAAACATGCATTTTACAGCGCGAAAATTTTTTGAGCGTGATTTGTTAATGAATATGGTGGGAGCCGGTCGCTATGGCCAGTCGCTATCATGCGCTCCCATACAGCGCGGAACCTGTCAAATAGCAACTCCTCACCCAATATTCAACATTACGCCACACCGACTGAGTCGCTATCAACTACCGAACAACGGCCAAGCACAGCGACTACTAGTGGGCGCTCTGAAAATGCCGCTACTGTCGCTCAACTGTCGCTACCTGCCGCTATTAATGAATCGGCCTCTTAATTTTCCCAGATTTCTTTCCCAGAATTGTGCAACACAATAAAACTCCATTTGCTGCATAGGCCGATGAATCAGTGAGACATTTTTCATATTTCAAATAAAAGTTGTTTTTCTGTGAATCATTAAATCCAAAACAAGCTGTGAAACTGTTCTATTTATTATGCCTTTGTCATTTCGGCACAGAGTGAAAAGTTTCCCACAGGTATTAGTTAAGAGTTTAAAAACTACTTTAAATGCCACAGATGTTTAACCCGTCTAAGCAGTGGGCTGAGGATTTTATGTTTTAAATGTTCAAAAGCAAAATACATTAGTGAACCATTAATGCATCAAGCAAAAGGTTACTAGTCGCCCATGAGGAACAAGCATGGATTTTATATACCGATATATATTTGAATATTTCTAGAGGTCTCTAAATACACGACGAATCCTAGTATTTCCAGGGGCCCCTATAGATACATGACTATTTCTAGGGGCCCCTATAGATACATGACTATTTCTAGGGTTCTCTACATATACATGACTATTTCTAGGGGTCTCTATAGATACATGACTATTTCTAGAGATCTCTATAGATACATGACTATTTCTAGGGGTCTCTATAGATACATGACTATTTCTAGGGGTCTCTATAGATACATTACTATTTCTAGGGGTCTCTATAGATACATGACTATTTCTAGGGGTCTCTATAGATACATGACTATTTCTAGAAATCTCTATAGATACATTATCTACACTTTAGGGTTGCTCATATGAGCTTCCCTATATTGTGCGACCCTTATTAAAGAATACCCCCATGTTTTTGTGGGTACATAATCAAGACTATTGGATACTCTTACACCTTAGTTTTCGGGTTAGGTGTCCCGCTTTCAAAATTGTCTCTGATTATGACCACACCTTAGATCTTATTGTAAAATTATTGCGTGTTTAATTAATTTTTCAATACATACATATAATATCATTAAAAAGCACAATTTCATACATTAAATCTTATAATGTCATCAAACATGAAAACATGAAAATTACATCTTATACAGGTTGATCGATCGTTGCCTTCTAACAATACCTTACAGGTGAGCACATGTGGGCAGACATGTTTCGCCTTGCTAAATCGGCTTTATCAATGCCCTTTCACCTAGATAAAGACACAATACAGTATATGATATATCTGACATGATGTATTCATATTTATGTATATAATCACGTAGCTATCTTATCCATTTATTTTATCCATTCTTTATTGTATGTATTTGCTTATTATTGGTACAACGCTGTAGTAAGCAAATATATATATATATATATCTCTATATAAGCAATAATGTACCTTTTCTGAAAATTGTATTGTTGCAAATATCTTTTTATCCATTATGTGGCTTCCCTGAGAAAGGTCTGGCTGGGGAATACCCTCTATTTGCAGCCGTATGGGATAGGATGAAGTTTTTTCATATATGTTGTGCTGTCTCTTTAAATGGGTTTTTTTATAGCCTCCTAAATGGAATTAGAGCTTCCCATTAAACAAAGCACACCATTGGTAATTTGATTACATTTCCACATCTGCTTTTGTTAATAATCATGCCTCTGGCAGTAATATATACCTGTTTGCTTGAGGAAAAGCACTCTCAACTTTTTTGTGTTTTCGAATGGGCTGGCTGTTTCCCACTGCGCACACCACAGGATAATCCAACTATCCTTATTGCCTGTGGGGAAGAAAGGAAGGAAGGATTGTATAATACAAAATACCTTCCCTACTCATTTCTTACCTCCTAACTTTTATATGGTATATTTCCTGGTCCTTCTAGTGCTTCTGTCCCCGAAAGAGGTAAGTTCTTACCTTGTTTTTAGCAGTTGGAGCGTGTGGACAAGGGGATTTTCCCCCTTGCTATGTCCGTATCAGGCGGTCCGCTCGCCCGCTAGGCATACCTGTCCACGCTCCCCCGGTGACTTTCTTATATGCGCCCAGCTCAGGACGCATTCCAAGACACCTCCGGTTGTAAAACCGGAAGTGATAATGTGCGTTCCAGCAGCTGGTGCGCAGATCGCGCCCCTCCGGCGCTTCCGCCGGAAATGACGCGACGCGTCACCGGCCAGTTTGTTCAGTGCCCTGTGAGGTTCCATTTTCTTGGAGACCTTGATGTTACACGCTATTTTGTTTCATAATGATACATCCTATTCCTATAGGGAAAGTAACCAAGCCCTATTGCAATATTGTATCTCTCTCTCGCTCTTTTGTGTTTTTTTATATTTTTGTCATTGGACGACATCTTGAGAAAAACATCACTATTTTTCCATTTCCATTACGCTAATGTTTGTACTTGGGGCAAGGAAAGATTAATGTTGGTATGATGGCCCTATTTAGGCCTATATGATGCATGAGCATCCTATGTCCCTATATTGATTACTTTATTCATTTAAAGTGATATTACACATTGATCTCTGTTCTCTTTACATTCTATTGGTCACATCTTTTTCTTCTAATAAAAATATTGTTAATATTGGTTTATTAAAATTGCACTATTGCACTATTTCCTTAGAGTGATATTGCACTTAATTACTTGTTATCCTTTATTTGTAATTTTTTATTATTTATATGAATTAGTGTAACACTTGATATGTGTCTATGCACTGAATACAAACTGAAACTGCTTTACGGTAAGTGTAATAAATATTGTGGGTTCTTGCCACCTAGTTGGCAGTATATATTGTAAGTCGAAGTGATCAGAGCCTTTGGGTGTGCAGTGGGATTTGTCCGCCTATAAACCAACTTTATCCCATAACAACTCCTTGATATCATGCCAGACCGTTCTCAGTTTACATACATTCATGTACATTATGTTTTTCTATCATTTTTTTATTCCATTTGTACCATATTTTGCAAATTGATTGATTAATGATATACAGTTCTCATTGTTTTATTATAATTCCTCTCTCCCCCCTTATGTACATTTCTGCTATTCTTTTTGTCTTGTTGCCTCATCCCATATCCCCTGCTATTACAGGAATGAGGCAAAGCTCAGAGTATCATTTAAGCCAGGATATTTTGTTGCCCCCAGTTTGTATATCCATTTTGTCTCTAACTGTAATGTTATTTTCTCTATATTCCCGCCACGTTGAGATGCGTGTATCCTATCTAGACCAAAGACTTTTAGGGAACTAGGGTCGTTGTTGTGGTGTAAAGCAAAATGGCGGACTACTGGCAATTTTTTATTCCCACTTTTGATATTGTATTGATGTTCGTAAATCCGCCTTTTTAATTGGCGGTTTGTTTTTCCTATATAGTAACACCCGCATCCGCACATTAACAGGTAGATTACGTTCGTTGTTTGACAATTGACAAAATGTCTCGCTCTAAATTCCCCTTTATTTGCAATTACTACTGATGGACCTGTTTGGATGTAGCGACATGTGCTGCACCCTCCACATTGATACGTGCCCTTTTGCTTACAGCAATCCTCTTTTAAGTTAGTATTGTAGTGGCTGTGGACCAGACGGTCTTTGATGTTCTGGGATCGTCTAAAGATGATCCTTGGTTTTCTAGGTAAAAATGTTTTTAGATATGGATCATTCAATAGAATTCTCCAATGTCTTTCCAGAATCTGACGTATTTTTCCATGTGATGGGGTATATGTTAGAATTAATGCAGGACCCTGTTGACTTTTTATTTTTCTTGGTTTGTACAGTAATGTCTGTCTCTCTGATTTCATAGCTTTTTTATATGCCGCCTTAAGGGTAGACTGTTTATATCCCCTATCTGCCAACCTATCCCGTATTATTTTGGCTTCCTCTTGAAAGGATTCTATCGTGCTGCAGTTGCGCCGCGCGCGCAAGTATTCTCCGTATGGGATACTGTTAAGCAAGTGTGATGGATGGGAACTACTCGCTCTTAATGTTGTGTTTGCTGCGGTATCCTTTCTATAGAGGGTTGTTGAAATGTGGCCAGTCATGTCTTTGCTAATTGCTATATCTAAGAAGGTGACTCTTGTTTGACTGTACTCACATGTAAATTTTAAGTTTACCGTATTCTTATTTATCAGTTGCACAAACTCATCCAGTTCCTGCTTCGGCCCCTCCCAAATGACCAGAATGTCATCAATGTACCTGTGCCACGCTACTGCGTGGCACAGGTACTTGGCCAATTCATCCTCAGCCCACAACCCCCTCTCCCACCAGCCTAGATATAAATTGGCGAACGATGGGGCACAAGTAGTCCCCATCGCCGTTCCTTGCGTTTGATGGTACAACTGGTTTTTGAAGAGAAAGAGGTTGTGGGTGAGGATGAAATCGAGGAGCCGAAGCAGGAAGAGGTTATGGTTGTGTCTTTCCAGATCAAGTTCATTTAAGAAAACCTCCACTGCCTGTAACCCCTTCTTGTGTGGGATGCTGGAGTATAGGGCCTCCACGTCCAGGGTCACCAAAAAGGCCTCAGGACTGACCCAGATACCGTCAAGGACACGGACAATATGGCCCGTGTCCTTGACGTATGAGGGCAGGCTCATCACCAGGGGCTGCAAATGATAGTCCACATAGCGGCTGGCATTTTCCGTCAGAGCCCCCATGCCCGAGACGATAGGACGTCCAGGTGGATTCTCCATCGATTTATGCACCTTTGGTAGTGCATAAAAAGTGGGTATTTTAGGGCATGGGGACTCCAGGAAGCCAGCCGTGTGGGCATCTATTACACCCTGTTCGTGTGCCTGGCGAATGAGATTGTTGTAGTCCCGGGCATCTCCAGCGAGCCTGGACGTGGAGGCCCTAGCATACCAGTCTTTATTGTCTAATATGCGCATGCACATTTCCTCATATTGATCAGTTGTCATAACTACTATGTTCCCTCCCTTGTCCGCGGGTTTTACAATTATTTGGTGATTGGTTTCTAGTTGTTTAATGCTATTCTTGTGTCCTCACTCACGTTGGAAGAATATTGTCTCTCTTTCGACAAATTCTCTATATCCGATATCACCATGTTTGTAAAAGTTGCCACGTTGTGGTTGATTCCTAATGGGGGATAGTAGTTGGATGTTTTTTTGAATTTTACCTCTTTATGTTCTCTAGTTGTTAGCCCTGCCACTTCCTGTGCTAGATCCATCATGTCTTGTTCTAGTTGTTCCTCTGAGGGGATATCTCTATTTCTATCTTCTCCATCCTTGGGCATAAATTGTACTTTACATATCATTTTTCTCGAAAAAAGATGGAGGTCCTTAATAGTTTCAAAAGTGTCCATCCTCTTCGATGGGCAGAAATTTAGACCTAATTTCAATAATTTGTTTTGATCCTCTGTTAAGGTATAATGTGATAGATTTATTATATCTTGTTTTCCCTCACTTTGTCTAGTGTCGGATTCCACTATTTTGGATGGGAGTCGGGAAACAGGGTCCATTTTTTTATCGGTTGTACAGGGGCCTTTTGATCGTTTCCTGTTTGCTTTCCTCCGTGCGTTTCTGCGTTTATTCTGCATTCTCCTAAAAAATCTCGCCTATCTCTACTTTCTTCATCCTGCTCCCCTCCCCCTGCATTACTCTCTTCAATTTTGCGTTTGGGTAAGTATTTGTGACTTTCTTCCCTGTTTGATAACGTTATTTCTCTCTGTGGAGGTCCTTGTTTATATTCATAGTCTCCTCTGGTGGCAGGTCTTTGTTTGCGTTGTGTACCCCAAGCTCCCCGTTTCTCATACGTTTTTCTCTCTCTAGAGGAAGATGAGTCTGAGGCGCTATGAAGGCGACTTGGGAATTCCCTTCTTCCCCTTATCTTTGATTTACAGTCTGGCCAGATATAGGCTTCCCTCTGCTTATACGCTAATTTATCTCTAATTAGTTTCTGTTCTTTGGATTCTATCAATTGTTTATTTAGGCCTTCAATAGATTCTTTTATATTGGTGTCTCTTTGGTGGAATTTCTCGTCCTTATGTTTTTCATCAAAGCTACTGATGATCTCTTTGATTTGTTCTGTTACATCTTTTAGTTGTTGTGTATGGTGTTCAATTAGAACTTTTATCAGTTGAAAAGAACAGTCCTGTAATGCTGACTCCCAGTGTTGTTTAAAATCATCATTTAGGGGGAAGACTTGTGGAAAGAGCCTGATTCTTAGGCCCTTGGGGACTATTCCACAGTCTAGGTACTCTTTAAGATAGTGTATGTCCCACCAAAGTTTTGATTTTTTTGTTAAGAGTTTGTATAATTTATTAAAGGTAAAGTGGGTAATCTCCTGTTGTTCTATTAGTTCCTTATTATCCATTTTACATTGGGTAAGTTTAGTAATCATTTTATCCCATTCTTTGTTACCCAATTGAGTCATTTTGATATCTTATCTTTTCCTTAATTTCTATATACTGGCAGGGAGAGGAGAGAGAGAGAAAAAAAAAAAAAAAAAAATAAAAAAAAAAAGGTTCTAATTGAACACCATACACAACAACTAAAAGATGTAACAGAACAAATCAAAGAGATCATCAGTAGCTTTGATGAAAAACATAAGGACGAGAAATTCCACCAAAGAGACACCAATATAAAAGAATCTATTGAAGGCCTAAATAAACAATTGATAGAATCCAAAGAACAGAAACTAATTAGAGATAAATTAGCGTATAAGCAGAGGGAAGCCTATATCTGGCCAGACTGTAAATCAAAGATAAGGGGAAGAAGGGAATTCCCAAGTCGCCTTCATAGCGCCTCAGACTCATCTTCCTCTAGAGAGAGAAAAACGTATGAGAAACGGGGAGCTTGGGGTACACAACGCAAACAAAGACCTGCCACCAGAGGAGACTATGAATATAAACGAGGACCTCCACAGAGAGAAATAATGTTATCAAACAGGGAAGAAAGTCACAAATACTTACCCAAACGCAAAATTGAAGAGAGTAATGCAGGGGGAGGGGAGCAGGATGAAGAAAGTAGAGATAGGCGAGATTTTTTAGGAGAATGCAGAATAAACGCAGAAACGCACGGAGGAAAGCAAACAGGAAACGATCAAAAGGCCCCTGTACAACCGATAAAAAAATGGACCCTGTTTCCCGACTCCCATCCAAAATAGTGGAATCCGACACTAGACAAAGTGAGGGAAAACAAGATATAATAAATCTATCACATTATACCTTAACAGAGGATCAAAACAAATTATTGAAATTAGGTCTAAATTTCTGCCCATCGAAGAGGATGGACACTTTTGAAACTATTAAGGACCTCCATCTTTTTTCGAGAAAAATGATATGTAAAGTACAATTTATGCCCAAGGATGGAGAAGATAGAAATAGAGATATCCCCTCAGAGGAACAACTAGAACAAGACATGATGGATCTAGCACAGGAAGTGGCAGGGCTAACAACTAGAGAACATAAAGAGGTAAAATTCAAAAAAACATCCAACTACTATCCCCCATTAGGAATCAACCACAACGTGGCAACTTTTACAAACATGGTGATATCGGATATAGAGAATTTGTCGAAAGAGAGACAATATTCTTCCAACGTGAGTGAGGACACAAGAATAGCATTAAAACAACTAGAAACCAATCACCAAATAATTGTAAAACCCGCGGACAAGGGAGGGAACATAGTAGTTATGACAACTGATCAATATGAGGAAATGTGCATGCGCATATTAGACAATAAAGACTGGTATGCTAGGGCCTCCACGTCCAGGCTCGCTGGAGATGCCCGGGACTACAACAATCTCATTCACCAGGCACACGAACAGGGTGTAATAGATGCCCACACGGCTGGCTTCCTGGAGTCCCCATGCCCTAAAATACCCACTTTTTATGCACTACCAAAGGTGCATAAATCGATGGAGAATCCACCTGGACGTCCTATCGTCTCGGGCATGGGGGCTCTGACGGAAAATGCCAGCCGCTATGTGGACTATCATTTGCAGCCCCTGGTGATGAGCCTGCCCTCATACGTCAAGGACACGGGCCATATTGTCCATGTCCTTGACGGTATCTGGGTCAGTCCTGAGGCCTTTTTGGTGACCCTGGACGTGGAGGCCCTATACTCCAGCATCCCACACAAGAAGGGGTTACAGGCAGTGGAGGTTTAAATGAACTTGATCTGGAAAGACACAACCATAACCTCTTCCTGCTTCGGCTCCTCGATTTCATCCTCACCCACAACCTCTTTCTCTTCAAAAACCAGTTGTACCATCAAACGCAAGGAACGGCGATGGGGACTACTTGTGCCCCATCGTTCGCCAATTTATATCTAGGCTGGTGGGAGAGGGGGTTGTGGGCTGAGGATGAATTGGCCAAGTACCTGTGCCACGCAGTAGCGTGGCACAGGTACATTGATGACATTCTGGTCATTTGGGAGGGGCCGAAGCAGGAACTGGATGAGTTTGTGCAACTGATAAATAAGAATACGGTAAACTTAAAATTTACATGTGAGTACAGTCAAACAAGAGTCACCTTCTTAGATATAGCAATTAGCAAAGACATGACTGGCCACATTTCAACAACCCTCTATAGAAAGGATACCGCAGCAAACACAACATTAAGAGCGAGTAGTTCCCATCCATCACACTTGCTTAACAGTATCCCATACGGAGAATACTTGCGCGCGCGGCGCAACTGCAGCACGATAGAATCCTTTCAAGAGGAAGCCAAAATAATACGGGATAGGTTGGCAGATAGGGGATATAAACAGTCTACCCTTAAGGCGGCATATAAAAAAGCAATGAAATCAGAGAGACAGACATTACTGTACAAACCAAGAAAAATAAAAAGTCAACAGGGTCCTGCATTAATTCTAACATATACCCCATCACATGGAAAAATACGTCAGATTCTGGAAAGACATTGGAGAATTCTATTGAATGATCCATATCTAAAAACATTTTTACCTAGAAAACCAAGGATCATCTTTAGACGATCCCAGAACATCAAAGACCGTCTGGTCCACAGCCACTACAATACTAACTTAAAAGAGGATTGCTGTAAGCAAAAGGGCACGTATCAATGTGGAGGGTGCAGCACATGTCGCTACATCCAAACAGGTCCATCAGTAGTAATTGCAAATAAAGGGGAATTTAGAGCGAGACATTTTGTCAATTGTCAAACAACGAACGTAATCTACCTGTTAATGTGCGGATGCGGGTGTTACTATATAGGAAAAACAAACCGCCAATTAAAAAGGCGGATTTACGAACATCAATACAATATCAAAAGTGGGAATAAAAAATTGCCAGTAGTCCGCCATTTTGCTTTACACCACAACAACGACCCTAGTTCCCTAAAAGTCTTTGGTCTAGATAGGATACACGCATCTCAACGTGGCGGGAATATAGAGAAAATAACATTACAGTTAGAGACAAAATGGATATACAAACTGGGGGCAACAAAATATCCTGGCTTAAATGATACTCTGAGCTTTGCCTCATTCCTGTAATAGCAGGGGATATGGGATGAGGCAACAAGACAAAAAGAATAGCAGAAATGTACATAAGGGGGGAGAGAGGAATTATAATAAAACAATGAGAACTGTATATCATTAATCAATCAATTTGCAAAATATGGTACAAATGGAATAAAAAAATGATAGAAAAACATAATGTACATGAATGTATGTAAACTGAGAACGGTCTGGCATGATATCAAGGAGTTGTTATGGGATAAAGTTGGTTTATAGGCGGACAAATCCCACTGCACACCCAAAGGCTCTGATCACTTCGACTTACAATATATACTGCCAACTAGGTGGCAAGAACCCACAATATTTATTACACTTACCGTAAAGCAGTTTCAGTTTGTATTCAGTGCATAGACACATATCAAGTGTTACACTAATTCATATAAATAATAAAAAATTACAAATAAAGGATAACAAGTAATTAAGTGCAATATCACTCTAAGGAAATAGTGCAATAGTGCAATTTTAATAAACCAATATTAACAATATTTTTATTAGAAGAAAAAGATGTGACCAATAGAATGTAAAGAGAACAGAGATCAATGTGTAATATCACTTTAAATGAATAAAGTAATCAATATAGGGACATAGGATGCTCATGCATCATATAGGCCTAAATAGGGCCATCATACCAACATTAATCTTTCCTTGCCCCAAGTACAAACATTAGCGTAATGGAAATGGAAAAATAGTGATGTTTTTCTCAAGATGTCGTCCAATGACAAAAATATAAAAAAACACAAAAGAGCGAGAGAGAGATACAATATTGCAATAGGGCTTGGTTACTTTCCCTATAGGAATAGGATGTATCATTATGAAACAAAATAGCGTGTAACATCAAGGTCTCCAAGAAAATGGAACCTCACTGAACAAACTGGCCGGTGACGCGTCGCGTCATTTCCGGCGGAAGCGCCGGAGGGGCGCGATCTGTGCACCAGCTGCTGGAACGCACATTATCACTTCCGGTTTTACAACCGGAGGTGTCTTGGAATGCGTCCTGAGCTGGGCGCATATAAGAAAGTCACCGGGGGAGCGTGGACAGGTATGCCTAGCGGGCGAGCGGACCGCCCGATACGGACATAGCAAGGGGGAAAATCCCCTTGTCCACACGCTCCAACTGCTAAAAACAAGGTAAGAACTTACCTCTTTCGGGGACAGAAGCACTAGAAGGACCAGGAAATATACCATATAAAAGTTAGGAGGTAAGAAATGAGTAGGGAAGGTATTTTGTATTATACAATCCTTCCTTCCTTTCTTCCCCACAGGCAATAAGGATAGTTGGATTATCCTGTGGTGTGCGCAGTGGGAAACAGCCAGCCCATTCGAAAACACAAAAAAGTTGAGAGTGCTTTTCCTCAAGCAAACAGGTATATATTACTGCCAGAGGCATGATTATTAACAAAAGCAGATGTGGAAATGTAATCAAATTACCAATGGTGTGCTTTGTTTAATGGGAAGCTCTAATTCCATTTAGGAGGCTATAAAAAAACCCATTTAAAGAGACAGCACAACATATATGAAAAAACTTCATCCTATCCCATAGGGCTGCAAATAGAGGGTATTCCCCAGCCAGACCTTTCTCAGGGAAGCCACATAATGGATAAAAAGATATTTGCAACAATACAATTTTCAGAAAAGGTACATTATTGCTTATATAGAGATATATATATATATATTTGCTTACTACAGCGTTGTACCAATAATAAGCAAATACATACAATAAAGAATGGATAAAATAAATGGATAAGATAGCTACGTGATTATATACATAAATATGAATACATCATGTCAGATATATCATATACTGTATTGTGTCTTTATCTAGGTGAAAGGGCATTGATAAAGCCGATTTAGCAAGGCGAAACATGTCTGCCCACATGTGCTCACCTGTAAGGTATTGTTAGAAGGCAACGATCGATCAACCTGTTTAAGATGTAATTTTCATGTTTTCATGTTTGATGACATTATAAGATTTAATGTATGAAATTGTGCTTTTTAATGATATTATATGTATGTATTGAAAAATTAATTAAACACGCAATAATTTTACAATAAGATCTAAGGTGTGGTCATAATCAGAGACAATTTTGAAAGCGGGACACCTAACCCGAAAACTAAGGTGTAAGAGTATCTATAGATACATGACTATTTCTAGGAGTCTCTATAGATACATGACTATTTCTAGAAATCTCTATAGATACATGACTATTTCTAGAAATCTCTATAGATACATGACTATTTCTAGGAGTCTCTATAGATACATGACTATTTCTAGAAATCTCTATAGATACATGACTATTTCTAGGGGTCTCTATAGATACATGACTATTTCTAGGGGTCTCTATAGATACATGACTATTTATAGGGGCCTCTATGGATACATGACTATTTCTAGAGATGTCTATAGATACATGACTATTTCTAGAGATGTCTATAGATACATGACTATTTCTAGGGGTCTCTATAGATACATGACTATTTCTAGAAATCTCTATAGATACATGACTATTTCTAGGAGTCTCTATAGATACATGACTATTTCTAGACATCTCTATAGATACATGACTATTTCTAGGGGTCTCTATAGATACATGACTATTTCTAGGGGTCTCTATAGATACATGACTATTTCCAGGAGTCTCTATAGATACATGACTATTTCTAGAGATCTCTATAGATACATGACTATTTCTAGGACTCTCTGTAAATACATTATTATTTCTAGGGGTCTCTATAGATACATGATTATTTCTAGAGATCTCTATAGATACATGACTATTTCTAAGGGTCTCTACATATACATGAGTATTTCTAGGGGTCTCTTTAGATACATGACTATTTCTAGGAGTCTCTATAGATGCATGACTATTTCTAGAGATCTCTATAGATACACGACTATTTCTAGAGATCTCTATAGATACATGACTATTTCTAGAGATCTCTATAGATACATGACTATTTCTAGGACTCTCTGTAAATACATTAGTATTTCTAGGGGTCTCTATAGATACATGACTATTTCTAGGGGTCTCTACATATACATGAGTATTTCTAGGGGTCTCTATAGATACATGACTATTTCTAGAGATCTCTATAGATACATGACTATTTCTAGAGATCTCTATAGATACATGACTATTTCTAGAGATCTCTATAGATACATGAGTATTTCTAGGGGTCTCTATAGATACATGAGTATTTCTAGGGGTCTCTATAGATACATGAGTATTTCTAGGGGTCTCTATAGATACATGACTATTTCTAGAGATCTCTATAGATACATGACTATTTCTAGAGATCTCTATAGATACATGACTATTTCTAGAGATCTCTATAGATACATGACTATTTCTAGAGATCTCTATAGATACATGACTATTTCTAGAGATCTCTATAGATACATGACTATTTCTAGGGGTCTCTATAGATACATGAGTATTTCTAGGGGTCTCTATAGATACATGAGTATTTCTAGGGGTCTCTATAGATACATGACTATTTCTAGAGATCTCTATAGATACATGACTATTTCTAGAGATCTCTTTAGATACATGACTATTTCTAGGAGTCTCTATAGATGCATGACTATTTCTTGAGATCTCTATAGATACACGACTATTTCTAGAGATCTCTATAGATACATGACTATTTCTAGGACTCTCTGTAAATACATTAGTATTTCTAGGGGTCTCTATAGATACATGACTATTTCTAGGGGTCTCTACATATACATGAGTATTTCTAGGGGTCTCTATAGATACATGACTATTTCTAGAGATCTCTATAGATACATGACTATTTCTAGAGATCTCTATAGATACATGAGTATTTCTAGGGGTCTCTATAGATACATGAGTATTTCTAGGGGTCTCTATAGATACATGACTATTTCTAGAGATCTCTATAGATACATGAGTATTTCTAGGGGTCTCTATAGATACATGAGTATTTCTAGGGGTCTCTATAGATACATGACTATTTCTAGAGATCTCTATAGATACATGACTATTTCTAGGGGTCTCTATAGATACATGAGTATTTCTAGGGGTCTCTATAGATACATGAGTATTTCTAGGGGTCTCTATAGATACATGACTATTTCTAGAGATCTCTATAGATACATGACTATTTCTAGAGATCTCTATAGATACATGACTATTTCTAGAGATCTCTATAGATACATGACTATTTCTAGAGATCTCTATAGATACATGACTATTTCTAGAGATCTCTATAGATACATGACTATTTCTAGGGGTCTCTATAGATACATGAATATTTCTTGGGGTCTCTTTAGATACATGAGTATTTCTAGGGGTCTCTATAGATACATGACTATTTCTAGAGATCTCTATAGATACATGACTATTTCTAGAGATCTCTATAGATACATGACTATTTCTAGAGATCTCTATAGATACATGACTATTTCTAGAGATCTTTATAGATACATGACTATTTCTAGGGGTCTCTATAGATACATGAGTATTTCTAGGGGTCTCTATAGATACATGAGTATTTCTAGGGGTCTCTATAGATACATGACTATTTCTAGAGATCTCTATAGATACATGACTATTTCTAGAGATCTCAATAGATACATGACTATTTCTAGAGATCTCTATAGATACATGACTATTTCTAGGGGTCTCTATAGATACATGAGTATTTCTAGGGGTCTCTATAGATACATGAGTATTTCTAGGGGTCTCTATAGATACATGACTATTTCTAGGGTTCTCTACATATACATGACTATTTCTAGGGGTCTCTATAGATACATGACTATTTCTAGAGATCTCTATAGATACATGACTATTTCTAGGGGTCTCTATAGATACATGACTATTTCTAGGGGTCTCTATAGATACATGACTATTTCTAGAAATCTCTATAGATACATGACTATTTCTAGGAGTCTCTATAGATACATGACTATTTCTAGAAATCTCTATAGATACATGACTATTTCTAGAAATCTCTATAGATACATGACTATTTCTAGGAGTCTCTATAGATACATGACTATTTCTAGAAATCTCTATAGATACATGACTATTTCTAGGGGTCTCTATAGATACATGACTATTTATAGGGGCCTCTATGGATACTTGACTATTTCTAGAGATGTCTATAGATACATGACTATTTCTAGAGATGTCTATAGATACATGACTATTTCTAGGGGTCTCTATAGATACATGACTATTTCTAGAAATCTCTATAGATACATGACTATTTCTAGGAGTCTCTATAGATACATGACTATTTCTAGACATCTCTATAGATACATGACTATTTCTAGGGGTCTCTATAGATACATGACTATTTCTAGGGGTCTCTATAGATACATGACTATTTCCAGGAGTCTCTATAGATACATGACTATTTCTAGAGATCTCTATAGATACATGACTATTTCTAGGACTCTCTGTAAATACATTATTATTTCTAGGGGTCTCTATAGATACATGATTATTTCTAGAGATCTCTATAGATACATGACTATTTCTAAGGGTCTCTACATATACATGAGTATTTCTAGGGGTCTCTTTAGATACATGACTATTTCTAGGAGTCTCTATAGATGCATGACTATTTCTAGAGATCTCTATAGATACACGACTATTTCTAGAGATCTCTATAGATACATGACTATTTCTAGAGATCTCTATAGATACATGACTATTTCTAGGACTCTCTGTAAATACATTAGTATTTCTAGGGGTCTCTATAGATACATGACTATTTCTAGGGGTCTCTACATATACATGAGTATTTCTAGGGGTCTCTATAGATACATGACTATTTCTAGAGATCTCTATAGATACATGACTATTTCTAGAGATCTCTATAGATACATGAGTATTTCTAGGGGTCTCTATAGATACATGAGTATTTCTAGGGGTCTCTATAGATACATGAGTATTTCTAGGGGTCTCTATAGATACATGACTATTTCTAGAGATCTCTATAGATACATGACTATTTCTAGAGATCTCTATAGATACATGACTATTTCTAGAGATCTCTATAGATACATGACTATTTCTAGAGATCTCTATAGATACATGACTATTTCTAGAGATCTCTATAGATACATGACTATTTCTAGGGGTCTCTATAGATACATGAGTATTTCTAGGGGTCTCTATAGATACATGAGTATTTCTAGGGGTCTCTATAGATACATGACTATTTCTAGAGATCTCTATAGATACATGACTATTTCTAGAGATCTCTTTAGATACATGACTATTTCTAGGAGTCTCTATAGATGCATGACTATTTCTAGAGATCTCTATAGATACACGACTATTTCTAGAGATCTCTATAGATACATGACTATTTCTAGGGGTCTCTATAGATACATGACTATTTCTAGGGGTCTCTACATATACATGAGTATTTCTAGGGGTCTCTATAGATACATGACTATTTCTAGAGATCTCTATAGATACATGAGTATTTCTAGGGGTCTCTATAGATACATGAGTATTTCTAGGGGTCTCTATAGATACATGACTATTTCTAGAGATCTCTATAGATACATGACTATTTCTAGGGGTCTCTATAGATACATGAGTATTTCTAGGGGTCTCTATAGATACATGAGTATTTCTAGGGGTCTCTATAGATACATGACTATTTCTAGAGATCTCTATAGATACATGACTATTTCTAGAGATCTCTATAGATACATGACTATTTCTAGAGATCTCTATAGATACATGACTATTTCTAGAGATCTCTATAGATACATGACTATTTCTAGAGATCTCTATAGATACATGACTATTTCTAGGGGTCTCTATAGATACATGAGTATTTCTAGGGGTCTCTATAGATACATGAGTATTTCTAGGGGTCTCTATAGATACATGACTATTTCTAGAGATCTCTATAGATACATGACTATTTCTAGAGATCTCTATAGATACATGACTATTTCTAGAGATCTCTATAGATACATGACTATTTCTAGAGATCTTTATAGATACATGACTATTTCTAGGGGTCTCTATAGATACATGAGTATTTCTAGGGGTCTCTATAGATACATGAGTATTTCTAGGGGTCTCTATAGATACATGACTATTTCTAGAGATCTCTATAGATACATGACTATTTCTAGAGATCTCAATAGATACATGACTATTTCTAGAGATCTCTATAGATACATGACTATTTCTAGGGGTCTCTATAGATACATGAGTATTTCTAGGGGTCTCTATAGATAAATGACTATTTCTAGGGGCCTCTATAGATACATGACTATTTCTAGAGATCTCTATAGATACATGACTATTTCTAGAGATCTCTATAGATACATGACTATTTCTAGAGATCTCTATAGATACATGACTATTTCTAGGGGTCTCTATAGATACATGACTATTTCTAGAGATCTCTATAGATACATGACTATTTCTAGGGGTCTCTACAGATACATGAGTATTTCTAGGGGTCTCTATAGATACATGACTATTTCTAGAGATCTCTATAGATACATGACTATTTCTAGGACTCTCTGTAAATACATTAGTATTTCTAGGGGTCTCTATAGATACATGACTATTTAAAGGGGCCTCTATGGATACATGACTATTTCTAGGGGTCTCTATAGATACATGACTATTTCTAGAGATCTCTATAGATACATGACTATTTCTAGAGATCTCTATAGATACATGACTATTTCTAGGGGTCTCTATAGATACATGAGTATTTCTAGGGGTCTCTATAGATAAATGACTATTTCTAGGGGCCTCTATAGATACATGACTATTTCTAGAGATCTCTATAGATACATGACTATTTCTAGAGATCTCTATAGATACATGACTATTTCTAGAGATCTCTATAGATACATGACTATTTCTAGGGGTCTCTATAGATACATGACTATTTCTAGAGATCTCTATAGATACATGACTATTTCTAGGGGTCTCTACATATACATGAGTATTTCTAGGGGTCTCTATTGATACATGACTATTTCTAGAGATCTCTATAGATACATGACTATTTCTAGGACTCTCTGTAAATACATTAGTATTTCTAGGGGTCTCTATAGATACATGACTATTTAAAGGGGCCTCTATGGATACATGACTATTTCTAGGGGTCTCTATAGATACATGACTATTTCTAGAGATCTCTATAGATACATGACTATTTCTAGGGGTCTCTACATATACATGAGTATTTCTAGGGGTCTCTATAGATACATGACTATTTCTAGGGGTCTCTGTAAATATATGAGTATTTCTAGAGATCTCTATAGATACATGACTATTTCTAGGACTCTCTGTAAATACATTATTATTTCTAGGGGTCTCTATAGGTACATGACTATTTCTAGGGGTCTCTGTAAATACATGAGTATTTCTAGGGGTCTCTATAGATACATTTCTGGGGGGGGGGGTTCGAAGTACAACACAGGCAAAAGGAATATTAATTTGGCCTAATGGTCCCTCTTTTTTTATATAGAACTAGCCCTTTATATACCAGGGGCTGGTCTCTGCGGAAGCTGGGGAATCTCAATCATCCTCCAAGGCTTGGGATACCAACCCCCATGCAAGGTGTGCCCAGGATGGGTGGGGACACATTTTTTCAGTAAAAAAAAAATTTAAAAGGCCTAAACAAAGGCCAAAATTTGGGTCTGGCCATATCAAACCAAACTGGCAATATTTGGGTCGGATTTACATCTGACTTGATTCCACAGCAGGGCAGGCCCCTGCACTGGGTGTACCCGGCAGGTACCAGTACCTCTGTGTTAGGGTGAGCGCTGCACACCCGTCTCACAGCATTTCACCTACCTCCATGGCTGCATGCAGCCGTCATCCATCTTCCCTCAGGGCTGCTTCCAGCTGCCGCCCTTCCCCCAATGCTTCCTCCTTGCATGGTCAGGTGCGCACACGTCTCCGTCCACTAGAGGGCGAGCGCACAGGATCCCTGAGATTTAAAGGGCCTGTACAGCACTGATTGGTGTTTATGTCATCCAATCCTGCATCATCTTCCCCTATTTAAACAGGCACTTCCTTCCTTCAGTGCCGGATCTTGGTCTCTCCATGCTTGTTGAAAGTCAGACATACTTGGATTGCTCACCTGTGTACCGACTCTGAACCTTTGGTGCCTGCCCTGACCTCGGCTACTCACCTTTTCTGTGAACCTGTGCTGCCAGCCCCGACCTCTGCCTGTACTTACTACGCCTTTTGCCTGCCACTTGTGTACCTCGCTGAACCTCGGCTGACTGTGGGACTGGGCCGCTGTTGGGGGGTAGCGACCTGGGGGTCACTCGCCGCACAAGACCAACCTGCCTTGCGGTGGGCTCTGGTGAATACCGGTGGCCCCTTAGACTCCGCTCCCCTGACACGGTACCTGCTATCGGTTCCACAGTTAAAGCGGATCCACACACGAGTCCGCTCCATTCGGTCCGTGACACCCTACACCTTGGATGGTTTCACCTCATTACCTATGCAGGCTTCATGGCTGTGCAGTAATTAGGACTAAGGACTGTCAGACAGGGTCAAATTGTCCATTGCGAGAGCCTTTCCCTCCTTTTAATTTTTTGCTTTCTTTTTTCTCTTTTAATTTATCCTCTGTTTATTTTGTTAATCTGTTCCTGCTACCATTTCCTTTCTTTCCTTCTAGTCGTTTTCTTTCTTTCTTACCCTATATTCTTTGTTTCTTTCTTTCAGCTGTTTTTTCTTCTTTCCATCTTCTTTTTTTCTCCAATTCCTTTTCTCTCTCTGTCCTGCTTTTTTCTGTCATTCATTTTGTTCTTTCTTTGTTTCTGTCTTGCATTCTATGCTTTTGTTCTTTCCTTGTTTCTTTCCATTTTTAAAGATGTTTTTATTTATTTACATCTATTCTTTCTATTTTTGTCATTCCTTTTGTCTTTCTTTCTTTTTTTCCTGTCATTGCTTCTAAGCTTTCATTCTCTATTTCTCTTTCTTTCTGTCATTCCTTCTATTATTTATGTCTTTCAATTCTTTGCCAGTGTTCACCATACATGCAACTTTAGCAACATGTATGGAGTATCGTAACACACTGCAGGGGCCTATTGAGACTTTGAGGCTGATTCATTGCTAACACCAGGTATTGGCAGATGAGTGTCTGTATAGCGGCGCTTAGAGCAACCGCTAGTAGACGCTGTAAGCGGGTATCAGCGCTGTAACAGAGCGCCTCAGTCTCTGTAGTAACCTTGCTGACATTGATGAATGTGATGTGTGTTGGGTACTCTAACACCAGTATAGCGCTGCAGGGAGCGAGAGGTAGCGCCAGCTCAGTGCGACCGACTCTCGGCGCTCCGCATCATACTTATAAAAGAAGGACACACACACACAGCGTGGGTACTCTAAATCTGGGTGTTGTAGCATAGAGCGCCAGACGCTGTGTGATTAAAGTCTGTTTTTGAACACATATCCACCTGTAACAAAACAAAAACACATGGAATGACATTTTTGTAACATTGAGACATTAACACTTTAATGCCAGACCTGTAGTGACAATTCTGCATGAAAATATAAAGTTAAAAATGTTTCTAAAAGTGTATGGGAGAGCGACAGTGAGCGAAAGGTAATGCCTGGCGCTCTGGAAGCTAGAGCGCTGGCGCTATACACTGAGCTGCCTGTAATAATACATGTGACGCTACATGGCGCTGTTACAGGTGCTCACCAGTTTTCTTTTCATAAATGTGGTTTTGCGTACCGTGCCCGGCGTTCACCAGACGCTGCCTGCCGCTACGAGGCGCTACCTGGCGCTATCCCTTCTTAAATAACCAGCCGCTGGGCCAGAATGATGGGGAAGCCAGCTTTAGTACATCTCATATGCACTGCCTTATCAATTGTAATTGTATCAAATACTGTTTTCCATTTTGAGTTATTCTTCCCTCGATCTGTCTTCACAGCCGATACTCACCCCCCGCTGGTGTCCTGCGGCTTCGTTGCCCTGGTAACTCATCCGCGTCCATTGTAGTTTGTGAGCTGACGTTGTGTTGCCCTCTCTTTTGATTGGCTCCTTCCTCCCTCGCTCTCATTGGTTCCCGGACGACTTCCTGGTGACGGCGCATCCGGACTTCCGTCGGCGGCGTGAGTGCGGTCGGCGTGATGGCGGCGAGAGGTGAGTCTATACTTTACTCTATTTAAATGTTTTCTTACATACCATGCTTCTATCTATGACTAAGGACCCCAGCTGTCCGAAACGCGTAAGCTTTGCATGGCGCTTCTTACATTTGCCAGGGTCTGACATTGTTTTTAGCTGCCTTTTTGGATATGGAGATGATTTTGAAAGTATCTTGATTAAAGTATTTGGACTTTTAGGAGTGCTGACCTTTTGCTTCTTTCTGTGTATACTTTGGGGCTTTGGGACTCCCCTTGGTCTTGCACCCTCATAATCCAGAGTGCGTTTATACCCCCTTTTTTTTTGCCTGCTGAAAGCCAGCATGTAGGTAAGTGTCTGTGCGATACACACAGCACGGTGGGAGCGGGGAAGGCCGGTCGCACTGTCAGTGCATGGCGGAAGTCAAATTGTACAGCTGATAGTGCGGCCTGCCTCCCCCGCTCCCATCATGCTGTGTGACATGCCGGCTTCCCCGTCATTCTGGCCCAGCGGCTGGCTGCAAGCCAACTTGCGCCACAGCCAGTCGCTGGGCCAGAACGATGGGGAAGTCGGCATGTAGGTAAGTGTCTGTGCGATACACACAGCACGGTGGGAGCGGGGAAGGCCGGTCGCACTGTCAGTGCACGGCGGAAGTCAAATTGTACAGCTGATAGTGCGGCCGGCCTCCCCCGCTTCCATTATGCTGTGTGACATGCCGGCTTCTCCGTCATTCTGGCCCAGCGGCTGGCTGCGGGCGCAAGTTGGCTTGCAAGCCAGCTTGAGCCCGCAGCCAGACGCTGGATCAGAACGATGGGGAAGTCGGCATGTAGGTAAGTGCCTGTGCGATACACACAGCATGGTGGGAGCGGTGAAGGCTGGTCACACTGTCAGCGCGTGGCGGAAGCCAAATTGCACAGCTGACAGTGCAGCTGGCCTCCCCCGCTCCAACCGTACTGTGTGTATTCCACTCCAGATGAGTGATTCTCAAACGCTTGATTCAGGCCTGAAACTAATTTTTAGGACGTTCGCTCATCTCTAGTTTTGGCAGCTCATAACTCCTAACATGTAGAGGAAAAAATCCTATGTGTGTGCAGGCAAGTACAATAAAGTATGCACAAACAATAGAAAAGCCTGCCCATCAACCGAGGGCTTAATACGTAAGCCCACACTATTTATTTATAGTTTAGTCTTTCTTTTTTTTCCCTGCCAGTTTTCACTTAAACACAAACTAGGAATGGCAATCGAGATAACGCTTTCTGCTAAAGACTAAACATATTGGCCCTCGAGGCGGCACAGATTGTTAGCCGCGCAAGATTGGGGAATCAGCGTGTTTTCCATTTCCAGTCTGATCAGATTGGTAACGTGCATGCGGCGGGGAAACCGCACAACGCAGGTGCAGGAAATGATGGCTCTCAATAGACCATCTGTCTGCTGCTATTTAAGGTATGCAATGCATAGTGCAGCCGTGGCAGCTAGTGTCGGAATTTTTGCAGAAGGCGGTAGTTTTATGCATGTGTTGGGTAAAAGTACAACTTCAGCTTTTGCACCATGTGAAAAAAGAAAACTTTTCTAAATTGCAATGTGGCTAAATGAAACCTCTCCAAAAAGGGTTCCAAAGGCTCCCTTATCTATCACTGATAACAAAGGTTAAATAATAATTTACTTTCATCATGTGCAGTTCCAAGACATAGGCCTCGATTCAATAAGGAGGTTGGTCACTACCAGAAACCACATTACCACGGTGGCTCTGTAATTCTCTGGAGAAAGGTAAGATTTCTTCTGTTTTAGCCATAAATGAGCAGGAGGGCATCTGCAGACGGGATACCTCCCTACGCCCAGAACAACACCCATTTTGCCTGTGTGTGTTTGGGGCACGGATTTTTTTGCAATTAAACCATGCCCCCAGCATTAAAGGGAAACCCCACCTAAGAGTTACATAATAACAGTTATACAGGCAAGCTCCCCCACACACATGCAAGCCACCCACACACACAAGCAAGTCCCACACACACAAGCAAGCCCCTCACATACAGGCAAGCCTCCCCACACACACAAGCAAGTCCCACACACACAAGCAAGCCCCTCACATACAGGCAAGCCTCCCCATACACACAAGCAAGTCCCACACACACAAGCAAGCCCCTCACATACAGGCAAGCCTCCCCACACACATGCAGGCTACCCCCCTACACCCATGCAGGTAAGCCCCCCACATATATGCAAGCCCCCCCCACACATGCAGGCTAGCCCCTTACACCTATGCAGGCTACCCCCACATACATGCAAGCCACCCCACACACATGCATGCAGGCTAGCCCCACACACACATGCAGGCTAGCCCCCCCCCCACATTCATGCACCCACCCTCACACACACATGCAGTCTAGCACACCCCCACACACACACTTGTAGGCTAGCACACCCCCCCCACACACTTGCAGGCTAGCCCCCTCGTACACACACATGTAGCCTACCCTCTCACACACTCATGCAAGCGAGCCCCCCCCCCCACACACACACACACACTCTGCCTGAAACATACACATGCAGGCTAACACACACACATGCAGGCTACCCGCCACACCCATGCAGGCTAGCCCCACACACACACATGCAGGCCACACACACACACACACACACACACACACACACACACAGGCTATCCCCACACACACAAATGCTGCCTAAAACACACACATGCAGGCTACCCCCCCACACCCATGCAGGCTAGCCCCGCCCCACATACATGCACGCCCCCCCCCCACACACACATGCAGGCCACACACACGCACACAGGCTAGCCCCACACACACACATGCTGCCTAAAACACACACATGCAGGCTACCCCCCCACACCCATGCAGGCTAGCCCCGCCCCACATACATGCACACCCCCCCCCCACACACACATGCAGGCCACACACACGCACACAGGCTAGCCCCACACACACACATGCTGCCTAAAACACACACATGCAGGCTACCCCCCCACACCCATGCAGGTAAGATTCTCCACATGCATGCAAGACCCCCCCACAGACACATGCAGGCTAGCCGCAGTCGGGATACCTCCCTGCACCCAGAACAACATCCATTTTTCCTGTGTGTGGTGCACCGAATTTTTGCAATTAAACCATGCCCCCAGCCACAGCCTTAAAGGGAAACACCACCTAAGAATAACATAACAACAATTATACAGGGAAGCTCCCCCACACACATGCAAGCCCCCCAAACACAGGCAAGTCACCCACACATACAAGCAAGCCCCCCACATCCAGGCAAGCCCCCCCCCACACACATGCAGGCTACCCCCCCAAACTCATGCAAGTAAGCCCCCCACATACAAGCAAGCCCCCCCCACACACATGCAGACTAGACCCTGTTCTCTGGCATTTACAGCTTGAAGCATTATTTCTGAATATGGGCCTGGCAATTTTACTTTTAGTGGCACCTAAAAGTAGGGCTGTTAAAACAATCCTATAAGCCCACTGGCCAGCCCTATCTTATGGCCAATCCACCCTCTAATTTACAAGAGTTTATATTCAATGGTCTATTTTAAATACCATGCCTGTCTTGGACATAATAATTGATTAGCCATTTATTTGCTTTTAATCATTAGAATGTAAAGTGCCTAAATATGTAACGATCTGAATGGAGAATATAAATGGCCAGGAGTAATTCTTATTCTTCTCGGCACGGCCACTGACAAATTGTTGTACATTACAGAACTACACTAAATGATTCATCACACTGCACCCATCATTAGCAAAATATAAAAAAAAAATCCCTTATGTTTAGTAAATCAAAGTTGAGGCTGAAATTTAAATTAACAGTAAGAAAAAAATGAGACTACAAGCTTCATTAAACACTTCAATTTCAGGACACCTTGTGCGCTTTTGTAAATGTCTTGGCGTACAACTGAAAAAAAAAAAAAAAACTAAAGGGCTTACAGCTCAACGCAATCCCTATACAAAGCTCATATTGTCAGGTAGGGTAGTGAAACAAATAGAATCGAGCAAAATACAGCTTTTTTTTGCCTACTCTGCCTTTTGAAATCAATAGTTTGGTCTTCAGGCTGACCAAAACACTGTTTGATTTTGTTTTTTGTTTTTTGTCTTTTAATTGACAATGAACTTAAGATAATGAGGAAACTGTTTTTAGTGAATGGGGGGTCGGTTTAACCGGTTTACGGTATTTGGACCCTTATGAACCTGGTGGTTGTGTTTACAGTATTGATCTAGCGTTGGGGCCCTACTCCCAAAAAATTTACATAAAGAGGGGGGGTTCTCCTAATGCCTATTTAGCATGAGAAATCTGGGTGAGGGAGTTTTTATGGACCCTAGAAGGACGTCCCTTTCCTTCTTGTGACATTCTTATTAAATCATTCTTATCACTATTTACATGACATATGATGAACAACTGATGTGTCACTCAGTAATGCCATATACAATAAATTGGTTAAAATTACACAGTTTTCTGTGTGATTTATTAAGTCCTTAGTTGACAGTTTGTAGCAAGCATACAGTTTGTAGCAAGTAGAATACTCTCAATGAGGCTTTTTTACAGACGCGTTTCGTGGTAGGCCTTATTTTAATGTGATAAGTGACCTAGCATTGTAACAATACCCGTGCATAAATTTATTAATTTATATACCTTTTGGTTTGTGCGGTTGGATTATACAGGTATATTGTGGGGGTGTTCTGGATTACCCCACTCTTGTGGAACGGTAAGGCTTTTTTACAGATGCGTTTCGCGGTAGGCCGCTTCGTCAGTGTGTATTGCCTTTTAAATCTTGTGCGTTAGGTTGGCAGGAGTATGTTGTTTTGTGGACCAGTGAAGTCACGTGATGACACCGCCCACCCTCTGCCGAGGCGGCACTCAACTACTTGCTGCAAAAGACCACCTGAGAACATGCACCAAAGCACTGACATACCGTCCAGCCTAATATGATTTGGAATGCTACAGAAAGGTGGCGACAAGTATATAATTTATACTTCACTCGTCCACAAAGCAACATACTCCTGCCAACCAAATGCATAAGATTTAAAATGGCAATACACACTGACGAAGTGGCCTACCGCGAAATGCATCTGTAAAAAGCCTCATTGAAAGTACTCTACGTGCTACAAACTGTATGCTTGCTACAAACTGTATGCTTGCTACAAACTGTATGCTTGCTACAAACTGTATGCTTGCTACAAACTGTCGACTAAGGACTCAATCAATCACACAGAAAACTGTGTAATTTTAACCAATGTATTGTATATGGCATTACTGAGTGACACATATCAGTTGTTCATCATATCTCATGTAAATAGTGATGAGAATGATTTAATAAGAATGTCACAAGAAGGAAGGGACGTCCTTCTAGGGTCCATAAAAACTCCCTCACCCAGATTTCTCCTCCTAAATAGGCATTAGGAGAAACCTCCCCCTCTTTATGTTTTTAGAAAGCAAAATCTTCCTCAAACATGATCAAGATAAATTCAGAAATGCCCTAAAGAGAATAATTAAGGAAAGACTTAAACTGCTGCTGGAGCGAGTATGTAAGGCAGAAGAAGTGGGAATGCAATTGGAAACTAAGCCATGCACATCACTGCATCACCTGCTTGCTTACCCATGCGCACACCAGAGCTTTCTGAAATTAAAGTGGCGAATGTTTTAAAACTATGAGGGATTGAGCCTGCGGGCTGGTAGCTGAGTGTAACGGGCAGGTAGTTCTGCATACACCTTGCTAGTCCTGCACAGCTGCATAGCCATCAGGTCCTTTTATTATTATTGTCCACACCTGGCTGAGAGTATCTCTTATCTTATTCTTAGGCCCTTATTTATGAAGGAACAGCGACAGGTATGACCTCTCGCTACCTGGCGCTCTCCAATGCATTTCAATGGAACAATCTTTAAATATTAATAATTAATTATTATTATTATTATTATTTTTTTTTTTAAATGTGAAAAATTCTGTGACCACTTCTGCCATTTTAAATAATTTTTTTAAGGGGAAAAAAAAAATGTACAGAATTTATATTACAGGTCTGATATTAATGTATTCATATTACTAAATTATTTAAAAAAAACTTGTTTTTTTTGGTTTCCAAAAATATGGTGGTTTGGGGGTTAAAAAACTACTTTTAACCCATCGCCGCCAGCGCTCTGGAGTTTAAACATGCATTTTACAGCGCAAGAATTTTTTGAGCGTGATTTTTTAATGAATATGGTGGGAGCCGGTCGCTAGGGCCACTCGCTATCATGCGCTCCCATACAGCGCGGAACCTGTCAAATAGCAACTCCTCGCCCAATATTCAACATTACGGGAAACCGACTGAGTCGCTGTCAACAACCGAACAACGGCCAAGCACAGCGACTACTAGCGGGTGCTCTGAAAATGCCGCTACAGTCGCTCAACTGTTGCTACCTGCCGCTATTAAAGAATTGGCCTCCCTGCTACACACATATACACGATATTTCCATTTTCTTGAGTCTTTTGCTGGACACTAGAGGGAGCTCTTTGGATCTTTTCAGCCCTGTCATGTATCAGGGTTTCAGATAGTCCTTAGGCAGAAAATACCCTCTTGTCTGTTTTGCACAGGGCTAGTGGGCCTTTCACAAGCCAAAAGGATCCATCCTTCTATATCAATAAGACCACAAAGCTTCATTTAGACCAGGCCCAGCAAGTCTCTCTATGCTTCCCTGGGGCTGCTTGCCCTTATGTTATATTTTACCTGCTGTTTGCTCTATTTTAGTTGTCCTTATTAAAACCTTGTTACCCCCAAAATATTCCAGTATGACCCCTGGTTGTAAATCCTCTTGTCCAGGTGATGAGCCCTGTCTGTGGGACTCCCCTTAACACTGAGCATATTTTATTTTGATTTATCTTGATACACTTGCCTTTCACTCCTTTCCAATTGCATTGGGTTGGCATAGTAATTCCTTTCCCCACTGTCGCCTTGAATTGTTGCTCCTGTCAATGGCACCGCTTCAGGGGAGGGCTTCTCTCACCCCCCCTGCCTCGGGCCAGAGCTTCCGTCACAGGCACCACCTCAGACGAGGGCTTCTGTGATCGCTGCTGCATCCATCGGTCCAGGTACCACCGCCAGTGAACAGAAAACAGCAGTGTGGTGCAGGGGGGCTTATATGGCTGCTGCTACACTACAAGAGATGACAGTAGTGCACTGTGCTGTGTTGCACTCGCATGTGTTCACTTAAGTGTAGTGCAAATAAGAGGATCTTCACACAGCTGTGGGCTTCATCTACATACCCTTCAATTATCCCGTGAGGAATAGGACAATATTATTTTATTCCTGGTGCCTATCCCTTTATATCAAAAGACTTGTGTATCAAAAGCATTTTCAGGGTGTCCATATTTGGACATTAAAAACTAAAACAGTCCCCCTGCTGAGTTCCTCACACTCATGACCTGAGATGAAGCCACAGGGTCTGAGCTGGGGACGGCCCTTTGACAGGAAGTGTACACAGATGCTGCACAGATGTCCCAGCATCAATCCATGTACAGAATTGAGCCCAGCCCACAAAGCTGCATCTGTGCATACCATCCCCCATCCCCATACCTAATGTGGAACCAGATATATGGAGATCACCAGTTTTGACCCAGCCTGAAAACCCCATCTTTGTACTCTCCATCTGCGCCGTGGCAAGCCCAATAGTTTAACGCCAGAACCAGAATGGTGTGAGCTTCCAATTAGAAGATATCACCCAAAAATTGTTCTGGCAGTTCCTGGACTGCGAGAAAAATGGAGGGGGGGGGGACTTCCTTGGGGGGAGTTAGGATGCCAAGCATAAAAGCAGCCTTAGGTTGGACAAAACGGTCCATCACCTCGGGAGTCATCTGCACGTGTAAGTAGAGGTCCAAGGTTCCGCAGGCTGCCATATGCCCTTGGTGCTTGCCCTGCCCAACAATTCATCTGAATGCACTAAGTTACTGTCATTTCTGTTGTATCCGTAACCAGTACTCTGATCTCTGTATTTGTAATATTCTTATGCTTGTAATTACTGCCTAGTGTGCACCTTCACATTAAAATATATATTTAACTTGATCTGACTTTTTGCCTTAAATTGGACCAAAACCCACAGCAATCAGCCCAGGAATCTATAAGATTCCCGGGCCAATCGATTCCCTTCCCCCTGGGGCATCCAAAATCGTGTGAAATCCTCCAGGTCACCCATACACTTTCTTTCCTGGTCCAATGGCACATGTGGACGCATCCCTGCTATCCCTCTAGCATGGTGCGTTTCCTCGCCAGGCACTTGTGAATGGCCGGCACGGGCACACTACCTGTTAGAGGGAAGCAGAGGGATGCGGCCGTTAGTGCACTTGACTTAGATGAAGGCCTAGTCGATGTGGATCTGAGCGCGCTGGTTGGATGAGCAGCCTTGCATGCTCCGTAGGACCGGGAAGCGATGAGTTGGTTTTGGCTACTTGGAGGGCTTCACACAGGGGGCACCCCCAATCAGGGTTAGTCAAAATCCTGGGTTTTGGTCCACTTTAACCTTAATAAGGGTGTCCATTCCCCTTGGCTTGACTGTGTTACATGATTCCCTGTCATCAGCAGGCCCCCTTTATTCAAATAATCCATGGTGCAAGAGATGTAAACATGACCTGTTTGTGGCCAGTGAAGCTCCATATGCACTATTTGGTCGCATGGTGGAGGACGCAGTTGTGCTGAAGAATGTGTCCTTTTTTTAGGTTTTCCCTATAGCTATGCATGGAGAAAATACGGTAGTTTGCACCAGATAATGACACACCTATGAATTGTAAAGGGGGCTTTTCTATTGGTGAAAAAAGCTCAATTAAAACAGACCAGAACAGTTGGACAGGAATGCCTGTCACCAAAATTCATGGAAATAATAGTGCTCAGCAGAATGAAGATGTTGTGTGCCGACATTTATAGTAGTTTATAGTAGCCAGTGCTGTCACAAGTTTGCTTTAATCATTGTCTTTGTAAAGTAAAGATATCCTGACACACCGGGAAAGGCTCATCTTCCGAAATGTAAATATATATTGAGCTGCTGACATTTTCCTTTCGCACATTCATACGGTAAGCACAGGTAATAAAATTGACATACAATGCCACAGTGTGATGCAAATGTCACATCCTTATTTAAGGTGGCTTAATGCTACATTTATAGAGGTCATAGGAGCGTTGTCGATGAGACTCAGATGGAAATGTCACCGTCTTCAGGCGTGGAGGTAAGGCAAGCTCATTTCTGGCTGGGGTCTAATTTGAAATTCATCCTTGTGTTTATGCAGGGATATCATTATTGAGGATAGAAGAACAAACACGGGACAGCCAGAGATTGGACGTAGCTAAATTTACAGATGTAAAAAAAGTATTTGAGCATTATCCAATGTCACATGGGACACTAGACCACATGAGTGTATACAGCAATAATTTAGCAAATTGTTTTCGAGCTACATTCATGCTATTTTTGTAGCAACTTCGCCAACAGCCATAACTGGGAAATGGTGGAACCATCCACAGGGCTGCCTAGGTACCATTCAGCAAAGTCCTGATTAACCACACCCATTGGCCATGCCACAAAAACATGAATGATAAATAATCTTTTGCACTATAAGACGCACTTATTTTTCCCCAAAAGTAGGGGGAAATGTCAGTGCGTCTTATCAGGTGAATGTGGAAAAAAAAGGAAAACAGTCAACTCACCTTTCCATCCTTCCCACTTGTGCTGTCCCCCCTCCTCTGCTGTATCTGCCACCTCTTCTCCGTAGCTCCTTTGTACAGCAGGTAAATGTGGCCATGCCCACCGCTGTATGAAGCCCGTTGTCTGTGTGTGCTGGCACCCCGGAGAAGAAGTGGCGGGGGCAGCACGAGCGGCGAACGCAGCTATATCTACCGCTCATGCCCCCCGCAGGGCTTCCATGGAATCTCCTCTACTTCATTTATAACATAACAGGAGAGGAGGGGCCTAGAGCGGATTTCCCAGAGAAACATCCCCTCCTGTGATGTCATTGGGGGGACACGATTTAAAAAAAAAATGATTAAAAAATTTAAAAGAGGCCCCACTGTCAGTTTTAGTGATAAAATGAATGCTGGTTTTATCACTGAAAACTGTAAAAAAACTATTTTTTGTTAGATAGAAATTGTATCAAACAAAAATTGCCAAATGATTAAAATGTACCAAAACCCACCATGATCGATTCCCTCCCCTCGGGGCATCCTAATAAAGAAATTTTGAAATAGAAGAGCACTGAATGGAACTTCTGCCCTCTTGAGACCTAAGGGTTGCCTGCAAGAGATCTGTGCTTCGACTCTGGGGTCCGAAAGATTATAAAAATAGGAGACCCCCTGTAAGGACCTTCTTCCTGTGCTCTTGAGATATAATGGGTCATCTTTTGTGTAAGGTAGACCCCTGCTTTCAGAATTCTTATGTCTTTTCCCACTATGTCTCAGCTCCTATACTACTAATCTAGTGTACTTACTACTGAAGGAGATGTCTGTAGTGGCTTATTGTCTGTTCTCTTGAGAGCTAAATGTCCAAAAGACCCAAAAACAATACGTCTTGACCACATGACTGCCACTAGCCAAGCATGGAGCCAGATTTCACTGGGGCATTGAGGTGCAGGTAAGGAAAACATGGTGGCAGCTATGTATCAGCATGCCCCATGAAAAAAGATGTCCTCATCTTTTATCAGGGCTCTTCTTTGCCCCCTCTGATGTCTTCTTAATGGAAAGCCAGCACTCCATTTACAAATAAAGAATATTGAATCAAAATCATACAATCCTTGCAATCTTTATCTAGTGAACGATACAGTCCAAATAGTCTTTATCCGACGTTTCAGGGTGACATGTGCACCTTCATCAGGATTAAACAAACAAACAAACAAACAAACAGAGGATCTGCACAAGAGAAAAGGTTAAATACCCTCGAAACAGCAGAAAAGCCCGCCTGACGTCATTGATGATGTCATTGGTGATGTGGAACTTGTTCATTGGTGTGAATGAAACTCCTGCCCTCTTGAGACCAAAGTGTTGCCTGCAAGAGTCCTGTGTTTCGACCCTGGGGTCCGAAAGATTATAAAAATAGGAGACCCCCTGTAAGGCCTTCTTCCTGCACTCTTGAGATATAAAGGGCCATCTGTTGTGTAAGGTAGACCCCTGCTTGCAAAATCCTTATGTCTTTCATACTATGCCTCTGCTCCTATACTACTCAAGTCTGGTGCACCTATAGTGAACCAACAGCCTGGCACGGTTGTAAAAGTACGGTAGTGGCCATTTTGGAGCTTCCTCGCCCAACTGACATAACTGAAAAGCACAGTAGCAAGGAAGCCCAGCAGCACTTCCTGTTTGCAGGTCATGAGCCGCCATCTTGCTTTTAAAGTTTATCCCAGTAGGTGTTAGAAAAAGGTAAATTATTTTTTATACACAATGATCTAAATTGCCCGGGAGAGGGATTCATGGGAGCACTGTTTGTTGTATCGGTCTGATTTCATTCATTTTCGACTGTTGGTCAGCTTTAATACCGAAGGAGATGTCTGTAAGGGCTTACTGTCTCTTCTCCTGAGAGCTAAATGTCCAAAAGACTCATAAACAATACATCTTGACCACATGACCGCCAACAGCCAAGCATCAAGCCAGAATTACCCGGGGCAATGAGGTGCAGGTAAGGAGAACATAGTGGCTGCTGTGTATCAGCATGCCCCCCTTCCTACTTGTTGTTGGTCCATTTAAATGGCCTCTGTGTCAAGTTAAAAATGCAACTTAACAATTTCTTTCTTCCTTTCCTTTTCTCTCTATCTTTCTTTCTTCTATATGTTTATAAGTTACATTTCCATATAGCGGCTGTACTTCATGGTCCCTCTGTCCTTGTGTCACTTGTATTTCCTCCAGCTGAGAATAGGGTCACAGTGCAGCTTTGTAACATCTGTTAAGAGGCTTAATAACAATAAGCTTAATTTTCCTTTGCAGTCCAGCAGCTGATCAGAAAGCAGAAATCAATGTGTAAGTCTAAATAAAGTGATTTTGCGCACAGCGGTGGCTTCAGCCTGTCAGTGATTTGACATAGCAGGTAACAGGATTTCATCATGTCCAAATATTAATTAACTCCGGTCTTGTGTTTGTATTCTCGGTATAATTTTCTTCCTTTCTCTCGTTCTTTGTTTGCACCATTCTATCAAAGCCGTAATTAAAAAGCTGTTCTCAGCTCTGAAATTTGCCGACCTTGTTGGGTACGTTGCAATATTCGACTGATGCCGAGTTCTATATATAGAATAGAATTGTACAGGCTTCCTTGCATGTGTAGTGTGACCTAACTCTCACTGAAGGAAGCTGTGAAGTGGGGGTCATGGTTAAAGAAGGGGTACACCTTAAAATGTTAGAAAAGTGATGAAAACAGACTTGGCATTGGTTTTTCGGCTGTGTATCTGCATTTAAAATATAAATAAAGCATGATCAAGCCACCTGGCTTTCTTTTTTTTTTTATTTATTTTTTATTAACCCCTCAGTTCATGTAACTTATGTTTGGATTTATTTTGTCGACTTAATACTCAACTGTTTATCATAACCTCACCCAAAAAGAAGGGGGGGTTGTTACATAGCCATGTCTTCATTGGGGTATTTTCAATATTTATAAACTTATCAATCTATCACCCTCCTCCCCCCTTCCTCCTATTTCCATAATCACTTTAACAACTATCCTTCCAGCTACAATTCAAGAACTTATTCTTCTTTTATGACATCACATATCCTACTTAGAGCTATCTGATATTCTCTATTTCTTATTAGAGCAGACTCCCCCTCAATAATTGAGAGAACGGTCCTCCTCCATGTTCTAAGGTTGGGGACAGGTGTCTTACCCCAATATTTAAGAATTGCTTTCTTAGTTGCCCACACCTGGCTTTCTTGAGTGTATAGCATGAATTCATGCTAACTGAAGAAAACCTGTAAAGTGGGGTTATGGCTAAAAAAAAGGGAACACCTATAAACCTGTCCAAAGTGATATAATCATGACCTTGGATTTCTGTTGCATATTTACATTAAAGTGGACTTAAACCCAGGATAGTCAAAAGTTTTGACCATCCTGGGCTTTGGACCACTTACCTCGGGGGCACCCTAATTCAGGGTGCCCCGCTGTGGGAAACCCCCCAGGACGCCCGAACGGACTCACCTCTTCCTGGTCCCACGGCGTGTCTAGGAGCACCAGCTCTGACGACCACATCCTCCGCCTCCCTCTAACTGGGAAAGTGTCCACGTCAGCCATGCACAAATGCCTGGCACAGGCACGCACACTGCTAGAGGAAAGCGGGGGATGTGGCTGTCAGAGCCGCTGCTCTTAGACGAGGCGTGGGACCGGGAAGAGGTGAGTTGACTGCGTCGATCTAGAGGGGTTTCACACAGTGGGGAAAAGGACCATAACCCAGGATAGTCAAAATCCTGGGTTTTGATCCACTTTAAAAGCGTAAAAGCTAAATCAAGCCAACAGATTGTGTTGCGTAGCATGGCTCAGATCTCACTGTAGGAAACCTGTGAAATGGGATCATGCCTAAAAAGGGGCACAACTTGACACCTGTGCAAGGTGGTAGGATCAGAGTTGGCAGCACTGGTTTTCAGACGCATATTAGCATTTAAAGTATACCGTATTTGCCGGCGTATAAGACGACTTTCTGCCCCTGAAAAACCTGCCTTCAAGTGGGGGGGTCGTCTTATACGCTGGGTGCACGGCACTGTTACCTCTAAGGCAGGGGGTATTCAACCCGCTGGGCCGCTAGGATTCCGGGGCAGCTGGGAGGGAAGGCAGCGCGCCAGCCGGAGATGGGAGGAAAGGCAGCGGGCGGGGCCGGCGGCCGGGTGGAGGGGAAGGCAGTGGGTGGGGTCCGAGACCATGACGGAAGGCAGTGGGTGGGCCGTCGGCCAGGATGGAAGGCAGCGGGCAGGTGATTTATGGAGGAGCGGCCGGCTCAGCTGTCTGCTTCGATCGCAGGAGGCTGAGCGGTGCTCAATTAAAATAAGTTCTGCAGTGCACTGCTTAATATCCTCCGGGCAGCAACAAGGAGGACTATGCATTAGTTTGGCCCTGCATAGTTCTGTTTTCAGCTGCCCAGCGGATATAAAACAGTGCATGAAGCAGGACGTTTATGAGTGTGCGTCGCTCAGCCTCCTGGGATAGTTGCAGATGACTGAACCTTTTATCGACAGTCAGCTTTTCCCTGGGGCATCCTGAATCGGGATGCCCCCACTGTGTGAACCCCCCCCCCACAGGGGCACCTGTAGAAAACCACCTTTCCCTGCTTCAACTCTCTTTTCTTAGCTCTGTCCCATCCCATCTCTGTTCCCAGCTTTGTCCCATGACTCCCATCCCATCTCTCTTCTCTCAGCTCTGTCCCATCCCATCTCTCTATTATCCAAGCTCTGTCCCATCCCATCTCTCTATTCCCAGCTCTGTCCCATCCCATCTCTCTATTATCCAAGCTCTGTCCCATCCCATCTCTCTATTCCCAGCTCTGTCCCATCCCATCTCTCTATTATCCAAGCTCTGTCCCATCCCATCTCTCTATTCCCAGCTCTGTCCCATCCCATCTCTCTTCTCCCAGCTCTGTCCAAGCTCTGTCCCATCCCATCTCTCTTTTCCCAGCTCTGTCCCATCCCATCTCTCTTTTCCCAGCTCTGTCCCATCCCATCTCTCTATTCCCAGCTCTGTCCCATCCCATTCCCAGCTCTATTCCCAGCTCTATCCCATCCCATCTCTCTATTCCCAGCTCTGTCCCATCCCATCTCTCTATTCCCAGCTCTATCCCATCCCATCTCTCTTTTCCCAGCTCTGTCCCATCCCATCTGTCTATTCCCAGCTCTGTCCCATCCCATCTCTCTTTTCCCAGCTCTGTCCCATCCCATCTCTCTATTCCCAGCTCTGTCCCATCCCATCTCTCTATTATCCAAGCTCTGTCCCATCCCATCTCTCTATTCCCAGCTCTGTCCCATCCCATCTCTCTATTATCCAAGCTCTGTCCCATCCCATCTCTCTATTCCCAGCTCTGTCCCATCCCATCTCTCTTCTCCCAGCTCTGTCCCATCCCATCTCTCTATTATCCAAGCTCTGTCCCATCCCATCTCTCTATTCCCAGCTCTGTCCCATCCCATCTCTCTATTATCCAAGCTCTGTCCCATCCCATCTCTCTATTTGAGCTCTGTCCCATCCCATCTCTCTCTTCTCCCAGCTCTGTCCCATCCCATCTCTCTTCTCCCAGCTCTGTCCCATCCCATCTCTCTATTATCCAAGCTCTGTCCCATCCCATCTCTCTATTCCCAGCTCTGTCCCATCCCATCTCTCTATTATCCAAGCTCTGTCCCATCCCATCTCTCTATTCCCAGCTCTGTCCCATCCCATCTCTCTTCTCCCAGCTCTGTCCCATCCCATCTCTCTATTCCCAGCTCTGTCCCATCCCATCTCTCTTTTCCCAGCTCTGTCCCATCCCATCTCTCTATTCCCAGCTCTGTCCCATCCCATCTCTCTATTCCCAGCTCTGTCCCATCCCATCTCTCTTCTCCCAGCTCTGTCCCATCCCATCTCTCTATTCCCAGCTCTGTCCCATCCCATCTCTCTATTATCCAAGCTCTGTCCCATCCCACCTCTCTATTCCCAGCTCTGTCCCATCCCATCTCTCTTCTCCCAGCTCTGTCCCATCCCATCTCTCTATTCCCAGCTCTGTCCCATCCCATCTCTCTTTTCCCAGCTCTGTCCCATCCCATCTCTCTATTCCCAGCTCTGTCCCATCCCATCTCTCTATTCCCAGCTCTGTCCCATCCCATCTCTCTTCTCCCAGCTCTGTCCCATCCCATCTCTCTATTCCCAGCTCTGTCCCATCCCATCTCTCTTCTCCCAGCTCTGTCCCATCCCATCTCTCTTTTCCCAGCTCTGTCCCATCCCATCTCTCTTCTCCCAGCTCTGTCCCATCCCATCTCTCTATTATCCAAGCTCTGTCCCATCCCATCTCTCTATTCCCAGCACTGTCCCATCCCATCTCTCTTCTCCCAGCTCTGTCCCATCCCATCTCTCTATTCCCAGCTCTGTCCCATCCCATCTCTCTATTCCCAGCTCTGTCCCATCCCATCTCTCTTTTCCCAGCTCTGTCCCATCCCATCTCTCTATTCCCAGCTCTGTCCCATCCCATCTCTCTATTCCCAGCTCTGTCCCATCCCATCTCTCTCTTTTCCCAGCTCTGTCCCATCCCATCTCTCTATTCCCAGCTCTGTCCCATCCCATCTCTCTATTATCCCAGCTCTGCCCCATCCCATCTCTCTATTCCCAGCTCTGTCCCATCCCATCTCTCTATTCCCAGCTCTGTCCCATCCCATCTCTCTATTCCCAGCTCTGTCCCATCCCATCTCTCTATTATCCAAGCTCCGTCCCATCCCATCTCTCTTTTCCCAGCTCTGTCCCATCCCATCTCTCTATTCCCAGCTCTGTCCCATCCCATCTCTCTATTCCCAGCTCTGTCCCATCCCATCTCTCTATTCCCAGCTCTGTCCCATCCCATCTCTCTTTTCCCAGCTCTGTCCCATCCGATCTCTCTATTCCCAGCTCTGCCCCATCCCATCTCTCTTTTCCCAGCTCTGTCCCATCCCATCTCTCTATTCCCAGCTCTGTCCCATCCCATCTCTCTATTATCCCAGCTCTGCCCCATCCCATCTCTCTATTCCCAGCTCTGTCCCATCCCATCTCTCTATTCCCAGCTCTGTCCCATCCCATCTCTCTATTCCCAGCTCTGTCCCATCCCATCTCTCTATTATCCAAGCTCTGTCCCATCCCATCTCTCTATTATCCAAGCTCCGTCCCATCCCATCTCTCTTTTCCCAGCTCTGTCCCATCCCATCTCTCTATTCCCAGCTCTGTCCCATCCCATCTCTCTATTCCCAGCTCTGTCCCATCCCATCTCTCTTTTCCCAGCTCTGTCCCATCCCATCTCTCTTTTCCCAGCTCTGTCCCATCCCATCTCTCTATTATCCCATCTCTGCTAACATGCTCAGGTTGTTTTTTTGGTTGTTGTTTATTTGTTTTGTTGTTTATTTGGTGTGTGGAAGGTGTGCGGAAGAGGGAGTAGTCTTATATGGCGAGTATATAACAAATTCTATATTTTGAGTGGAAATGTTGGGGGGTCGTCTTATACGCCCAGTCGTGTTATACGCCGGCAAATACGATAATTAAAAAGCAGGAACAGGCAACAGACTTCCTTAACTCTCATTCACATACCTACCAACTTTTCAGGGTGGGAAAGAGTGACATCTGTTAAATTGGGCCACTCCCTCTCATTGAAGAATGGACAGAAGATTGTAACAGGTAAAACAATAGAAAACCCTTAAACAGGCAAATAAAGCATTAGATCTGCATGTTACACCTCAACAAGGGACAAAAGAGAACAGCGAGGGACAGGTGGACACGGACTCAAAAGAGGGACAGTCCCTCCAAATCAAGGACACTTGGGAGATATGCATTTATGGAAATATGTGAAGTGGGAACACACTCCCTCTTTCCCGTCTACCTTTCATGTAATGCATTGTATATTCACCCTGAATAAGAGCCTATCTTATAAGTTTCCCACACCCTGTACATACAGATTGTCCACATTAATCCAGACCTTCACCCTGAATAATAGCCTATTCTATATGTTTCCCACACCCCGTACATACAGATTGCTTGCATTAAAAATCATCCTACTTGCATCTACTGCATGTTATTAGCTTTTAAACATTCAAGATGGCGGTTCATGGAGCATCAGGCAGCCTGCAAACAGATGGTGTCTTCTGACTGTGTCGCTCTGCATTCTGGAATTGCTGTCCTTTCCTTGACCCTAGCTCTGTTTTGTCTGTGCAAAGAACAGCTATAACCCCGCCCACCTGCACTTTATCCGGCTCTCCTCTACTCAGTATGTGTGATGCTCCTGAGTCAAGATGGCGGCGCCCGTATCCTAGAGTCCTGAACAGAGTTGCAGTCCGGTGGGGGAAAGAAAATTAAGTAAGTGACAAAAAATCTAAAATATATTAATTTTAGATGCAGGTGAATAGTCTTTTAAGGGTTTGGGCTTTTTATTAAATCATGCTGAAGGTCCGGTTTAAGCATGCTATTCATGGAGGAGGTGTGGGAAGAGACTCGTCCTCGATAAAGCTTAGAAAGAGGAGCATCAGCACCAGGGCCAGCGCCAGGGCACGGCAAACCTGGGCAATTGCCAGGGCCCCTGGCATCTTCAAGGGCCCACTCAAGCTCACATTTGGCCATGGTATAGTTTTACAGTGGACCCGAACCACTGAATGCAAGGTGTGGTGTGCAGACCTGCTCATGATTGGCCTCAGCAACAATGGAGAAGGTGGCCTGGAATGGAGGGCAATTGATGGAAGCTCAGAAGGTGGAGAGAACCAGGTGACAACTGACAGCAATGCTGGAGTATTTAGTGGCAGAGGAGCAAGCAGTAAGGGCTAAAGGGTGCTTGGTGGTAATAGAGAATGCAACAAGGACTAGAGGACAACTGGTGGCTATAGGGAGGGCAACAAGGACTAGAGGACAACTGGTGGCTATAGGGAGGGCAACAAGGACTAGAGGACAACTGGTGGCTATAGGGAAGGCAATAAGGAATAGAGGACAACTGGTGGCTATAGGGAAGGCAAAAAGGACTAGAGGACAATTGGTGGCTATAGGGAAGGCAATAAGGACTAGAGGACAATTGGTGGCTATAGGGAAGGCAATAAGGACTAGAGGACAATTGGTGGCTATAGGGAAGGCAATAAGGACCAGAGGGCGATCAGCAGCAAATGACTCACTTGTGGCAGCGGAGCTGAAGGGTAACATCATGTGACTCACTATTTTGGGACCCACTAAGACTCTCTTGCCCAAGGGCCTCCACAAACCTGGAGCCGGCCAATCACTCAATAATAAACTGGATAAACTGAGGCCCTTATTTATGAAGGAATAGCGACAGGTAGCGACTGGTGAGCGACCGGTAATGACGGGCCCCGCCACGAGAATGCCGGCTCCCCACCACAATCACACATTTATCAAGCCAATCCTGCTTAGCGACTGAGATAGCGCCATATAGCGACTCATTCATCATTATTCCAGCCTCAGCCCACAGCGCCAGCGTCCGACCTTGAACAGCGACAGGTATGACCTCTCGCTACCTGCCGCTATCCAATGCATTTCAATGGAACAATCTTTAAATATTAATAATTCATTGTTATTAATTTTTTATTTTTTATTTTTTTTTTAAATGTGAAAAATTCTGTGACCACTTCTGCCATTTTAGATAATTTTTTTAAGGGGGAAAAAAAAAGTACAGAATTGATATTACAGGTCTGATATTAATGTATTCATATTGCTAAATTATTTAAAAAACTTGTTTTTTTTGGTTTCCAAAAATATGGTTGTTTGGGGGTTAAAAAACTACTTTTAACCTATCGCCGCCAGCGCTCTGGGGTTTAAACATTCATTTTACAGCGCAAGAATTTTTTGAGCGTGAATTTTTAATGAATATGGTGGGAGCCGGTCGCCAGGGCCAGTCGCTATCATGCGCTCCCATACAGCGCGGAACCTGTCAAATAGCGACTCCTCACCCAATATTCAACATTACGGCAAACCGACTGAGTCGCTATCAACTACCGAACAACGGCCAAGCACAGCGACTACTAGTGGGCGCTCTGAAAATGCCACTACAGTCGCTCAACTGTCGCTACCTGCCGCGATTAATGAGTCGGCTTCTTAAACTTCATGAGACAATCCAATCTAACCTGCTCTGCAGCACTTTGCTTGGTTGCCTTGTTGAAAGACTTGAAACTTGACTCCTGTCAGGATGTCCCAGAACTTTAGATATTTCAGAGCTGACTGGAGCCTGCAAGCCACAATTGAAGGAAGGGCTAAGGTTTTTCACAAATGACAGCTGGTGATCACCATACTTAATGAAAAAGATATTCCCCATAATGTGGGTGCCTGAATTTTTATTTTTTTAGACAGTCAGCAGGGTTATACTTCCTGTGTTCTTTCTCCGCTCTTGTTTTCCTTCTATGATTGCTTCTCCTCGGCTCTCGGGGTCTGTGAAGATGCTATAATTTTTAGATGACGCTACGGTTATCTAATCAGCAATGAAAATGAGTATGCCAGTCGGGCAGCAGTTGATGAATTCGGAATGTGGTGCAAGGTCAACAGCCTTGTGATTTATTCCACTAAGACTATTAAAATGATAGTCAACTTCAGGCGTACTCTGTCTATCACCCAGCTTATATTCATCAGGTCTGTGTTATGTTTCTCCTTCTCTCGCTAGTTCTCAGGTGCAACAAATAAATTCTGACCTCAAGGACAAATTCTGACTGCAGAGAACTATCAGGGCCAGGGCCAAATTAAGTGTGGTGGAGGCCCCTGGGCAAAAAATCTGGTGGAGGCTTCAGATACAGTATTTTTTTCCTTTAAAATACTTCAGCCACGTAACTGGTTATGTGATTTGTTAGCAACCTCCTACTTACTGGAACATCAAATCAAGTCCCCTGTACCACCCTTGTGCGGGTGCGTGCTGCTCGGGAACTCCTGCTTTGCCATTCTGGGTGGGGGGTAGTGTAGTGGCCCAGCTGGTCCAGCAGAAAACGGTTCCCTGCATTGAGCTGCCAGCGGCTGTGCTTGGTGAGTTATGTGCAGTGAGTGGCCACCGATAGTCAGCTCTGCACGCCCCTATCATTGTGGCGTAGCTACTCTAGACTCTCCATCCTGCCCTGTGGTGTCTTAGGCTGCAGGTTGGCAAAAGCAAAAAAAGGCTTGCCCAGGCAACGATAGCTTTGTTGCTGGTCCCGCAACCTATCAGACCAAAGACTGAAAGGCCTCCTAGACCAAACCAACCCAAAGGTTGGTAGGGGCCTTCTTTGCAGGGGCCCCCTTTGTAAAGGTGAGTTTTGGTGAGCAACCTGGGGGGGGGCGACCTGGGGGATTTCCCTGATCGGGGTGCCTCAGGGGGCAAGAACCAAGACCCGGGATAGTCATAATTAGAGATGAGCGAACTTCTTGAAAGTTCGATTCGGGCGATTCGCCGAATTTCCCCAAGAAATTCGGGTTCGCCCGAATCGAACTTTCACGAAAAAAAAAAATGCCGGCATGGTGGAAGCGGGCAGGCCGGCTACGCCTGTCAGCGGGCCGCCGCCGGCCCGCTGACAGCGCAGCCTGCCTGCCCGCTCCCAACATGCCGGCATTTGTTTAAAAAGCAAACACTTACCTGCATGGTCGGAGCGTGGAGGCCGGCGCCGCTCTCAGGCGCCCTCTGATGACGGGCCCTCTGATGACGCGTCCTCTGATGACAGCTGAGAGCGTCGCCGGCCTCCACGCTCCGACCATGCAGGTAAGTGTTTGCTTTTTAAACAAATGCCGGCATGGTGGGAGCGGGCAGGCCGGCTGCGCTGTCAGCGGGCCGGCGGCGGCCCGCTGACAGGCGTAGCCGGCCTGCCCGCTCCCACCATGCCGGCATTTTTTTTTTTTTATTTCAGGGAAAATTCGATTGGCACGAACCAAAAAAAAATCGGGTTCGTGCCGAATCGAATTTTCCCTGAAATTCGGAGCGAATTCCGGTTCGTCCGAACCGGTTCGCTTATCCCTAGTCATTATCCTGGGTTTTGGTCCGATTAAATGTTCCTCATATCCTCTGTGATTGGTGTAGCAGGGCTGATTCATACAAGCACACTGTGTGCATTGCATTTGATTGAGCTGGGATTGACTGACAGGGTGGAAAGCTCCACTAACAGAAGAGAATTGCCTCAGGATTGTATTGGTGGTCTGAATCAAGGGGGAGGCACTAGAGGCAGAGGAATAGGAGGATGAATTTCCCCTTATGGGACTGCATGGGACTGGCGCTGGGATTGTATTGGTGGTCTGGATCAAGGGGGAGGCACTGGAGGCCGAGGAAGAGGAAGATGAATTTCCCCTTATGGGACTGCATGGGACTGGCGCTGGGATTGTATTGGTGGTCTGGATCAAGGGGGAGGCACTGGAGGCAGAGGAAGAGGAGGATGAATTTCCCCTTATGGGACTGCATGGGACTGGCGCTGGGATTGTATTGGTGGTCTGGATCAAGGGAGAGGCACTGGAGGCAGAGGAAGAGGAGGATGAATTTCCCCTTATGGGAATGCATGGGACTGACACTGAACTTTAAAGTTCGAATGGTCATTCCCTTGACAAAATTAATTGTTGGCTGTGAAGGAAAATGCTCATGGTTATGAAAGATTAGTTTAAACAAATATATTCCTTATTATTAATAATTTTAATATATATATATATATATATATATATATATATATATATATATATTATAAACAGTACCTGCATACAATACAGATCCCAAGCTGAACAATTGAATGTTGAGTATATGCCTCTTCTCTATAAAATCATTTGCTGGGTGAGCTTAATGTAGCCCTAATATTAGTGCCTGTCATTTTAAGCTAGCAGGTGTTTTTATTTCTATAAGGAACGCTTTTGCAGGGGGATTTAAAATAATGCATAACTGATGCTATATTACTGCGCCTTGATGATGCCGAATCTTTCAGGCCAACCTCTGATGCGTGAAATCAATGAAGGAAGCAATCATACCGAGACTTTCAGGTTTTGTATTCATTGCATCGGTGCATGTGCCACAATGAGCTCCATGGAATTCTTTATAGCCACGTAAGTAAAACATCATTCATTTTTAAACTGCAATTTCTGGAATATGTTTGAGTCGGAAATGCACTTGCAGAAACATGAGGCTGGGTCATAAATAGAATTTGGATTACACCGCTATTTGGTTTAATTATGTCATCCCTTTTGTCTCCATTTAAACCCACTTTGTGCTTTGCACAACAACAGCACAGCATGGGCATGCATCTTCCCTGTTGGGAGCAGTGCTTCCACATTCTAAGCTGCCACTCTGGCTATGCTGTCGAATTGATTGGCCAATTAGGCCATCAATCATAGCTTGGGTGTTAAGGCTGGGTAAGGGGTGGGCAATACTGGTAGGGTAGCTTCATGGTAGAATCATTGTGGTCCACTGTGGGTTCTGTGGACCAGCACATTCCTTTCACTGAGTTGATCCCTGGTGGACCAAAGCCAACAGCCTGGCAGCCCTGAAATCTATAGGATTCCAAGACTGCTTGATTCCTTCCCCCTGGGCATCCAGATTCAGGATGCCACGCTGTGTGGAACACCCCAAATGGCCAGGTAGACTCCCTTCTACCCCAATCCAACGGTGCATGTGCGAGCAGGGGGCGCTTCCCACTATCCCCTCAGCAGGGTGCGCGCCAGCGTTAGGCATTTGTGAATGGCCAGTGCAGGCAAGCTCACTGTTAGAGGGTAGCGGGGATGTGACTGTCGGACACGCTATGGTCTGACCCTTTAATGATTAATGATTCCTTAGACAAAGTGATGGGAGCTGTTCTGGGCACGCTGATTGGACAAGTCCAAGCAAGCACCATAGGACTGGGGACAGGTGAGCTAGATCAGGCAGCCTGGGGGGTCGAGGAACAAAACCTTAGATAGTCAAAATCATAGGTTTTGGTCAACTTTAAAGCAGAACAAAACCCTATCTAAAAGATTCCAGGGCTGGCCACTGGCCTTTCCACTGTGCCTCACCCCTCTCAGACTGACGCAATACTCACCTTTTATCTGACTTCATCTCTGATGTAAATATTGATGGCTGAACCCCCAGCATTTTAGGGTTGTGGCATGTGTCTACCCCCAGCCATTCAGATAGGTGTGCCCGCATCTGGGGATGCAACCACTCTCACTCCAGGGCCATTTGCAAAGCATTGATATACACAGAAAACAAATTTGATTGGACAAGAGCCAGCGTGTGCACTTTAGGATTAGCTCCAAGATGGACCCCACCAAACAAAAGGCCGCACAAACCAAGATAATTAGATTAATAAATTATTTCTTAATTATCAAAAAAGTAAAAGTAAAGTAAAAAAAATCTAAAATGACAAATACACATACTAAACATGTACTAAACTTACACAAGGACTAATTAAAAACATGAAAGACCCAAATGACTCTACTTAGAGAATAATATACTATGCCCTAATCAATATGAATATGTAAGTTTAGTACATGTTTAGTATGTGTATTTGTCATTTTAGATTGGTACTTTTTTGATATTAAAGAAATAATTTATTAATCTAATTACCTTGGTTTGTGCGGCCTTTTGTTTGGTAGGGTCCATCTTGGAGCTGATACTGGCAGCTCAATCCCCTCGATTCAAAGAGCAAAAGTTAATTGATTTCGGATCGAGAATCGTAAGTTTGGGTGGGTGTTAGTCATTTTTTCCTGTTTTTTTGGCCATTTCCGACTCGCACGAGCCTACATACGAATGCGTATATGCTCTTACGATCATCGGAAGTTCGTTCGTAAATTTTAGGATCAAAACGTAAAACTTAGGATCAAATCCTAAAACTTAGGATCAAAACGTAAAACTTAGGATAATCGGATGTGTTTAGGTGTGATTCAGAGAACAGTTTTCAAACCTCTAAATACGTTTTAAAAGAAAGCCACTGCCGACACCTTTTAGCAGCCGGATTGCTGTTCTTGAACAGGTTTTTTGGCTATGTGGAGGAGTCTGCGCATCTTGAGCTCCAATGAACTGCATGTATCAGCATGGCCGAGGCCATTAATTGTATGGCAATGCATACCTGATTCATGTATGCCTTATAAAAGCATTTTAATGTGGACCTTAATTAGTCCTTTGCATGTAAACCTTTATTTTGCAATATATTTGCGTTAATTAAAGAAACTTATGTCCTTTGGTATTTATTTTTAAATTGATGTACTAGAATAATATTTTTAGATTGCATTTATTGGTGTAGTTGTTTACCTTTGCTTTGTTTAATTATTTAAGCACATCTTTGGTCAGATGCATCACACTTACTGAGGAGAGGAGAGCGGGATAAAGTGCAGGATGTGGGTTACTGCTGTATTTTGCACAGACACAGCAGAGCTGGGGGCACGGAAAGGTCAGAAATCAAAGAATGCAGAGCAACACAGTCACAAGGCCCTTTCTGTTTGCAGGCTGCCCGAGAATACCTGAGCCGCCATCTTGGCTGTTTCTAGACTCATAACATGCAGAAGTTGCTGGGTGTTTTTTTATATTTGAGAGCAATCTGTATGTAGAGGGTGTGGGTAACCACACACAAAATTTTAAGTTGTACCATTTGAAGCCAAAATATTAAAATTAAATCCACAAGTAAAAAATGCAAGTTAACTAAAAATTAAACAAAGTAAGATTTACTTATGCAAATGCATTCATTAATGGTTGGTTACTACAAAATGAATGAAATAAAGAAAAATAAGACCAAATATTTAGAATGCACTTTAATGAGGTAAGTTTGTAGTGCGCAGCCGCAAGATCAGAAGGATTTATGTCCAGGGAAAAAAGGAAAAAGGGCAAAACCAATGTTGCAACCTGAGAAATGAAACGGAAAATTCAGGATGGAAACTGACATAGGTCTGATTCCCGAACTGCCATACGAACGGACGTACATTTTAGGATAGAAACGTATTTGCTTATAGAATCACTCGCAAGTTCATACGAACGCACGAGCGTACGGGAAAAATAGGATGATCGGCACCAAAATCCAAGCTGTTACATGTTTCTCTGAATCGACCCTATTGTGTATAGATTCTGTTATATTGACACTTGGAGGCCGATTCATTAATAGCGGCAGGTAGCGACAGTTGAGCGACTGTAGCGGTATTTTCACAGCGCCCGCTAGTAGTCGCTGTGCTTGGCCATTGTTCAGTTGTTGATAGCGACTCAGTCGGTTTGCCGTAATGTTGAATACGGGGTGACGAGTCGCTATTTGACAGGTTCCGCGATGTATGGGTGCGCATGATAGCGACTGGTCAGAGCGACCGGCTCCCACCATATTCATCAACAAATCACGCTCAAAAAATTATCGCGCTGTGAAATGCATGTTTAAACCCAAGAGCGCTGGCGGCGATGTGTTAAAAGTAGTTTTTTTACCCCCAAACCACCATATTTTTGGAAACCAAAAAAAAAAAATTTTTAAGAATTTAGTAATATGAATACAATAATATCAGACCTGTAATATCAATTCTGCACAATTTTTTTTTTTTTTTTACCTTAAAAAAATTATCTAACATGGCAGAAGTGGTCATAGAATTGTTCACATTAAAAAAAAAAAAAACATTAATAACAATTAATTATGAATATTTAAAGATTGTTCCATTGAAATGCATTGGAGAGCGCCAGGTAGCGAGAGGTCATACCTGTCGCTGTTCAAGGTCGGACGCTGGCGCTGTGGGCTGAGGCTGGAATAATGATGAATGAGTGGCTATCTGGCGCTATCTCAGTCGCTAAGCAGGATCGGCTTGATAAATGTGTGATTGTGGTGGGGAGCCGGCGTTCTTGTGTCAGGGCCCGTCATTACCGGTCGCTCACCAGTCGCTACCTGTCGCTATTCCTTCATAAATAAGGGCTTAGGTGTCTAGGTCCCCTTTAGGCCAGCACCCAACTACACAACTAAGCAGTGCAGAACTTGTGTGTGTGCCATTTCTGATGCACTTTAGGATTAGGGAAAGGTTTTTCTGGGTAATCTAGGGGATTGCACACAGGGTAGCATTCCACCAAATTGTCAAGATCACTGATAGTCAAAAACCCGGGTTTGTTCCCCTTTAAAGGAAAAGTGCAATTTTGATGACAAGTGTCCATTATAGTGTGCCAAAATGAGATCTGCAGGGTGCAGTGCTCATCTGATATTTTTTCCCAGTCATTTCCCAGGACCACGACCAATGACAGGTGATCATCTAGGAGCAGGAAACACTAGATCACCCCAAATAAAGAACTTTCTGTTCCTGTAGTGCCTCAGTATTGATGGTTCTTGTCATCCGGCAATACAGATCTTCCCAGTGTGTTTATTTTTTGTTGGGGACTAAGGCCTGTTGACTTATCCATCTAATTTTCATGTATCCATTCCTGTTCCATTAGGTTTATTAGATCAGACAAAATCTAAACTAGATCTAAAAATATGTTGGAAGAGCCCTTTATTTTTATGTGGGGATGAGTTTTCTATGAGGCTGATTCATTAATAACGCCAGATATCGGCAGATGAGCGTCTGTATAGCGGCGCTTAGAGCGACCGCTAGTAGGCGCTGTAAGCGGGTATCGGGCGCTGTAACAGAGCACCTCATCACTGTAGTAACCTAGTCGGCATTGATGAATGTGATGTACGTTGGGCGCTCTAAGACCAATACAACCCTGCAGGGAGCGAAAGGTAGCGCCAGCTCAGTGAGTCCGGCACTCGGCGCTCCGCACCATACTTATCAAAAAAGGACACACACACAGCATCGGCGCTCTAAAGCTGGGCGCTGTAGCATAGATCGCCAGACGCTCTGTGATTAAAGTCTGTTTTTGAACAAATATTCACCAGTAACAAAGCGAAAATACATGGAATGACATTGTTTTAACACTGTGACAATAACACTTTAGTGCCAGACCTGTAATGACAATTCTGCAAAAAATATAAAAAGTCAAAAAAGTTTGTAAAAGTGTTTGTTTGCAGCCAGGAGAGGTCACACAATGATTGGAGCAAAAAATATAAAATGGCAAACACACTTACAATTCATGGGGGAAGTAAATCAGGGGATGCTAGTTAAAAAGTTTGGTCCGCTTTAACTCACCTGATTGCTGGATCCGAGCCCCTGCCACAGTTGCCACATCCCGCACCATACGGGGCCAATAAATGGGTTTTGGTTTGATAAAGGGTCAGGATCGTGAATCGTGATCAATCACAGGTGAAGTTAATGGGTTGAGACATGACACGCCCCTTTTATTGTAGTAAATGGAGAGGCTATCGCCATGCCACTCTGACAGGGGACATGGTCCGTCACCGATAAGTGGAATTTGAGACCCAAGACGGCTCGGGAAGCAAGGGCTCAGATCTAGCAATCTGGTGGGTTGGTGATCACCAGACATGCACCGTTCAGTGCATGTGAGGGACATAAGGTACGTAACCTTTTTTTTCTGCCTGTGAATGACCTTTTCTTTGACTTATTTTTGCACACCTACAAAATTCATAATGAATATTCTACTTGACAGTCAGTCCATCTCTCCTGACTGAGCACCGTATGGGCAGTACTGTGTTATCCAGGACCAGGAGGAGAGAGATTTAGGGGTACTGATTACTTATAGCTGCAAGATAAGTGGACAGTGTAGCCAGGCAGTGGGAAAAGCAAGCAGGATGCTCGGCTGCATAGCTCGAGGCATCACCAGTAGGAAGAGGGAGGTTGTGATGCCGCTGTATAGAGCCCTGGTGAGGCCACAGCTAGAATACTGTGTGCAGTTCTGGAGACCTTACCTGCAAAAATATATTATTCAAAAAGAACGGGTCCAAAGGCGGGCAACAAAAATGGTGGAAGGGCTTAAACCTATCATGAAAGACTTAAAGAACTTAATTTGTACAGCCTGAAGGAAAGAAGAGAGGACATGATGGAGACCTTTATATATGTATTAGGATTAAATAAGGTGCAGAAGGGAAGTGTTTTTAGGAGGAAACTTAATGATAGAACAAGGGGAGCAAAACCTGAAGCTAGTCGGGTGGAAGATCAGGAGCAATGTTAGAAAATATTATTTTACAGAAAGAGCAGTAGATGCTTGGAACAAACTTCCAGCAGAGGTGGGTGAGAAATCGTCAGTCACTGAAATTAAACATGCCTGGGAGAAGCCTCCATCTATCCTAAGATAAAGAGAACAAACAGTATACACATAGGATAAAGAGAACATACAGTATACACATAAGATAAAGAGAACATACAGTATACACATAAGATATAGAGAACATACAGTATACACATAAGATAAAGAGAACATACAGTATATACATAAGATAAAGAGAACATACAGTATACACATAAGATATAGAGAACATACAGTATACACATAAGATATAGAGAGCATACAGTGTACACATAAGATAAAGAGAACATACAGTATACACATAAGATAAAGAGAACATACAGTATACACATAAGATAAAGAGAACATACAGTATACACATAAGATATAGAGAACATACAGTATACACATAAGATATAGAGAACATACAGTGTACACATAAGTTAAAGAGAACATACAGTATACACATAAGATATAGAGAACATACAGTGTACACATAAGATAAAGAGAACATACAGTATACACATAGGATAAAGAGAACATACAGTATACACATAGGATAAAGAGAACATACAGTATACACATAAGATAGAGAACATACAGTATACACATAAGATATAGAGAACATACAGTATACACATAAGATAAAGAGAACATACAGTATACACATAGGATAAAGAGAACATACAGTATACACATAGGATAAAGAGAACATACAGTATACACATAAGATAGAGAACATACAGTATACACATAAGATATAGAGAACATACAGTATACACATAAGATAAAGAGAACATACAGTATACACATAAGATAAAGAGAACATACAGTATACACATATGGGCAGACTAGATGGATGGTCTCCTTCTGCGGTCACCTTTCTATGTTTACCTTTCTGGGGTACTGAAGAATATTAGGGTTGATTCAGAGCCCCTTTCTCATCATTTTTATGGAGGTCTTGCTACCAAACGAAAAATCATGCAAAAATGAAAACATTTCACACTAAAGTTCTCGCAGAAAATAGGCTTTGCTGAATCAGACGAGGGGAAAAAATGAACGAGAATGGAAATATTCACGCAAAAAAAAAAAGGTGAGAAAGGGGCTCTGAATCAACCCTATTGGGCTTGTCACTAGGTTCGATGTTATGCTAATACTTTAATGTTTTGTTAATGTTTTGAATCCACCGATTTGTAGTGAAGAAAAGCCCAATTTTTACATTTTTGTCAACATAATTTGTATTCATTCTAGTATTTTTAATTCATTCTTGTCTTGTTTATTCATTCTTGTCTTGTTTATTAATTTTTATCAATAAGCACAAGACATTTTTCTTTGGAAAAACACTAATTAATATCCTTGAAAGCGTTCCATGCTTTCCTTCCCATTTTCAGCAGTGCGGGAGCTGTCCTTGTGCTGGGTTTGATGTATGTTACATCCAATCATTTGTTCTTCGCGTTGTATGAAGAAGCAGAAACATGTTGTCGCCGTTCCATTTCCACTTTGATTTGAGCCTGTGGTTTGATGTTGACAGGGAGCTCGATGGTAACTTTCACTTTGAATTCCACATCAAAGTTTAAATTATTTGTAAGTCAACATCAAAGTTGTTATCAGATGGAGAACTGTCCTTTGCTCCTCTCCCTCACCTCTGGTAAGTACAGATGAGCAAACTTCCTAAAAATTAGATTCGGACAATTCGCCAGAGTTCCCTAAGAAACTTTTTACAGTCGCTCAAGAGGAAAAAAGTAATTTCTCCCTGCTATCATCCAGCGGCGCAGGTGTCCCATACTGCTCTGCAACTGCACAGAGGACATAGATCCTCTGTCTCACATTGGGCGCCCGTTGGGCTGGCAGGGCGGAGGATCTGTGTCCTCCGACTGGTTGCAGAATGCCATAGAACCGATCGAGAGGGAGGAGGTGAGTGTCTGTCAATTACCTGTATGCGGCCAACCCGCGATCTGGCCGGCTGGCAGTGGGCACTCTATAAAGGAATCAAACTCACTGTCACGTGCACGCCAGCTAACCCGTCACTCTGGTCCAGCTAAGAGCGTGTCCAGCTGCCCCGCTCCTCTTCTGTTGTGCAGAGGTGAGTGCACTTGTACAGAGGGGGGAGCCAAGCTGTCATCTATGTGAGCCGGCTTCTGGTGCTGTTGGAACAGAGCCCATTGCAGGCCACGCACCACTACTGGACCAAAGCGATGGGGGACCGCCAGCTGCCTGCCGCCAGAGCGCAGTGACGGGGGAGCTGCGGCTCAGGTAAGTGACAGCTGCCATTTTTTTAAAAAAGACCTTTAGGAAAATTCGATCGGCACAATTGCCAAGAAATTCCGATTCACACCAAATTAGATTTTCGCTGCAAATAAGAATGAAATCACAGTAGTATAGCACAGAACAAGATTGTATTGGGTTGTTTAGACTCCCTTACACCATAAAAAAGTGTCCAAAAACTGGGTTCAACGTTGTCCAAAAACTGCAATACTGCAACAAAACGCGTTGACGGCGGCAGCGGCGGCGGCACCACACATCTTACCAGGACTTGGATTTATCTATGGACATAGCAGAACCCTCTCCCTCCCATCCACCATCGGCCGAGGTGACAGAAAGGTTGGGTGAGAGCCGCTCTTGCTATCAATTGCTCATGTACATTTTTTTTATTGTGAGTGCATTTGGCACCTTTTTATAAACCTACTTTTATTAAACATTATTACGCTAGATCCTATTTCTGTTTTTTTCTTTCCCCCCTTTTTTTGAGTTTATTCATATGATGGATCCACATCTGAGCTGAGCCCAAGGCATCTGTTCTGTATATTCACACCGATATACAGGAGATTGATGAGTTCCACAGATGTGAGACCAGAATGGGTGTAAATTGATGTTGATATTCATACCTTGCTTTTGGTAAAAGTGCACTACAGAAGGTGAAGGGCACACGTTTTGTTGCTTGAAGTGAAGTGACTCTAGTCATCACCCTTTGCTAATGCATGCAGTTTTGGGACACCGTTGAATCCAGTTTTTGGACACTTTGTTATGGTGTAAGGGCGTCTAAACAGCCTGATACAATCTTGCTCTGTGCTATACTACTGTACATTTAAAGGAGCAGTATCGCGAAATTTGCATTAAAAAAGATAAATAATTAAATAGCCACACAATAGCTTCTAACATGTGTATAAATAATGTGGCGATGGAAAAAGGAAAAAATATCTGCCTTTCTTTTAAATTGTATAATTACAATGGCTCAGTCCATTTGCTGAATAGGGGGATCTGCTGGGTTGTATTTAGTGAGCTGCTTCATTTAGCCCACTGGTCTCCTAGCAACACTTTACCTCAGAGGCTGACACTGTAATCAGTGGTAACAGCTGTGTGTGTGTAAGGTGCTGCTTTTGACCAAGTGACTCAAATGTGTAAAATCTATACAAAATAAACTAAACTGACTGAAAACTACTGAAATTCTTCTTTGAATAACTGTGCAGGAAAATCTAAAGGTATTAAAGTGAAACAGTGTTGCCGACCCTGAAGTCTACAAGACCCGGCCATTGACCTTGCCTCTTGGGCATTCTAAATCAAGATGCCCACTGTGTGAAACGACCCCTGGATAACCACAGATCCCCCCATTTTTCTGGCGCGCTCACACAGATAGTCATTTAGGCAGGCCGGGCGGCCAGGAAGGTTACTGCTCAGGCTCCCCATCTGCGTGCAAACAGAGCTGATTGGATGAGAGCCCGCGCATGCTCTGTGGGACAGGGAAAGGTACGTTTTCACAGGCGAACTTGGGGATTTCACATATCATGGCATCCCAAGTCAGGATGTCCCTAGGGGCACAAAACAAAACTCCAGATAGTGAAAATCCTGGGTTGGGCTTTGCTCAAAGCACACAATGCTGAAAGAAAGATCATATGGAAAAATGTGTTGAGAAAAGAGAGAGAAAATGGTAAACTGAAAGATTCTGCAGCAGAGCCAACATGAAGGGAAAACTGTCAAAATCAGCTAAATGACTTCTAGAGCTTTTCTCTCTGTTTTAGATATATAAGTTCTGGCCAGGCAATGTTGCAATGTTGTTATCTTATGCTGGACGGCTGCCAGCACTGAACAGCTGATACTTTGATACATTGTTTCCCCCTCTCCTCAGCATGGAACAGGCCAGAGTGTGGGGCTCCGACACTCAGAAGACATAAACATGAGCTATTAGTCTCCAGCTGCTCAACACACACATCATTTTTTTCAAAATTTGTAATTCTTACTCCAACACTTACCTACATTCAAAGTACCATTTAAATATAAGTCACCAAGAAAAATTTGCGATACTGCTCCTTTAAGCCTGGGCCTATTTGGATATTTGGGTCACAGCACGTTGAGCAGTTCTCCTTTGTACTTTGTGTTAAACCCTGATTGTAAATAACATTTTCAATCGGCTCCCTTCAGCTCGTCCAACGGCTAATCTGCCTGGACAGCAAAGCAGCTGAGCCGAGTGTGCCACATACCCTGCTAACCTCCTAGCCGTGGTGTGCCTACACCTCTCATTCAGAAAGGCCGGACTCAAGTACACCCACAGCTACAGGTGAGCGGGAATGCGACCAAAGCACATCGCCATGATGAGGACTTCAGGAGAAGGTTGGGGGACGCACCTCCTCGGAGATAGATAGGCCTACTTTAGCCTTCAGGCAGCCTTTGGAACTGTATGGGGGGCCCAGGCACAGACTAGAAACAAGTAAGACACAAGCCCAACAGTGTAGTATGGGAACCTAGTACTAAATAGAGAGATCAAAACAGGCTTCCAAATGTTGGCAATTGCAAAGACCACTGACAATCTCATTGTGGTTGAAGATTTGGGGAAGGAAAAGAGTGAAAGCTGGAGGACTGGAGCTTGAAAAGGAAACAGAATGTTAAAAGGTAATTCAATGGCATTTTTCAAAGTTTTCATTATTGTGTTTATTTCTTTTTTCTTTGTTTGTAACTCTGTGTTAAAAAAGAAAAAAAAAAACCCTAGAAACAATGTGCACGTTAGCAACGTTCACCAAATTTTGGTGTACCTGGCCAAGACTTCCTGACTTCCTGACTTTGACTTTCTATTCATCTGATTGACTAAGGCAGAGATGACGTTTTGGTATTCAGTAGACTTTTATTTAAGTTTCTTTCAAAAGAGAGCAGATCGGGATCAAAGCCTGGTTTATTTCAAGGGTAAGTTTCAAAAAAATGATGGGTGCTACTTATCCACTCTGCAACAGTCTATATGAAAAAGAAGCAAGCTCACCCCACATTTCAATGCAATTTTAGAGGCTGATTTATTACTAGCGCCGCGTATCGCCAGTTGAGTGTCTGTATAGCGGCGCTTAGAGCGACTGCTAGAGTAGACGCTGTAAGCTGTAATGACAATTCTGCATAAAAAAATAAATAAAAATGTATAAAAGTGTTTGTTTGCAGCCAGGAGAGGTCACACAATGATTTGAGCAAAAAAAATTACATTTGAATTGCCCAACACACTATTTAACCACAAGCAAAAGAAACCCCATTGAAATGTATGGGAGAGCGACACTGAGCGACAGGTGCTACATGGCGCTGCTGAACCTAGAGCACCGGCGCTATACACTGAGCCGCCTTTGGTAATAATACATGTGACGCTACATGGCGCTATTAGAGGCGCTCACCAGATTCGCTTTCTTAAATGTGGTTTCACATACAGCGCCCAGCGTTCACCAGACGCTGCCTGCCGCTACGCGGAACTACCTGTCACTAGCCATTCTTAAATAACCCCCTTAGTTTGCATTCAAAAGGGATAACTTTAATAGATGTGCAAAGTATACAGGACACTACAAATCATAGCCTGAATAGTATACAGCCTAGGGCAGGAATATACAGGACTCCTCCTACTTGTTTATATTCACATTAGTCAATATGTTTACAAGCTGCAATATGTATGGACAGTTTACAAAATGACCTCAATGTAAGCAAAGCCAGAAGCCCCCTATACATCAAAGAATCCTTAGCTCGGTCTATGTGCTTAATGCAAACAATCTTCCTTGGAAGGGATTAATTCAACAAACTAATCTATTACTACATGTTACATTGTTCGAGGTATTACATGATATGTATACATTTTGGAATTAAAAGTTTTTACCAACCTACAGACAACAGGTTTAACCCATTCTGCACTACTTCAACATCTTCAGATGCGGGGATCACTATCTTGAAATCCAGCAATGAAAAGATTACTGTCAGCATCTCATCTGGGGAGGTCACCACTGCTGCTCGATTGAGCCAAAGCTGCTGATGAGCTCACCTGTTACAGCGGAAGGGTTATGGTATCTGTAGTTAGTATTTACTCAACTTCAGCCATAAGTCCGTGTTTGAGTTCGGCATCTGGCCTGAACACGGAAAAGCAGGTTGATTTGCTATTGAGCAGCCCATTAACCCGCTTCACCTATGGTTGCAGCAGCAGGAAGATGCTGTGACTCACCTCTTCCTGCGATGCTCTTCTGGCAAAGGCGTCAGCCTTTGTATTATGGTCCCTTTATATTGTAGTTCTGGGGCTATAAAAAGATGACCGCCAGCTCCTCGCTAATGGGAGCCAGCGGCCATCTTTTTGTAGCACTGGTGAAGGGTGAAATGCTTAGCCTAATGGTGGCCATGTTAAAAAGAAGATTCAATTTCATATTTTATACTATTAAACTTACTTATATAGATATACATGTGATATGTTAAGTTCTGGGCATAAAGCCAACAGACGTTTTAGTGTGTAAGAATGTCCTTCTCTCAGTGATTTATCTACATGTAGGTCACAGGAATCCCTTGAACTCCATTATCAGCAGACATATAGGAAAATTGCTCACGCAGGAACCACAAGATTTATTGCCAGCCTTCTGTGTGAAGGTTTTTAGTTTACAAAAGTGGGGGCTAAGTACTAATTTTTTGTGTTACATTTTGTATATAAATGCAAGCTGGTTTTGAATAAAGCAGCGTCACGTGTTGAACTGCCCTGTTGTGTATGTCTCTCTTGATGCAATCACATGATTCTCCAAGTAGTTGCTAAGGAAGAACGATATAGAGGTTGGACGAGAGAGGCCATATAGACTTAACGGGGTCTGAGTTACCCCCTAACAATTGGCTGGGGCCATATTCGAAAGCTGCTGCTGCTGCCGCTGACAGAAGTGAATCGCAGACAGAGGCCTCTGCTTCACACTCTGTACCCCCCTCCACAACCACCCCCTATAGTTCATGTCCCCGTTGATCTCAATGGGGAACAAGTCCAGGTTCAGCTCGCCAGACCCGGGAGTTCATCCAACCCTATTTATTAACAGTATATATTTTCTTTGAAATAAAGGCATATATACCTAATCTGTATTATTATCTTGAAATCGAGTTTGGCCAAGCTAAAAAATGCTGAATCACTAAAAAAAAATGCCTGCAACTGTTGCCAGACGCTTTTTGAGGATATCTTCCAAGTGAAAATAGCTGGTGTAACAAGCGAGGAACAGCGAGCAAATGAACAACTGAATGAATAATTTATGGAAGCGATATTGAATGTCAAAAGCCTCCTGTATGGAGTCACTTATTCTTGAAAAATACTGATTTATGCTAATATAAAATTCAATCTACATTCCGACACAAGATTCACTATTAATCACAGTGTCGCAAGAGCGTCTCTTCGCTTCGCGTTCAGAATCATTTGTTCTCTGAGAGAGAGAATAAGATTATTGAGTTTGATTTTGTGTTAGTCGAGGTGGAAGAAAGATCTAAAATCTCTGAACGCAACTTCAAAGATACGTGGGTGAAACAGGGGAGGAAGATGAATTTTCAAGTAGTTGTTGTCAGTTAAAAAGAGCGCATGGCGGTTCCTCGCTGGGACCACCGGAATATATAGCGTATGATCATCCCAAATAATTTAGCGCAGAGGGGAATGGTGTCATGGAAAGTAGAGTAAACCAACACAAGAAACATACAAAAATTAAAGTTTTACTAATGTTGTCTATGACAAAATATCATTGGTTAAATCCAATTAGATTAGATACAATTAGATTTTGAGAGCTTTGCATACCATTAATTCCTGTATGCTGAGTTTTGGAAGACATGGAGACTGATTCACTACTAACGGCAGATATTGCCAGATGAGCGTCTGTATAGCAGCGCTTAGAGTGATCGCTAGTAGACACTGTGGGCGGGTATCAGGTGCTGTAACTTAGTGTTACGGTCGCTGTAGTAACCTGGCCGGCATTAATAAATGTGATATGTGTTGGGCACTCTAACAACAGTACATTGCTGCAGCGAGCGTCAGGTAGCGCCAGCTCAGTGCGTCCAGCACTTGGCGCTCCACACCATATTTAACAAGAAACTACACACACACAGCATCGGCGCTCTAAAGCTGGGCGCTGTAGCATAGAGCACCAGACGCTGTGGGATCAAAGTCTGTTTTTGAACACATAACACATAACCAGTAACAAAGCGAAAACACATGGAATGACATTGTTTCAACACTGTGACATTAACACCTTAGTGGCAGACCTGTAATGACAATTCTGCATAAAAATATAAAAGAAAAAAAACATTAATGAAAGAATTTTTTTGCAACCAGGAGAGGTCACACAATGATTTGAGCAAAAAAAAAAAATGCAATTGCCAAACACACTATTTATACACAACTAATGAAAACCTATTGAAATGTTTGGGAGAGCGCTACAGAGCTACAGGAACGACATGGTGCTCCTGAACCTAGAGCGCCGGCACTTTACACTGAGCCACCTGTAATAATACATGTGATACTACATGGCGCTGTTAGAGTCGCTCACCAGATTCGCTTTCATAAATGTGGTTTTGCGTACAGTGCCCGGCGTTCACCAGACGCTGCCTGCCGCTACGAGGCGCTACCTGGCGCTATCCATTCTAAAATAACCCCCTTTATAAAATTACATACAATAAAGGTGAAATGATTCACCATATTGGTCCAATAGTGGGCTCACTATTATTCAGCTTGCTTAAAATATATAATATAAAAGATGGAATTAAAAGCAATGTCTCTATTTTTGCAGATGACACAAAGATATGCAGCACAGTGCAGTCTATGGAAGATGTTCACAAGCTTCAGGCTGACTTGGACACTTTGAGTGTCTGGGCTCCACTTGGCAAATTAAGTTCAATGTGGAGAAATGTAAAGTTATGCACTTGGGGTCTAATAACCTGAAGGCCACATATATCCTCAGGGTAGTAAAACTGGGAGAATCACTTGTTGAGAAGGATTTGGGGGTACTGGTAGACCACAGGCTAAATAACAGCATGCAATGCCAAGCAGCTGCTTCTAAGGCCTCCAAGATATTATCATGTATTAATAGAGCCCTGGAATCACAGGATCAGAATGTCATTTTGCCTCTTTACAAGGCACTGGGGCGCCCTCACCTAGAATATGCCATCCAGTTCTGGGCACCCATTCATAGAAAGGACGCTCTGACTATGGAAAGGGTGCAGAGGAGCCACCAAACTAATAAGAGGTATGAAGGATCTTAGTTATGAATAATTACATTTATTTAGTCTTGAGAGAAGACGTCTAGGGGGAGGCATGATTAACTTGTATAAATATATAAATGGCCAATACAAAAATATGTGCAAAAAACTATTTTAGGTAAAATTCTCTCTGAAGGCAAGGGGGCGCTCCATCCACCAGGTAAAAAAAAAGATTAAATCTCCGGAGGCGACAATCATTTTTACTATCAGAATTATAAATCTGTGAAATTGCCTCCCTCAGAAGCTTGTCACAGCATCAGCCGCTGACAGCTTCAAAAAAGGATTATATGAAGAAAATAACATTAACAGTTACTATTAGCTATTCAGTAAATAATAAATAATACCTTTCCCCAACTCTTTGGTTGAACTTAATGGACATACTGTATGTCTTTTTTGAACCGTGTAAACTATGTAACTGGTAAACTAGTAAACGGGGGGCTGATTTATTAATAGCAACATGTAGCGACAGTTGAGCGACTGTAGCGGTATTTTCACAGCGCCCGCTAGTAGTCGCTGTGCTTGGCCGTTGTTCGGTTGTTGACAGCGACTCAGTCGGTGTGGTGTAATGTTGAATACAAGGTTACAAGTTGCTATTTGACAGGTTCCGCGATGTATGGGTGCGCATGATAGCGACTGGTCAGAGCGACCGGCTTCCACCATATTCATCAAAAAATCACACTCAAAAAATTCAAGCGCTCTGAAATGCATGTTTAAACCCCAGAGCGCTGGCGGCGATAAAAGTAGTTTTTTAACCCCCAAACCACCATATTTTTGGAAACCAAAAAAAAAAGTTTTTTTAATAATTTAGTAATATGAATACATTAATATCAGACCTGTAATATCAATTCTGTACAAATTTTTTTTTTTTCCCTTAAAAAAATCTAAAATGGCAGAAGTGGTCACAGAATTTTTCACATTTAAAAAAAAAAAAAAAAACATTAATAACAATTAATTATTAATATTTAAAGATTGTTGCATTGAAATGCATTGGAGAGCACCAGGTAGCGAGAGGTCATACCTGTCGCTATTCAAGGTCGGACGCTGGCGCTGTGGGCTGAGGCTGGAATAATGATGAATGAGTTGCTATATGGCGCTATCTCAGTTGCTAAGCAGGATTGGCTTGATAAATGTGTGATTGTGGTGGGGAGCCGGCGTTCTCGTGGCGGGGCCCGTCATTACCGGCCACTCACCAGTCGCTACCTGTCGCTATTCCTTCATAAATAAGGGCCTAAATTTGACTCAATGCACTCCAAAATTGGGAACAATTTAGCCAAACAGTCTAGGGTTGAAAAAACCCAAGAAGTAAGGTGATCCCCTGTCAAAGTATAAAAAGCTAACAATTTAATTTTAATACAGAGATTAAAAATAATTTCAAAGACTTAATACAAACAGATATGTGGTCACTACATATCAGACCTTGGCCTTGATTCATTAAAGGTCGAATTTGAATTTTCGTGTTTTGAATTTTCGTGAGTTTTTTTGAGAAAAAGAAGGTGATTTTTCATGCGCAAATTCCATGCGTGATTCAACAACCATGAACGCTTTTTTTTTTGTTTTTGCTAATTCAATGCAAGTGTGGAAAAAGCACTTGAAAATAATTTCATATTTTCCAAAATAATTTGTGTGGAGTTTTCGAGTGCCAAATAATTCCAGCGATTCAAGGGCCGCTGAATGGCTCCCCACACGAGTAAAATCCAAACACAGAACAAAAACATGGGCAGACAAGATCTTTCGGGATCCCTTCCACCCTGGATATGCCCTATTCCAGTATTTACCATCTGGGCGGCATCTTACGGTACCGGCTTGCAGGACTTCTAGGTCTAGAAATGGTTTCATTCCTTTAGCTGTACACATCCTGAACAAAAACCAAGCATCATAGGCCCAGGCTCAAAGCCGGTATCAATTGCACTATGGAAGAGCATCTGTATCTCTGTTTCTCTCTTGCCTTTTCTATGTAAACTGTAGTTAACTGTTACACTGTGTATATACCAAAAATAATTCCTTGTTCATCTCACAACGTACTTGGCGAACAATAAATTTAATTGAATTGAACTGAATTGAAGGAAGAGAAAAATATGTTTTCTGACTTCCACCATGGAGCCCTTCTATCCAATGTATGTGAAAAAAAAGCCCATAGTATACCATAGGGAGGCCTATGAACATGAATAAATCATTCTGACAAACACAGGACAGGGGACATGTCATGGTGAAGAACAAAATGGATGAGTCTCAATGTGTTTTCTGTATGACGGAGTACAGCATGGATAAAACTATCCTGGTGCACAATAAGCAAGACACATGAACCGATCACAACATGAGGACAGTAACATTAGTTACTGCATTACATACCACTGCACAACTTGACAGTGGATCAGCAGAGACAAGTAAAAATTATGTAAACAATACATAATGCCATGACAACATATATATATATATATATATATATATATATATATATATATATACCGATCAGAAAAAAAAACGACTATCCCCAAATTATTAAAAAGCTATATTAGAGTGGACGACTTTAATTCTACTTTTTGATTTCCCCTCTGTAAGAATCTTATGTGGTTCGAGCAGCGAGTGCCCTTGGGTTCCTTCGGGCGGCAGACAGTTGGAGCGTGTGGCAGGCTGCCCTGGGAGCTTCCCTGGCTCCTCTTCACTCACTTTCTGTGAGTCTGAGTCTGATCCCATCCACTTCTACTTGGAAGGCTTCCATAGAGGAAAAATGGTGTCTTGCCTTAACATATCACCCAAACTGAATGCTATTCAGTAAAGGAACTGGGTGGGCACTTGATTATCTCAGAATTGTGTTGGCTGCAGTTGCCTTGCGATACAACTTGGTGCTGATTTTTCCTTTATGATCATCTTTTAGTATCATCAAATCTAAGAAAAGAGTCTAAGGTGAAAGTCAGGTTTTTAGTGTTGTGATGTTCGGTGATGAATTCTCGGAGTTTGGTCGCCTGTCCAAATTAATAATATATTATCTATGTACCTGTGCCATGTAAGTACATGGCATATGCATATTGACATCCCGCCCTTACACCACAAATCCCTCTCCCACCTACTCAGATACAGGTTACTGAACGATGGGGCACAAGTTGTTCCCATTGCCATCCCCTGTATCTGGTGGAACTAATTCAGAGAAGACTCCACTGCCCTTATACCCAGTTCGTGTGGTATGCCCAAATATAGGACCTCCACCAGGAGTGACTCAGGAAGCATCAGCATATCCTCTAGAATGACTTGACTGGTATTTTTTACAAATTAAAGCGGACCTTCACTCTGACGCCCTGTACATACAGATTGTCCACATTAAAAATCATCCTACCTGCATCTACTGCATGTTATGAGCCTTTAAACATCCAAGATGGCGGCTTATGGAAGCCGCCATTTTATCAGGCAGCCTGCAAGCAGGAAGTGCCTCCTGACTGTGCTGCTCTGCATTCTGGGACTGCTGACCGTTACCTGACCCCAGTTCTGCTCTGTCTGAGCAAAGCACAGCTATAACCCGCCCCCCTGTACCTTATCCCACTCTCCTCTCATCAGTAAGTGTGATGCTTCTGAGCCAAGATGGCGGCGCCCGTATCCTAAATTCCTGAACAGAGTTGCAGCCCAGTGGGGGAAAGAATAATAAGTTAATGGCTAAAAACGTAAAATATATTAATTTTAGATGCGGGGGAACCGTTTTTTAAGAGTTTGGACTTTTCATTAAATCATGGTGAAGGTCCGGTTTAAGGTAATTGGTGCACTAGGGGCTGTAGGAAGTGATCGTCGTACTTACTGGTGTTATCCATAAGAGACCCCATGCAGGAAACAATGGGTCTGCCAGGAGGCGAAACCATTGAATTGTGCACTTTTTGCAGTGCATACAATGAAGGTGTTACTGGCCATGGGGTCTCCTGTAACCCATCATTCCATGCTTTGATCACCCCTGTCTCCTGAGCCTGTACAGTTAGATTGTGGTACTCTTGGGTATCCTGGACATGAAGGTTCTTTGATGCCAGTCTGTGTGATCAAGAATTTCTAGACACATTTTCCGAGTCTACTTTAAACATAACCATGATGTTATCGGCAGATTTCACTATGAGGTCATGGTTCTGTTCAAGCTGTTTAATTGCTTCTCCTAAGTTGGGAGAAATATTAGATTTTTTGATGGGTGTCCAAGTACCTTCACTAAATCTGCTGTAACTACATTCACAAAAGTGTCAATGTGAGAATTCATATTTAGCTGATATATGTGAAACATGTCCACCCAGAGCCACAATACTTCTTTGGACTGAAAATATTGCAAGTGCATATATTCTGATTTTAATATACACATGAGGGTTGATTCAGAGCCCCTTTCTCACCTTTTTTTTGCGTGAATATTTCCATTCTCGTTAATTTTTTCCCCTCGTCTGATTCAGCAAAGCATATTTTCTGCGAGAACTTTAGTGTGAAATGTTTTCATTTTTGCATGATTTTTCGTTTGGTAGCAATACCTCCATAAAAATTATGAGAAAGGGGCTCTGAATCGAGCCTATGGTCTGACATCTAGTGACCTCACATTGATTTGAACCAAGTCTGTGAAATGATTTCAATGTCTGTAACAAAATAAAAATGTTTGATTTTTATACTAGAATTTAAGCAAGGTATTTTGACAAGGATTTACCTCAATTCTTGGATTTTGTCCAATCCTAAACTGTTTGGTTGCATATAGAGCCCTATCATTCTACCAGCTTTTAAAAGAAGCCAATGGGATACACTACAACACATTATATTTTGTGACAAAATAATGGTCAACATCAATTTCATGATCTGGATCTGGGAGCCGCAGAAATTGAACATAAAACAACAGAAATCACCTTAGAATTATTACGACATAAGGAAGAAATTAAAACTCGTAAAGAAGACAACCTCACTTTAAACTTAAAAATGGAAGACTTATAAAACAGATCATGCAAATCAAACATTTGCATTAGAGGAATCAATAAGAGACCTACAATTTGCAATCACATCACTATTCCAAGAGCTGGCCCCTAAATCCCCTTGTAAAGCCTTGAAATGAAGCAAATTCATAGGGCCTTAAGCAAAAAAAGATCCGGAAGGTTCCACTAGGGATGTTATATTAAAGATATGCTGCTACAAAACCAAAGTAAGACTTACACCAACAGCAAGAGACAAAGAATCCCTTATCTTCCAACAACAGCCCTACCAAATATTCACAGATTTGGCTCCACAAATTATTATGAGACGCAAAGAACTAAAACCTTTTGTAGAAATCCTCCAACGTAAATACATTCTATATAGATGGGGCTTTCTATTCAGAGTTATCTTCAATTTCAAAGACGATACACATACTTCTACCACTATAAAGGATTCAAAATTAATGAAGGGAAAATGGAACTGACTCAGAAACAAAGGTCTTCAGGAAATGCAATGTTTATTCGGTCAACCGCGGGCCACTACTTCGATTGCCATTGCCCACATTTAAGGGCTCTTTTGCTTGCTTAAATACAGTATTAGACAAAGAAGCTTAAATGACCATCCTGATTTGATGCCTGGAGACATGTCATTTTCCCATTGAACATTTCAAATATACATATACAGACAAATATGGAAGGGATAGCTCAGATGTGTAGAACAACGGAGGGGTGGCAGCCGCTGAATTTGTGCAAGCACATGGGGTGTGGGGTCTAGGCTGTATTGCAAGGTCTTTGACGCTTCCACCCCATGTGCTGCACTCGAGGTTTTAGGGCAACCTCAGTTAAGCCTGCTCCCAATTTATCTATTGCATTGTATGTCCCAAATGGGGCTCTCAGAGATTAGAGTTAGGACTGCACCTCACAGGGGCACCTTGGCGCTTGGTGGTGCAGCTTAAGCATACTTCTGCAGATGTGTGTGACCGAGCCCTCTGTTTTTAACCAAGTTTAGAGACAGATTGTAGGTTGGACAGCAAGCTAACTGGTTTGAGTGCTGTGGCTCCTTTAAGACAGATGTGTAGAACATCTATTTCTCATTAAGCAGATATAACATTCTTTAGTGATAGTCATATGAGGAGGGAAGTGTGAAAATCCCCCTAAACACTGACAATGTGACAATAGTAATTATAATATTTAATTTTTCACCTCCTTACTTTTTCAGAACTTGGACTTTCTACCTCATTCAACCACTACCACTTTAACCCCAGAAAAGATGAATACCACTAGAGAAAAACCAGCCCAAGAATCAAATGTAAAGGATATCCCAATCATGTCGATGAGAACAATGAGTGAGACTCTAGTGTCTCTCACAAGCTACATCCTTTATACTAACTTACTTGAAGATTTGATGTATAATTCAAAGACTGTATATACTGTTCTTTTCTCTGCCCAGTTTAAATTCAGGGACTAACACACACCAAACTGCGTGTTTGCTACTATAATTATTCTCTTCTAAATTTTTGATATACTGAGAATTACGTTTTACATTTTATAGTAGCTTTCTAAGCACAAATTGAAATTCTTTATTAATGGTTATCATACTTTTTGCATGAGCATTGAATAGTTATTTTATTGAATAGTTTACTTGTCTTATAATGTTTTTTGGAATACATATAGGTAATACAGAACACTGTGATAGTCATTGGGGTCGACTCCTAGCTAGGTGGGGGGGCTGGCTCCTTTTTTGGGGGGGCTGCCATTCACTTTTGTTGTACGTCTCGGGGCTGATTCAACACTAGGTGAAAATTTGCACCCAGTTGTTGGGTCAGCACCTGGGTGGGTGGCAGTTTTCTCGCCTGGCTCAAAATAAACACATCATGTTTGCAGGGATTTCCTGTTGTTTTTGGTAATCCCTAACTCCCTTCTTAAGGTCCATTAAAAGAAAATCTCAGAGAAAAAGACTACAATAGAGGATTTTTTTTCTCTCCTTAAGGGCAATAGATTTATTTGCCTGTAAAGCTAATATTGTTTCTAAGCGCATTTCTTTAGTTTTGTTTAAGAAATAACTCATAAGTTTTCAAATTGCAATCCATACAACCCCATCCCCCACTATCTTCTTCCCCTTATCGAACTGATGATAAATACATCTAGTCATAAGCATAAGCAAAGCAATAAAAGTTATTTCTCTAAATGTACAAGGATTTAATGTCCCACAAAAGAGAACTAATGCATTCGTACAATTTAGATCGATGTATACAGAAAATCACAGACTCCTAAATTCTTAAATAGAGACTTCCCTTCGTTTTTACTGCCTCAGCAGAAGCTACACAGAGAGGAGTCGTGGAGGCTGATTCACCACTAACGCCAGTTATCGGCAGATGAGCACCTGTATAGCGGTGCTTAGAGCGACCGATAGTAGACGCTGTAAGTGGGTATCGGGCACTGTAACAGAGCGTCTCAGTCGCTGTAGTAACCTGGCTGGCATTGATGAATGTGATGTATGTTTGGCACTGTAACACCAGTGAGCGATAGGTAGTGCCAGCTCAGTGCAACCGACTCTCGGTGCTCCGCACCATGCTTATCAAAGAAGGACACACACACAGCATCAGCGCTCTAAATCTGGCCGCTATAGCATAGAGCGCAAGACACTGTGTGATTAAAGTCTGTTTTTAACACATATCCAACAGTAATAAAGCGAAAACACATGGAATGACATTGTTTTAACACTGTGACAATATCACTTTAGTGCCAGACCTGTAAATGACAATTCTGCATAAAATATAACAAGTCAAAAAAGTTTCTAAAAGTGTTTGTTTGCAGCCAGGAGAGGTCACACAATGATTGGAGCAAAAAAAAAAAAAATTGCCAAACAAGCTATTTATACACAACTAATGAAGCCCCATTGAAATATATAGGAGAGCGACACTGAGTGAATGGTAATACCTGGCGCTCTGGAAGCTAGAGTGCCGGTGCAATACACTGAGCCGCCTGTAATAATACATGTGACGCTACATGGCGCTGTTAGAGTCGCTCACTAGATTCGCTTTCATAAATGTGGTATTGCATACAGCGCCAGGTGTTCACCAGACGCTGCCTACCGCTACGAGGCGCTATCTGGCGCTATTCCTTCTTAGTTGCCTTCAAAAGAACTTTACAGTTTTCACAAGAAAAGGCATTAAAGACCCGGAAGATCGTTATATTATCACAATATGAAAATCGTGCTACCAATTGCAAATTATTATAAACCAACACTGGACAAACAGTATTTTATAAAAATCTATTGACGGTAATAATCTCCAATAACACACAGGGCAATATGTAAAAACTCAAATTTAATAGTACATCCCCATATTGACAGGCACTCTATAACTAAGCCCTTGGGAAATTCTTCACAAGAAACACCTGCAAATATGCTTTGAGCGCTTCTAGACAAATATTCCCTAATAGACACAAGGAGAGACTTGCACCCATCTGGGAAAGAATATGCACATTACTCTGTTCCACATCAAGTCTTTACCCGAATAGATTATATATGCTTACCTCCACACTCAATGGCACTAGACATGGATGTTTCAATATAGCCAATTTTGTGGTCCAACCATTCTTTAATATCAATCTCTCTACAGTGCACTCTAAGAGGCTGATTTACTAATAGCGACATGTAGCGACAGTTGAGCGACTGTAGTGGTATTTTCACAGCGCCCGCTAGTAGTCGCTGTGCTTGGCCGTTGTTCGGTTATTGACAGCGACTCAGTCGGTGTGGCGTAATGTTGAATACAAGGTTACGAGTCGCTATTTGACAGGTTCCGCGGTGTATGGGTGCGCATGATAGTGACTAGTCAGAGCGACCGGCTTCCACCATATTCATCAAAAAATCACGCTCAAAAAATTCAAGCGCTGTGAAATGCATGTTTAAACCCCAGAGCGCAGGAGGCGATGTGTTAAAAGTAGTTTTTTAACCCCCAAACCACCATATTTTTGGAAACTAAAAAAAAAAAAGTATTTTAAATAATTTAGTAATATGAATACATTAATATCAGACCTGTAATATCAATTCTGTACAATTTTTTTTTGAATTTTTTTTCCCTTAAACAAAATATCTAAAATGGCAGAAGTGGTCACAGAATTTTTCACATTAAAAAGAAAACAATTAATAACAATTAATTATGAATATTTAAAGATTGTTCCATTGAAATGCATTGGAGAGCGCCAGGTAGCGAGAGGTCATACCTGTCACTGTTCAAGGTCGGACGCTGGCGCTGTGGGCTGAGGCTGGAATAATGATGAATGAGTCGCTATATGGCGCTATCTCAGTCGCTAAGCAGGATTGGCTTGATAAATGTGTGATTGTGGTGGGGAGCCGGCGTTCTCGTGGCGGGGCCCGTCATTACCGGCCGCTCACCAGTCGCTACCTGTCGCTATTCCTTCATAAATAAGGGCCTTAACTTACCAACTCTCCCCATATCAAAGAGCATCTGGTACAAAAGATTTCTCTAGATTAACTTAAGTTAGCTATTAAATTGCTAAAGCCTAATAAACAACCAGGCCCAGATGGACTATCAACAATTTACTACAGAGAATTGTCTCATTATCTTGATCCCTTGTTAACTAATGCTTTTAATGCCATATTAACTGGAGCAAAATAGGGGGACGATACCTTTACTTCTTCCAGAAGCATGATCCCTAAGCCAAACACACATCACATAGTATGGTCAAACTATAGACCCATATCTCTATTAAATTTGGATATTAAATTGTTAGCTAAAATACTAGCCATTAGACTCAATATTTGTATATACAGTCTTAGAAGTAAATCAGTAGAGATCGGGTCGGTTTTATACCATACAGGCAAGCTGGTTAGACACATTTCTCAGCTCATACATTTAGCCAAAAAAAGAGGACCAAGGATCCATGCTACTAACATTAGATATCAAAAAAGTATTTGATACCATTTTCTAGGATTTTATAAGATTTATAATGAAATGTCGGGGATTACGCAATAATTTCATATCTTGGACAAACTCTCTATATTCAACCCCAGGAGTGCATGTAAAATATTGCGGTCACCATTCATCCAGATGCAAAATAACCAGAAGCCTAAGGCAGGGATTCACATTGTCGACCCTACTTTCCGCTTCTTTTTATTGAGCCTTTATCCCAACTTGTATAGCAGAATTCTTCCATTTCTAGCTTAAAAATAGGAAAAATAGGAAAAACGCATTGTAAAGTAGGTCTCTTTGCAGACGAAATTCTCTAGTTCTTGACTAGCCCGATCACCTTCCTACCCAATCTTCTTGACCTGTTAGTAAACTATGAATGCATATCTGGACTCTAAGGCCCTAATTTAAGAAGGGATAGCGTCAGGCAGTGGCTGGTTAATGAGAGGTAGCGACAGGTAGCGACTGGTCAACGCCGGACACGGCACGCAATTACACATTTATCAATCAGAATCTGTTGAGCGACTGGAATAGCGTCATGTAGCGTCTGATTCATCATTTTCACAGCCTCAGCGAACAGCGCCAGCGTTCAGCCTTGCACAGCGCCAGGTATGACCTCTCGCTACCTGATGCTCTCCCATACATTTCAATGGACGATCCTTTTCTTCTCTCTAAACGGGTTTTTTTTTTTTTTTCCAAAAATCACAAAATTCTTTGACCTCTTCTGGCATTGAAAAAGCTGTTTTTTCATAATTTTTTTATTTTTTATATATTTCCTCAGAAATGACATTACAGGTCTGCCATTAAAGTGTTCATGTTACAATGTTGCTACAATGTAATTCCATATGTTTTCGCTTTGTTACTAGTTGATAGATGCTTGAAAACAGACTTTAAACACACCGCCATCTGCGCTCTGGGCTTTAAACAACTATTTTTCAGCGCCAGAGATTTTTGCAGCTGTTTTTTTCCTGAATATGATGTGAGTCGGTCGCTATGAGCAGTCGCTAACATGCGCTCCCATACAGCGCTGTACTGGTCAAATAGCGACTCCTCACAATGTATTCACCATTACTGAACAGCGACTGAGTCGCTATAAAGTAGCGACTCACGGCCGAGCACTGCGACTACTAGCGGGCGCTCTGAAAATGCCACTACAGACGCTCATCTGTCGCTACCTGGCGTTAATGATGAATCAGCCTCCCCGTCAACCCAACAAAGTCCTTTGCTCTAAACATAAATCAACTTACCGAAATAATCTCTACAAAACGTACAGGCTTCCTTCAATGGCAGTAATGGAGGAAATCAATCACATACCTAGGAGTACAAAACACAAACAGCCATAACACCCTATACAGAGCCAACTATCCATCTTTACTCTCACACAATTACAGTACTTATTAGAAAAATGGTCTCACCAAAATCTATCTTGGTTGGGCAGATTAGCGGCCATTAAAATGACATGGCTACCCAAACTAATGTTTTTGTTTAGAATATTGCTTGCTAGGCATCACTAAACTAATCATTAACTCCTTACAATCTAAGATAAACAAATTTGGGGATCGATTAAACCGGACCTTCAGCATCATTTCATGCAAAGCCCAAACCCTTAAAAAACTATTCCCCAGCATCTAAAATTAATATATTTTACACTTTTATGCGCTTACTTATTATTCTTTCCCCCACTGGACTGTAACTCTGTTCAGAACTCTAGGATACGGCGCAGATCTGGGATCAGGAAAAGGACAGCAATCCCAGAATCAGACACAGTTAGAAGACAGTTCTTGTCTGCGTGCAGCCTGAGCCTCCATGTACTGCCATCCTGGATGTTTAAAAGCTCAGAAAATGCAGTAGATGTAGATGGAAGATATTTAATGTGGGCAATCTGTATGTACAGGGTGGGAGAAACATATAAGATATGCTCTTATTCAGGTTGAAGGTCCGGATTAATGTGCGTAATCTGTATGTACAGGAGGGGGGAAACATATAAGATAGGCTCTTATTCAGGGTGAAGGTCTGGCTTAATGTGGGCAATCTGTATGTACAGGGGGGGAAACATATAAGATAGGCTCTTATTCAGGGTGAAGGTCCGGATTAATGTGAGCAATCTGTATGTACAGGGTGGGGGAAACATATAAGATAGGCTCTTATTCAGGGTGAAGGTCTGGCTTAATGTGGGCAATCTGTATGTACAGGGTGGGGGAAACATATAAGATAGGCTCTTATTCAGGGTGAAGGTCTGGCTTAATGTGGGCAATCTGTATGTACAGGGTGGGGAAACATATAAGATAGGCTCTTATTCAGGGTGAAGGTCCGGATTAATGTGAGCAATCTGTATGTACAGGGTGGGGAAACATATAAGATAGGCTCTTATTCAGGGTGAAGGTCTGGCTTAATGTGGGCAATCTGTATGTACAGGGTGGGGAAACATATAAGATAGGCTCTTATTCAGGGTGAAGGTCCGGCTTAAGCCCAGAATCGCCCAGAAAAGTCCACACTTTTTAGTAGCAAAGAGGAACAAGGCTTAGCATTACCCCATCTTTAGTGTCCCAACTAGTATGATATCATGCAGATGTTGAAAAAACACTCTGGATAGAGACAGAAAAGACGCAGTTGGGAAAAATTGGAATACGGGGAGGCCGATTCATTAATAGCGCCAGGTAGCGACAGATGAGCGACAGTAGCGTTATTTTCACAGCGCCCGCTAGTATTCGCTGTGCTTGGCCGTTGTTCGGTTGTTGACAGCGACTCAGTCGGTGTGCGGTAATGTTGAATACGGGGTTAGGAGTCGCTGTTTGACAGGTTCCGCGCTGTATGGGAGCGCATGACAGCGAACGGCTCCCAGCATATTCATTAACAAATCACGCTCAAAAAATTCTCACGCTGTGAAATGCTTGTTTAAACCCCAGAGCGCTGGCGGCGATGGGTTAAAAGTAGTTTTTTAACCCCCAAACAACCATATTTTTTGAAAAAAAAAAATATGTTTTCCGAAACATTTTGTAATATGTAATACCAATTCTGCACAAATTTTTTTTTTTTTTTTTACCTTAAAAAAAAATATCTAACATTGCAGAAGTGGTCACAGAATTTTTGACATTTAAAAAAAAAAAAAAATTAATAGCAATTAATTATGAATATTTAAAGATTGTTCCATTGAAATGCATTGGAGAGCGCCAGGTAGCGAGAGGTCATACCTGTTGCTGTTCAAGGTCGCTCGCTGGCGCTGTGGGGTGAGGCTGGAATAATGATGAATGATTCGCTATCTAGCGCTCTGTCAGTCGCTAAGCAGGATCGGCTTGATAAATGTGTGATTGCGGAGGGGAGCCGGCGTTCTCGTGGCGGTGACCGTCATTATCGTTCGCTCACCATTCGCTACCTGGCGCTATCCCTTGTTAAATAAGGCCCATAATATACTCTGGATTCCCGAAGAATTGTGTAACAGTAGACCCAGTTATCGCACACTTTAGTAATCTGGGATTAATGCAAAATGAAAGGAAAACATATATCTTTAGATTTACCAGTTGCCTCAATCATAGACCCCCCTTCTTTCCCAGCTTACTTACATTCTCCCCACTTTCGATGATGGAAGCAAGAAAAATTAACAAGAGTTTGTGATTTATCCACACATTGTGAAGTGAAGTCCTTGCCCAGCATTTGTGAATGGCTGGCGCGGGCACGCTCGCTTTTAAAGGGTAGCGGGGGATGGGGCCACCAGTGCGCTATGATCCGCTTGCACTGATTGGACGAGCGGCCGTGCATGCGTCGTAGGACTGGGAAGAGGTGAATTGTTTGGGTGACCCCCCCCCCCGGGGGAAAGGACCAAGACTCAGGATAGTCAAAATCCTGGGTTTTGGTCCGCTTTAACTTTTTCCCAGCTAGGAGGCGCTAACCTTTGCTTCATACAAGCCTACTGGAAGTGAGCGTAAGCTGAGCGCTGGCAGCCACTGGGTGCTGATAGCATCTCAGAAGAGATAATCATCTGCATGAAAATTAAATTAAATTATGTCCCCAACCTACAGCGGCAGTTGTATATCAATAGTTACCTCTAAGATGCCTGACCCTCTGCTGGCTTTGCATAGCATTCCACAGACCTTAGGAATTACATTTCTATCCCCTTGTTGTTCCGTTGCAAAATTACTTTTTCCTTATAGAAATATATTATAAATATATAGGACCAGGACCTCGGAGGAGAGAGATTTAGGGATACTGATTACTGATAGCTGCAAGATGAGTGGACAGTGTAGCCAGGCTGTGGGAAAAGCAAGCAGGATGCTCGGCTGCATAGCTCGAGGCATCACCAGTAGGAAGAGGGAGGTTGTGATGCTGCTGTATAGAGCCCTGGTGAGGCCACAGCTAGAATACTGTGTGCAGGTCTGGAGACCTTACCTGCAAAAAGACATTATTCAAATAGAACGGATCCAAAGGCGGGCAACAAAAATGGTGGAAGGACTTAAATTAAAACTTATCAGGAGAGACTTAAAGAACTTAATTTGTACAGTCTGGAGGAAAGAAGGGAGAGGGGGGACATGATTGAGACCTTTAAATATGTGAAAGGATTGAATAAGGTTCAGAAGGGAAGTGTTTTTAAGAAGAAACTTAATGATAGAACAAGGGGCCCAACCTGAAGCTAGTCGGGGGGAAGATCAGGAGCAATGTTAGAAAATATTATTTTACAGAAAGAGTAGTAGGTGCTTGGAACAAACTTCCAGCAGAGGTAGTTGAAAAATCAACAGTCACTGAATTTAAACATGCCTGGGATAAGCACACATCTATCCTAAGATAAAGAGTACATACAGTATACACATAAGGGCAGACTAGATGGAGCGTATGGTCTCCTTCTGCCATCAACCTTCTATGTTTCTATGTTTCTATAAAGTTATATTCTATACACACTATTCAAGTGGACCAACACCCGCGTGGCATCCTGCTGTGGATTTTAGCCCTTTGTCTTTTTTCTTTTGTTGTAGCTTTAAATCCGGGGGGCATAGCTTGAGAGGTTGCAGGGAGTGTGACCACACCGGGGCCCAGGCATTCGGGGGGCACCATTGTTGTTGCCTTTTTTATCAAATATGTTCTCACTTTAAGAGAAAGGAAACAGCATTTATCTATCTATCTATCTATCTATCTATCTATCTATCTATCTATCTCCTATCTATCTATCTATCTATCTATCTATCTATCTATCTCATATCTATCTATCTATCTATCTATCTATCTATCTATCTATCTCATATCTATCTATCTATCTATCTATCTATCTATCTATCTATCTATCTCATATCTATCTATCTATCTCATATCTATCTGTCTATCTATCTATCTATCTATCTATCTCATATCTATCTATCTATCTATCTATCTATCTATCTATCTATCTCATATCTATCTATCTATCTATCTATCTATCTATCTATCTATCTATCTCATATCTATCTATCTATCTATCTATCAATCTATCTATCTATCTATCTATCTATCTCATATCTATCTATCTATCTATCTATCTATCTATCTATCTATCTATCTCATATCTATCTATCTATCTATCTATCTATCTATCTATCTATCTATCTCATATCTATCTATCTATCTATCTATCTATCTATCTATCTATCTATCTCAGCCTTTGTATCTGTTGTTCATTATTAAAGCGGAAGTCCAGTCTCTAGGTAACCCCCCCCTTCCTTCCACCCTCTAAGGCACTAAGGCTGGGGGGGTTACAAAGAAAGCAACCCCTTGCCTCACCCTTGTCCAGCACTGTTCTTCCAGTGCTGCCGGTCCTAGGTGCTGCCAGAACCCCCCTAGAACGAAGCTGGACCACAAACGAGGTAACGGTTTATTTTCTTTGTAAACTCTGCATCGTGCTTCAGCGCCAGGCGATGGGGCATGGCGGCGGGTTACCAAGAGACGGGACTTCCACTTTAAGGGTCTCCTATCAATCCAATCTATCTTCCTCAGACTTTCTATCTGGTGTCCGTTATACAGGGTAATAAAACTGACTGATGGCATGTGTGAATTTATTACCCCCTGAGCTGCAATGTTCATTTTAATTCACAGTTACATTGTTTTTATTATGACTTTAGAAAACATTGTTTTGGCGCTGTTATCATGCAAACGGTTGAATTACTGGAAGCTCATTAGATTTTATTGCTGCGTTTGTAATCATAATCCACAGGCGTAAATTCTAAACTGTCTTCTCTGACAGGGCTGTTTCTTGCTCTATTTCTGACTTAAAGGGCAATACTAACGATCCACTGTGGGAATGTTGCTGCTGTCCAGCGTCTGGTGACAGCTGTTTTATAGACTAAAGTGGCAGGTATTTGTAGGAATAAACCAAGGCAACTGGACTTGCTTTTTTAATTTTTTTTTACAATGTTTTGCAATGTTTTACTCATCAAATGGCTTTCTTACTTTAGAATGACTTGTTCACAAATCTAGAAGTACACATCCGCATCCTCAGTCTCTTCCACACACTCCCCCTCAGATATATACAGACCCAACTATCTGGAATACTCTACCCTCAACAGTTAGATTAAAGTTCCCATTCAAAGCAGTCTACAAGTCTATATTGCGGGCCGGCTTCCAAGGCGGCAGGTGGGTGGTCTCCGGCCAGCTTCTGAGGTGGTTGGTGTGGACCTCCAGCTGGCTCCTGGGGCAGCAGGTGCGGGACCTCCAACCGGCTCCTGAGGCGGCAGGTATGGGGCCTCCCATAGGCTTCCTACGGTGGGGCCTCCGGCCAGCTTCCAGGGAGGTGGCGGGGCTGTCTCTGCCTTCTCTAGTAGCGGATGGTGGCGACTTGTCAGGTGGCGGTTGAGGGGGCTTCCTCTGGCCAGCATCTCTGGCGATGCATGGGGGGTTCTTCTTCCACCTGGGTGGAGGCTGGAGGATGCTTCTTCTACCCAATTTATCAGGCAGCAGGTGGAGGGTCTTCCTCCACCTGTGTTTTGGATGGTGAGTGATGGGGACATCCTCTACTCGGCTTCTCAGCTGCTGGGTGAGGGCTTTCTGTTCCCAGCTTCTCAGCTGGTGGGTCGGGGGCTTCATCTGCCCAGCTTCTGAACAAGCAGGTGGGGGGGGGGGCTTCCTCTGCCCTGTTTCCTTGCCAGAAGGTGGGAGGCTTATTCTGGCCGGCTTCTCGGCTGGTGGGTGGGGCGTCCTCTGCCTGGCTTTTTGGCTCACTTCCCAGCTGCGGATGGATGGTGGAAGCCCCACCAGCTGCTCAGCGGACAGGCACGCTCTGGCGTGTGGTGTGGAAAAGCTGCAGAGTGACTTATTCTTTACCTATTTCAGGGAAAAATTCAGCTGGCACGAATCACAGAAAATTCGGATTTGTGCAGAATCTGGTTCAATAAATTCGGTTTGTTCTGTCAATACTGACCATTTATTCCACAAAGCTCCTCTGTGCACTGCACTGCGCTGCACTGCCAACATTATACTTACCAATAGTAGAGATCATATGGTTTTCTTTCTCCAGCACTGGGTAGACATGGCGGCATCCATCAGGTTGACTTTACACACCCTAACATGGGTTTAATACCACTTGCTGAAACCACTTGGGTGTCAGTACTCTTTAAAGTCACTTGCTCATACCACTTCTGAGTCACTACTCTGTAATAGCATTTTCTCAAACCACTTTTGTGTCACTAGTTTTTATTACTGTTTGCTCAAAACACTTGAGCAGCAGTACCGTTTAATACCACTTGCTCGAACCACTTGGGTGCCATTACTGTTTAATGCTCAAACGATTTGGGTGTCACTACTCTTTAATACAACTGTATCCACTGGTTCAGGGCACTTGTGTGTTCCCACACACTGCCTCATAGGTGACTTGCTCACCAGATAGAATTCCAAGTTGTGTATGCTGGAAAGGGTGTGTGAGCAGCAGCAGGCAATAGTGGAGTTTCAGCTCCAAAATTCCAGGGTGAGTAGAAGTGCGGAACAACAGCACTTCACCACCAATGAGTGAGCCTCCAACTGCGCAGTGTGCCACCAATATGGTCAGCACTGATGATGATATTGTCAACGCTACCATAAACATCCTTTGCCTGCTCAAAAAAAACTGTTTAGGCCATGATGGAAGATGTGATGGCAGAAGAGGAAGGGACATTTTCCCAGATGTCAGGGCAATGCAATGCATACGTGGCTCGCAGGGTGGGTTGCTTGGCCAACAGCGGGCAGGAACTTCACTGCCCGGCCAGTGGACAGTTTTGGATAGGTCAGAGAATTTGGAGGGAAGGAGGAGGACTTTCTCTCACAGCAGGGTGGAACCCAGTGCAGCTTATGGGCGCCACTGGAGCGTGGCTGGAGGGAAGAGAAGGAGAAGGACACCTGACTCTGAAGACAGCTTCTCCTTGACTCAGGGCATCTTGGCTCACACGAGCTACTACATGCTCCAGCACCTGTGCAACAACCACAGAGTTACCTGCATAGCCACCAGTGCTGATTACTGGGTGGCCACCCTGCTGGATCTCCGGTATAAGAACAACATCACCTCCATGATACCAGAACTGGTGCGGGATCACAAAATGAGAGAGTACAAAAGCACTCACGCAGTATTGGTATTCCCAGCTGAACTTGAGGGCTCAGTGACAGCAGGAGGAGGAGCAGCAAGTCCCCAATGCAGCAGGAGCTGGACTGGACACGTGGCTAAAGCTTGCCCTCTATGCCTTGGAGGTGCTTGCCTACCCTATGACAAGTGTCCTATCAGAATGTTTGTTCAGCACTACAGGGAGTGTCATCACCGACAAGAGGATCCGCCTATCCATGACCAACGTTAACATCCATCCAGCTCCCACACCTCCCCCCTCGACCCTCTAACACCTGTAAAAAAAATGAATTATTTTTATTAATTTGTCATTTATTTGTGCATTTATTTATTTACTTATTTATGAATATATTTATTTATTGATGTTATTGATTAATTATTTACTCATTATGCATATGTTGATTGATGAATGTATTTATGTATGTATGTATGCACTTCTTTCATTTTTTAGTTTTATGTTATTATTTTGAGTACTTTCCCTAGCCCCCCCCCCCCCCCACCACCATTTGGCCCCAACACCTTAAACAAAACTAATAATACCATTTTGTGAATACTCACCTTGTAAAATGGGTATTATAAGTATGTCACACACCCCGCTTCAAGAATCCATAACATGTGGGTAATATCGTCCTGAAGAGGCGTTCCTGCAGAGATGATAGTAAAAGAAAGCCCCTCCCTGATCCATAAATACCTGGGACCTCCCACTCATCACCCAGTATACAGAAGCAGTAAGGTAAGGGACCAGGAAGAGGCAAATATAAAACGCAACCACGCAAAGTTCACAAAATAGAGGATCCCGAATACAGAAAGGGCGGGTGAAGCGGGGTGTGTGACATACTTATAATACCCATTTTACAAGGTGAGTATTCACAAAATGGTATTATTCTAAGTATGTCACACACCCCGCTTCAAGAATCCATAACATGTGGGACATCCAATAGCAGTGTCCAAAAACAAGGGCGGGGATCCAAAACTAGGCAACAATGCACAACTTCAAACCACTACAGCTTGCAAAACTTTGCGTCCAAAGACAGCATCCGCGGACGCCCAAACATCAACCTTGTAAAACTTGGAAAAAGTGTGAACAGAAGACCAGGTAGCGGCCTTACAAACTTGCTCAACAGAAGCCTGGTGCTGAAAAGCCCAGGACGCACCAACTGCGCGAGTAGAATGAGCAGTAACACGAAAAGGGGGACTCCTCCCCTTGGCAGAATAGGCTCCAATGATGGCCTGACGAATCCATTTACTAATGGAAGATTTGGCAGGAGCCAAACCTTTCCTAGGCCCGGAGGGCACCACAAAAAAGGCGTCCGTCTTGCGAAAGGAAGACGTAACCTCCAGATAATATTCCACAACACGAACTACATCCAAGGAATGCAACGCCCTTTCCTTGTCGTTGCTAGGATTAGGGCATAGAGAAGGCAGAACTATGTCCTGATTTAGATGAAAAGCCGAGACCACCTTAGGAAGAAAATCCGGCTTGAAACGAAAGACAACCTTGTCCTGATGCTTCTCAAAGTATGGAGCTTTAATGGATAAAGCTGCCAACTCAGAAACACGCCTAGCCGAAGTGATAGCCACCAAAAAGGCCACCTTTTGAGTAAGCGAAGACAAGGCAACCTCATTCAAGGGCTCAAACGGAGGACCCTGAAGAGCAGAGAGAACAAGGTTCAAATCCCAAACTGGAACCAAGGGCTTCCTAGGCGGACGTACATGCGTGACTCCTTGGAAAAAGGTCCTGACTAAAGGATGAAGTGCAAAGGACCTTTGGAAGAACACCGCCAGGGCAGAGACCTGCCCCTTCAAGGTACTAATTTGGAGCCCCAGATCTAAACCATGTTGAAGAAACTCCAGAATCCTAGGAATGGAGAACTCTCGACAAGAGAAGGACCTACCTTCACACCAATCAATATAGGACCTCCAGGTCCTGTAGTAAACAGAAGAGGAAGACCGCTTCCTGGCGCTGATAAGAGTTTGAATCACCGCGTCAGAAAGACCTTCTTCCCTCAAGATGGCGGATTCAGCAGCCACGCCGTCAAAGCCAGCGATGGTAAATTGGGATAGCGTAGCCGACCCTGGGTGAGCAGGTCCGGCAGCAGAGGCAGGGCGAACTGATCCTCTGCCAGCCTTACAAGATCTGCGAACCAAACGCGCCTTGGCCACCTCGGGGCCACCAGAATCGCCGACGCGCCTTCCAAGGCCAGTTTGCGCACTACTCTGGCTAGCATTGGAAACGGAGGGAACAGATAAAGGAACCCCAGATCCCTCCAGGTCAGAGACATGGCATCCACTGCCAGAGCCAGAGGATCCTGCGAGAGAGACACAAAGACTGGAAGCTTGTGATTGTGACGAGAGGCAAAGAGGTCCACCGCTGGGACCCCCCACCTGAGACATATCGAACGAAACACCCTGGGACTGAGAGACCACTCCCCCTGACGAGAGGAGGCCCGGCTCAGCAAGTCCGCCTCCGTGTTCTCCACCCCCGGAATGTAGACTGCTGAGATACATGGGACGTGGGCCTCGGCCCAGTCCAGAATCAAAGACACTTCCCTGAGGGCACTCCTGCTGCGAGTCCCTCCTTGGTGATTGATGTAAGCAACCGCCGTCCTGTTGTCCGACCGGACCTGAACTGGCAGACCTCTCAACTGATGAGTCAAGCGAAACAGAACCAACCTGATGGCTCTCAACTCCAGAATATTGATGGGCTCGTGAGCCTCCTGCGGACTCCACAGACCCTGAAACTGGAGGTCCTTCCAAACACCCCCCCAACCTGACAGACTGGCATCCGTGGTGACCGTTTCCCAACATGGAGCCAGGAAGGATCTGCCTTTTGACAGATTGACAGACCCCAGCCACCATTGTAGGGAACGACGAACTCGGGGAGTCAACCGGAAGGACCGGTCCAATGACGACTGCGACCTGTCCCAAACCGCCAGCAGGTGCAGCTGAAGCGCCCTCGTATGGAGCTGCGCAAAGGGAACTGCCTCGAATGAGGCCACCATTAAACCCACCAGCCTCATCCCTAGCCGGATGGTCGGATGATGGGCCAACAAGAGAAGCTGAACTAACTCCTGAATCAAAAGAATCTTGGCCAGGGGCAGAAACACCCTGGCCTGCGAGGTGTCCAGAGACATCCCCAGAAAGGTCACAACTCTGGACGGACAAAGAGAAGACTTGGGGTGGTTGATCACCCAACCGAACCTCTCCAGAGTGGACACCACCACTCCGGTGTCCAACTCCGCTTGGTTGAAAGAAGAGGCCATGATCAGTAGATCGTCCAGATAGGGCACAATGCGGATACCCTGAACTCTGAGCAGTGCCATCACCCCCGCTAGCACCTTGGTGAAAACCCGAGGGGCTGAGGTGAGACCGAAAGGAAGTGCCACAAACTGAAAATGCCGATCCTCCACCACAAACCTGAGAAACCTCTGGTGTGCTGGAAAAACCGGAACGTGTAGATAAGCATCCTTGATGTCTATGGACGTCAGAAAGTCTCCCTGACGAAGAGAGTGAATGGCCGAGCGCAGCGTTTCCATGCGGAATTTGCGCGGCCGAATAAACCTGTTGAGAAACTTCAGATCCAAGATAGGACGGACCGACCCGTCCTTCTTGGGAACCGTGAACAGATTGGAATAGAAGCCCCTGCCCTGCTCCGAGGGGGGCACTGGGCAAATGACAGCCATGTCCAGAAGATTCTTTACTGCCACCAGGAGCCCCTGCGCCACCAGAGGCTCCGAAGGCATCCGAGACCTGAAGAACCTGGAGGGGGGGCGGAGCTCGAACTCTAGCTTGTAACCGGAAGACACCACTTCCCGGATCCATCTGTCCGAGACTTCTTGATCCCAGACCTGGGAGAAGTGTCTCAGCCGTCCCCCCACCCGCAAGGGTGAGGGCGCCCCCTCATTGCTGAGCTGGCTTAATAGCCGGCTTGGGCTTAGAACCCCAATTGTATCCAGAACGGGCACGTCCCCTGCCCCTGCTCCCGGAATCTCCTCTGGAAGAGTGGAATGCAGATCCTCTGCCAGATCTGGCCCCACGAAAGGAAGTTGTAAAGGCAGGCGCCCCCCGAAAGGAACGGCGCTGCTTCTTACGTTGAGGCAACCTACTGCCCTTGGTGACGGAGTCCAATGTTTCTCCAAAGAGCCTCAATCCGACAAAGGGTAAAGCCGTCAGAGACTTTTTAGACATGAAATCGGCCGCCCACTGGCGCAGCCAGACCGACCGCCGAATAGTCACCAACAAAGCCGACGTCCTACTACACATCATTAAGGTGTCATCCAAGGCAGTTAATACAAAGGACAAAAACAACTCACACCGTTTGAGACTAATGAATTCAGCACTACCGGGGCGAAGCCCGGAAGATGTCAACAAGTCCCTGACCACGGACCTGGCAGCCAACACCATAAGCTCAGAAGCGCACACAGGCCGTATGGCTGACCCAACGCTAGTAAAGCCATGACAAGCCATTTGGTCAATGCGTTTATCCTCCCCATCTTTAAGGGTGGAGCAATCAGGCCTATTTAAAACCGAGGAATTAGACAACCCCAGAACCGGGGCATCGACCTCGGGAGGGGAAGCCCAGCGCTTAACCACCTCCGAAGGGAAAGGGTATTTCTTGTCCCACCCCTGAGGGATACCAGGGAGCCTAGCCGGCCTGTCCCATTCCTTATCAATGATCTTGTGAAAATGCCGTTGTGAAGGAAACTCCAAACGTGGCCTGGATTCCTCAAACAACTCACCCTCCTGCTGAGACGCCGCCTCGGGAGGGGAAATCTTCAGAACCTCCAACATCAGCGCCAGGGCGTGAGGAGAATCCGAGGATCTCCCTAACTCACTAAGCTCCTCATCAGCACCCGCGGACTGTTCATCATCCGACACCTCTGAGCCCTCAGAAACCTCACCTTCTTCTAGCCCAGAATAATCAGACCAATCGAGATTATTAAACTCGTCCAGGTCATCCGCCGGCAAGGCCGGGGACAAATGCTTCCTCTTGGCCGGAGCCTTACGGGCGGCCGAACTGGAAACAATTTTCTCAAGGTTAGCCAATCTGGCGCACATCTCAGCTTGCAGATCCCTGCCCATGACAACGTCACACGGAGCGCGTGTCAGGGTGGGAGGCTGAGAAGACTCGGCCGGCGGTGCTGACCCAGACGCCTGGGCTCCCGACTGCCGCGCAATAGTTTGCTGTGCACAAGGTATACAAAGCAATACATCATTCCCAGTAATGGATGCGCCACACAACATGCACCTTTTGGGATGCCCCGAAGGGGTCCCAGCCCCAGTATCCGGGGATGCCTCCATAAGGTGAACTTTTAATAGTCTCAAAGACCCAGGGAATTACGCTAATAAGCAACCCGGGATGCCCCTTTAATGTCCCGAGTGGGAGGATTTTCTAGCAAAACAATGACCCCAGGGATCTAGGACCGGGAGAGAACCCCCTAAATTACTAAAGAGGATCCTCCTGATAACACCACCGCCTAGAAAGAGAAAGAAACAGAAGGAACCCAATAAATGTCAGGCTAGGACAATATAGGGAAAACACTGTAATCAATAAATAAGGCCCCAGGGCCACTCACTGATCCTTATGGCGTGGAAAATGGCGCCTCACAGAAACGAAAAGAGAAGCAGACCGAAGGAAGAAGGGGGCGTGGCAGCGTGGACCGCGGGAAGACAAGGTACCGCCTGCAGCCGCCCACAGGAAGGAGCCTAAAGCTCCGCATCGGCGCCTCCATGTCAGTCAGAAGCTGCGGGGGGCGGAGCCGCAGCGACGCGCGAAGGCCCGGCCCCGCCCTCCCCCCCGACGCGGACGGAAAGAGACTCCGCGGCTGAATTCATAGACCGGCACCGCCGTCTGCCGCGGCGCCGGTCAACGTGACAAGACAGGCGGGTGTGACCGCCGCTACCGGCGGAGCACCCGACCTGTACCGAGGACCACAGAAGCCACAGACAGCGGGCAGCCGGCCGCGGCAGCCGCCGCAGCCCGGCCCCGCCCCTAAAAATGCGTGAGGGGAAAGCTCCCCTCACAAAGACTCAGCCGCCCCCACAGAGAGCCAGCACCCCGGCCGTAATGGCGGCCGCGGTGCAGCGCTAAGAACAGTAACAACACAAGCACACACAGTGAAACACAAACACACACAGCACAATGAGAATAAAGACTACCAGGACAGGAAACTACCCGTAGGAGGAGACCCCCCCCAACCCCCACTGTTTGACCAGGGAAGACTAAGGGGACCCCCCAGGGGCCAGTACCAAGGGACGGGGCATCCCATACCGGGATCACCAACCCGGCGTCACCGCCTACCCTCTTATTTAGGGTCTCACGGGGGAGCTCTGCTCCTAGGCACCTTGGGTGCCAGTATACCCTCGCTCGGGCCCGCAGCCAAGACTGAGGAGGCATGTATTTTAAAACTAACAGATAAGGAGGAAGCCCGAGCGGAAATAATCCAAATAACAGGCCGGGAGTTACCCCGGCTACCTGAAATCCCCCTATGCAAGGAGGAGACATCATCTTCTGACTTGCTCGCCGTCTTGCAGAGATGGAAAACTGGGTGATGAGTGGGAGGTCCCAGGTATTTATGGATCAGGGAGGGGCTTTCTTTTACTATCATCTCTGCAGGAACGCCTCTTCAGGACGATATTACCCACATGTTATGGATTCTTGAAGCGGGGTGTGTGACATACTTAGAATATATTCTTTTTTTTTTATTTATGTATTTCTTTAATTTTCTAGTTCTGTTATTATTTTAAGTACTTTCCCTGACCCATTTTGTGCAGGACAATCTCTCAGGTGTTGCCCCCCCCCCAATCTGGCCCCCAACCCCGTAAAATAAAATTATATATATATATATTTTTTCATCTATGTATGTATTTCTTCAACGTTTTTGTTATTATTTGGAGTACTTTAACCAACCTATTTTGTGCAGGGCAATAATCCTGGTGTTCCCCTTGATTTGACATCTTGCTACTCCTATTTTACAGCCATTTTTGGTCCCCCAAATTTGGGTCTCCATTGACTTCAATGGGGTGGTTCGGGTGTGGGCCGAATTCCGGGACCCAAATGAAACTTTAATGGAAATTTGATCTGAACTTCTATCTATGGCTACTGGAGCATTGGAAATAAATCTTATTTATCTGATCAGATGGACTAACGTTTTTTTTTTTTTTCAGCCTTACATATTATGTTACTATTTTAATGTGACTACACATATTGTATACTAAATATGACATGTTCTATACAGATGGTTGCTATAAAACTTATTGGTATGAAGGTTTAAAATAGAAACAACTCATAGTAAATATTAGTAGGTGTTGATAAGATTATTAACAGTAAATCAATCTTGTCTCATTTTTTTTCCAATGTGTGTAATATTACAGATTCGAAAATTAACACTTAACCTCATCCTGTTAGTTCCATATGTACCAACAGCATATGTGAATTAATTATAAAAGAAAATATTGGAACCTAGTAGGTTCTTGTGTTTTACTGATTTTACAGATTTCTTTTACTAGATTCAATTATCTTTGACTTTAATGAGATTTATACTGAATCTAGAGTCTAAAAGGGTCCAGGTCTGGCTAAAACCCTCATCAGAGGGCATCACGTGTTTGCTGATGAATCCCTGCTCCCCCGCTGATTTGAATGTCAACTGGAGGGGAAACGCAGCATCGAAGGAGCAGGAAATCTATCAGCTGAGCATACTCCTGCATAGGCGTGCAGAGGATGGAGGATGGATGGAGTTTCAGGAAGGAGGTGAGTACAGAACAGTTGGCTTGGGGCATGGGGTTAGCTAGTGGACACACTGTGGGACATCAGAGAACTCGCTCTGATCTTGCGGCAGCTGCAGAGGCAGGGAGCGGCGGCTAAGGAAGCGGTGCCCAGCAGCCACAAAACTCAGAACAGTTCGGTTCTGGCTTCTGGCCGGGCGTGGCCTGTAACTCCTTCCAGCATCATTGGCAGGAGTTCTATTCAGCACACGGGTATAAGTGGCTTCTTCTCTTAGCCAATGTGTTTATAAGGATTTTTAATATTACACAATTTCACGATACACCTCTTTTAAAGTAGATTACTCTGAAATGTCGACCTGCTTCTTATTACTCTTTCATGCTCACCCATAGTGCCATCTGACCAAATAACAACCAATTAAGGCCCTTATTTATGAAGGAATAGCGACAGGTAGCGACTGGTGAGCGGCCGGTAATGACGGGCCCCGCCACGAGAACGCCGGCTCCCCACCACAATCACACATTTATCAAGCCAATCCTGCTTAGCGACTGAGATAGCGCCATATAGCGACTCATTCATCATTATTCCAGCCTCAGCCCACAGCGCCAGCGTCCGACCTTGAACAGCGACAGGTATGACCTCTCGCTACCTGGCGCGATCCAATGCATTTCAATGGAACAATCTTTAAATATTAATAATTAATTGTTATTAATGTTTTTTTTTTTTTTTTTAAATGTGAAAAATTCTTTGACCACTTCTGCCATTTTAGATTTTTTTTAAGGGAAAAAAAATGTAAAAAAAAATTTGTACAGAATTGATATTACAGGTCTGATATTAATGTATTCATATTACTAAATTATTTAAAATATATATATTTTTTTGGTTTCCAAAAATATGGTGGTTTGGGGGTTAAAAAACTACTTTTAACACATCGCCGCCAGCGCTCTGGGGTTTAAACATGCATTTCACAGCGCGAGAATTTTTGGAGCGTGATTTTTTGATGAATATGGTGGAAGCCGGTCGCTCTGACCAGTCGCTATCATGCGCACCCATACATCGCGGAACCTGTCAAATAGCGACTCATAACCTTGTATTCAACATTACGCCACACCGACTGAGTCGCTGTCAACAACCGAACAACGGCCAAGCACAGCGACTACTAGCGGGCGCTGTGAAAATACCGCTACAGTCGCTCAACTGTCGCTACATGTCGCTATTAATAAATCAGCCTCCCCATTCGCTGGAACGCAGCACTGTGTGGGTCATATGGCCAGAGTAGTATGTAAAGGGCCTTTTTTGGGCTAAAGGAAAATCTTTTCACTATTGAGTATTCTAGTTAGGGAAGCCTGGGGACTGGTGCAGCCAGTGCTGCTTGATCTGGTTTACTTGAATTGCACTATAGATCCATACTTCTGATTTACTGGGATAAAAAACATTTGATCAGCGTGGTTATAAAAAAAATTGCAAATATTTGGTGGCAAGTTTATTTCTCATCAACATTCTTTAGTGACTTTGCTCCTCTGGGAAATGACTGTACATAAGATACATAATTAATTTCTGTATTCCTGCAGTGTGCGGTCACTCAGAAATATGCTTGAGACTTGCGAAATTCACAAATTTATGATAAGCCGTCCCACTAGAAGCCATGGTAGTCGCGAGCTTTCCAGACTGTTCGGCATTTACTCCTTTAATTATTCAGTTAGTTTAATAATACAGCTCACAGACATTGTTTGTCTGACACAGGTTAACTGATGAATAAATATAATACGAGTTGGCAGCTCGTCACAACAAGGTCTGTTTTTTTCCAGTGGAGCCCTGCCACAAGTCAGGACTGCACTCTGATAGAAGCACTGGCTGCAGCTATCCCTGTCATTTATCCTAAGAATAAGCAATTCATTAATTTGGGGCTGATTCATTACTAATGCCAGGTATCGGCAGATGAGCGTCTGTATAGCGGTACTTAGAGCAACCGTTAGTGGATGCTGTAAGCGGGTATTGGGTGCTGTAACAGAGCGCCTCAGTCGCTGTAGTAACCTGGCCGGCATTGATGAATGTGATGTGTGTTGGGCGCTCTAACACCAGTACAGCGCTGCAGAGAGCTAAAAGGTAGCGCCAGGTCAGTACGGCCGGCTCCCGGCACTCCACACCATACTTATCAAAAAAGGATACACACACCATCGGCGCTCTAAATCTGGTCGCTCTAGCGTAGAGTGCCAGACGCTGTGTGATTAAAGTGGACCAACACCCAGGATTTTCACTATCCTGGGTTTTGGTCCACTTCGGTGGGGCGCCCCGCTGTGTGAAACCCCCCAGAACGCCCGGAAACACTCACCTCACTACACTCCTACGCGGGCGCTCGTCCAATCAGAGCGCTCAGAGCCGCTGTGGTATGCACGTACAAGCGACGTCCAACCACAGCGGCTCTGAGCGCTGGAGGCCGCGTCTCGCGCTTCCCTCTAACAGGGAGCGCGCCCGCGCCGGCCATTCACAAACGGCTGGCGCGGGTGCGTGCCCTGCTAGAGGGAAGCGCGAGACGCGGCCGCGGCCCGCGCATGCGCCGTTGGAACAGGGTTAAGGTAAGATTTCTGGGCTTCCTGGGGGGTTTCATCCCACGGGACATCCCGATTTCGGATGCCCCGCGGGGAGGGATCTGATCGGCCCGGGAATCCACTTTAAAGTCATGTCTTTAAACACATATCCACCGGTAACCAAGCGAAAACACATGGAATGACATTGTTATAACACTGTGACAATAATACTTTAGTGCCAGACCTGTAATGACAATTCTGCATAAAAATATAAAAAGTCAAAAAAGTTTCTAAAAGTGTTTGTTTGCAGCCAGGAGAGGTCACACAATGATTGGAGCAAAAAAAATGTCAAACACGCTGTTTAAACACAAGCAAATGAACGGCCATTGAAATGTATGGGAGAGCGACAGTGAGTGAAAGGTAATACCTAGCGCCCTGAGCCTAGAGCGCCGCCGCTATACACTGAGCCACCTGTAATAATACATTATGTACGGACACTACATGACGCTGTTAGAGTCACTCACCAGATTCGCTTTCATAAATGTGGTTCTGCGTACAGCGCCCAGCATTCACCAGACACTGCCTGCCGCTACGAGGCGCTACCTAGCGCTAATGAATAGTTACTAAAAGCAAAGCAACTTGCCATTTCCTTCATTTGTATTAGCCAGGTGCACTCATGGAGGCTGGGGCCCACCCAACACTAGCAAGCTATGAGCCATCCCCTATGTAGTTTCTGCAGCTCTGTATTTTACTAGTTGCAGTGCATGTCCCAACTATGGGGCTCACACATTAGAGTAGGGACCGCAATAACACAGAGCACCTTGACTGGGCATTGTGGCTTTCACATGGTATCAGATGTATGCAACTAAAACTCTGTTTATCTACCGGATTTAATGAAAACGCCAAACCCTTAAAAAACTGCTCCCCAGCATCTAAAATTAAGTCACTTACTTTTATTTTTCCCCCACTGGGCTGCAACTCTGTTCAGGACTCTAGGATACGGGCGCTGCCATCTTGACTCAAAAGCAGAGCTGGGGTCAGGGAAAGGACAGCAATCCCAGAATGCAGAGCAACACAGTCAGAAGACACTTCCTGTTTACAGGCTGCCTGATGCTCCATGAGCCGCCATCTTGGATGTTTAAAGTGGACCAAAACCCAGCTGGATAGATTCCCGGGCCGATCCATTCCCTCCCCACGGAGCATCCAAAATTGGGATGCCCCGCTGTGTGAAAGTCACCAGGTCACCCGCTACACTTACCTTAATCCCGGTCCAAAGGTGCATGCACGGGCCATGGCACCATCCTCGCTATCCCTCTAGCAGGGTGCATGCCTGCACCAGCCATTTGTGAATGTCCGGCGCGTGTACGCTCCCTATTAGAGGGAAGCGCGAGATGCGGCCGCCAGTGCGCTCGGAGCCGCTGAGCTAAGACGTCCAATCTCAGACAAGATTAGACGAGCGGCCGCGCATGCGCCATAGGACCGTGGTGGGTTAATGCGAGCGATCTGTGGGGTTTCAAATAGCGGGGCACCCCCACTATGTTATTAAATCAAGGCCTATATATTTGGGGCTCTATGTTTTAGGAAAAGTCTGTTCTCTATTTGCATTAAATATGAGAGTATTTACAGATCGATAACTAATATGTATCAGTAGGCAATTAAAAGAAAATAACAATCATTTACCTCTAATTGCTACTGTGCCAAACATATCTTATTCTGTAGGTCCTGTGCCCTAATCTATATACACACCCTGTCCCTTCATTCTATTCCCCTGATAGTAATCAAAAGATCCTTTTTTATCCTCATTCCTGCATAGGATCAGTTAATTAACTTTGAACCATTATTGAATCATTGATGCGGAGTCCCCCCCTTGTCTGAGCATGGTTCTGGATTAGGAGGTTGATGATTTTTCGTTATAAGCCTATGTTCTAAATTTGACCCCTTGGAGGCTGTGGTGATGACCAGGAGCAAACCTAAGGGAGACCAGGATTTAATTAAGAAATTACATCTCTTTGCCGATTTACATTGGCCATCTGGTAAGAGGCTTGAGTGATTGGTGGCGGACTGTCCAGTGTGTCAACACGTGTGGATTTGCCTACATCACGGTGGACTATTAAGAGCTCCGTGTAACCATATGTATATATGACAATTGTTTTATTCCCCTGATAGTTTATTCTGCTAGAGTTTGTCTTAATCTGTGTTCTGATAACCTGTTGCTGACCTTTGTCTATTCAATGGCCTTACCAGCCTGGCTTTACTAACCTTTTCCTGCCTATCTATGAGCATGTCTCGCCCTCTCTGACTACCTGACCTTTAACTCTTGCCCTGTTCCTGGAAGCCGCTATTATCTAGTCCTTTCTCTCCACCTGATCACTTGTTGCCAGAGCTGTTTCTAGAGAAGAGTGAGCAGGGCAACTGAACCGAATTTGTGATGGCCGACACTAGGAGGGTCCTCACTCATGGGAGTGGCGGCCATCTTTCTGTGGCCCCGCTCAGAGATATTTTGCAAGCCGTCTTTTGCAAGAGGGAAGATGGAAGGGAGAGGGCTGATGTAGGTTACTGACAGCCGCTTCCAGCTGCCACTCTGCATAGGTAACGTTAGCTTAGCAGCCCAACCAGCTTTGCCGTGTTTAGACCTAATGCTGAACCTGAACACGGACTTCGGGCTAAAGTCTGTGTTTGGGAACCAGAACTCGCAATATTTGGCACACCATTTGACCCAAATGTTGGTTTGGGTTTGCCCATCACTAGTCAGGGCCACTTCTTCAGGCCAGAAAACATCCTCCATATTGGGTAAAATCATGGAAAGGAGGCAATGCCTGCTGCTATGGTAGAGGCACAGCATGATGCATACCTGTATGGGATGGGAGCAGCACCATAGGATGGATGAGGAAGGGTCAAAATTGCTTTTGTCCTGCACTGAACGATATTTTGCTAGAAACTGCAGTGCTTGTTGCTGACCACTCTGTGTCCATCCCATGTGCCTAGGAATTTTACCTGCCTTCTCCACATCAGATAGCATCCCTTGTGCTTTATAAGTCCTAGGAGCAACTGTGTCTGGGTAGACCTGCATCAGGTGCCCTGGTAAACAGGGGCTTGACTATAAGCAGAAGAAGGAGTGAAGGATTGGCGTTGCTGTCTGATCAAAGGCCAGTGTCCGGCCAGGCATTACTTTGCCAATGTTCCGAGTGCATGGCTTTATTAACTCATCCTGCTTTCCACATAATGGGCCCAAGGGGCATGCCAGGCCCTGTATTGGCTCATTCCCTCTGTCTGGGACAGTGGTGTGGCTCTCCCACTTGGCAACTGAAATGTGACTGCAAACATAGATAGAATCTATGGAGCTAGAGGTGATTGACACAGACGGGGAGGCCGATTCATTAATAGCGCCAGGTAGCGACAGATGAGCGCCAGTAGCGTGATTTTCACAGCGCCAGCTAGTATTCGCTGTGCTTGGCCGGGGTTTGCTTGTTGACAGCGACTCAGTCGGTGTGCGGTAATGTTGAATACGGGGTTAGGGGTCGATGTTTCACAGGTTCTGCGTTGTATGGGTGCGCCTGACAGCGAATGGCCAGAGCGAACGGCTTGCTGCAGATTCATTAACAAATCACGCTCAAAAATTTCTCGTGCTGTGAATTCCTTGTTTAAACCCCAGAGCGCTGGCGGCGATGTGTGTAGTTTTTAACCCCCAAACAACCATTTTTTTTTAATGTAAAAATTATACAAGTTTTTCTAAACATTTTGTAATATGAATACATTAATATCAGACCTGTAATATCAATTCTGCACATATTTTTTTTTTTTTTTTTTACCTTAAAAAAATATCTAACATTGCCGTAGTGGTCACAGAATTTTTGACAGTTAAAAAAAAAAAAAACATAAAATCAATTCATTATGAATATTTAAAGATTGCTCCATTGAAATGCATTGGAGAGCGCCAGGGAGCGACAGGTCATACCTGGCGCTGTGATGGGATTAGTAGCGGCGCTGTTCGTTGCAGTCGGCTACATGATGAATCCCGCGCTAGCTGACGCTCTCGCCGGCGCTAGCCTCATTTAGCGTGATAAATGCGTCATTGTGACCGCCGCCGGGCATACTTGAGTCGGTAGCCGCCGTTAGCTGGTGGTACCTGGCGCTCGTCAGACACTACCTGGCGCTAGCCCTTGATAAATAAGGCCCTAAAATTAATCAGCTATGTGAATGGTAAGGTAAGTATTCTTTTTTTAATTAGCTACATATATGATTATTGAAATATATTTTTATAATGAACATGATTTCCTAGGTTACATTTTTTCTTTTTTTTTCTTTTTTATACTCATTTTATTTTATGGAAAAGTCTATACCTGTCTATATATCATGCCAAGAGGCAGATCCACCTTCCATGCTTCCAGGTCTGGGAGGGAGGATTATGGAAAACAGAGTTAAAAGCATAGCCGAAAGAACATTTGCGCAGTGCAAGAGAGTGCCAAAGTATAAATACGACAACAGCAATGAGATTGATAACGTCTCTTGTGTGCTTTGTCTTAAGCAAGAAAATCTTGGTACGCTCTCCAATCTTCCCTTAATACGAAAATTCCGGTTGTGTAGCCAAAAACTCCTTGTTTGGGGAAAGAAATATTGCCTTGCGCCACGCTTTTGTTGTATTTTTCATCCTCTGCAAATTGCCAATAATTGTTCTGTCACTTTGACTTTTGTAAAATTATTTTTTTTCAAGCCTTTTGCTTTCTGTAGGGACTAAGCCAACACATCAATGTATCAAAAATAAACGGCGTGCTATCCTCCGATGGAAGAAACCAGCTGTCATCCATTTTCTCATATTAAATATATTCCCTTTGGCTGCTCTTTGCAAGTACAAAGTAAGTGCTGCATCTTGGAATTTTCCTTTATTACCGGCATAATAAGCAGATCAACTATTTCTGGATGGGAGTCGATACGCTTGAAATGTGTTGACGTGAAGATGCCACCGAGTTTGTTATTTCCCAGCGGAGGCAATGCAAGGTTGTACAAATTAATGTTAGTTAAAGTAACACGAACTTAATTGCCACCTGCTGCTTTTTCTGTAACTTTTTCTGCCAATAGTAAAAGGAACCAATGAGATTTCATGTTTTTGAGTTTCATATTAACAGCGTTGTGCCAATCATCAAGCTTATAACTTAAAAATCTGGAAAAAGTTTAGTACTTGTCAGGAGTAAATAGTGATCATTAAAAATACCTGTAACATGCTTAGGAATCGAAAAAAATCTAGAACTTCTAAAACACTTAACCAGTTTTTGAGTCATATTATCCTTTGCAGAACTTATTTATACCTCCCACTGCTTCTTTTCTGCTGGTTACATTTAAATTAAAGAGTAATTTGAGTTTTGATTGCATTTTTTACAGTTTTCATTATTGTGTGCCACAATGATGCCCTAAAAGTTCTGAGCTTGTTTGCTAATGTTTTCCTTTTCTATTTGTTTGCAACTCTGTGTTATAAGGCCGGCTTCATGCCTAGGTGATGCGCTGCAATTGTGTTGCAACCCAAGAGGCAAAGGGTCAGAGCCTGAGTGGGTCGTAATTCAGAGCCAGTGTCGAAAGTCAAAGCAGTCACAAAGGAACAAGTGTCACTGCAAGACGATCTTCAGGCAACTTCCTAGTGCCACGGGCCCCCCTTAAAGGGACTTCATCACCCAGGAAGTACCTGTCACCCATCCACAGAGCGCACACAGAGTTAGAGGCCATCCGGTCATGCTCAGATCAGCATACCAGTCACCTATGTGACTACTGACCACGCACAGCCCAAACAGAGACAGTAAAGTGGGCTAAACCAAGCATGCACACACTTGTGGGGTTGAGGGCCTGCCCATCTTTCGTGCCTCCGCCTAAGAGGAGGCCTCCGGATGACCTGGGTTGCTGGCCTGTCAGGTTAATCTTGATGGAACCTTTAAACAAGTGAGGGAGCATAGATGTTTCTTGCAGGTTCCCAAAAATTCCCCTCTTCATCATAACCTGACCACTTCACAAAATTTTACAACCCTCGTCTGCATCTTCTTGAATTGAGGATCTCTTCTACCTCGTACTCATGCCTTCAACCTCAACAGGCTCTGGGACAGGTGAACTGGAGGCAGGTCGAGAAGCTTTCAACAAGGAGTACAGGACTGGATGGATTCTGTATGACCTTGGTAACTGGAGTTCAAAATCCACATTATTAAGTTGTCTTTTGATTCGTATTTTGATTTGGAAAGGACCAATGAAATTGGACCCAAGTTTCTGTGAAGGTCTCCCCAATCTTAACTTTACCAAAGATAGCAGGACCCAGTCCCCAATTGAGGTTGGCGGATCAGGATTTTTGGAGGTCTCCGCTGTTCTCTGCTATCTCTCCTGGGCTTTCCCTGCGTTTTCCTCCAAGATGAAAGTCCTCTCATTCTCATGCTTACTCCATTCAGTGCAAAAGCCTAGGCATCTCTACTCCATTGCAGTTAATTTGCTACTTTGGTAAATATTTTGTACAATAATATTATACATAGTAAGTTTTTTAGTACATTATTCGTCTGTTTAGGGACTTTAAATTAGCATTTTTTGTGCCGGCACAAAATATATGTTATGTCCAGGATAAAATAGTGACCACCCATATAGGTCCATGTTCATATATACATATATATAGTTTTTTGACCTCTTTGACCATTTTGAAATTTGTTAGTAGTGGGTCATTTAGAGGTGAGAAGATTGGAGGTACAGCAATTGTTTTTAAATGTCTTTAGTGTTATATGTAGTTTTGTATGTTCTCTTAATAAAGTGATTATTTTGTTTTACATGGTGGTGCTTCTTTATTAGGGGTTATCGAGGCTTGGTTCCCCGACCCCTTTTTCTTTGTAGCAGTTAATGGAGTGGACGTACTGAGGAACAGACCTGGGAATGGAAACAGGCACTGGTCGGCTGGATGCGCTTGACAATATGTACTTTCTAAAACACCAGAGCTGGACAGAAGAGCTGCAGGGGACAAAGGGTGCCTATAGATGCTTTTAGTTGCCTGGTCATCCCCTTTAAGTATTTGTCTTTAATTATGTTTACTTGTCCTTCAATCACCAAACCCCCACAATAAACGTGCGGTGTTGTTGAATATTGTGTTTGTCTGTGGTTGCTATTCTGCTAAAAATAAGCCGTACATTAGTTTCTTCGGTGTACAATGTGCCGGTGGGGGAGAGAAAATAAGCTATGAAGTCAATCAGAGATGTCTACAGCAGGGGGATTAAAGAGAGCCCTGGGCTGAAGGCAGCTACAGGTAATGCTCAGCAGGAGACCGCAGGATGCATTTCAATATTTTCAGAATTTTCCCGGCATGCCGGTGCACACATACCAGCTGAAAGAAAAAACAAAAATGTAAATTGCTTTTTAAACCAAAACATTTTCTTATATCACAAACTTTTTTTTTTTTTTTACTTGCTATCATAATAATAAAAAAAAATACTTTGTTTTATATTGGGTTAATTCCGAGCCTGATAAGAAAACTCACTTGTTTTGTAGGAAAGAAAACTGCCAATTACTTTGATTGTCTGGGATGTACATACCATAGAGGCAGTGCAGATGGGTGTTAAGTGTGAAATGGCAAGGGTTAACTTAGAATGGGATGTATAGGGGACAGGAAGTCTAGCCAAGAAGTTCAAGTAAGGGGATCTAAGAGGCTGTGATATCTTGTAGCTTTCTTTTCTTCTGGTATATGTGGAGTCAGCGGCTTCAGGAACTTTTCACATATATTCTGAACAGTGGTTTTTGAAGTTGTGTTGTTACGAGAGGACACTGCTAATAAAGTTTGTTTTGACAGAATTAATCGAATCCCCTCTCCTTAGCTGTTACAGCCACTTCTGAGTAGTGTCCTGAGGAGAGTGGACCTTGGCAGAGAGTGTCTGCCTTTTTTCTTTTACCCTGTGTTTATTTTATTTACAGTTTTTTAGTTACTAGTGCCTTCAATTTTCTGTCCTGATATATCCCGCACCCAGTGTCTGTTGGGGAAGACGGTTGCACCTGCAAACACTTCCATTTGAGCTAACATTCTAAATTTTTATATATTTTGCTGATAACATTCTGTAAAAATATTGTTGTTGTGGTTGATGTATCATAGTGTTTTGAATCAAAACCTATGAAAAATCCGCTGCAGGCTTTTTCCCATGGCATATTGTCATTATATTATCTTGTGTTTGGAAAAAAAAGGGATTCCACAATGGATAAGTGAGATATATGTTATGTGCTGTACATGGTGCGGAAAACCTGTGCGAGCTATGTGATATACTGTCCATGGTGTTGACATCTGTGAGATATATGTGATATACTGTCCATGGTGCTGAAATCTGTGAGATATATGTGATTTACTGTCCATGGTGCTGAAATCTGTGAGATATATGTGATTTACTGTCCATGGTGCTGAAATCTGTGAGATATATGTGATTTACTGTCCATGGTGCTGAAATCAGTGAGATATATGTGATTTACTGTCCATGGTGCTGAAATCTTTGAGATATATGTGATATGCTGCCCATGGTGCTGAAACCTGTTAGAGCCATGTGGTATACTGTCCATGGTGCTGAAAAATGTTAGAGCTATGTGATATGCTGCCCATGTAGTGAAACCTGTTAGACCAGTGGTTCTCAACCTTTCTAATGCCGTGACCCCGCAATACAGTTCCTCATGTTGCGGTGACCCCAAACCAAAAAATAATTTTGGTGGCTACTTCAAAACTGTAATTTTGCTACAGTTATGATTCGGAATGTAAATACCTTATATGCATTATGTATTCTCATTGCTACAAATCAAACATAATTTAAACATTGTGATTCCTCATAAAAACAATATTTAATTATATGTTGAGAAATATTTATTACTAATTTCAATAAATAACATTTCACCATGGCATAGCATGTGTCGGAAACTGTAATTTCTCCGCCTCTTATTGAAATGAAGAGGAGGCTGTGGCGGATTGTGTGGTAACTCGAGATTCTCGGGAGCTCTCTTCCACAAAATCTGCTGCACTTACAATGAAATCAATAGGAGGCGGATTCAATGCCGGAAACCGCTGATTTCAGCAGTTTCCTCATTCAAAATATGGGAAAATAGTGGGAGATATAGGAGATAATTATACATTGAGGAACAGTGTGAACTACATCTTATAGTGGTCTCTTATAGTATAAGACACTGTGTAAATGTATGGTGCTTTGTGTAAGCTGCTTTGTGTACTGTGTAATGATTACACACAAAGCACCTTACACTTACACAGTATTGTGTGTATGGTGTGTGTACTGTTTTTACATTATTAACCTTAATTACACCAGCAGGCTGTCTCGCAGGCTCTCTTGCCTCTCCGCCTCTTGCCTCTCTGCCTCCTAGGCTTCTGTCCTCCGGCGCTTGCTGCGTCCGGCCCACAGATGACGTCAGCAAGCGCCGGACACACGTAATGCTCTGCTATGGACTGTGGAGCGTTCCCCTCGCTTCCGCCACCCCTTAGGCCCCGGAAGGATGATGCAAACACGTCCACGCATGCGCGCAAGCATTTAATTTGAAACACGCACCCATAACGGAGTGCGTTCCAGTTGAATAGTGCTGCTGCAGACGGTAGCGAGACTTCTCAGCGGCTAAAGCCATCGGAAATATGTATTTTCCGATGGCTTTAGGCGACCCCTGTGTTTTGGTCGTTCGACCCCCGCTGGGGTCCCGACCCACAGGTTGAGAACCGCTGTGTTGGAGCTATGTGGTCTGCTGTCCATGGTGCTGAAACATGTTAGAGCTATGTGATATGCTGCCAACTGCTGGGATCCTGCAGATTAACTCCTTGTTAACCCCTAAATCTTACCTTAAACCATTTTCCCCCAGGTTCCAGGGGAAGTTGAGATGTCCTGCTCCACAGCAGAGCTACGCCCACTTTATGCACAATGGGTGTGCACCCGGTGCAAAAAGGAAGTCATAAAATATTTTGTCTTATCCACCCAGGCAGACTAAAGATGACCTACTGCATCACCCCCTACTGGGCAGCCCCATCACCACTTCTTTGTTCCCTTGGAATGGCAGCTATTTTGTTACTGCCGGTGACCTATTAGATACTTCACTTCAGTTGGGAGGAATGCACCATGCACAGGAGATGAACCCAATTGATTGCTGATGGCCACATGATGATGCAGACAGCCTGCTCTGGTGGAACATGTGATATACTGTCCATGGTGCTGAAACATGTGAGATGTGGAGGCTGGTTTACTACTAACGGCAGGTATTGCCAGATGAGCGCCTGTATAGCGGCGCTAGTAGGCGCTGTAAGCGGGTATGGGGTGCTGTAACAGAGCACCTCAGTCACTGTAGTAACCTGGCCAGCATTGATGAATGTGATGTGTTGGGCGCTCTAACACCAGTACAGCGCTGCAGCGAGCGAGAGGTAGCACCAGCTCAGTGTGTCAGGCACTCAGCGCTCCACACCATATTTAACAAAACACTACACACACAGAGCGTCACAAGTCTGATTTTTGAACACATATCCACCAGTAACAAAGCGAAAACACATGGAATGATATTGTTTTAACACTGTGACATTAACACTTTAGTTCCAGATCTGTAATGACAATTCTGCATAAAAATATAAAAAGTCAAAAAAATGTATAAATGTATAAAAGCAGCCAGGAGAGGTCACACAATGATTTGAGCAAAAAAAATGTAAATTGCCAAACACGTTATTTATACACTATCGAAGCCCCATTGAAATGTATGGGAGAGACACTGAGCGACAGGTACCACATGGCCTGAGCCTAGCGCGCCGGCGCTATACACTGAGCTGCCTGGATTAATACATGTAACGCCATATGGCGCTGTTAGAGGCGCTCACCAGATTCGCTTTCTCAAATGTGTTTTTTGCGCATAGCTATCCATTTTTAAATAACACCCATATGTGATATGTCATATGTGATATGCTGTCCATGGTGCTTAAACTGTACCTTCACCCTGAATAAGAGCCTATCTTATATGCCCCCCCCCTATACATACAGATTGCCCACATTAAAAATGATCCTACCTGCATCTATTGCATTTTCTGAGACTTTAAACATCCAAGATGGCGGCACATGGAGTCTCAGGCAGCCTGCAGACAGGAAGTGCCTTCTGATTATGCCGCTCTGACCTTTTCCTGAACCCCAGCTCTGCTCTGTTTGTGCAAAGCACACCCCTCTCTTCAGCATGCGATGCATCTAAGGCAAGATGACGTCACTCATATCCTAGAGTCCTGAACAGAGTTGCAGGCCAGTGAGGCAAATAATAAAAAGTGACTGAAAACGTTATATTTATTAATTTTTAAAGGTTTATTTATGGGTTTGGGCTTTTCATTAAATGATGCTGAAGGTCCACTTTAAATCTGCGAAGGCTATGTAATATGTTGTCCATGGTGCTGAAATATGTGAGAGCTATGTGATAAATAATACATGGAAATGTTAATGTTTTGTAGAGCATCACTCACCAGGAACATCATGGGGCAGGGACATCATGCGGGGGTACCTGGCACCTGGGGCATTAAATAAGTCTCTTTCTGGGGCCCTGACAGTGATGGAGACCTCCCGGTCCTGGAACCAAAGACAGTTTCCATATTTGTCCCTTGCCCCACTGACAGCCCCACACTCTTTTGGGGGCATTTTTTTAAACATGAACTGCAACTAGGGCTTATTCTTGGAGTAGGGCTTAAACTGAAAGTATCCTCAAAAGTACTGAAAAACATGCTAGGCCTTTTTTCAGGGTAAGCCTTATTTTCGTGAGAAAGAGGGAAAGTGTTGATAAGCCCAAACAGAGCTTGCACGACAGGCCATGCTGATCTGGGATGGCCTTTCCAGCCAGTGTTTGGAACAATATATAGGAAGTAAAATTTATTTAGACTTTAATCTTTTAGATGACAGTTTCTTAATTGTTGTCCGAGCCTTAATCCGGAACAACACCCGTTTTACATAAAATGGGGTTGGTCCATTGCAGAGGAGTATACCAATTGGTGATTAACTCCTTGTTAACCCCTAAATCTTACCTTAAAGTGGGCCAACACCCAGGATTTTCACTATCCTGGGTGTTGGTCCACTTCCGCGGGGCACCCCGATCGGGGGTGCCGCCCTGTGTGAAACCCTCCAGAAAGCCCCAAAAACTCACCTGACCCCGCACCCATGTTACTCGCTCCACCAATCACCGCCGACGGACAAGCGAGGTCCGTCGATGGACAAGGTGAGAGCTCCCGCAGCCGCCTCTCGCGCGTCCCTCTTACAGGGAGTGCGCCCGCGCTGGCCATTCACAAATGGGTGCGCGCCCTGCTAGAGGGATGCGCGAGAGGCCGCAGCGGTGGCCCCCGCATGCTCCGTTGGAACGAGGAACAGGTAGGATTTGCAGGCGTCCTGGGGGGTTTCACACAGCGGGGCACCCCCGATCGGGGTGCGACCGCAGGCAGGGAGCTGATCGGCCCAGGAATCTTATAGATTCCTGGGCCGATCAGCGGTGGGTGTTGGTCCACCTTAAACGATTCTCCCCTGGGTTTCAGGAGCAGTTGGGATGCCCCCTATAGAGCAGAGCTACGCCCACTTTATGTAAAATGGGTGTGCACCCGGTGCAAACAGGAAGTCACAGAAGATTTTACCTTCTCCACCCAGGCGGACTAATAATGACTGGCTGCATCACCCCCTACTGGACAGCCCCATACTCACTACTTCTTTGTTCCTTTGGAATGGCAGCTATTTTGTTACTGCCGCTGACCTATTAGATACTTCCCTTCCGTTGGGAAGGATGACCATACACGGGAGGTGAACCCAATTGGTTGCCGATGATCACATGACTTTGCAGACAGCCTGCTCCGGTGAAACATGGAAGTGATACCTATGGGGCCGCTCAGTCCCAGGGAATGCTTGCAGAGGTGGATTAAGTGAAGTCTATAATCACTTTTCTTTCTTTTTTAAGTTCCAGATGCTTCCTCCGTGGTCAAGCTGCCCTACCTGTCATAGCTCCTCCTGCAAACATCATTTAATTCTTACCAATTAGGTGCTCATTAACCCCCATTTTAATTGTATAATCACGTTATCATTAATTACAGTCTGGCAAAAATGTGAAGCATCCAAGAGCCGCTTTAACCTCAGTAAACAATGTTTTCAAACACAATATAATTGTAGACTTTCCATCCACCCACATTGTATTTGCGAGAAAATAAATGAAAAAAAAAATGGTTAGGTCGCCATGGCAACTGATGATTTTTTTTTTTCTAAATCCTGCACTGAATTTTCATTAATGATCTTCATCACGTTCGTACAATCACATCAAAATGTCAAATAAAATTTACTGGTTAGAAAGCGGAAATTTAATATGCCGGAGAGCCAGAATCGTCTAGCGTTTAAGGATTATCTATTCATCGGCTGCTATTCTTATTGTCTTGTATGCATATAATCTTGCATTATTAAAAGAAAAAAAAAAACGTACTTGACAAGGAAATTAGTAACTGCGCCTGCTTCAAAATATGATAACAAGCTGATATTACAGATTTTCTGGTTGCCTCTTGCCATAAGTCTTTTCTAATTGGGCATCCCAACATACAGTCTGAGTAGTCCCTTTCCTTTCCTCTAGGGGACACTGTGTCACCTGAGCATAGAAACATAGAAACATAGAAACATAGAAGGTTGACGGCAGAAGGAGACCATACGGTCCATCTAGTCTGCCCTTATGTGTATACTGTATGTTCTCTTTATCTTAAGATAGATGTGTGCTTATCCCAGGCATGTTTAAATTCAGTGACTGTTGATGTTTCAACTACCTCTGCTGGAAGTTTGTTCCAAGCACCTACTACTCTTTCTGTAAAATAATATTTTCTAACATTGCTCCTGATCTTCCCCCCGACTAGCTTCAGGTTGTGCCCCCTTGTTCTATCATTAAGTTTCTTCTTAAAAACACTTCCCTCCTGAACCTTATTCAATCCTTTCACATATTTAAAGGTCTCAATCATGTCCCCCCTCTCCCTTCTTTCCTCCAGACTGTACAAATTAAGTTCTTTAAGTCTCTCCTGATAAGTTTTAAGTGTAAGTCCTTCCACCATTTTCGTTGCCCGCCTTTGGACACGTTCTATTTGAATAATGTCTTTTTGCAGGTAAGGTCTCCAGAACTGCACACAGTATTCTAGCTGTGGCCTTACCAGGGCTCTATACAGCGGCATCACAACCTCCCTCTTCCTACTGGTGATGCCTCGAGCTATGCAGCCGAGCATCCTGCTTGCTTTTCCCACTGCCTGGCTACACTGTCCACTCATCTTGCAGCTATCAGTAATCAGTACCCCTAAATCTCTCTCCTTCGAGGTCCTGGCTAACACAGTACTGCCCATACGGTACTCAGAGCAGGGATTCCTTCTACCCAAGTGCATGATTTTACATTTAGAGACATTAAACTCTAGTTTCCACAGTTTTGACCATCTATCCAGTAAAGCTAAATCATTTTCCATGTTGCAGACACCTCCAGGAATATCCACCCTATTACTAACCTTTGTATCATCAGCAAACAGACAAACTTTTCCTACCAAGCCTTCTCCTATGTCACTTACAAATATATTAAAAAGAATGGGGCCCAGGACAGAGCCCTGCGGCACACCACTTGTAACTCGCCTTTGTTCAGATTGCACGCCATTTACAACAACGCTCTGATACCGATCCCTCAGCCAACTGGAAATCCACTGAACTATCCAGGGATTGAGTCCTACCTTCAATAACTTATCTATGAGCTCCTTATGTGGTACAGTGTCAAAGGCTTTGCTAAAATCCAGATAGGCGATATCCACAGCACCACCTTCATCTAACACTTTAGTGACATTGTCAAAGAAATCAATAAGATTGGTCTGACATGATCTGCCCTCAGTAAAGCCGTGCTGTTTTGGGTCCAATAGGTCATTAATTTTTAGATGGGAAATTATCTGTTTTTTTAAGAGTGTTTCCATTAATTTGACCACTATAGATGTTAAACTAACTGGCCTGTAATTACTGGCTTCTTCTCTACTCCCCTTTTTATGGATTGGTACGACATTGGCCATTCTCCAATCATCTGGAACCTCACCAGTTGAAAGGGAATGGTTAAGTAAATCAGTTAGAGGGGCTGCAATCACAAATCTAAGTTCCCTTAGAACTCTGGGGTGGATTCCATCTGGACCCATTGCCTTACTTACCTTTAGATGTGCCAGCTCGGCTAAGACATCAGCCTCCAGAAACTCTCCCAGCTGGATGTTGTGCTATGGCCATGCCTGCTACTATCTGAAAATACCGAACAAAAGTAGCTATTCAGATGGTCAGCCACAGCCTTATCTCCGTCAATATATTTATTTTCCCTATTTCTAATTTTTGAGACTGCATTGTTTTTCTTCTTTCTGTCACCAATATATCGGAAAAAGGTTTTATCTCCCCTCTTCATAGATTTGGCCATTTCTTCCTCTTTTTGCCCTTTAGCAGTCCTTATAATTAGTTTTGCTTCCCTCTGTTTAATTTTATACGCCTCTCTGTCAGCTACACTTCCACTTACTTTATACTTCTTATAGGCAGACTTCTTATCTTTTATGATAGTGCTGACTTCCCTAGTAAACCATAATGGTTTCTTCTTCCTTTTATTCTTGCTAGTTTGTTTCACATATTGCTTAGTTGCCTTTAAGATGGCCATTTTTAATAGTGACCACTGGGCACTCACTTCTGCTACTCTGTTCCACTCACCTAATTTTCTTTCTACATACTCCGCCATTTCCTTGAAGTTTGTCTTCCTAAAGTCAAGCACTTTGGTTCTGGTGTGTGATTGCACAATGTCTGTTTTTATTCTGAACCATAAGCATTGATGGTCACTGGAACCCAGATTTTCTTCAACCCTGACCTCGGACACCAGATCCCCATTGGTCAGAACTAAGTCCAGAATGTTATCTCCTCTAGTTGGCAATGTCACAAGTTGTTTTAGAGACACTCCATTAAGTGCCTCTAATATAGTCCTGCTCTTGCATGCCGATGCACTTGGGATATTCCAGTCCACATCAGGCATGTTGAAGTCACCTGTAATTACAACGTCCCCCTTCTCTGCCATTCCACTGATTTCATCTATTAACAGGTTATCTAGATCCTCAGATTGTCCAGGGGGCCTATATATCACACCAATTCTGACCACAGCTCCCTCCTTAGTCTGCATGGTAACCCAGAGAGTTTCTAGTTCATTATGTGTATGCTGAATTATTGTTGATTGAAGGGTAGTCTTGACATAAATGGCTACTCCACCGCCCTTTCTATCCAATCTGTCTTTTCTGTACAATGTGTAACCGGGTATGGCTATCTCCCAGTCATTGTGATCCTTGAACCAAGTCTCTGTTATTGCAACAAGATCCAATTCATCTCTGGATATGATAGCCATTAATTCACAGAGCTTGTTGCCCAAGCTGCGAGCATTGGTACACATCATGTGGATGTTGTTGGTATTGTATTTTAGTGTGTCCTTGATCTTTTCCACCTCTAGCCTACCACTAACCGGGTTTCCTGCTTCAATGTCCTGCTTCATCCTAAATGGTAGGGGACAGAAATCACCCTCGCAAGTTACATCTCTGTCCCCTTCCTCTAGTTTAAATCAAAAAATGCTCTGAGTTCCACTCCAAGTTCTTTTGTGCCTTTCTGTGAAGGATGCAAGCCATCCCTCTTAAACAACTCATTGTTCGACCACCTTCTAACATCATGACTAATACATCCAAAGCCTTTGTCTTCACACCACTGACGTAACCACAAGTTGAACTTGGCGATGTTGAGTGCCTTTTTTCCCTGAGTACATACTGGCAAAACTTCAGAAAATGTGATGGAACCTGTTATTTTGCAAAGTTCCTGACTAAAATTTTGGAAGTCCCTCTGCACAACAAACAAATCTTTTTGGGATAAGTCATTTGTGCCAAGATGTAGCACAATGTCCACTTGGTTATGTTTGCTTGCAGACTTCACAATATTTATAATACGTTTCTTATCCCTATTAACCGTGGCACCTGGGAGACACCTCACTTCCTTTAGCTCATCTTTATCCTGTCCAAAGTCCACACCTCTAATTGTTGAGTCACCAACCAGAATATGTCTTTTCCTATTGGTTGGCTTGGTAACTGTTCCTTGCTGCCCTTTTGTACTCATTTTATATGGTCCCTTATTTAAGTCTACTTCCTTTGATCTTACCAAATCCTGCCCAGACTGAGCATTAGCAGATACATCCACATCAAGCTCAGAAAGAACAGCAAATTGGTTATATTGGCTTAGTCCAAAATGTTGATGTTTTTGTTCTACAATGCGCAATCTTCCGGAGCCAACAGTCTTCCACTCTGCCCCTCTCTTGTGAAGTCTTTGTGGGAGTGGTGGCTGTATACCAAGCTGCTTTACTGGCTGGGATAGCTTCATAACTTCAGACTGAAGAGTAGAAACTAAAGACTGTAATTTTGAAATCTTGTCATACAACCCCTTCATTTGCATACAAATTGGACAGCATCGCAAGTTCCACAGAGTACTACGAAACACAACGGCCAGGCAAGAGTTACACTGCACCAAACCAGACATTCTAGATAATAAGAATAGGTACGGCTAAAAAGTAAATGCTGTACTCACCACTATTACTTGTGTACAACCCCTGCTGTTTTCAAACTACTGCAGTTTTTAAAACTACACACTTGTGTCCTGCTGCACTTATGTCAAGCTGCTCTCACACAGGCTGAAACTCCACAGAGTGAAACTCCACAGAGCAGCTCACCTGTTTATATACAAGCCCCTCTAAGTTAAGCTAATGAGAGATTTCTAGCTCTTTTGCTATGTTAATTAGAACCCACCCTATTTAATCAACACCTGCTTAGCAAACAGCAACAGGCCAAAACCAAAACTTTTACTACCAATGCAATACTATCCAAATCACATTTAAGACAAATTAAAACAGTACACTTTTGACTTATAAAAGGAAGATTCAAATACAAATACAGTTACTTACCAAATCCAATGTAACTACTGCAGTTTTTAAAACTACACACTTGTGTCCTGCTGCACTTATGTCAAGCTGCTCTCACACAGGCTGAAACTCCACAGAGTGAAACTCCACAGAGCAGCTCACCTGTTTATATACAAGCCCCTCTAAGTTAAGCTAATGAGAGATTGCTAGCTCTTTTGCTATGTTAATTAGAACCCACCCTATTTAATCAACACCTGCTTAGCAAACAGCAACAGGCCAAAACCAAAACTTTTACTACCAATGCAATACTATCCAAATCACATTTAAGACAAATTAAAACAGTACACTTTTGACTTATAAAAGGAAGATTCAAATACAAATACAGTTACTTACCAAATCCAATGTAACTACTGCAGTTTTTAAAACTACACACTTGTGTCCTGCTGCACTTATGTCAAGCTGCTCTCACACAGGCTGAAACTCCACAGAGTGAAACTCCACAGAGCAGCTCACCTGTTTATATACAAGCCCCTCTAAGTTAAGCTAATGAGAGATTGCTAGCTCTTTTGCTATGTTAATTAGAACCCACCCTATTTAATCAACACCTGCTTAGCAAACAGCAACAGGCCAAAACCAAAACTTTTACTACCAATGCAATACTATCCAAATCACATTTAAGACAAATTAAAACAGTACACTTTTGACTTATAAAAGGAAGATTCAAATACAAATACAGTTACTTACCAAATCCAATGTAACTACTGCAGTTTTTAAAACTACACACTTGTGTCCTGCTGCACTTATGTCAAGCTGCTCTCACACAGGCTGAAACTCCACAGAGTGAAACTCCACAGAGCAGCTCACCTGTTTATATACAAGCCCCTCTAAGTTAAGCTAATGAGAGATTGCTAGCTCTTTTGCTATGTTAATTAGAACCCACCCTATTTAATCAACACCTGCTTAGCAAACAGCAACAGGCCAAAACCAAAACTTTTACTACCAATGCAATACTATCCAAATCACATTTAAGACAAATTAAAACAGTACACTTTTGACTTATAAAAGGAAGATTCAAATACAAATACAGTTACTTACCAAATCCAATGTAACTACTGCAGTTTTTAAAACTACACACTTGTGTCCTGCTGCACTTATGTCAAGCTGCTCTCACACAGGCTGAAACTCCACAGAGTGAAACTCCACAGAGCAGCTCACCTGTTTATATACAAGCCCCTCTAAGTTAAGCTAATGAGAGATTGCTAGCTCTTTTGCTATGTTAATTAGAACCCACCCTATTTAATCAACACCTGCTTAGCAAACAGCAACAGGCCAAAACCAAAACTTTTACTACCAATGCAATACTATCCAAATCACATTTAAGACAAATTAAAACAGTACACTTTTGACTTATAAAAGGAAGATTCAAATACAAATACAGTTACTTACCAAATCCAATGTAACTACTGCAGTTTTTAAAACTACACACTTGTGTCCTGCTGCACTTATGTCAAGCTGCTCTCACACAGGCTGAAACTCCACAGAGCATGACACGGCTCCCATAGACAAAGGAGAACATTTCAGCTACTGCTCTCCCTAGGGGCCCCATATATAAATATATATAGGTATATAGCCAGTGAAATAAGTATTGAACACGTCACTAATTTTCTAGTAAAAATATTTGTATAGGTGCTATTGACATAAAAATTCACAAAATAACAACTAGAGATGAGCAAACTTCCTAAAAATTCAATTCGGGTGATTAGCTGAATTTCTTCAAGAAATTTGCGTTCGTGCAAATCGAACTTGTGAGAATTACTTATCTCTAATGGAATGTGCGATACACACAGCACGGTGGGATCGGGGGAGGCCGGACGCGCTGTCAGCTGTGCAAGAGGGCTTCCACCGCTCGCTGACAATGAGATCGGCCTTCCCTGCTCCCACTGTGCTGTTTGTATCGCACAGAAACTTACCTACATGTTGGCTTCCCCATCATTCTGGCCGAGCGGCTGGCTGCCGGTGCAGTTAGCTTGCAGCCAACTTGCACCCACAGCCAGTCGCTGGGCCAGAACGACGGGAAAGCCGGCGTTACAGACAGCTCGGAGGGAGCGGGGGCGATGGAAACCGACTTGCACAGATGACAGTGCAGCTGGCCTCCCCCGCTCCCACTGTGCTGCATGTATCGCACAGACCCTTACCTACATGCCGGCTTCCCCTTTGTTCTGATCCAGCGGCTGGCTGCGGCTGCATGTCACACAGCACGGGGGGAGTGGGAGAGGCCGGCCATACTGGCAGAGGGCGTCAGAAGCCGATTTGCACACCTGAGCAGGGGTGGAGCGAGGAGCCGGGTGCACTGTGAGCTATGCAAGTCGGTTTCTGCGGCGCACACGATTCAAGCGTGGCGCTAGGACGAGGATGGTGCTGAGTTTTTTTTACCCATCGCCCGATGTGCCAGTGAATTTTAGGGAAAATTTGGTCAGCTAGAACCCCCCAAAATTTGGTTTTGTGCCGAATCAAATTTATCCTGAAATTCGGAACGAGCTTGGGCTCTGACAAACCAGTTCGCTCATCTCTAATAACAACCTATCAAATCTGCACGTGCAAAAAAAATCAAATCAATAAATGAAGTTATGTATAAAAATATGAAATAACAGAATCGCACAGCCACAAAAAGGGTGCTAATCCCTAAATACCACAACAAAAAATAGTAAGAAAAACACTGGACAACTTTAAAGGAGAGCACACCAACAATGATCATGTAAATACATATTATTAAACAAGGCAACCATAAAAAACATACAGAGACACATCAGACAAAGTAAAACAATAGGTGACACCAGCCCAATAAACTGTATCCAGGCAAACATATCTAAGTGCCAATCCCGGCCACCATACAATAATAAGAATCAGTCATAAAGAGAAGCCTATTTAATCACAGCAATCCAAATTATAAAGTGCAAATGCAATATAATGGTTTTATTTCAGTGCTCATAATTATACAAAAACCTCATAACTGAATAATATTTTTATCAATATGCAGTAAAATAAAAACAAATAGTCATACATAAGAAACACAGAATGCAAATACAAAATAAACATACAAATAATACACAACTCCCCTGAACGGAAATTGAAGCCTTCTGATACAGCGGAGCAGTGCCATCTAGCACCAACGTTTTCCGTGGTTGCCAACCAAACTGCTAAGGGTTCATTGTGTATTATTTGTATGTTATATTTGCAATTTTTGGTATTACTTATGTGTATTGTTTGTATGTTATTTTATATTTGTATGTATTTGCAATTTTTGTACAATTATATGTGTATTGTTTGTATGTTACTTTGTATTTGTATGTATTTGCAATTTTTGTACAATTATATGTGTATTGTTTGCATGTTACTTTGTATTTGCATTAAAAAGCTGTAGCTGAGTGCAATAGATGCAGCAGGAGTGGCAGCAGGTAAGCAGGGCAGACTTGCATCACTATGAACCGCGGATCCCCTTTTTGTAGTTGGTAGGAGTAAAACCCATGAGCCAACAGTATAACACAAACACATAAACCAATAACAGCACAGAGCAAGAGAGTTTCTTCAAAATGGCACACTTGAATGACATCTCAAAGTGCATGTACCTCCACAATTGATCACGCGTGCCCTCCACCTCTCACATATCTGCTTACCAGAGTCACAATTGTGAGCGCATATATACAGTATTCCAAAGTCCTCAATGATACTCATAACAGGTGGATCACTGGATGTCCAGCACACAATACTTCAAGATTGTATTTGGCAATACACTCAGTAAATTTGGTGACCACAGAAAAAGAACACAAACAAATACTTTTTTTAAAACAGTATCTTTAATATTACAAATATGCACTTACAAGTTTTGAACTTCAGGAGAAGTTTTGAAATTCAGGAGCGCAAAAAATTCACCGGGCAATCCCCCTTTTCCTTCCTCCACCTCGGCCGTTAATAAGGATACAGGAATCCAATGCTGCGTCAGATGGTGTTGCCACAAGCAATGACATGATTAACTTGTATAAATATATAAATACCCCATAGAAAAAGAATGGGGGAACACTATTTCAGGTAAAATCCTCTCTAAAGACAAGGGGGCACGCTCCTTTTGACTGGAAAAAAGAAAAAAGAAATTTAGTCTCTGAAGGTGACAATCGTTTTTTACCATAAGAACTATAAATCTGTGGAATAGCCTCCCACAGAAGCTTGTTACAGCATCGACCGCTGACAGCTTCAAAAGAGGATTAGATGCTTATTTAGAAGAAAATAACATTAACAGTTACTATTAGCGGTTATCAATAAAAAAAACAAAAAATAAAATAAATTACTCCCACCTATAATATAAAATAAAAAAATAACTTCCCCTACCCCAACACCCTTGGTTGAACTTGATGGACATATGTATTTTTTCAACCATATTAACTATGCAACTATGTAACAACCGAAAATATCCATAAAAGTTCGAGTCCTTTAAAAACCCTGATGCTGCTGCCCGGTCTAACGCGTTTCGCTGTTATAAACAGCTTTGTCAAAGGCTAATCGGCCAAGCAGAGCAGCTGTTATAAATACTAAGGGGAAGTCCCTCCCCACCATAGCATCATCCCGTGTGGTCCAATATAGTGAACACGTACCTCCCTCCCTCTTCCAACCTGGGATATCATTCAAGTGTGCCATTTTGAAGAAACTCTCTTGCTCTGCGCTGTTATTGGTTAATATTGGTTTAGGACTTATTCGGGATGACAAGTCTAGCACGTTGAAGCAGACCTGAAGAATTTATTTGTAAAATTGAACCTTTAAAATGTGTTTTATGTGCGATGTTATCTATCCTACTTTGTATAACACAAACACAGATCACAAATATAATATAAAAATATAGTGCATACTATATTTTCCACAAACACCATTTATTAGGCGACACTGAAATCACATGAGACACAGACAGAATAATCAAACCACCATTATATAGCCCACTGCATGTAGTAAATAAGATAATAAAGGCTGCCAAAAATGAATAATGACACAAACAACCAAAGCTACTTTATATGTCATAAAAAATACATTTCTATGTGAAGAAGGTTGTGATAACGTGCAAACTGACATGCAAGCAGCTCATTAAAGTTCGAAGTGCTTTATAAGCAAAGTGAAACAACGCATAAAACAGTAGTAAAAAGAAGCTGTCCAAATTATCAGTGAATAATACATTACCAGATGTCACATGGGGGATCCTAATGGCTAAAGGCTGATGTACGTTGCGGCATTAAATGCATACACTGCTTCATCTGAGGGATATGACCTGTGATGGGCTTTGGAACTGCTCTGAAACTAGAATTGACCTGGACTTTTTGCTTTGGCCCGGCTCATTCCTGTGAGGAACTCACCTGTCCTGGGGGACCCACATCAAGCGTCTGCCGGCCGGTGAGGCGTTCCCCAGCCATCTGAAGCAGGGCGCGCTAGCCGCTCCCAGAAGCCGGAGAGCGCGGGAGCCCCCCTGCCCCCTCACTCACTCCCCTGCAGTAGTGCGGGTGCTGGTTGACAGAGCGGTTCACAGCCGATTCCGCTCTGTCTGATTTAAGTTATTCTGCACCTCTGGGTCTCAGGGGTTGGACAGCCCGACTGATCAGGGCAGTCCAGCCCCTTGGATCAGTTCCAATCACAGGTTGTATCACAGTCACACCAATCACCACATAGTCCCCTGTATCCCTATTGGCCAGTCACCCTTTTAAATAAAATTCAGCCCCGACCATGTTGCCCGTTATAGCCAGTATTGCTCAGGGTGTGATTTAGTGTTCACTATTCTTGTGATTGCCCCGACTTTCTTCTGACCATCCCAGTTTGCTGCCCGAACCGAACCTTGGCCTGCCCGACCACGGACTCCGTCTGACCCTTTGGATACTGTGTACCTCTGACCACTCGGCTTGACCCTCGGCTAGTTTCTGACCATTCTTCTGCCTTACCCTTGTGAGTAGACGCACCTTCGGACTGACTATCTGTGACCTCAGCTTTTTAGATACCCTCGTGTTCCTTCCATTTTTACCGTGAGCTGGCATCCTTTGCGCCATTTAAGACCTGGGGTAACCGTGTCCGGCGAGGCATATCGCGCATCCCGGGGGGCGGGGGCTTGTCTATAGGCAGAAGCGGTGGTTGAGATTGGGGGTTGCCAGCTCACAGAAGGTGGGAGACTCACAGGGCATTACAGTTCCATCCTGGAAACTGCCAAGATCCAGGTCAAATCATTCTGACTAGGGATGAGCGAATCGATCCGGACGAACCCGGATTCGATCCGAATTTCAGGAAAAATTCGATTCGGATCGAATCCGAATTTCCCCGCGATTCGATCACTCGAAGTTTTCCTTTAACATCCATTCATTTACATTACAGGCATTCTAAGATGGCGGGCGGGACATGTCTGGACATGTATCCCGCGCCAGTGCAAGCTGGGGCAGTCACATGCAGCCTATCAGCAGCCAGCAAGCCCGGTGACGTCACACAGCGGTATTTAACGGCGGCCATCTTGCTTTTCCTCATTTCTCTATTGCATTCGTGACAGACAGACAGAACGCTGTGTAGCTGAGGCAGTTAGACAGGCTGGAGACAGGCTGGAGACAGGGACAGACAGGGACAGGCTGGAGACAGGCAGGAGACAGGCAGGAGACAGACAGGAGACAGACAGAAAGCCAGGGAAAGGTAGGAAAAACGGAGCTGGCTGACAGGGAGATTTTTTTTTTTTCATCCAGCCTTTGTTAGCGTTTTCAGGCTGCTTATAGTAACTAACTGTGCATATATACTGAACTGATCTTAAGTCTGCTGTGAGGCATCCCATTCTGTGACTAAAGCAGCCTCTATTTAATAGCATAATAAACATTTGCACTTATTCTCATAGAAATCAGGCCTGATAAAGACACTTTTGCTGTGCATGCTCTCTGGTTTTTGTGGCACTGGCATCCCATTCTGTGACTAAAGCAGCCTCTATTTAATAGCATAATAAACATTTGCACTTATTCTCATAGAAATCAGGCCTGATAAAGACACTTTTGCTGTGCATGCTCTCTGGTTTTTGTGGCACTGGCATCCCATTCTGTGACTAAAGCAGCCTCTATTTAATAGCATAATAAACATTTGCACTTATTCTCATAGAAATCAGGCCTGATAAAGACACTTTTGCTGTGCATGCTCTCTGGTTTTTGTGGCACTGGCATCCCATTCTGTGACTAAAGCAGCCTCTATTTAATAGCATAATAAACATTTGCACTTATTCTCATAGAAATCAGGCCTGATAAAGACACTTTTGCTGTGCATGTTCTCTGGTTTTTGTGGCACTGGCATCCCATTCTGTGACTAAAGCAGCCTCTATTTAATAGCATAATAAACATTTGCACTTATTCTCATAGAAATCAGGCCTGATAAAGACACTTTTGCTGTGCATGCTCTCTGGTTTTTGTGGCACTGGCATCCCATTCTGTGACTAAAGCAGCCTCTATTTAATAGCATAATAAACATTTGCACTTATTCTCATAGAAATCAGGCCTGATAAAGACACTTTTGCTGTGCATGCTCTCTGGTTTTTGTGGCACTGGCATCCCATTCTGTGACTAAAGCAGCCTCTATTTAATAGCACAATAAACATTTGCACTTATTCTCATAGAAATCAGGCCTGATAAAGACACTTTTGCTGTGCATGCTCTCTGGTTTTTGTGGCACTGGCATCCCATTCTGTGACTAAAGCAGCCTCTATTTAATAGCATAATAAACATTTGCACTTATTCTCATAGAAATCAGGCCTGATAAAGACACTTTTGCTGTGCATGCTCTCTGGTTTTTGTGGCACTGGCATCCCATTCTGTGACTAAAGCAGCCTCTATTTAATAGCACAATAAACATTTGCACTTATTCTCATAGAAATCAGGCCTGATAAAGACACTTTTGCTGTGCATGCTCTCTGGTTTTTGTGGCACTGGCATCCCATTCTGTGACTAAAGCAGCCTCTATTTAATAGCATAATAAACATTTGCACTTATTCTCATAGAAATCAGGCCTGATAAAGACACTTTTGCTGTGCATGCTCTCTGGTTTTTGTGGCACTGGCATCCCATTCTGTGACTAAAGCAGCCTCTATTTAATAGCACAATAAACATTTGCACTTATTCTCATAGAAATCAGGCCTGATAAAGACACTTTTGCTGTGCATGCTCTCTGGTTTTTGTGGCACTGGCATCCCATTCTGTGACTAAAGCAGCCTCTATTTAATAGCATAATAAACATTTGCACTTATTCTCATAGAAATCAGGCCTGATAAAGACACTTTTGCTGTGCATGCTCTCTGGTTTTTGTGGCACTGGCATCCCATTCTGTGACTAAAGCAGCCTCTATTTAATAGCACAATAAACATTTGCACTTATTCTCATAGAAATCAGGCCTGATAAAGACACTTTTGCTGTGCATGCTCTCTGGTTTTTGTGGCACTGGCATCCCATTCTGTGACTAAAGCAGCCTCTATTTAATAGCATAATAAACATTTGCACTTATTCTCATAGAAATCAGGCCTGATAAAGACACTTTTGCTGTGCATGCTCTCTGGTTTTTGTGGCACTGGCATCCCATTCTGTGACTAAAGCAGCCTCTATTTAATAGCATAATAAACATTTGCACTTATTCTCATAGAAATCAGGCCTGATAAAGACACTTTTGCTGTGCATGCTCTCTGGTTTTTGTGGCACTGGCATCCCATTCTGTGACTAAAGCAGCCTCTATTTAATAGCACAATAAACATTTGCACTTATTCTCATAGAAATCAGGCCTGATAAAGACACTTTTGCTGTGCATGCTCTCTGGTTTTTGTGGCACTGGCATCCCATTCTGTGACTAAAGCAGCCTCTATTTAATAGCATAATAAACATTTGCACTTATTCTCATAGAAATCAGGCCTGATAAAGACACTTTTGCTGTGCATGCTCTCTGGTTTTTGTGGCACTGGCATCCCATTCTGTGACTAAAGCAGCCTCTATTTAATAGCATAATAAACATTTGCACTTATTCTCATAGAAATCAGGCCTGATAAAGACACTTTTGCTGTGCATGCTCTCTGGTTTTTGTGGCAATGGCATCCCATTCTGTGACTAAAGCAGCCTCTATTTAATAGCATAATAAACATTTGCACTTATTCTCATAGAAATCAGGCCTGATAAAGACACTTTTGCTGTGCATGCTCTCTGGTTTTTGTGGCACTGGCATCCCATTCTGTGACTAAAGCAGCCTCTATTTAATAGCATAATAAACATTTGCACTTATTCTCATAGAAATCAGGCCTGATAAAGACACTTTTGCTGTGCATGCTCTCTGGTTTTTGTGGCACTGGCATCCCATTCTGTGACTAAAGCAGCCTCTATTTAATAGCATAATAAACATTTGCACTTATTCTCATAGAAATCAGGCCTGATAAAGACACTTTTGCTGTGCATGCTCTCTGGTTTTTGTGGCACTGGCATCCCATTCTGTGACTAAAGCAGCCTCTATTTAATAGCATAATAAACATTTGCACTTATTCTCATAGAAATCAGGCCTGATAAAGACACTTTTGCTGTGCATGCTCTCTGGTTTTTGTGGCACTGGCATCCCATTCTGTGACTAAAGCAGCCTCTATTTAATAGCACAATAAACATTTGCACTTATTTTCATAGAAATCAGGCCTGATAAAGACACTTTTGCTGTGCATGCTCTCTGGTTTTTGTGGCACTGGCATCCCATTCTGTGACTAAAGCAGCCTCTATTTAATAGCATAATAAACATTTGCACTTATTCTCATAGAAATCAGGCCTGATAAAGACACTTTTGCTGTGCATGCTCTCTGGTTTTTGTGGCAATGGCATCCCATTCTGTGACTAAAGCAGCCTCTATTTAATAGCATAATAAACATTTGCACTTATTCTCATAGAAATCAGGCCTGATAAAGACACTTTTGCTGTGCATGCTCTCTGGTTTTTGTGGCACTGGCATCCCATTCTGTGACTAAAGCAGCCTCTATTTAATAGCATAATAAACATTTGCACTTATTCTCATAGAAATCAGGCCTGATAAAGACACTTTTGCTGTGCATGCTCTCTGGTTTTTGTGGCACTGGCATCCCATTCTGTGACTAAAGCAGCCTCTATTTAATAGCATAATAAACATTTGCACTTATTCTCATAGAAATCAGGCCTGATAAAGACACTTTTGCTGTGCATGCTCTCTGGTTTTTGTGGCACTGGCATCCCATTCTGTGACTAAAGCAGCCTCTATTTAATAGCATAATAAACATTTGCACTTATTCTCATAGAAATCAGGCCTGATAAAGACACTTTTGCTGTGCATGCTCTCTGGTTTTTGTGGCACTGGCATCCCATTCTGTGACTAAAGCAGCCTCTATTTAATAGCACAATAAACATTTGCACTTATTCTCATAGAAATCAGGCCTGATAAAGACACTTTTGCTGTGCATGCTCTCTGGTTTTTGTGGCACTGGCATCCCATTCTGTGACTAAAGCAGCCTCTATTTAATAGCATAATAAACATTTGCACTTATTCTCATAGAAATCAGGCCTGATAAAGACACTTTTGCTGTGCATGCTCTCTGGTTTTTGTGGCACTGGCATCCCATTCTGTGACTAAAGCAGCCTCTATTTAATAGCACAATAAACATTTGCACTTATTCTCATAGAAATCAGGCCTGATAAAGACACTTTTGCTGTGCATGCTCTCTGGTTTTTGTGGCAATGGCATCCCATTCTGTGACTAAAGCAGCCTCTATTTAATAGCATAATAAACATTTGCACTTATTCTCATAGAAATCAGGCCTGATAAAGACACTTTTGCTGTGCATGCTCTCTGGTTTTTGTGGCACTGGCATCCCATTCTGTGACTAAAGCAGCCTCTATTTAATAGCATAATAAACATTTGCACTTATTCTCATAGAAATCAGGCCTGATAAAGACACTTTTGCTGTGCATGCTCTCTGGTTTTTGTGGCACTGGCATCCCATTCTGTGACTAAAGCAGCCTCTATTTAATAGCATAATAAACATTTGCACTTATTCTCATAGAAATCAGGCCTGATAAAGACACTTTTGCTGTGCATGCTCTCTGGTTTTTGTGGCACTGGCATCCCATTCTGTGACTAAAGCAGCCTCTATTTAATAGCATAATAAACATTTGCACTTATTCTCATAGAAATCAGGCCTGATAAAGACACTTTTGCTGTGCATGCTCTCTGGTTTTTGTGGCACTGGCATCCCATTCTGTGACTAAAGCAGCCTCTATTTAATAGCATAATAAACATTTGCACTTATTCTCATAGAAATCAGGCCTGATAAAGACACTTTTGCTGGCCAAAGGCCTACTGGACCCTGCCAGCTCGATTCCTGCCCGGGGCATCCCATTCTGTGACTAAAGCAGCCTCTGTTTAAGACCATATAAGCATTTGCTCTTATCATATTTGAAATTAGGCCTGATAAAGACACTTTTGCTGGGCATAGCACAACTTGTCCCTGCCAGGTGTACTTACTGCTGGTTTTTAGGGCATCCCATTCTGTGACTACACCAGCCTCTATTTAAGAACCTAACCATTTGCACCTATTCTAATTGAAATTAGGCATGATAAAGACACTTTTGCTGTGCATAGTCTTACTGCTGCCTGCCAGGTGCTCTCTGGTTTTTGGGACATCCCATTCTGTAACATACCATTAGCCTCTGCATTAACTGTAAGCTGCACAGTTATTTAAAGAAATTTGGCCTGTATGAGCCTGCTAACACACTGCTGCTGTGTGCATATATACTGATCTCAAGTCTGCTTTGGGGCATCCCATTCTGTAACATACCATTAGCCTCTGCATTAACTGTAAGCTGCACAGTTATTTAAAGAAATTTGGCCTGTATGAGCCTGCTAACACACTGCTGCTGTGTGCATATATACTGATCTCAAGTCTGCTTGGGGCATCCCATTCTGTAACATACCATTAGCCTCTGCATTAACTGTAAGCTGCACAGTTATTTAAAGAAATTTGGCCTGTATGAGCCTGCTAACACACTGCTGCTGTGTGCATATATACTGATCTCAAGTCTGCTTGGGGCATCCCATTCTGTAACATACCATTAGCCTCTGCATTAACTGTAAGCTGCACAGTTATTTAAAGAAATTTGGCCTGTATGAGCCTGCTAACACACTGCTGCTGTGTGCATATATACTGATCTCAAGTCAGCTTGGGGCATCCCATTCTGTAACATACCATTAGCCTCTGCATTAACTGTAAGCTGCACAGTTATTTAAAGAAATTTGGCCCGTATGAGCCTGCTAACACACTGCTGCTGTGTGCATATATACTGATCTCAAGTCAGCTTGGGGCATCCCATTCTGTAACATACCATTAGCCTCTGCATTAACTGTAAGCTGCACAGTTATTTAAAGAAATTTGGCCTGTATGAGCCTGCTAACACACTGCTGCTGTGTGCATATATACTGATCTCAAGTCTGCTTTGGGGCATCCCATTCTGTAACATACCATTAGCCTCTGCATTAACTGTAAGCTGCACAGTTATTTAAAGAAATTTGGCCTGTATGAGCCTGCTAACACACTGCTGCTGTGTGCATATATACTGATCTCAAGTCTGCTTTGGGGCATCCCATTCTGTAACATACCATTAGCCTCTGCATTAACTGTAAGCTGCACAGTTATTTAAAGAAATTTGGCCTGTATGAGCCTGCTAACACACTGCTGCTGTGTGCATATATACTGATCTCAAGTCTGCTTGGGGCATCCCATTCTGTAACATACCATTAGCCTCTGCATTAACTGTAAGCTGCACAGTTATTTAAAGAAATTTGGCCTGTATGAGCCTGCTAACACACTGCTGCTGTGTGCATATATACTGATCTCAAGTCTGCTTTGGGGCATCCCATTCTGTAACATACCATTAGCCTCTGCATTTACTGTAAGCTGCACATTTATTTAAAGAAATTTGGCCTGTATGAGCCTGCTAACACACTGCTGCTGTGTGCATATATACTGATCTCAAGTCTGCTTTGGGGCATCCCATTCTGTAACATACCATTAGCCTCTGCATTTACTGTAAGCTGCACATTTATTTAAAGAAATTTGGCCTGTATGAGCCTGCTAACACACTGCTGCTGTGTGCATATATACTGATCTCAAGTCTGCTTTGGGGCATCCCATTCTGTAACATACCATTAGCCTCTGCATTTACTGTAAGCTGCACATTTATTTAAAGAAATTTGGCCTGTATGAGCCTGCTAACACACTGCTGCTGTGTGCATATATACTGATCTCAAGTCTGCTTTGGGGCATCCCATTCTGTAACATACCATTAGCCTCTGCATTTACTGTAAGCTGCACATTTATTTAAAGAAATTTGGCCTGTATGAGCCTGCTAACACACTGCTGCTGTGTGCATATATACTGATCTCAAGTCTGCTTTGGGGCATCCCATTCTGTAACATACCATTAGCCTCTGCATTTACTGTAAGCTGCACATTTATTTAAAGAAATTTGGCCTGTATGAGCCTGCTAACACACTGCTGCTGTGTGCATATATACTGATCTCAAGTCAGCTTGGGGCATCCCATTCTGTAACATACCATTAGCCTCTGCATTAACTGTAAGCTGCACAGTTATTTAAAGAAATTTGGCCTGTATGAGCCTGCTAACACACTGCTGCTGTGTGCATATATACTGATCTCAAGTCTGCTTGGGGCATCCCATTCTGTAACATAACATAACCTACCTACCATACTAAGCAGCTCTCTTATTTAAACTAAGCAGGCCTCTTGGAGGCTGAGTGTCCACTTTTGGGTGTGCATTTATATTCGGTTTCATATACAGTGGGGTATCCCAATTTGTAAGATAACCTACCCCAACCATGTAAACTAAATAGGCCTGTTGCAGCCTGAGTTTCTCTGCTTGCGTATGGCCTGCATTACAATCTGTCTCTTTCAATGACACTGCTGCCTGTGGTATCCCAATTTGTAAGATAACCTACCCCAACCATGTAAACTAAAGGTTACGTCCTTCCAGAAGGAAAACTTATGCCGAACACTATTTTTGTTAGGGGCATTGACCTTTGGATTGATCGGCATGAAATTAATTTTTTTTTTTCAAAGTATGGCGCTGTGAAGAAGGTCAAAATGATGTCTCATACTTGGATTATTGTTACTTTTTGTTCAGCTTGAAATATAACAGGCCACACGGGCATCCCAAGGCACATGCTATTTTAAACCTATCTGTTATACAACATAAGCGTTGATCAGGCTACTTCAGTTTGCACTTGTTTTTGACTGATTTTAATAAACCAGGCCGCAGGGCACCCCAAAGCTGCACCTTGCACCCTATCTGGTATACAACATAAGCGTTGATCAGCATCAGCTTCATTAAGCTACTTCAGTTTGCACTTCCTTTTTGACTGCTTTCATTTAACCAGGCCGCAGGGCACCCCAAAGCTGCACCTTGCACCCTACCTGTTTATACTAAATAAGCATCTACAGCCTCAGCTTTATTAAGTTATTGCATTTTGAATTGGTTTTGGTCTGCTTTAAATACACCAGGCCGCAGGGCATCCCAAACCTGCATGTTGCACCCCATCTGTTATACTAAATAAGCGTTGATCAGCATCAGCTTTATTAAGCTATTGCATTTTGCATTGGTTTTTGTACTGCTGCCAAAACACTAGCCCATATGGGCATCCCAAACCAGCACATGTCACCCTATCTGTTATACTAAATAAGCTTCTACAGGCCCTTTTTTTATTTATTTATTTTTATTTATATAGAGCTGCAATAGCTTATATTGTGAGGTTAATTTGCCATTTTGCAGCATAATATAGAGCAGCCCCTGTGTAAATCTGAGGGGCAATAGCTTATATAGTGAGGTAAATTTGCCATTTTGCTTCGTTATATAGAGCAGGCCCTGTGTAAATCTGAGGGGCAATAGCTTATATTGTGAGGTAAATTTGCCATTTTGCAGCATAATATAGAGCAGCCCCTGTGTAAATCTGAGGGGCAATAGCTTATATTGTGAGGTAAATTTGCCACTTTGCAGCATAATATAGAGCAGCCCCTGTGTAAATCTGAGGGGCAATAGCTCATATAGTGAGGTAAATTTGCCATTTTGCTTCGTTATATAGAGCAGCCCAGTTGCCATCTAAATCAACTACTGTCCGGCCAGTACAGCTTTTCCAGGGCAAACTCTGCTAGTTGCGGGCACAAGTCAAGTTTGGCTTCCCAGCAAATCCAGTGGATCTTGAAGGTGTGTTGGCATGGTCATGTCAAGGTATGACATGACCTGCTGTTTGAGGTCCAGCTCCAGGTCTTCCTGCTGCTCATGAGTAGACTCACTATGCGGGTGTAGAAAGCTACTCACTAGCGACTGAAGACTGAGGCTGCTGCTGATGGAGCTGCTGCTGCTGCTCCTTCCACCCCCCCAGCAGCCATGGCAGTGGAAGGTGATCGCAGAGGTCCCCCCGAGTCAGACCTGCGGGAGTATGGGCCATGGCGCAGATAGACATCGCCCAACTGACTACGTGGGATGTCTCTGTAGTAGGTCAGTTTGTCCTCCCTCTCAGTGGGCGTAAAAAATGCCCCCATTTTGTGCCGGAAGCGAGGGTCCAATAAGTTGGAGAGCCAGAAGTCTTCCCGCTGACAAATGGAGACAATTCTGCGCTCACTAGTACGCAAGCATGTGAGCATGCATCGTGCCATTTGTGCAAATGACTCGGAGGGACTACCTGTCTCCATCTCCACTGTAAACTGCCACGGTGTGTCTGGGTCCTCTGTCTCACCTTACTCACAACCCTCTAGCTCCTGTGGCTGCTCCTGCTCCTCCTCTTCTGTCAGATGACTAGATAAAATGGTCATTTTGTGAAACCTAAACTGTGGTTTGCTTTGCCCCACCCCCTCCTCCTCCTCCACTTCAGCCCCCACAGGCTTCATGTGGCTGTGAAATGTATGTGCCATGTCTCCAGTGCCCTGACCAGCCATGGTTTCCAACATGTGTTGTAGTACATGAAGCAGTGGAATCTCATCGTTCATCTCATAGTCCTGGCAACTGACTAATAACGTAGCTTCCTCAAAGGGCCTGAGCAAACGGTCGGTGTCACGTATGAGCTGCCAATGGTTTACATTGAATTTACACAGGTGTCCCCCTATCCGTTTGGATCATCCAGAAATCCGTGATGGCTTTTCTCTGTTCCTATAGTGCAGTGGTCCTCAACCCTGTCCTCAAGGCCCACCAACAAGTCATGTTTTTTGGATCTCCAAATAGCCAGCTCTATTGCTCTGCAGCTGCACTAATTACTCCACCTGTGCATCTTTGTGGAGATCTGCAAAACCTGGCCTGTTGGTGGGCCTTGAGGACAGGGTTGGGGACCACTGCTATAGTGGATCCTGCATATGGAGGGTGGAATTCCAACGGGTGGAAACATCGCAAATCAGACTATGGTGGGGTACACCGTTGTGACGCTGAGGCTCAATAGGGTTGTGCTTCGTGGTGTAGGAGTGCCAGAAGTGCATGCTAACTTTCTTTCCTGTTGTTCTTTCAGATGGGGGCAAGACTTAAAAACTAGACTGAACACGTGTGCCATGTGAGGACGCATGACTTTGGCTTCCTTGTCGCAGCGCAAACAAGATGTTCTTCCAAGTGTAATGCAGCAGGCTGGACTTATGGTGACGCTGTCTGAGAGGAGAAATCCCTCAGACATCAAGATTAAAAATTCCAAGAATTTTTGAGGGCTAATTATTCAGAGGCAAATGATAGCTAGTTGTTTCTGATTTAATTACAAGGTGGAAACACACCCTCAAACAAAACTTCACTTTGGCAATACTATTGCATTTGTCTATTCATAATTTTATGTATATACACTAACTAACCTACTTTTTCTCCCCAGGATGCTGCATGAAACACTGCCACATCGCTGAGTAGCTGATTTTTCCGAACAACAGTCCGCAATAATCTGCTGCTGCTGCCGCCGCCACCGCCGCAGACTCCAGGGACCCTCTTCCACTACCTCGGCTTGCAACACCTCCTCCCACGACACTCTCCTCATCACTAATTGCCGGCTACTGGAAGAAGAGGCGAGTGTCTCCTCCACTTCTTGGCTGGGCAGTAGCTGCTGAATTTTATGATTATCAGATCTTCATCAATGGATAGTGGAGCTGAACCCAAAGCATAACAGACAGACAGTTGACTGGGGGTGTCAGATGCCACTTGTGATGCAGTGGACTGCTTTTGCAGCACTTCGAGACAAAGTTGCTTCATTGGCTGACACAATGACTGGTAAATCTGTGGAACATATGGTTTACAAGCAAGAATAACCATTTGTTTTTATATGAAAAAGACCCTGGTTTATACAGACTTTTTTTTTCCAGAGACTGCCCTGCGTGGAAATGAATGGCGCTTGGATCATCCAAGCTTTCCTCCCAACAATGCCTGATGTATTCCAGTAGATTGATGACGGGGCCAGACCTACACTAAAGAAAGATGGATCGTGCAAAACAGATTTAAGGCGCTGCTCTCCAGTTACAGACATTCCTCCGCATCGGACCACAAGTAAGTATTGATAAAAAATCCTTTCCGTTACTCTTACTTTTTATTAATATTCTTCGGATAAGACGGATCAGACATGATTCCAGATTAAAAATTCCAAGAATTTTTGAGGGCTAATTAGTCAGAGGCAATGATACCTTCTTGTTTCTGATTTAATTAAAAGGTGGAAACACACCCTCAAACAAAACTTCACTTTGGCAATACTTTTGCATTTGTTTATTCATAATTTTATGTAGATATTACTAACTAAGCTACTTTTTCTCCACATGACTCTCCACAGGGTGTGATTCATCCAATTTTTGGGCTCCTGAAGCCAACCCCAGTGTCTCTTTAAAGTAATATTTGGGCTCCTGCTGCTGCCAACTCCAGGGTGTGATTCATCAAATTTTTGGGCTCCTGAAGCCAACCCCAGTGTCTCTTTATAGTAATATTTGGGCTCCTGCTGCTGCTGCTGCCAACTTCTGCCAACTCCAGGGTGTGATTCATCCAATTTTTGGGCTCCTGAAGCCAACTCCAGTGTATATTTGGGCTCCTGCTGCTGCTGCTGCTGCCAACTTCTGCCAACTCCAGGGTGTGATTCATCCAATTTTTGGGCTCCTGAAGCCAACTCCAGTGTATATTTGGGCTCCTGCTGCTGCTGCTGCCAACTTCTGCCAACTCCAGGGTGTGATTCATCCAATTTTTGGGCTCCTGAAGCCAACTCCAGTGTATATTTGGGCTCCTGCTGCTACTACTGTCAACTCCTGCCAACTCCAGGGTGTGATTCATCCAATTTTTGGGCTCCTGAGGCCAACTCCAGTGTATATTTGGGCTCCTGCTGCTGCTGCTGCCAACTTCTGCCAACTCCAGGGTGTGATTCATCCAATTTTTGGGCTCCTGAGGCCAACTCCAGTGTATATTTGGGCTCCTGCTGCTGCTACTGTCAACTCCTGCCAACTCCAGGGTGTGATTCATCCAATTTTTTGGCTCCTGAAGCCAACTCCAGTGTATATTTGGGCTCCTGCTGCTGCTGCTGCTGCCAACTTCTGCCAACTCCAGGGTGTGATTCATCCAATTTTTGGGCTCCTGAAGCCAACTCCAGTGTATATTTGGGCTCCTGCTGCTGCTACTGTCAACTCCTGCCAACTCCAGGGTGTGATTCATCCAATTTTTGGGCTCCTGAGGCCAACTCCAGTGTATATTTGGGCTCCTGCTGCTGCTACTGTCAACTCCTGCCAACTCCAGGGTGTGATTCATCCAATTTTTGGGCTCCTGAAGCCAACTCCAGTGTATATTTGGGCTCCTGCTGCTGCTGCTGCTGCCAACTTCTGCCAACTCCAGGGTGTGATTCATCCAATTTTTGGGCTCCTGAAGCCAACTCCAGTGTATATTTGGGCTCCTGCTGCTGCTACTGTCAACTCCTGCCAACTCCAGGGTGTGATTCATCCAATTTTTGGGCTCCTGAGGCCAACTCCAGTGTATATTTGGGCTCCTGCTGCTGCTACTGTCAACTCCTGCCAACTCCAGGGTGTGATTCATCCAATTTTTGGGCTCCTGAAGCCAACTCCAGTGTATATTTGGGCTCCTGCTGCTGCTACTGCCAACTTCTGCCAACTCCAGGGTGTGATTCATCCAATTTTTGGGCTCCTGAAGCCAACTCCAGTGTATATTTGGGCTCCTGCTGCTACTACTGCCAACTTCTGCCAACTCCAGGGTGTGATTCATCCAATTTTTGGGCTCCTGAGGCCAACTCCAGTGTATATTTGGGCTCCTGCTGCTGCTGCTGCTGCCAACTTCTGCCAACTCCAGGGTGTGATTCATCCAATTTTTGGGCTCCTGAGGCCAACTCCAGTGTATATTTGGGCTCCTGCTGCTGCTGCTGCCAACTTCTGCCAACTCCAGGGTGTGATTCATCCAATTTTTGGGCTCCTGAAGCCAACTCCAGTGTATATTTGGGCTCCTGCTGCTACTACTGTCAACTCCTGCCAACTCCAGGGTGTGATTCATCCAATTTTTGGGCTCCTGAAGCCAACTCCAGTGTATATTTGGGCTCCTGCTGCTGCTGCTGCCAACTTCTGCCAACTCCAGGGTGTGATTCATCCAATTTTTGGGCTCCTGAGGCCAACTCCAGTGTATATTTGGGCTCCTGCTGCTGCTGCTGCCAACTTCTGCCAACTCCAGGGTGTGATTCATCCAATTTTTGGGCTCCTGAGGCCAACTCCAGTGTATATTCGGGCTCCTGCTGCTACTACTGTCAACTCCTGCCAACTCCAGGGTGTGATTCATCCAATTTTTGGGCTCCTGAGGCCAACTCCAGTGTATATTTGGGCTCCTGCTGCTGCTGCTGCCAACTTCTGCCAACTCCAGGGTGTGATTCATCCAATTTTTGGGCTCCTGAGGCCAACTCCAGTGTATATTTGGGCTCCTGCTCCTGCTGCTGCCAACTTCTGCCAACTCCAGGGTGTGATTCATCCAATTTTTGGGCTCCTGAAGCCAACTCCAGTGTATATTTGGGCTCCTGCTGCTGCTGCCAACTTCTGCCAACTCCAGGGTGTGATTCATCCAATTTTTGGGCTCCTGAGGCCAACTCCAGTGTATATTTGGGCTCCTTCTGCCCCTCATAGTGATGCCACTTCAACTCTCTGCAATTGTGCCGCTCTGCGATTCTATTAGCGATGCCTCTGATCTGCATGTGATATTTCTTCAAAGTATTATTTAACAAACCCAGCACGCATCCTGTGCGTGTTACAGCAAGGCTGAATGGTTTACAACCCTATTGAGGCTGTAGGAGGCTCAGAAATAGCCGTTTTTAATAGCGATTCGTCGCGAATTTATTCGGGTCGAAACGATTTTTGTCGGAAAATTCGGCGAATCAGTCGAATCGAATTTTTCAAAAGTTCGCTCATCTCTAATTCTGACCATCGTATGTAAACTGGTATAGAAGTCCCTGAGCAGTTCACAAACCATTCTTGTCAGCGCAGGTGTACTTATACCGGGCAGCGGCTGTTTAGTGGCCTCGTCAGCATCTGAAGTGAGGGGAGGCATAGATTCCCGTCTTCTTCCTTGGGAGCCATCAAGCTAATGTCGAGCACTGGCAAATGAGTCAATAATGATGTCACTGGAGGGGGGGCATAGAGGAGGACCCCCACAGCCCAGCATTTTGGTTCATCACTAGCTATGACACTGATAATCAAAGGTCTGTAGGAAAGTCCATCAAGGTGGAATCCTGAAAGTTTTATTAGATTCAAAAGTCCTGATTGCAGTTTTGAGAATATTCTTTCCCTAGCTACAATACATCACTGATCTTACTACCATAGAGATTGCCTGTAGTATGAGGCTGAGCCCAAACTGTTTTTAAGCTTAAGGGAGTCAAATACCAGGTTATGCTTCCATGCTGTTTTTCAGCTAGTTTGCCAGCAGACAGCCTCATTATCCAACCATCACCAGCCAGAGTCACTTTTTCGAAGCATAGATTTTCCTAAGGGCAACCCACCACATTAATTTCAAGTGCCACTCTCTCCTAGGTGCCTTCTGTTGCTAGATAACACAGGTACTCAGCACCTTTGCTGATTAAAGGTCGTCTCTAAAAACGAGCATATCACTGATCATCTTGTGAATGTACGTGCTGTTCCAGCCCTCCTAACAAGGTTTGATATGCCTCAATTGTCCATGTCTGTGCCACATCCCCCTTGATAACCTATGCCATATCTTGCCATGTCTCTGTGTCAAGCCCAGTTGCCGACCTGTGCCCTGTCTGACTATGCCACTCTGCCAAGCGCTGCTGCTAACTCATGCCACATTTCACCACATCTTTTGCCAAATCTTGCTGCTGGCCCTTGACACATTTGAGCTTTGTTTCCAGGGGCGGGCTGGCCATAGTGCATACCAGGCAAAATCCCTGTAGGCCGGCACTAGCAAAGGCGGCGAATGACAGATGCGGGAGGGTGGGCGGCATCTGTCGCCCCCCCATCCCCCCGCCGAAGCCGCTGCTCTTACACACAAACACACACACACACACACACACTTACCAGTACTTCCTGGTTGTTGCGTAGTGGGCATCTATGGGCGGCAGCCATATGGGGCCCACCCAGCAACCAGTGCGCAACGACCAGGAAGTGCTGGTAAGCATGAGTGTGTGTGTGTGTTTGGGCGGCTTCAGCAGCAGCAGCAACAGGAACAGCAGTGAAAGGCAGACCGGCCCTCCGCCCACCAGGAACCAGGGTAAGTGTGTGTGTGTGTGTGTGTGTGTGTGTGTGTGTGTGTGTACAGCTGGGGGGGGTAACAGCAGCGGCGGGCAGGCATGAATCAGTTAGCCTGCCCGTCTGCTGCCTTAACATTGTCCAGCGTAGGGGGAGGGAGTGAGATGAGGGATGTCTTCACTGGCTGTTCTGAGGGATGTCTTCACTGGCTGTTCTGAGGGATGCCCCCACTGGCTGTTCTGAGGTATGCCCCCACTGGCTGTTCTGAGGGATGCCCCCACTGGCTGTTCTGAGGGATGCCCCCACTGGCTGTAATAAGGGATGCCCCCACTGGCTGTACTGAGCGATGTCCCCACTGGCTGTACTTAGGGATTCCCCCACTGGCTGTACTGAGGCATGCCCCCACTGGATGTACTAAGGGATGCCCCCACTGGCTGTATTGAGGGATGTCCCCACTGGCTGTACTGAGGGATGCCCCCGCTGGCTGTACTGAGGGATGCCCCCACTGGATGTACTAAGAGATGTCCCCACTGCATGTATTAAGGGATGCCCCCACTGGCTGAACTGAGGGATGCCCCCATTGTCACACTGTCTGTAATGGGGGGGATTTTATCACACCTTTTGGCTCAGAATATAGTATAGATACTATACTGGGCCAGGAACAGTACAGCAGGGTTGGTGTACCCCAAAAAGTCTATTGACATCCAGCACCATGTCCTGCTGCCTGGTCTTGTCACGCCTGCAATATTGCCTCTGGACATCATTTCAGATTGGACCCAAGCAAAGTCTCTTACTGCTACCTCTGCTCTCTAGAGAGTCACCTACCTCCCTGGCCTAGGTGACAGCTGTGGAGTAAGCTGCTCTGCCACCATCCACGGAAACATCTTTGTTTAATATGCTTTGACAGACTCTGAGTGACAAACAGGGTGTGTGGCTTATAGCAGGGTCCTCACCCCTGCCCTCAATCATCAAGGCCAACCAACAGGTCAGGTTTCACAGATCTCCATGCAGATGCACAGGAGGAGTAATTAGTGCCACAGCAGAGCTATATAACTGGATATGTGGAAATCCACAAAACATGTTGGTGGCCACTGGCTTATAGCCAGCATTGGCATTGATTCTGAATAACCCATTAGGAAGGATTAGGCAGGACTTCGAAACCAAATCACCAATACTCGGGTTGAGGTTATAGAACACATTTGTCAAACTCAAGGCCCCGGGGCCAGATGAGGCCCTCAAAGCCTTTTTATGTGGCTCTCTAACATATACCAGACAGTGATGGCTATGTGGTACCCCTTCTAGCTGGCCTGGTCACTCCAAGGCTTCTGACACCAGTAGCATGTCCTCGTGTGAGGTGCTGCAGAGTGAAGCACTGGTAGTCTGCACACCATTATAGAGCACAGTACCACCTCTAATCACAGGCATGGTGCCTATGAAAGCAACTGGTGTGCAACTTTTTAAAGTATTAGGTGTGAAGTCCGGGGTTTCTTCCACAATACAGGAGCCTGCTTTTGCCTTGTGTTAGCCCTGTCTGGCTCAGTTTCCTGGCTTTTCCCCCATTGTATGCTGCTCCACCAGCAGGTGGCCCTCTGATGCAGAGGTGCTGGTGATTAGCTAAATTACCTTAGCCTTTACATGCTGGTCTGCCCTTGCAGCTGGTGGATCCCCAGGCTCCTTGAAGGGATCCAGGACCCCAGGTTCCCATAGGGGATACAGGAAACCAGGTTCCTGGAGGGGGTCTATGTCATCAGGATTCCCCAAAGGGTGCAGTGCCAGCAAACAAGCCAGCTTCCAATGTCAGTGCCACGGACCCGTCTGCTTTGGGGTCCACTTCTGCCATGGCACTGCCTGCTTCGGGGCCCACTTCTGCCAAGTGTCCACTTGGGGCCCACTCGTGTCTGCCGCCTCCTCAGGTGTCTACCAGCTCTCCGAGTGTGAAACTCCTGTCTGCCAGCTCCCCAGGTGTGAGACTTCTGTCTGCCAGGTTCCCGGTGTGAGACTTTTGTCAGTCAACTCCCCGGGTGTGAGCCTCCTGTCTGCTAGCTCCCTGGTGTGAGCCTCCTATCTCCCAGCTCCCCGGGTGTGAACCTTCAGCCCACCGGCCTTCAGCATCTGAGTTGGAACTCTGCCTGCATTGTCCATGTCTGGAACTCTGCCTGCATCACCCCTGTCTGGAACTCTTCCTTTGCCTGCTTGGCTCCCATATGGCACTCCCTACATGGGACCTCGGCCAGCCTTTGAATTGTAAAGCTGCTCACATCTATTTTAGATCAGATACAGCCTAGAGCAGTTCCAGAATAAAATCAGGATGTACGACCATCCATTTTGCTTGGCTGCCAAAAGCTACCATTTCCCCGTCAGTGACCAATTCCTTCCATGACAAACAATGTCTTGTAACCGGTCAACTTCAGGGCATATTTCTGAAAAACAATTACTGTTCTGTATGCAATAGACCTAGCGGTATTGCCCCTAAACAAGATTTTAATATGATCTCCAATGAAATTGCTTCTCTGGTCGAGTGTTTCGTGTAGGAGAATGTTCATTTTTTTTTTTTCGAAGAGATTGAAAGTAGTATTTCATTCCATTTACTTTTTTGTCTGTCTAGCTGGAGACATTAAATGCTTTTTTTTCATTCTTTTCCATCCGTGTTTTTGAGTGCTTGGAATACCTATGGACTCCTTTGCTATGTAACTGTCCCCTCTGGCTAAAGCAGAAAATGTGTTTGAAATGGACTGAGCAACAAACGCTTCGTTCGGCATTAGAAAACATGTGTCGATCACATTCGTAAAGTGCTCAGCAGCGCATCCATTTTTTGTAGAGTCCAGTTTTGAGCAGGCAAGCAAAACGCTACCTGAAATGCACGACTGCTCCAGGCACACAAACAAAGCTAATAAGGCCTTTCACTGGCAAGGAATAAAAACAAAACAAATCTTGTTCATTTTATATGGCAGGAGTTCTCTTCGAGGAGGGCAAAAGAATATTTGATCCAAATTAAAAATAGGTATCATCATGTCAACATGCTAAGGTACCTAAATTAAAAGAATTGGGAGAAAGACATAATTTATTTCAGCAAGAAGGCATCCAATATGGCATATTATAAATTAAACTTGGCAAGTACACCACTTGAGGCCGAGACGTACCTTGCAGCATTCATAACGGAGAGGAGCTAACTTTATAATAAAGTTCTTTCCCTACCTGAGGCTGCACATGATGGCCAATATTTATGAAATAGCACAGTATTTTCCTAACTTTATTTCAAAAAATAAAATCTAAGGTAGAACTTTTACAATATTTATGCCGGTGGTGTTCATCTTACCGAAGATAGGCTGGAGAAGGGGCACAGGCTGCTGGTGATGCCCCCCGCTCCCCATTGAAATCCTTTGCCGAAGTCTTTAAACATGGCAAAAGTATAAGATTGGACGAGAGCCCATGCATGCGCCGGGGCGACCTTGGGGGGCGGGGGGCTTTCGCACAGTGAGACATCACAAGTCAGGAAAGTAAAAATCCCCGGATTTGTTCCACTTTAAAACAGACCTAAACCATCCCTGGCAACTATGTGGGTCCTGGCTCACAGAGACCCTATCCTCTCAAGCCATCAGTGAGCCCTAATTAGACCCCCCTGCCTTTCTCTCATTAGCGTTAAAGCAGAGTAGGCCCTGCACAAAAAATGCTTAAAGAAGACATCCACTTTGACCCCACATCAGACAAGTGCCGAGGGAACAGCAAGGTGTGCCTTCTGCGTTCCCAGTGTACGGAGGCACCCATTATTTTCAATGGATCAAGTTGGATGTATACAGACCAGACCCATCCATCAGCTGGAACTAGGAAGTGTAGCTCTGTGGTGACTTAAGGGTCCCCTTGTGCCTTCTGGGACTTGGCTGATCTAGGGTCTGTGGACCTTTGCTTCCCCCTTAACCTTTTCCTTTAAACCTGTGTGAAAAATAATTAGATCACTGGGCAGTGGGTCAAATTCACAGGGTTCCTTGTGTGGAAAAGGTCAAGGTGACCAGATTTCTTCAGTGTGCTACAGTATTGTTATAGTCACTGTATGAAAGAGGAACTTTGGAGGCTCAGGAGTCTAAAACCTCATGGCCCTTTGAGTTCCACTCCTTGGGGCAACCAAAATTACTATACCCCCCTGTGTAAACCCCCCAAATCCCCAGATCCACTCACCTGATCCCCCACAGCCCTCACCGCAGCTAGGTGCTATGACTACATCCCCACTGACCTCTAGCCTTGTGCACACAGCCGCCCAGCCTTTCTGACTGGATGGTGGGAGCACGCCACAGCTAGAAGCTGAGCAGGGGATGTTGTCGGCAGCGCACTCAGCTCCCTTCTGCCCTGCTTGGCTGCTTAGCTGCCAAAGCAGCCTAGCAGTAAGCAGAGTCTAAGAGATCCAAGTGAAATTGAGTCCTCTGAGAGGGCCCCCAGCCAACCACGGCCCAATTTTGACTGAGCCTGCACCATGGGAATTCCAGAAAGATGAGTGGAATGGGTGAACTGGGTGAACTCCCACAGTGGGGCATACCAGTTGGGAGAGGGAAGCACAGGGCAAGCTCACACAGCAAGACAAGGCCTGGAATCTAAAGGCAACCCCAAGACTTGAGATTGAGACTTGATGAGGCCTGGAATCTAAAGGCAACCCCAGGACTTGAGCTTAAGACTTAATGAGGCCTGGAATCTAATGGCAACCCCATGCCATGACTTGACATTGAGACTTGATGAGGCCTGGAATCTAAAGGCAACCCCAAACTTGAGATTGAGACGATGAGGCCTGGAATCTAAAGGCAACCCCATGCCATGACTTGACATTGAGACTTGATGAGGCCTGGAATCTAAAGGTAACCCCAAGACTTGACTTTGCGACTTATAGCCATTTGATCACCGGTTCAAGACCCCGTCCATGCCGGTCCTGACATCTCCATCCTGGAGCTCCCACATTCGGTGGAGGGCTCGGGGTGTGGGTGAGTGAATACAATTTCCTTCTACTTATATATAAGGAGTTGAGATCGAGTTTATGAGGACTTTGAAAATTGCCAACACCTGGAGTGATTATATGAACATTCTTTCAGCAAAAAGGAAGCTTTCTTGTCTGCTGAGTCAGTGTGATCCTATTCTTGCTATATATTTGGCGGTTGTATATTTTATGCCGCCAGAAAGGTTGATTATATATTCTCATATGAGCGCTGCTCATACTTTTTTGTTGCTTACTTGTCAGCTGTTGCTTGGCATAAACTAGCCTGAGGGTTGTTTGCCAAAGCCATACATATAACAATGGGGGTCCTGGTAAAGACTGGACTCTTTCTGGGCTATTATTTTCAATGGTAAGAGGGTATACAAAGCAAATATAAAATATATGATAAACCAAATTAATTATGGAGGATGGAACTGTGACACTAAGATTTTTTGGCAAGAAAAAGCCACATTCTTTAGGCTAAAACAGCTATAAAGATAATGACTATTGTACCTTATTAAAAAGGCTAAAAAATATAAACTGAATTAAAATAGCAATTATGGTCTTCGACTTTTTTTCTTTCTTTATAATATATGTAATGCACTCTATAAGCCATCTCTGTATAATTATCTAATTAACATGTTTATGCCTTATAATAAAGACATTCAGGTTATATTCAGGATATATATCATTTATATTGATGTCCAAATTATATGTGTTGAGGGAGCTCACAGCAGTAATTTCCAGCCATATAATTTGCATTCCTTAAAGATTCAGCAAGCTGAGTTTGTTTTAAAGTGCAAGTTAAAGCCATGTCATAATAGGTTTATATGTTTTGGTTTATATGTCAGAAATCCAATAATGGGATCGATTAACTACAATAACACAAAATATTTTTATAGAAAGTTACGAGGTATGTGATCACCCAAAACTATTTTTGCATTAAATCAAGAACATAATTAGACTGTAGAGCGTTAAAGTAAAAGAAATGTAATCTTAAAGCTACTGTAGACTAAAGAGAATGGAAGGAGTGAAACCTGAGCTGCCTATGACTAGAGATGAGCGAATTGATTATGACGAACCCGAATTCGTTACGAATTTCAGGAAAAATTTGATTTGTTACGATTCCGAATATCGCCGCGATTCGATCGCTCAAATCGCTTCCTTAAAACTCCATTTACTGCTATCCAGCCCATCTAAAATGGTGGATCCACATGTCAGGACATGTCCCATGGGGCAAGGAATCCTGGGTAGGCGTCACATGCTACCTATCAGCAGACAGGCTTACCGATGATGTCACAGACCTTTATAAGTGACGGACGTTTTGCGGAAGCTCATTCTGACACTGTATTGCGGCCAGAGCAGATCAGGCAGGGAGAGAGCGAGGGATAGATAGACAGGTAGATAGATAGAACAAAGAACAGAAGGTGCGAGGGACAGATAGAGAAGGAGAGAGGCTGTGACAGTGACAGAGAAAGACAGGGAAAGTTTAAAGTGTTTGCATTAGCTTTCAAGCCTATTTAGTGTTAATAACACACCTGCCTATTTAGCTTTTCCTTTTCCTGGTGTTAAAAAGCGTGCTAGCATACATATTTCAAGAGTACCTGTCTACTAACTGGTTGCATTTTGTAAACAAAGTCACCTTTCCACTATAAAAGCAGCCAACCTATGTATTTGAAGAGGGGACATCCCAAATGCTAGCATAAATATTGCAAGTGTACCTGTCTGCTAACTGGTTGCATTTTGTAAAGAAAGTCACTTTTTAAGCAAACTTTGCCTTTCACCGGGGAGGGGAGGGGGGGGGGCATCCCAAATACTAGCATAAATATTTCAAGAGTAACTGTCTACTATCTGGTTGCATTTTGTAAAGAAAGTCACTTTTCCACTGTCAAAGCAGCCAGCCTATGTATTTGAATAGGGGGCATCCCAAATACTAGCATAAATATTTCAAGTGTACCTGTCTACTAACTGGTTGCATTTTGTAAAGAATGTCACTTTTCCACTATAAAAGCAGCCAACCTATGTATTTGAAGAGGGGGCATCCCAAATACTAGCATAAATATTTAAAAAGTACCTGTCTACTATCTGGTTGCATTTTGTAAACAAAGTCACTTTTCCACTATAAAAGCAGCCAACCTATGTATTTGAAGAGGGGGCATCCCAAATACTAGCATAAATATTTCAAGTTTACCTGTCTACTAACTGGTTGCATTTTGTAAAGAAAATCACTTTTCCACTATAAAAGCAGCCAATCTATGTATTTGAAGAGGGGGCATCCTAAATACTAGCATAACTATTTCAAGAGTACCTGTCTACTAACTGGTTGCATCTTGTAAACAAAGTCACTTTTTAAGCAAACTTTGCCTTTCGCCGGGGGGGGGGGGGGGGTATCCCAAATACTAGCATGTGTCTTTTAAGAGTACTTGCCTACTTACCTTTTGCCTTTTGTATAAAAAAGTCTGGTTTACAAGTTTTTAAGCACCCATTGCCTTTCACCGGGAGCCATTGTCAGTGCTACCACTTATCTTTTTAGAGTACCGGCCCACTTACCTTTTGCCTTTAAAAAAAAAAGCCTGGTTTTCAAGTTAAAAGCACCCATTGCTTTTCACTGGGGGCCATTGTCAGTGCTACCACTTATCTTTTAAGAGTACCTGCCTACTAACCTTTTGCCTTTTGTAAAAAAAAGTCTGGTTTTCAAGTTTAAAGCACCCATTGCCTTTCACCGGGGGCCATTGTCAGTGCTACCACTTATCTTTTAAGAGTACCTGCCTACTAACCTTTTGTCTTTTGTAAAAAAAAGTCTAGTTTTCAAGTTTAACCCTTTAAGTGCCAGCCTACCTGCAGCTTTTGTCACCCTCTGTTGCCAGACCATGTTTCACTATTTTGCGCTACACATGTCCAACTGTGATTTTTGAAAGGATTTTCAGGGATTTCCCAGGAAAATTATATATTGTTTTTTTCAGAAGAGTCTGGGCTTCAACATGAAATGTCTTGTATGGCCTTTTTTTTGTGTATTCTCAATACCTTTCGGTGAATTATGTGCAAAAAATAAAATAAAAAAAAAATCTGTTTTTTGCAATTTGTGTTTTTTTGTAATAAAAAATTTAAGTTTGTCAATAAAATCTTATTGCATGTGAAACCCCAAATACTCCTGATTACAGCGGTACCACATATGTATAGGTAGACACCCTTTCCTGCCCAGGAGACTCCCCCAAACTGAAACAGAGCTTTAGGAGATTTTCAGATAAAATTCAACTGCGCTATGCACTATGCGCACCTTGCAGTTTTTCCAGAAAAACAACCCTTTACATTTGAAATACCCCCACAAACTATATATTCTCTGGAAGTACAAGTCTCAAGCTTTCTAGGCGTACCAAGCTTGTTTATGTGGGCTTAGTTTTCTGGAAGTAATCCCTCAATGTATTCTTTGGTTGCACAAAGTTTCCCTAAAAAAGAATAAAAAGGAAGAATCAAGCCAATTTTCCTAAAAAAAAACTATATGCAAACAAGAAAAAATAAGTAAAATCTCAAAAAGCAACATCTCCCGAACAGAACGATACCCAACATGCATAGTTCCTGTCAAGGGAAGAGTTGGCAGACACCCCAATGTAAAGCGTGTGCGTAACGGTAATTTAACTTGAAAATTTCAGCTCTGCAGACAAAGTGCGCACCTTGCAATTTTTCAACCATAACAACCCTTTACATTTGGAATATCCCCCACAAACCATATATTCCCTGAAAGTACACATGTTAAGATTTCTAAGAGTACCCAGCTTGTTGTAGTGGGCTCACCTTTCTGGAAGTAATTCCTCGAAGAATTCTTAGGTTGCACAGGGTTTCATTAAAAAATGAATACAAAACTGAATAAATAACATGTTTTCCTAAAAAATCAATATGCAAAAAAGAAAAAACAAGCTAAATCTGAAGAGCAAGGCCCCCCGCGCAGAACAATGCCCAACATGTATAGGTACTATTAACCCTTTTAATTGCCAGTCTACTTGAAAGTTTGTCACCCTCTGTTGACAGGTAATTTTTCCCCATTCTGTGCCATGTTTAACCGTGATTTTTGCTGGAATTTCCAGGAAAATTATAGATATATATTTTGCAGCAGAGTTTAGGCTTTAACATGAAATGTCTTGTTTGTAATTTTTTTCTACTTTTTTTTTAAATATCTTTGTGTAAAAAAACAAATAAATAAATATTTTTTAGACAATTGTCTCCTTTATTTTTAATAAAACATTTACTTTATTAGAAATAGAATCATATTGCATGTGAAAGCCCCATTTCTCCCGATTACAACGGTACCACATATGTATCGGTAGCCCCCGTTCTTGCCCAGGAGACCCCCCAAACTGCAAATAGCACTTTATAACATTTACAAATAAAATACAACTACTATCCACACTATAAACATAAGGGGTTATTTTTTAAAAAAAATGACATAGAGTTCCCACTTCTGGGGGGGGGGGGGGCAAAAAAATGATATGGGGTCCCCCTTACCCATCAAAACCAACCCGGGGCCAGCTATGGGGGCTTGTAGAACAGGGTGCAGGGGCCAGCTTTGATGCCACATAGCCATGGCCCAGGCTATTCTGCGAATACTAGCATCCCGAATACTAGCACTTAGCTTTTAAGAGTACCTGCATCTTTACCTTTTTTACATTTTGAACAAAAAACACATTTTAAAACTGCCTGTGGTGCATTTAACTCTGACCAGGGGCATCCTGTGTAAGACCATCTGACAGTGACTTTTTGCATTAGCTTTTAGCTACAATGTCTGCCTATTTTGATCTAACTTTTCTACACACCTGCTGTTACAAAATTACTGTTCTAGATGTAGTGTATTGTTTTCCCCTCCGCAGTAAAAATGTCAAGCAGAGATGTGCCAGGATGTGCACCGAGGAGAGGCCCAGATTCATCAGGCAGAGGTCGCAGCAGACTAGGGGTGAGTGGCAGCAGGAGTCGCGGTGAGAGGCCTGATCTCCCGGTATCTGCTAGCGGTCGTGTCTCGACCAGCAACGCATCTGCCATCATCGATTGGTTAACACAGTCATCGACCTCATCACAAGTGACATCTGACACCCCCAGTCAACAGTCGGTAGGTTCCTCGGACACAACCCTGAGTTGGCATGGCCCGGGAGCAGCCCCTGTCCTTCCATTGCCTCTGTCCTACGCCCCCCCTCCAGCCGACGTATCTTATGCTTTGGGTTCAGCTCCACTCTTCAGTGAGGACGATGTGTTAGAGGACAGTCAGCAGCTACTGCCCAGCCAAGAAATAGAGGAGACATCTGCCGCTTCTTTCGCTAGGCAGACAAAGAGGAGGAGAGTGGTGTGGGAGGTGGTGTGGCGAGCGTTCCGTCTCCTGCAGCACACGCTGTTGTGGAAACCGAGGAGGACATCAGTGACGTGCAGACACAACTCGATGATGATGATGAAGCCGATTGTACTTGGGAGCACGGTGCAGAAGGGGCTTTATCATCATCAGGAGAAGAGGGTCCCAGGTTGCCCCAGAGTCAGCAGCTGAGGCAGCAAGGTGGTAGTAGGCAGTCAGCATGGTAGCAGAACTGGGATGTCTGGAGCCACGCGTGCTGAGCGGCAAGCTGCCTTCCCGGGAGGTAGTGGAGCAGGGGTTCCTGGAGTTGGCAGCAGCAGCAGTGAATTAGTAGGGGCTGTTGGTGTGAAAATTAGCTACTCGGCAGTGTGGCACTTTTTCATCAAGCATCCGCAGGAGGGTAACCTGGCCACATGCAAGATGTGTAGACAGAATGTGAAGCGTGGCCAGGGCCCCAATGTTGGTACCATGGCCCTGCGGCAACACATGCAGCATCACCATAAAGCGGCCTGGGAGAACCGAGACTCCGAAGTGGGGGTCCAGCCTTCTGCGTCAGCCAGTGCCACGCCGCTTCCAATTTCACCCAGCCAAGGCTCCAGCACCTCAGCCGAAGGTAGCTGTGCGTCATACCCATCCTCTGCCGCTCCAGATGCTCCTGCTCCTCCTACTAAAAGTCAGTCATCCCGCCAGCAATCCATCAGTGAAGCCATGTCCAAGAGACAACAGTATGTGCCCACTCATTCTACGCCGCAGAAGCTAAATGTGCTCCTGTCCAAGTTGCTGGTTCTGCAGTCCCTCCCTTTTACGGTGGTGGACTCTGCACCTTTCAGAGAGCTGATGGCTAGTGCTGAGCCAAGGTGGAGAGTCCCAAGCCGTCATTTCTTTGCAAAGAAGGCAGTACCAGCCCTGCACAAATTTGTTGAGCAGAAGGTGGGCCAGTCCTTGAGCCTGTCGGTGTGCACCAAAGTGCATGGCAGCGCTGACATCTGGAGCTGTAACTACGGTCAGGGACAATACATGTCCTTTACGGCCCACTGGGTGAATGTGGTTCCTGCACAGCAACTTGGACAGGTCACACCACTTCGGCCTCCACACTCCCAGGCCTGTTTGCCTGTCACAGAGTGTGACTCCACTTCTCCATCCTCCGCCGTCTCCTCACCCTCCACTATACGGTCAATTCTCAATGCCCCTCCAGCCTACCATGTGTGCAGGGCATGGCGGTGCCATGCTGTGCTTCACATGGTTTGCCTTGGCGAACGGAGTCACACAGGGGAGGAGCTCCTGAAATTCATTCATCAAGAAATCAAAACATGGCTTACTACATGAAAATTGGAAATGGGAACCATGGTGACTGACAATGGGAGTAACATCTTGTCTGCGCTGCGACTAGGAAGCCTGAGCCATGCGCCCTGTATGGCACATGTGTTCAACCTAGTTGTCAAGCGTTTTCTGAAGTCTTCCCTCCATCTGCAAAACATCCTAACAAGGGGACGGAATCTTTGTATGCACTTCAGCCACTCCTACACTGCCAAGCACACCCTTCTTGAGATACAGCGTCAGAACGGTACCCTCCAACATAGTCTGATTTGCGATGTTTCCACCCGTTGGAATTCCACCCGACATATGTTAGATCGACTATATGAACAGAGAAAAGCCATAAATGATTTCTTGATGATCCAAGCAGATAGGGGAACTCCCCTGTGTAACTTTAATGTGAACCAGTGGCAGCTCATACATGACACCTGCCGTTTTCCTCAGGCCTTTTGAGGAAGCCACTTTATTTGTCAGTCGCCAGGATTACGGCATGAACGGCGTGATTCCGCTGCTTCATGTAATACAGCACATGTTGGAAACTATGGCTGGTTAGGGCACTGGAGACATGGCACATACATTTCACGGCCACATAAACTCCGTGGGAGCTGAGGAGGAGGAGGAGGAGCACAGTGAAGCACAGTTTAGTTTTGGCGAATTGGCTGGTTTATCTAGTCATCTGACAGGAGAGGAGCAGCAGGAGAAGCCAGAGGAGCTAGAGGGTTGTGAGGAAGGTAAGAGGACCCAGACACACCGTGGCAGTATGCAGTGGAGATGGAGACAGGTAGTCCCTCCGAGTCACTTGCACAAATGGCACAATGCATGCTCACGTGCTTGAGTAGTGACCGCAGAATTGTCTCCATTTGTCAGCGGGATGACTTCTGGCTCTCCACCTTATTAGACCCTCGCTACCGGCACAAAATGGGGGCATTTTTTACACTCACTGAGAGGGTGGACAAACTGACCTACTACAAAGACATTCTAGGTAGTCAATTGGCCGATGCCTATTTGCGCCATGGTCCATACTTTCGCAGGTCTGACTTGGGGGGACCTCTGTGCTCACCTTCCACTGCCATGGCTGCTGGGGGGGGGGGTGGCAGGAGCAGCAGCAGCTCTATCAGCAACAGCCTCAGTCTTCAGTCGCTAATGAGTAGCTTTCTGCACCCGCAGAGTGAGGCTACTCATGAGCAGCAGGAAGACCTGGAGCAGGGCCTGAACCAGCAGGTCGTGTCATACCTTGAAATGACCATGCCAACGCCCCTTGAGGATCTTCTGGACTTCTGGTCAGCCAAACTTGACTTGTGGCTGCAACTGGCAGAGTTTGCCCTGGGAAAGCTGTCCTGCCCAGCCAGTAGTGTGCCATCTGAGCATGTCTTTAGTGCTGCGGGGGCCATAGTAATGCCAAGGAGAACTCGTCTGTCCACGAAAAATGTGGAGAGACTCACCTTTGTGAAGATGAATCTGGCATGGATCTGTCAGGATTTCCACCCACCAATAGCTGATGCATGCGAGTAGCTAATGCATGGTAGCTCCTTCTACTGCTGCCAACTCCAGGGTGTGTCTTTCAGGCAATATATGGGCTCCTAATGCTGCTGCCAACTCCTGGGTGTGTCTTTCAGGCAATATATGGGCTCCTAATGCTGCTGCCAAATCCAGGGTGTGTCTTTCAGGCAATATATAGGCTCCCTATGCTGCTGCCAAATTCAGGGAGTGTTTTTCAGGCAATATATGGGCTCCCTATGCTGTGCCAACTCCACTGTGTGTCTTTCAGGCAATATATGGGCTCCCTATGCTGCTGCCAACTCCACTGTGTGTCTTTCAGGCACTATATGGGCTCCTAATGCTGCTGCAAACTCCAATGTGTTTTTCAGGCACTATATGAGCTTCTAATACTACTGCCAACTCCAATGTGTTTTTCAGGCAATATATGAGCTCCTAATACTTCTGCCAACTCTAATGTGTTTTTCAGGCAATATATGGGCTCCCTATGCTGCTGCCAAATTCAGGGTGTGTTTTTCAGGCAATATATGGGCTCCCTATGCTGCTGCCAACTCCACTGTGTGTCTTTCAGGCAATATATGAGCTCCTAATACTGCTGCCAACTCCAATGTGTTTTTCAGGCACTATATGAGCTTCTAATACTACTGCCAACTCCAATGTGTTTTTCAGGCAATATATGAGCTCCTAATACTGCTGCCAACTCTAATGTGTTTTTCAGGCAATATATGAGCTCCTAATACTTCTGCCAACTCTAATGTGTTTTTCAGGCAATATATGGGCTCCCTATGCTGCTGCCAAATTCAGGGTGTGTTTTTCAGGCAATATATGGGCTCCCTATGCTGCTGCCAACTCCACTGTGTGTCTTTCAGGCAATATATGAGCTCCTAATACTGCTGCCAACTCCAATGTGTTTTTCAGGCACTATATGAGCTTCTAATACTACTGCCAACTCCAATGTGTTTTTCAGGCAATATATGAGCTCCTAATACTGCTGCCAACTCTAATGTGTTTTTCAGGCAATATATGGGCTCCCTATGCTGCTGCCAAATTCAGGGTGTGTTTTTCAGGCAATATATGGGCTCCCTATGCTGCTGCCAACTCCACTGTGTGTCTTTCAGGCAATATATGGGCTCCCTATGCTGCTTCCAACTCCACTGTGTGTCTTTCAGGCTCCTAATACTGCTGCCAACTCCAATGTGTTTTTCAGGCAATATATGAGCTCCTAATACTGCTGCCAACTACAGGGTGTGTTTTGCAGGCAATATATGGGTTCCTTATGCTGCTGCCAACTCCAGTGTCTCTTTCAGGCAATATATGGACTCCTAATGCTGCTGCCAACTCCAGAGTCTCTTTCAGGCAATATATGGGCTCCTAATGCTGCTGCCAACTGCTGGGTGTGTTTTTCAGGCAATATATGGGCTCCTAATTCTGCTGCCAACTCCTAGGTGTGTTTTTCAGGCAATATATGGGTTCCTTATGCACCTGCCAACTCCAGTGTCTGTTTCAGGCAAATATATAGCCTCCTAATGCTGCTGCCAACTCCAGGGTGTGTTTTGCAGGCAACATATGGGTTCCTAATGCTGCTGTCAACTCCAATGTGTCTTTCAGGCAATATATGGGCTCCTAATGCTGCTGCCAACTCCAATGTGTCTTTCAGGCAATATATGGGCTCCCTATGCTGCTGCCAAATTCAGGGAGTGTTTTTCAGGCAATATATGGGCTCATCATGCTGATGCCACCTCAAGGCTCTCTAATTGTGCCGCTCTGCGACAGCGAAACTTCTTTACAATATTATTTCACAAATCCAGCATGCATCCTATGCATGTTACAGCCAAGCAAAGCGTTCTGCAACCCCATTGAGGCTCTCGGAAGCCCAGAAATAGCCGTTTTTAATAGCGATTCGTCGCGACTAAATTCGGAACAAAACAATTTTTTCCGGAAAATTTGGCGAATCGGCCGAAACGAACTTTTCAAAAGTTTGCTCATCTCTACCTATGACATCACTGTGATTTCACCAACTGTAGTGCACACACACCTGGAGGTTGGTGGTGCATTGGGAAGCAGGTTCCCTTGTGTCCCATGGTAACCTGTGTATGCATATGGGGGGGGCAGTTGAGGACAGATACTCATAGAACAGTTTCTTCTACAGGAAGAAAAGTAGCACTCACGCCAATCCTTGTTAAAATCAGGTGCTATTACCAGATTAAAGTAGAACTCCTGCTTTCCAATATGGTGCATCCATGTTCCATCCAATATAATTATATACAGATGTTTCCCTACAATGTTCTTGGGCTCTTCTTCTTGACATAGCGCATAACTGGCGCAGTCCATGCTGATGCCTCTCACTTGAGCTCCTAGGCCTTAGCTTTCAACTAGGCTCCAGAGCAGCTGTCCAGCAGCATTCTAGCAATCTCACCTTTGTTAGCTGCTCTACATTACAAATCAATTTTGAACTAATTCTGTCCGGCTCCTGAATCTCAATACCAACCAGTCCCCTGAAAGTATACTTTCACAGAAAATGCTGGATTCTTCTAGAGAAACTGACCCTTAACTTAACCTTAACCTGACCTTAACCTGTTTAAACTACCTTCTTGTTCTATCTTGTTCCGTTTTGTTCTATCTTGAATTCAAATTATGACTAACCTGGAGTTCTTGTAAACTCTCTCTCAAAGCCTAGCTAAAGTGCAGCCAGACTAAAGAGGGCTTCTAGCAGGGCCAGCCTTAGGTTAAAGGGTGCCCTGTGCAAGTCTGCAGGATGGCGCTCCCCTTCCGCCAAGGGGGCCCAGTGTGTGCCTCCCAGGCCCCCCATGGCCATTTGATCAACTACCCCATTTCATCAACGCCCATAAAAAAAGTTACACAGCCACAACATCACGTGGTCACTACCGGCAGGCAGGGGCAGCCAAACATAGCAGGTAAAAGCGAGCCCATGAAAAAAGTTGCACAGCCACATATGGCATTATGTGGGCACCACCGGCAGGCAGGGGCAGCCAAACATAGCAGGTAAGAACGGGCCCATGAAAAAAGTTGCACAGCCACAAATGGCATCACGTGGGTACCACCAACAGGCAGGGGCGGCCATTCATAGCAGGTAAGAACCGGCCCGGGGGGGGGGGATTAAAAATATGAAAAAAATTCAGAAAAATGAAGCACCTGCGTCAGCACCCCTATCAGTCCGACACCCTGTGTGGCTGCACACCCATCAGTCAGACACCCTGTGCGGCTGCATATCTTGCACACCCACAAGACCGGCCCTGGCTTCTAATGTAACATACTTTTAATAACAGTTTCTAACAACTCTAACTCCCAACTAACTTTCACTTAACTGCCCACTGCCAGACCAACTCACCAAACAAACCTCCTATTTACAGGTGCAGTTTATAGGACCCAATTGTGGCCTGCTTTAATGAGTGAAAGCATGTGATGTCTGCATGCATCTTACAGTGTCAAACCTGTTCTATGACAGGTTGGAATGAAGATGACCCCCATCACAATTTTAATAAAGTAATAAAAAATAATATGTGGTCTGTGATCTTTGTGGTTCAGCTCAATCATTGCCTTCCCTATGGTATTTGTAGGGATGTGGAGCTAGATTAACCCTTTTGCTGCCAGCCTACCTGGAGATTTTGTCACCCTGTTTGCCAGACCAGTTTTCAATATTTTGTGCTATACATGTTCAACTGTGATTTTTGAAGGGGCTACCAAGGATTTCCTAGGAATATTATATATTGTTTGTTTCAGCAGAGTTTAGAATTTAACAGGAAATGTTTTGTTTTAGTGTATTCTCAATATTTTTGGCAGACATATGTGCAAAAAAATAAAAGTTACAGTGGTACCACATATGTATTGGTCGACACCCTTTCCTGCCCAGGAGACTCCCCCAAACTGAAACAGCGCTTTTTAGGAGCACCAGGCTTGTTGACGTGGGCACAGCTTCTAGAAGTAATACCTCAATTAATTATTTGGTTGCACAAGGTTTCCCTAAAAAAGAATGAAAAAGCAGTATCAAAGAAACAAAAGCAAAACACAAGTTAAAAAAGCAAGGTCCACTGAATAGAACAATACCCAACATGCATAGGTACTGTCAAGGGAAGAGTTGCCAAACACTCCAAAGTATAGCATGTTACAGTAATTTTACTTGAAAATTTCAGCTCTGCAGACAAAGTGAACACCAACCAAAATGACCCTTTACATTTGGAATACCCCCCACAAACTATATGTTCCCTGAAAGTACACACATTAGCATCTTGTAGTGGGCTCATCTTTCGAAGAATTCTTTGGTTCCACAGGGTTTCCCTCAAAAATGTATAAAAAGGCAGAATAGAAAACACATTTTCCTAAAACAACAATATGAAAACAAAAAAACAAGCTAATTCTAAAAGTGCAAGGTCCCCTGAACAGAACAATACCCAACATGCATAGCTACTTTTAACCCTTTTAAAGTGGACCAACACCCACCGGTGATCGGCCCGGGAATCTATAAGATTCCCGGGCCGATCACCTCCCTCCCCGCGGGACATCCGAGATCGGGATGTCCCGCGGGGTGAAACCCCCCCAAACACCCCAAACTCCTTACCTCCTAGCCTCCCTTGCACCCCTCTAGACGTGCGCGCGCCCCCGCTGGCCGTCTGTGAATGGCCGGCGCGGGCACGTGCGCGTCAAGAGGGACGCGCGGGAGGCGGCGGCGGAGGAGCCGCTTGTCCGCGGCTTGTCCGTCGGCTCGGGGAGAGGTGAGTTCGGGGGGTTCGGGGGGGTTTCACACAGCGGGGCACCCCGATCGGGGGTGCCCCACCGAAGTGGACCAAGACCCAGGATAGTCAAAATCCTGGGTGTTGGTCCACTTTAACTGCTTGATATGTTGTCACCCTCTGTTGAAAGGTCATTTTTCACTAAGTTAAAAAAAATTATAAAACAAAATATTTTTTAAAATGTGTCTCATTTATTTTAAATAAAAAATAATTTTATTAAAGAAAACCATATTGCATGGGAAAGCCCCATTTCTCTCAATTACAACAGTACCACATATGTATCGGTAGACCCCGTTCCTGCCCAGGAGACCCCCCAAACTGTAAAGAGCCCTTTAAGACATTTACAAATAAAATACTATCCACACTATAAAGGGGTAAATAAAAAATGGCAATGGATCCCCCTTCCCATCAGAAATAATAGTTTATTATTTTATTTTTTTAATATTTTCCTCTGATAGATCCATCATTGTCTCCCACGATGATCCCTCTGTTTCTGCTCTCCTGCTGCTGCTGGAAGCCTTTTAACCTGCTGAGTGGTGGGGCATAAAGGGTTAATTCTAAAAAAATGACATAGGGTCCCCCCTCATGGGAAGGGGGCCTCATTTTTAGGGGATTTTTGAGGGTTAAAAAAGCGTTACAAAATAGCCCCCAAAATGGAGTAATTACCTCCCCAGGTAAGAATGCTGCCAGTAACCATTTAGCTACAGGAACAAAAGATTGTGTTCCCCCATTTGAAGAAGCTAGATTAGAGCAGTAGAGGTTAAACCTGTGAGGTCAAAAATGTGGAGCGTTGTTTCTTCCACAGCCAGACAAATGATTAGTAAGACGTTGCTGATCTGTACACCAAACATACCAGTTGGCCTAAGGTAAACACATTGTTGCTAGAGACATTGTTTTTCTTCTTTTATAACAGAGTTGTGAACAAATAAACAAGATAAACAGATAAGCTCTGCACATTGAGGACATCATTTAGGCACACAATAATGGAAACCTTTAAAAAAATGCCATCAAAAGTGGATTTAGCTATTAATGATACTCAGCTACTCACATATGCAATTGTACAGCAAATATAACAAAATTGTACCTTGTGTTTACATGGCAAGAACCTGGAATATACATTTAACCCGTGTGAACTAGTAAGGGGTTCTTGAGATCGCTATATCAGTTCACAGGGCAGGAGAAGCTGGCAAGTCATCTGCTGGTAAGCGGGTGACTTGCCATTACCCCGGCAAAGTTACCTGCAACCACACTTCCAGTGTTATCATCATACTGAACAATGTACTTTCCACTTCACCTCCACAGATGGTTGCCCTCAGAATCAAGACTTCTTGCTGCTGCAGGAACCCTGCTGAATAGTTAAGCTCCATGAAGCCACATCCCCTGATTGCAGATTATTACTTGTGAGCTGGCTCATTGTCATGAAACAACCTACCTGCCAACAACTTCCTGCATCATCTCACTTTGATTGCCTCAAGTAATTCCTTCAGTATGGAAGCATAAGTGTCGCCAGTGATTATTGTTTTGTGTGGCATAACTCCTAGTAACAAAACACATTCTGATCCCCAAAAACCAAGTGGGGGGCATAAGAGCTCGCTGCCTGTATGGACTATGCGGGTCGATAGCCTTCAAGTCCCAGGGGGGTGTCCACTTGGCCTCCATGCCCTGGTCTACAAGCTCCCATAGCTAATGCCCAGGCTGGTTTTGATGAAGAGGAGTGACCCCATGCCATTTTTTTTAAGTGTTTAAATCGCATAGTAGTATTTTATTTGCAATTCTCATAAAGCGCTTTAACTGTTGGAGGTCTCTACTGAGCAGGAATGGGTGTCTACTGAATCATATGTGGTTGTACTGTAATTAGAGGAAAGGGGCTTTTTACACGCAATATGGTTTTCTTGAAAAACTTAAATTTTATATTTAAAAAAATGCTGCAATATATTTTCCACATATTTCACCCAAAAATACAACAACAAGACATTTCAAGCAAAAGACCAAACTCTGCTGAAAGAAAAAACAATATGTAATTTTCCTTGATTTTCTTGAAACACATTTTTCATTTAAACATTTTGATTTTTTTTAATCTGCAATTCACTTATTTCACCCAAAAATACAACAGTAAGACATTTCAAGCAAAAGACCAAACTGCTGAGAAAAAACAACACGTCATTTTTCTGGATTTTTTTTTGCAAAAAACACAGTTAAACATATATAGCTCAAAATGCTGAAAAATGGCCTGGCAACAGGTGACAAAATCTTTAGGTAGGCTGGCACTGAAAAGGTTAATAGCTGATTGACAGACAGATCAAAAATAATTCAAAGATATTCACATATGCGATTATACAGTAAATATAAAATATTGGTTCCTTGTCTTTAAAAAGCAGAACATTTCTTTTGTGTTTTCAATTTTGCATGGTATTTGATTATATATTAACCTTTCGTTTTTATTTATAGTTATAAGAAGACCAGTAAATACAAATGACAAAAAACTGATCCTGTCTCAACCTTGTTTTGTTGTAGTAAACCTATGCAGATAAACTGATCACGCTCTCTCTTTAATTGGCACAGGAAAAATGCTTCTGTTGATAAATGGCACCATTAGGGCTGCGCTCTTTGGCAGCCATTCAAGTCTCTCGATGCTCATGGTTTAAGGTTTTTTTGGGCTTGGCCTCATTGGCTAGCAGTAAATTGGCATAGCGAAAATGTGCAGCCTTTGAGATAATTCTACTAAGTTTACAAAATGTTTTCTAAATGGAACGCAGCTGAAAATCCTTCGCCTTGGCTGGAAACCAAGATTTATATTTGCTACAATTAAGGTTTTAATTAACATTACGGATTCTGCATATTGATCACTTGTTGTTTGTGATTGTACGCTGCAGCATGACAGCTTAAAATGTAATTTTTGGGCCACGAATGTACGCTTTCGTCAATTCAATTAATTTTATTTGATGTTATGCATGAAGTATATTTGTCAGAATGGAAGAGATACAGCAAAAAATGAATGCTCTACTATTTGTATAACTGGGTGGTTTATTTATATGGGAGGCTTTGACTTACACAGTAGAGCTCTTTCAGAGGCATGAGTAAGGTCGAGGTTTCTGGTTTATGTTACAACAAAATATCTGCCAGCCCCACCCTGCTCTGCTCAGCGGGTGCTGGTAAATCATTCCTGTTGCCAGCAAAGGAGGACGCCGTTGGGCCCAGCATCTCTGATGATCCGAAGTGGTGAGCATCCAGAAACAGCAGAGTCTTGACTGTATTGTCATATTGGTTTGCTGTTTCAGCTGTTTTCCCATTCTTCCCATACATGTTTCTTACCCACTGACCCTTGATCCCTTGATAAAGAGGATCAACCACCGGCCTAGAGTCTAGAGCAGGGTTTCCCAGCAAAAAGAACTAGTACCACTGGTGGTACTCAAGATGCTAAAGTCTAAAAGGAGCCACAGCACTCAAACCAGTTAGCTTGCTGACCAACCTACAATCTGTCTCTAAACTTGGTTAAAAACAGAGGGCTCGGTCACACACATCTGCAGAAGTATGCTTAAGCTGCACCACCAAGCGCCAAAGTGCCTCTGTGAGGTGCAGTCCTAACTCTAATCTCTGAGAGCCCCATTTGGGACATACAATGCAATAGACAAATTGGGAGCAGGCTTACCTGAGGTTGCCCTAAACCTCAAGTGCAAGCCAGAGATTAGAGTTAGGACTGCACCTCACAGGGGCAACTTAGCGCTTGGTGGTGCAGCTTAAGCATACTTCTGCAGATGTGTGTGACCAAGCCTCTGTTTTTAACCAAGTTTAGAGACAGATTGTAGGTTGGTCAGCAAGCTAACTGGTTTGAGTGCTGTGGCTCCTTTAAGACTTTTGTATCCTAATTGCCCTGCTAACGTGCACCTCCCAGGTTAGTTATAAAATGGTCTGGGCGGCTGCCACCCCTCCTTTGGTACTCAAGATGCTGTCAGATGGTAATCAAGAAGGCTACAGAACCACCTGATTTAAACATATATGCCTGGATGTGATTGGTTCCCCAGATGCAAAACTGCTCCAAAATATTTATGTACATCTTGTATGGGTTTCATGCTCATTAAATGGATGTCTTAGTTGATTGACAAAACATACCTTCCATCCAGATGGTACTTGATATGATTAGAAAATGTAAAATGGTTTGGGATGCCTGCACAGCAGCCAATCCGCCTTCTTCCTTTCTCTCCCTCCATTGGTCCATGTAAAAGGTGGGGTCCACGTCACGCCACACAACACCGCTGTGCGTTCTGCAATAGATAGGGACAGGGAACTAAAGGCTGCTGAGGGATGGATAGGCCTATTTGTGGCTGGAGTGAGTGCTAGGCTATGATTGGACTCACTACTGTTGCACTACTACCACTGGCTGGTCACTACTGGGATCTGGGTGCCCCCTTATACCACAACTTTCTGTAAAGACTGGGGTGAGTGTGCCCCCTTATAACACAACTAGCTCTAAGCACTGGGGTGAGTGTGTACCCTTTTATACCACAACTCGCTCTAAGCACTGGGGTGAGTGTGCCCCCTTATACCACAACATACTGTAAAGACTGGGGTGAGTGTGTCCCCTTATAGCACAGCTAGCTATAAAGACTGGGGTGAGTGTGCCCCTTTATACCACAACTTGCTGTAAAGACTGGGGTGAGAGTATCCTTTTATACCACAAATTGCTCTAAGCACTGGGGTTAGTGTGCCTCCTTATACCACCACTAGCTGTAAAGAATGGGGGGAGTGTAACCCCTTATACCACAACTATCTCTAAGCAATGGGTTGAGCATGTACCCCCTTATACCACAACTTGCTCTAAGCATTGGGTTGAGTTTACACCCTTATACCACAACTAACTGTAAAGAATGGAGTGAGTGTAACCCCTTATACCACCACTAGCTGTAAAGAATGGAGTAAGTGTAACCCCTTATACCACAACTATCTCTAAGCAATGGGTTGAGCATGTACCCCCTTATACCAAAACTTGCTCTAAGCATTGGGTTGAGTTTACACCCTTATACCACAACTAACTGTAAAGACTAGGGTGAGTGTACTCTCTTATACCACAACTAGCTATAAAGACTGGGTGAGTGTGCCCCTTTATACCCCAACTTTTTCTAAGCATCGGGGTGAGTGTGCCCCTTATACCCCCGCGGTGCTGAACACACTTTCTGATAAGACACTTGCGGCAGAGCAGGCTGGCATCTCCAAGGAATAGAGGGCAAGCTCTTGCCACATGTCTGGTTTACTGACTTGCCTGCTGGAACTCTGTCTGCTGCTGGTGCTCACACACCCTTTCCAACATGCAGTATGTAAAGCGGAATTCCACCTGTTTGGCAACTTACATTTGAGGCTGTGGATGTGAAGACCAAAGTTCATCTGCGGTGCAGATAGGCAAGCAGCAGCAGGGTGAACGCTGCAGTGGTGCGTACTTTAAAGTGGACCAACACCCAGGATTTTGACTATCCTGGGTGTTGGTCCACTTAGGTGGGGCACCCCGATCGGGGGTGCCCCGCTGTCTGAAACCCCCCCGATCGCCGCAAAAACTCACCTCTCCCCGCTCCCACGTGACCTCGTCCGGCCAATGACAGCGGTCAGAGCAGCTCTGGTATGCGCGTCCAAAGCCGCTTGGACGCGCATACCAGAGCGCTGTCATTGGCTGCGTCTCTCGCTTCCCTCTAACAGGGAGCGCGCCTGCGCCGGCCATTCACAAAACGGCCGGCGCGGGAGCGCGCCCTGCTAGAGGGAAGCGAGAGACGCGGCCGCGTCTCGCGCATGCGCCGTTGGATCGCCGGTAAGGTGAGGATTGTGGGCCTCCTGGGGGGTTCCTCCCCGCGGGACATCCCGATTTCGGATGCCCCGCGGGGAAGGATCTGATCGGTCCGGGAATCTTATAGATTTCCGGGCCGATCCCCCCTGGGTGTTGGTCCACTTTAAGCAGCAGCTCCGGCATGTCTGGATAATGGGCCAAGCTTTGCACCACAAAGTTGAGTATACATGTGCAGCCAACGGATGTGCTTCAACCCAGCCCAAGCCAAAGCTGCTCCTAGATTCTACTCATCACACACACCCATGCTGGTCTTAAGGTGCAGTGGCAGAAACCACTCATCAGATGATTTTCAGCAGTGGATGAGGAGTGAGGAGAGAAGGAAACAGAGTAAGAGGCAACAGAAGGCAACAAGTAATGTCCGTCAATCCTAGGCGGTGGAAGTATGTGCAGCAAAATGCTCTGTGGCACAAGCCCTGGTGCAACTACATTAACCACGGACATTTGAAGAGATGTAACATCCCTGCCCATGCTTAGTTGTCCGCTTGTCAGTTATGATGTGGACCTTGCAACATACAGCATTGCGCAGTACACAACTCATATTTTCCACAACCTGTTGGTGCAGGACAGGGATGGCGTCTGAAAATGATGTAATACGGGGCAGCTGCAGACATAAGATTTGTATTAGCAGTACACTCTAACTAACTGAGATAACTGCGCCCTCTTGCCATAAGATTTTTAAAGCTCTCCAGCTCCAACAGCCACAATGGGAATATTTCAAAGGCAAGCGGTTTTCTAATGCTCGCATTCAAGACTGGGGGTCGTGAGTGAGATGGGCCGCACTTTTTGTTTGGGGAATAGAAAGGTGAATGCTGCCCTGGGATGGAATGGGCAGGCTCAGTGGTGGTGGTCTCACATCCTCCCTTGTTGGGGGGAGACAAATAAAGGAGGGGAAAAAAAGAAAAAATATATTATAAATATTATATACGGTAAATATAATAATAAAACTAACAATAACTAACAGTAAATCGAATACTAACTAATACTAGTAATACTAATTATAACTAAATAATAACTAATTCTAACTAGGACTAATACAATCCATAATACTAACTATACGATCAACTAAATAATACTAACTAAAGTTTTTCTGGTTGCTTTGCAGGTCCTTGGTTACGAACGTCATGCACAGATTTCCCTAGCTTCAGTGTCTGGTGGCAAAGCGTGCAAATGACCAGTGTCTTCCGTCTCCTTGGCCTGACCTTGTGGCATAATCATCACTGACCATATTGGTGGTGTATTAGAAGCACAGCAGCACGTGACAAATGTCCCTCATGAGGGGTCCACTCATTGGTGGTGAAGTGTTCTTGGTCAGCACTTCAACTCACCCAGGCACGCCCAGACACTGCTTAAAAAATGCCACACTGGGGAGACCATTTGAGCCGGATTTTTAAGTGCTCAGTGTCACCCTTTCCCATCTTTTGTTGGCTGCCTGGGGTTGAGTGGCCACCACCTCTCTTGATGAAATCTGATTTCCTTCAGTCCACGTTGGGTCTAGGACTTCGTCATCGATTGTCTTCCACCCACTCCTCCCTGCTATCCTCTTTCTGAGCCTCCACATTGCTGAAAGCCACAGCAGTCAGCAGTTGAGTTTAATTCTTATTGCAGATGTCTGGTGATGGTCCGTTGGGCATGTCCTAACCCCCCAACACAAGTTGTGCATAGATGGGCAGCTGGAGCAGGGGCAGGTGGATGGGTAATGTTTTCCCAACCAGGGGTGCCATCATAGAGCATTAGTGACTTCATGATTAGAGATGAGCGAGTAGTGAAATATTCGAAATTTCGAATTTCGATTCGAATAGACCGCGTTACTCGACTACTCGACCGAATATCGAATCCCATTATAGTCTATGGGAAAAAAATGCTCGACACTTGGAAATCTCAATTCGACCACTTGGAGGTCACCAAGTCCACCCTGAAACATCAGAAAATGATGCCAACACTGCTGGAATGCAACTGGGACAGCAGGGGAAGCATGTCTGGGTGCATATAACGCGCCCAAGTCGCACTATTACGCCACTATCACAGCCACTCAACAATACACTCCAAACACAATATAACTTCTACGTAAAGTGAGACAAGACAAGGAAACCTTCTTTCCTCTACATTGCCATGGACCCCAAGCCAAACTGTACAAATAAGAAGAACAAAATTCTGCACCCCTTAAAATCACGTTGCCTAATGACAACCACAGATGACATAGGCAAGGGGGAAAATAAATAGACCCCACCCCTAATTGTCATTGTGTGTGTGTGTGTGTGTGTGTGTGTGTGTGTGTGTGTGTGTGTGTGTGTGTGTGAGATGTGGTCAGACATGTCCTCTTGTGTCATTGTGTCACCCCAGCAGTAAGGGAAGCTTAAAGGAGGAGGTTTGTTACAGTGTGTCACCCCAGCAGTAAGGGAAGCTTACAGGAGGAGGTTTGTTACAGTGTGTCACCCCAGCAGTCAGGGAAGCTTACAGGAGGAGGTTTGTTACAGTGTGTCACCCCAGCAGTAAGGGAAGCTTAGAGCTGAGACCTCTTAAAAATTGTGTGGAGGCCCAAGATCTGAGACCTCTTAAAAATTGTGTGGAGGCCCAAGAGCTGAGACCTCTCAAACATTGTGTGGAGTCCCAAGAGCTGAGACCTTTTAAAAATTGTGTGGAGGCCCAAGAGCTGAGACCTTTTAAAAATTGTGTGGAGGCCCAAGAGCTGAGACCTCTCAAACATTGTGTGGAGTCCCACGAGCTGAGACCTCTTAAAAATTGTGTGTAGGCCCAAGAGCTGAGACGTTTTAAAAATTGTGTGGAGGCCCAAGAGCTGAGACCTCTCAAACATTGTGTGGAGTCCCACGAGCTGAGACCTCTTAAAAATTGTGTGGAGGCCCAAGAGCTGAGACCTTTTAAAAATTGTGTGGAGGCCCAAGAGCTGAGACCTTTTAAAAATTGTGTGGAGGCCCAAGAGCTGAGACCTCTCAAACATTGTGTGGAGTCCCACGAGCTGAGACCTTTTAAAAATTGTGTGGAGGCCCAAGAGCTGAGACCTCTCAAACATTGTGTGGAGTCCCACGAGCTGAGACCTCTTAAAAATTGTGTGGAGGCCCAAGAGCTGAGACCTTTTAAAAATTGTGTGGAGGCCCAAGAGCTGAGACCTCTTAAAAATTGTGTGGAGGCCCAAGAGCTGAGACCTTTTAAAAATTGTGTGGAGGCCCAAGAGCTGAGACCTTTTAAAAATTGTGTGGAGGCCCAAGAGCTGAGACCTCTCAAACATTGTGTGGAGTCCCACGAGCTGAGACCTCTTAAAAATTGTGTGGAGGCCCAAGAGCTGAGACGTTTTAAAAATTGTGTGGAGGCCCAAGAGCTGAGACCTTTTAAAAATTGTGTGGAGGCCCAAGAGCTGAGACCTCTTAAAAATTGTGTGGAGGCCCAAGAGCTGAGACCTTTTAAGAATTGTGTGGAGGCCCAAGAGCTGAGACCTTTTAAAAATTGTGTGGAGGCCCAAGAGCTGAGACCTCTTAAAAATTGTGTGGAGGCCCAAGATCTGAGACCTTTTAAAAATTGTGTGGAGGCCCAAGAGCTGAGACCTTTTAAAAATTGTGTGGAGGCCCAAGAGCTGAGACCTTTTAAAAATTGTGTGGAGGCCCAAGAGCTGAGACCTTTTAAAAATTGTGTGGAGGCCCAAGAGCTGAGACCTTTTAAAAATTGTGTGGAGGCCCAAGAGCTGAGACCTCTCAAACATTGTGTGGAGTCCCACGAGCTGAGACCTCTTAAAAATTGTGTGGAGGCCCAAGAGCTGAGACCTTTTAAAAATTGTGTGGAGGCCCAAGAGCTGAGACCTTTTAAAAATTGTGTGGAGGCCCAAGAGCTGAGACCTCTTAAAAATTGTGTGGAGGCCCAAGAGCTGAGACCTTTTAAAAATTGTGTGGAGGCCCAAGAGCTGAGACCTTTTAAAAATTGTGTGGAGGCCCAAGAGCTGAGACCTTTTAAAAATTGTGTGGAGGCCCAAGAGCTGAGACCTCTTAAAAATTGTGTGGAGGCCCAAGAGCTGAGACCTTTTAAAAATTGTGTGGAGGCCCAAGAGCTGAGACCTTTTAAAAATTGTGTGGAGGCCCAAGAGCTGGGACCTTTTAAAAATTGTGTGGAGGCCCAAGAGCTGAGACCTTTTAAAAATTGTGTGGAGGCCCAAGAGCTGAGACCTCTCAAACATTGTGTGGAGTCCCACGAGCTGAGACCTCTTAAAAATTGTGTGGAGGCCCAAGAGCTGAGACCTCTTAAAAATTGTGTGGAGGCCCAAGAGCTGAGACCTTTTAAAAATTGTGTGGAGGCCCAAGAGCTGAGACCTTTTAAAAATTGTGTGGAGGCCCAAGAGCTGAGACCTCTTAAAAATTGTGTGGAGGCCCAAGAGCTGAGACCTTTTAAAAATTGTGTGGAGGCCCAAGAGCTGAGACCTTTTAAAAATTGTGTGGAGGCCCAAGAGCTGAGACCTCTCAAACATTGTGTGGAGTCCCACGAGCTGAGACCTCTTAAAAATTGTGTGGAGGCCCAAGAGCTGAGACCTTTTAAAAATTGTGTGGAGGCCCAAGAGCTGAGACCTTTTAAAAATTGTGTGGAGGCCCAAGAGCTGAGACCTCTTAAAAATTGTGTGGAGGCCCAAGAGCTGAGACCTTTTAAAAATTGTGTGGAGGCCCAAGAGCTGAGACCTTTTAAAAATTGTGTGGAGGCCCAAGAGCTGAGACCTTTTAAAAATTGTGTGGAGGCCCAAGAGCTGAGACCTCTCAAACATTGTGTGGAGTCCCACGAGCTGAGACCTCTTAAAAATTGTGTGGAGGCCCAAGAGCTGAGACCTCTCAAACATTGTGTGGAGTCCCACGAGCTGAGACCTCTTAAAAATTGTGTGGAGGCCCAAGAGCTGAGACCTCTTAAAAATTGTGTGGAGGCCCAAGAGCTGAGACCTCTCAAACATTGTGTGGAGGCCCAAGAGCTGAGCACTTATTAGTGCTGCAGCTACGGCTGCTTTAGTGAGGGGTAGCTGCTGCTGCTGGAATAGGGGCAGAAAGACTTCAGTGGTGTATTACCACCTATATACAAAACTATATACACTCTGCTCAAAACGGCTGCTTTAGTGAGGGGTAGCTGCTGATGCTGGAATAGGGACAGAAAGACTTCAGTGGTGTATTAGCACCTATATACAAAACTATATTTTGCACTACTGTTTTGTGTCCTCTGTGCCAACAAAACACTGTTTTATACACGGTGCGTATAGGCACCATTTCACCTTCTGGCAGTATACGGCTGTATAGCCAGGTGTTTTTCTTAAAAATATTTTTTATATTTGGCACTACTGTTTTGTGTCCTCTTTACCAACAAAACCTTGTTATATACCCGGTGCGTATAGGCACCATTTCACCTTCTGGCAGTATACGGCTGTATAGCCAGGTGTTCTTCTTAAAAATATTTTTATATTTGGCATAACGCGTGGCCAAAAAAGTAAAACGTCTGAAATGCGGAGGGCTAGCGCAAAGGGACGTGGACGAGGACGGGGGCGCGGAAATGCTGGTGGGGGCACAAATCGCGTTGAAGCCAGTGGGGATACAATGCGTGCTGATGAGGGGCAGCCAGCATTACGCTCATCCAGCTTCCCTGCCTTTATGGGACAGTTATGCGGGGGGCGGGGTACACCTCTGTTAAAGCCTGAGCAGCGTGAACAGGTGGTGCAATGGATGGCCGATAACGCTTCCAGTCACTTGTCCACCACCCAGTCATCCACACAGTCTCACTCTGACCCTCCTTCCTCCCAACCTGGCCAACAGAGTCAGCCCACCCTTGACCCCTCCCAGGACCTCTTTTCGGGTCCTTTTCCAGATGTGCTGCAAGAATCCCAGGAGCTAGCAGAGGAATTTGTTTGTAGTGATGCCCAAACACTTGAGCATCCGCCATCTGCTAGTGATGTGGGCCCGGAACCAGCATCTGCTATCATGAGCGATGATGATGATGAGACGCAGTTGCCATCAAGGGAGGCTGTTGGAATGTCCAGTGGGCAGGAGGAGGAGCAGAGAGAGGAAGTGGAAGAGGAGGTGGTGGACGACGAAATGACCGACCCCACTTGGACAGGGGTGATGTCCAGCGGGGAAAGCAGTGGAGATGCGGTCTGCGCATCACCGAATAAGGCAGCAAGAGGCAGAGGACAGTCCAGAGGCAGAGGACAGTCCAGACAGAGAAGGCAGGCCACAGCCAGCAGGGCCGAAGCTCTTCCTGGCAGTAGGCAGTCGCGCGAAGCTCCCCCATCGAGGCCTCGTACTTCTGTGGTGTGGAGATTTTTTAATGTTTGCGCGGATGACAAACTGAGCGCGGTTTGCGCAATCTGCCACTCAAAACTGAGTAGGGGCTCTGAGAAGAGCAATCTGACCACCTCAGGCATGCGCCGTCACTTGGAATTCAAGCACTGGGCTGAGTGGGAGAGAGCAAACGCAATACAACCTGCGCCCCGTCTTGCTGCCACTGCCTCTTCCCCTTTGTTGTGTGCTGCCACTGCGGTCCAGACCTCCAGCCAGGACACCTCCACATCTGCCTCTGCCTCGGCTACTTTGGGGCCTTCTCCTTCAGCCCCCCCTTCCCCCGCATCTTCGTCTGCACCTTCCATCTCCTCGTCCCATCAACTGTCCATCTCGCAGGCGTTCAACCGCAGGCGGAAGTACGCCTCCAGTCACCCCCAAGCCCAAGCCTTAACCTGCCTCATCTCCAAACTGCTGGCCCTGGAGATGTTGCCGTTTTGGCTTGTGGAGACGCAGGCCTTCCGCGACCTGATGGCGGCTGCCGCACCTCGCTATTCCGTCCCTAGCCGCCACTATTTTTCCCGGTGTGGCGTCCCCGCCCTGCACCAGCACGTGTCGCGTAACATCAGGCGGACCCTGAGGTACGCAGTCAGCGCAAAGGTCCACTTGACCACCGACTCGTGGACAAGCGCTTGCGGCCAAGGACGCTACATCTCTTTGACGGCACACTGGGTGAATGTTGTGGAAGCGGGGACGGGGTCGCAAACAGGGACGGCCTACATACCACCCCCGCCCAAGATTGCCAGCACAGGTTCTGATAGACCCCCCTCCTCTTCCTTCTTCTCCTCCTCCTCCTCCTCTGCCTTAACATCGCCCTCAGCCCCTAGCTGGAAGCGTTGCAGCACTGGCACGGGGAGACGTCAGCAGGCGGTGCTTAAGCTCATCAGCTTGGGCGACAGGAAGCACAGTGCCGCAGAGGTGAGGCACGCCATATTGCAGCAGACAGAGATGTGGCTGTCGCCGCTGCAGCTAGGACCAGGCATGGTCGTGTGCGATAACGGCCGTAACCTGGTGGCGGCTCTGGAGCTTGCAGAACTCAATCACGTACCATGCCTGGCCCACGTTTTTAATTTGGTAGTACAAAAGTTTCTAAAGACTTACCCCAACCTGGCAGAGCTACTGGTCAAAGTGCGGCGCTTGTGCGCTCACTTTCGGAAGTCAACTGTAGCTGCTGCTAGCTTAAAAAAAAAACCAGCAACGCCTCCATTTGCCTCAACATCGGCTGTTGTGCGACCTGCCCACTCGCTGGAATTCCACCTATTGCATGTTGGCCAGGGTGTGTGAGCAGCAGAAAGCATTGATGGAGTACCAGATGATGCATCCACGCGTGCCTCCAACTCAGCTCCCTCAGTTTGCCAACCACGAGTGGCCATGGATGGCAGACATATGCGATGTATTGCGTATCTTTGAGGAGTCCACTAAGAAGGTCAGCAGCGAGGACGCTATAGTGAGCGTAACCATCCCGCTCCTAGGCGTCCTTAAAGAATCGCTCATCGCAATAAGGGAGAACGCATTGCACACAGAGGAGACGGGGGTAGGAGGAGACGCAACGCAGGTAGACAGACCACACTTTTGTCTGCTACTCGGTGGCAGTTGCAGGAGGAGGAGGATGAGGAGGAGGAGGACAACGTGGAGGTGGCTGTGGAAGAGGATGCTGGCGGCGAGGGTAGCAGTCAGGCTGTGTGCGTCCCATTGGTTCAGCGCGGATGGGGCGGAGAGGAGGAGGAAGAGGAGGAAATGGAAAATTATCCTTCTGGTGGGGGCAGTGAGGTCATGCCTACTCAGAGTCTGGCACACATGGCTGACTTCATGCTGGGCTGCTTTTCCCGGGACATACGTGTTGTCCGGATATTGGAGAACAAACTATACTGGGTCTTCGCACTCCTGGACCCCCGGTATAAAGATAACTTCTCCTCTTTTATTCCGGTAGAGGAGAGGACGAATAGATTACTGGAATACCAGAGGGAACTCTTGCAGAACATGATGCAGATTTTCCCACCCAGCATCGCTGGCGGCAGAGAGGAGAGTGTCTCCCAGAGTCTGACAACATCGATCAGGCCCACAGCCACCAGGGGAACACTCTCCAAGATGTGGGACACGTTCATGTCACCCCCTCGTGCAACTTCCATCACTGCGGGGGCCCGCTATCAGCAGGAGGGACAAGTATCGGCGGATGTTGCGGGACTACCTGGCAGACCACACCCCTGTCCTCCCCGATCCCTCGGCGACCTACACTTACTGGGTCTCCAAGTTGGACACGTGGCTGGAACTGTCCCTGTACGCCTTGGAGGTGCTTGCCTGCCCTGCCGCCAGCGTGCTATCAGAAAGGGTGTTCAGCGCAGCCGGGGGCATTATAACCGATAAGCGCAGCCGCCTGTCAACCGACAGTGCCGACAGGCTGACGCTAATCAAAATGAACAGCAAGTGGATTGACCCGGACTTTGCTTGTACAACAGTGGAAAGCAGCCAAGAGTGAAGTGCCATCTGTATGAAGTGCCATTTCCTCCTCCTCCTCCTCCTCCTCCTCCTTAACCGCCGTAGAATTGCTGTATTAAGGGAAAAAATTATGGCTCACCTCTTAGGCTTAATACAATCAATTTTTAAGAGGTCTCAACTCTTGGGCCTCCACACAATTTTTAAAAGGTCTCAGCTCTTGGGCCTCCACACAATTTTTAAGAGGTCTCAGCTCTTGGGCCTCCACACAATTTTTAAGAGGTCTCAGCTCGTGGGACTCCACACAATGTTTGAGAGGTCTCAGCTCTTGGGCCTCCACACAATTTTTAAAAGGTCTCAGCTCTTGGGCCTCCACACAATTTTTAAAAGGTCTCAGCTCTTGGGCCTCCACACAATTTTTAAGAGGTCTCAGCTCGTGGGACTCCACACAATGTTTGAGAGGTCTCAGCTCTTGGGCCTCCACACAATTTTTAAAAGGTCTCAGCTCTTGGGCCTCCACACAATTTTTAAAACATAGCAGCCCTAATAAGGGCTCTCAATGACTCTCTTGTCTTCTGGTAGCTGGTATATATGGTGGTAAAAGCGATATTCTGAGCTTCTGGGGCCCTGCCTGCCTACATATGAGCTATATACTGTTCAGCATAGTAGCCCTAATAAGGGCTCTCAATGACTCTCTTGTCTTCTGGTAGCTGGTATATATGGTGGTAAATGCGATATTCTGAGCTTCTGGGGCCCTGCCTGACTACATAGAATATGAGCTATATACTGTTCAGCATAGTAGCCCTAATAAGGGCTCTCAATGACTCTCTTGTCTTCTGGTAGCTGGTATATATGGTGGTAAAAGCTATATTCTGAGCTTCTGGGGCCCTGCCTGACTACATAGAATATGAGCTATATACTGTTCAGCGTAGTAGCCCTAATAAGGGCTCTTAAGGACTCTCTTGTCTTCTGGTAGCTGGTATATATGGTGGTAAAAGCTATATTCTGAGCTTCTGGGGCCCTGCCTGACTACATAGAATATGAGCTATATACTGTTCAGCGTAGTAGCCCTAATAAGGGCTCTTAATGACTCTCTTGTCTTCTGGTAGCTGGTATATATGGTGGTAAAAGCGATATTCTGAGCTTCTGGGGCCCTGCCTGACTACATAGGATATGAGCTATATACTGTTCAACATAGCAGCACTAATAAGGGATTAAAGACTCTCTTGTCTTCTGGTAGCTGGTATATATGGTGGTAAAAGCGATATTCTGAGCTTCTGGGGCCCTGCCTGCCTACATATGAGCTATATACTGTTCAGCATAGTAGCCCTAATAAGGGCTCTCAATGACTCTCTTGTCTTCTTGTAGCTGGTATATATGGTGGTAAATGCGATATTCTGAGCTTCTGGGGCCCTGCCTGACTACATAGAATATGAGCTATATACTGTTCAGCATAGTAGCCCTAATAAGGGCTCTCAATGACTCTCTTGTCTTCTGGTAGCTGGTATATATGGTGGTAAATGCGATATTCTGAGCTTCTGGGGCCCTGCCTGACTACATAGAATATGAGCTATATACTGTTCAGCGTAGTAGCCCTAATAAGGGCTCTTAAGGACTCTCTTGTCTTCTGGTAGCTGGTATATATGGTGGTAAATGCGATATTCTGAGCTTCTGGGGCCCTGCCTGCCTACATAAGAGCTATATACTGTTCAGCATAGTAGCCCTAATAAGGGCTCTTAATGACTCTCTTGTCTTCTGGTAGCTGGTATATATGGTGGTAAATGCGATATTCTGAGCTTCTGGGGCCCTGCCTGCCTACATATGAGCTATATACTGTTCAGCATAGTAGCCCTAATAAGGGCTCTTAATGACTCTCTTGTCTTCTGGTAGCTGGTATATATGGTGGTAAAAGCTATATTCTGAGCTTCTGGGGCCCTGCCTGACTACATAGAATATGAGCTATATACTGTTCAGCGTAGTAGCCCTAATAAGGGCTCTTAAGGACTCTCTTGTCTTCTGGTAGCTGGTATATATGGTGGTAAAAGCTATATTCTGAGCTTCTGGGGCCCTGCCTGCCTACATAGGATATGAGCTATATACTGTTCAGCGTAGTAGCCCTAATAAGGGCTCTTAAGGACTCTCTTGTCTTCTGGTAGCTGGTATATATGGTGGTAAAAGCTATATTCTGAGCTTCTGGGGCCCTGCCTGCCTACATAGGATATGAGCTATATACTGTTCAGCGTAGTAGCCCTAATAAGGGCTCTTAAGGACTCTCTTGTCTTCTGGTAGCTGGTATATATGGTGGTAAAAGCTATATTCTGAGCTTCTGGGGCCCTGCCTGACTACATAGAATATGAGCTATATACTGTTCAGCGTAGTAGCCCTAATAAGGGCTCTTAAGGACTCTCTTGTCTTCTGGTAGCTGGTATATATGGTGGTAAAAGCTATATTCTGAGCTTCTGGGGCCCTGCCTGCCTACATATGAGCTATATACTGTTCAGCATAGTAGCCCTAATAAGGGCTCTTAATGACTCTCTTGTCTTCTGGTAGCTGGTATATATGGTGGTAAAAGCTATATTCTGAGCTTCTGGGGCCCTGCCTGACTACATAGAATATGAGCTATATACTGTTCAGCGTAGTAGCCCTAATAAGGGCTCTTAAGGACTCTCTTGTCTTCTGGTAGCTGGTATATATGGTGGTAAAAGCTATATTCTGAGCTTCTGGGGCCCTGCCTGCCTACATAGGATATGAGCTATATACTGTTCAGCATAGTAGCCCTAATAAGGGCTCTTAAGGACTCTCTTGTCTTCTGGTAGCTGGTATATATGGTGGTAAAAGCTATATTCTGAGCTTCTGGGGCCCTGCCTGCCTACATAGGATATGAGCTATATACTGTTCAGCGTAGTAGCCCTAATAAGGGCTCTTAAGGACTCTCTTGTCTTCTGGTAGCTGGTATATATGGTGGTAAAAGCTATATTCTGAGCTTCTGGGGCCCTGCCTGACTACATAGAATATGAGCTATATACTGTTCAGCGTAGTAGCCCTAATAAGGGCTCTTAAGGACTCTCTTGTCTTCTGGTAGCTGGTATATATGGTGGTAAAAGCTATATTCTGAGCTTCTGGGGCCCTGCCTGACTACATAGAATATGAGCTATATACTGTTCAGCGTAGTAGCCCTAATAAGGGCTCTTAAGGACTCTCTTGTCTTCTGGTAGCTGGTATATATGGTGGTAAAAGCTATATTCTGAGCTTCTGGGGCCCTGCCTGCCTACATAGGATATGAGCTATATACTGTTCAGCGTAGTAGCCCTAATAAGGGCTCTTAAGGACTCTCTTGTCTTCTGGTAGCTGGTATATATGGTGGTAAAAGCTATATTCTGAGCTTCTGGGGCCCTGCCTGCCTACATATGAGCTATATACTGTTCAGCATAGTAGCCCTAATAAGGGCTCTTAATGACTCTCTTGTCTTCTGGTAGCTGGTATATATGGTGGTAAAAGCTATATTCTGAGCTTCTGGGGCCCTGCCTGACTACATAGAATATGAGCTATATACTGTTCAGCGTAGTAGCCCTAATAAGGGCTCTTAAGGACTCTCTTGTCTTCTGGTAGCTGGTATATATGGTGGTAAAAGCTATATTCTGAGCTTCTGGGGCCCTGCCTGACTACATAGAATATGAGCTATATACTGTTCAGCGTAGTAGCCCTAATAAGGGCTCTTAAGGACTCTCTTGTCTTCTGGTAGCTGGTATATATGGTGGTAAAAGCTATATTCTGAGCTTCTGGGGCCCTGCCTGACTACATAGAATATGAGCTATATACTGTTCAGCGTAGTAGCCCTAATAAGGGCTCTTAAGGACTCTCTTGTCTTCTGGTAGCTGGTATATATGGTGGTAAAAGCTATATTCTGAGCTTCTGGGGCCCTGCCTGCCTACATAGGATATGAGCTATATACTGTTCAGCGTAGTAGCCCTAATAAGGGCTCTTAAGGACTCTCTTGTCTTCTGGTAGATGGTATATATGGTGGTAAAAGCTATATTCTGAGCTTCTGGGGCCCTGCCTGCCTACATATGAGCTATATACTGTTCAGCATAGTAGCCCTAATAAGGGCTCTTAATGACTCTCTTGTCTTCTGGTAGCTGGTATATATGGTGGTAAAAGCTATATTCTGAGCTTCTGGGGCCCTGCCTGACTACATAGAATATGAGCTATATACTGTTCAGCGTAGTAGCCCTAATAAGGGCTCTTAAGGACTCTCTTGTCTTCTGGTAGCTGGTATATATGGTGGTAAAAGCTATATTCTGAGCTTCTGGGGCCCTGCCTGCCTACATAGGATATGAGCTATATACTGTTCAGCGTAGTAGCCCTAATAAGGGCTCTTAAGGACTCTCTTGTCTTCTGGTAGCTGGTATATATGGTGGTAAAAGCTATATTCTGAGCTTCTGGGGCCCTGCCTGCCTACATAGGATATGAGCTATATACTGTTCAGCGTAGTAGCCCTAATAAGGGCTCTTAAGGACTCTCTTGTCTTCTGGTAGCTGGTATATATGGTGGTAAAAGCTATATTCTGAGCTTCTGGGGCCCTGCCTGCCTACATAGGATATGAGCTATATACTGTTCAACATAGCAGCACTAATAAGGGATTAAGGACTCTCTTGTCTTCTGGTAGCTGGTATATATGGTGGTAAAAGCGATATTCTGAGCTTCTGGGGCCCTGCCTGACTACATAGAATATGAGCTATATACTGTTCAGCGTAGTAGCCCTAATAAGGGCTCTTAATGACTCTCTTGTCTTCTGGTAGCTGGTATAGATGGTGGTAAATGCGATATTCCGAGCTTCTGGGGCCCTGCCAGCGACAGCCTGTCTTTCCCTGCTGTGAGCGTCTGTCCCTCACTAAGTTCAAGCTGCTAATGCTGACGAAGAGGAAGTGCTGAGTTTTGTATATTCGAGGTCACATGGTTTTTCCAGCCAATGCGTGTAGACGCCGTTTTCGCGATGCCAGCGTCCTCCCAGGACCTGTCCCACCCCCCCTGCATGGTGATTGGTGTAAAAAACGCGCCAGGGAAGGTGGGAGGGGAAACGAATTGTGAGTGCGCCATCGCCGCTGTACTCGATCGAAATCGAGTATGACGAACAGCGTAGTATTCGATCGAATACTGGCTCGGTCGAATACTACTCGCTCATCACTATTCATGATCTGTGGCTGGGGCAGCCTTGCTGATTGTAATGGGGATAAGGTAGAGGGCTCTGCATATAATCTGCGACTACCTCAACCTCAACGTGTTATAGGACTTATCATTCCTGGCAGCCGTATTGGGGCCTACAAGAAAACGCTGCAAATCCTGGCGCCTGCTTGCACCACATATTTATTTATTGATGTTAATATGTATTCATTTATGTATATATTGATTGGATTGATGTATTTATTTTTTTGTGTTTCGGAGATGATTTTGAGTACTTTCCCTAGCCCATTTTGTGCAGGGCAATCACCCAGGTATTTCCCACCCCTAATTCTGTCTCCAACACTCGTAACAAAACTAATATTTTCCCTTTTTTCTTTATTTGTGTATTTGTTTAATATTTTTAGTTTTCTGTGATTATTTTGATTACTTTTCCTAGCCCATTTTGTGCAGGGTAATCATCCAGGTGATACCCCCTAATTCTGCCTCCAACACCCGTAACAAAACTAATATTTTTATTTTTTCCCTATTTGTGTATATCTTTAATTTTTTAGGTTCCTGTGATTATTTTGAGTAATTTCCCTAGCTCATTTTGTGCAGGGCAATCATCCAGGTACCCCCCAATTCTGCCTCCAACACTTTACTATTATTATAAATGTTTTCTTTATTTGTGTATTTCTTGATTTTTCTGTTATTGTTTTAAGTACTTTCCCTGGTCCATTTTGTACAGGGCAAATGCCCAGATGTTCCCCTCGATTTCCAGCCCTCTAGTCCTTACTGGCCTCATTTTACAGACAATTTTGTGCCCCAAAGTTTGGGTCCCCATTGACTTCGGGGACCCCAGACCCGAACTTTGGTGGCAAGTTTGGACGAACTTGGAGAATGCAAACTTCAACTCACCCGCTCCTCACTACTAATAATTATTCAAACTCTTGAAATCTTTTTTAGCCTACACTTGTAACCCATAACTGAAAAAACGAAGTCCAACATTTCAGGTTAAATTCGCCTGCTTCTTTTATTCCTCCCCTCCCCCCATTTCAGAATAAAATAAAATGATGTCAGTCATGGCAGTTACAGTGTGTAAACATCTGAAATGTGAATAAAAATAAACCAAACAACAGCAGCATAAAAATGAACTGATTAAAGAAGGATTTTTATGCTCAATTAAATTCGGAATTATAAGTCAAACGATTGGGGAGTATTGCATTTAACTTGTTCACAGCCCTCTTGACTCAGTGAGGAACAACAGCTGTTCGCTCATTTTATACCTAGATAAATATGGATTTCAGCAGTTTGAAATAATTGCAGGAAAAGAGAAGCTGCAGTTTTATGTGCAACCAACCTGCAGACCTCCAGCTGGGGCAAATTAGAAATATTTGTAGCATACAGCTGGTGGCACATGAGCGCAGGTCAGGGCCTCTAGACAAAGAGTTGACGCTATATTAAAGAGGAAAAACTACCTGCCTTAAGTTTATAATATTATACGGCCTGTGGTCTTCTTCTTTGTGAGGCATTCTGATTTGGAATGCTCCTTTAAACTCTGGCTGCTGTACGCTTATCTGCCAGTCCTACATCCATGGGGAGGCTTGCAGCTCCTCCTCCATCCAGCTTCCTATGCTGCTCGTTGATATGTATGGCATAGAATGATATATGCTTCATGAGATCACTGAGGAGGAAAGCACAGTGAAGTTCTCTTGAATTTTACGTGGTGCTAAATCAACTACTTATTGTAATTAATATTATTACTCTTGTATTACTAGCATTATCTGTTTTATTCTTTTTCATTTCCTGGTGTTTTTTATGATTGTTTATGCATCTAAAATATAGTTTGTATTAGTTTTGTACCAGAAATCTATTCTTCTATAATTGCAGACTATTGGCCTGATGCAGAGCCTCCTCGTTCAGCTATCCCGTACGTTTTCTCGTTGGTTTTGGGCTGTGATCGGGGCATGAAAGGGTGCTCCGTTGCTTTTTGTGTGCGTGTGTGCGCTCAGGTGTTTCGGCATGCGCCTTTATGATTGTCGGCTTGCAAGAGGCAGGACTCCGTGAAAACGGACTTGTCATTGAAAGGTCCGTTTTTTTTAATGATTCAGAGCCTTGATTTCCGATTGAAAGCAGCCCATTATAACGAGGGTGTGGGCACTCAAATTACGGCAAGTGTTAGCAGCCGTATTTGTGCTCCGTGACTTTGGAATGCATTCTGCTGTGCGCGAGCATCAAAGGCGTCAGCTACGCGGCCTGGTTCTTTTGAGCATGGCAGAAACCAGGCTGCACCGAACACGTCTGGACATCGATGGCATGCATGACCTTGAGCTATTCGAGCTCACCCGCCTTAACTGTGTTTCTCTCCAGGACTTGTATAGGCAGCTGCGCCCCAGACGCCCTGTTGGCCACAAGCCTTGTAAGTTTGTTCAATATATCATACATGTAGTTTAAACTCCTGCCCAAAACAACAAAAACATGGTCCAAGACACATTAATAAAATAACTTTGGCCCACATTAACCCTAAAAATGGCCCAAACCAAAACCCTTAGATAAGCAAGAAATGCTTACATGGCAAAACTGATGATGTTTTTCATTCACAGATCAAAGACAAGGGCCAAAATGAAGAACAAGAAAACCCTCCTGGGTGGCTGAGCCCTATTTTATTTTTTTATTACATTTTAAAAATTTAAAGTTTTTTGAAAAAATAAAAAACTAAATTGTGTGGTGTGTTCTCTTTCCTGGCACTGTACGTTCTCACAACATAACCATACAGTTACATGTCCCAAAAGGTAAGTATATGGGACAAGGAATAGGAAGAAGAAGAATAAGAAGAAGAAAAAGAAGAGATTAAGGTAAGCATTAAACACAGGGAGGAGGAAGAAGAAGAAGAAGGATATTAGTTTAAGGTAAGTTTTGGTGTTGCTAAAAGTGTCAGTTTGTTGTATGAGGAAAGCTTGAGGGAGGACGAGGGATGTTCGCTTGCGTGGAGCCAGATTGTCAACAGGAAATCCATGGAAATGTAAGTATACATGGAAAAACAGTCGGAATCGGGGTGAAAACGGAAACAGATGGCAAGAAGCTACGTTTGGAAACGCACCCGAGAGGGGAAAAAACACTTCCCAAATGAAGACACATAAACGGATCAGTAACGGAGCTCTCCCGACGGCGGCTCTGAATCACATTTGAACCCCGAGACAAACGGAATGAAAACGGGACTTCAGAGAAACGGAACAAAATAAGGTCAGATCGGAGGAGGCTCTGCATCAGGCCATATTTCCTTTTGGTGATACTTAATGGGATCCCACAGAGGCAGGGATAATAATGGAGGCCAGAATAAAGAAGGGGAATCCAAGCCCCCACATCGACCCACACAATGCCCGCAAATCCCTATATTTAACACGATCCTTGGCCAAAAATACAGCATCGTGACTCGCTGCCAGCGGTCACCTAGGTCAGAACAGGTCCGGAAGGGGCTGCAACAGGGAATGCGACCCAACCCACGTGACAACCAGCAGTCAATCGTGGGGGTGCATTTTGTCTGTGGATTGCAGTTAAGGTAAGGATTTGTGGGCATTGCAGGGTGGCGATGTGTGGTGGGACTCCTGCACTCGGGATGCCTCCCCCCTCCAGCTTGTCACAATGTAGTCGGGGCCGGTCCCATGCCCATTAGCAAGGGAATAGGCATCGGTCTGCATTCATAAGGTGTTATTGCAGTGCTGGACTGGATGGCTATTCAGGTGTGTGACCCCCCTGGCCAGTTTTATTGGTGGATACCATAGGTGCAGCCATCTGTTTGGAAGCAAGTGGTAAAGAGGGATCCATCAAAAACACAACACAGAAATCCCAGGGCGGATAGTTTCCCAACCCAGCAGACACCTTCAGGAGTGGCCTTCTTTTCCCCTAATAAAGCCTAAAACAGTGAAACACATTAGAAACATGTATAGTAATAACATAAAAGCACATTTTCACTATATTGCAAATGTGTTAATGAGTTAAGTGAAAAGTTGATATATTATTGGGCTAGTAAGGCATAGGCATTAAGCACAAATTACATTTTGAAAATAAACCTGGCCACTCCAAGCAACTCCCCTCTTTTTTCTGATACTTTAAGGAAATGCAAGGTATTTTTCTGTTGTTTCAAAAAAACTTTCAGTGTGGAACTTGGTAGAAAGTTGGGATCTGGTCGTTTTCCAGCAAATACCATACCGGATTCTGTATTGAATTTCAAGTCTCCAGGGTGCAGAAAGTCATAATCAGCACAGTCTTATGTTGGAAGGTGTCCTGTACAAGCCTGCAGAATGGTACGGCCCTAAACCCCAAAAATAAAACAGACTGGGTGCTTCGAGAAGAACCTCCTCATAAAAAAATACAGGTACGTGTCTATCATCCCCCTGGATGCACTGTCCATCCTCCAATGAACCCTGCTTACCCCACAAAAAAAAGAGAATCTTAGCCCCCACCCAAACCTAATGAAAAAAGGTAATCCTTGCCTAATAAGAAAAAAATCTTGCACCAAAAATGCCACCCCAAAGATTAAAATACCCTTTGTGTCTGCAACACCTGAACACCCTAAAGAGCCAGCCATGGCAAACGTGTATGAAAAAAAAAACATGCCAGGTTACGTGGAGTACTTTTTATACCTGCCTAGAACATGTTCTTGGGATGCCCTGATATGTGAAATCCCCAAGTTCGCCTGTGAAAACGTACCTTTCCCTGTCCCACAGCGCATGTGCGGGCTCTCAGCCAATCAGCTCTGTTTGCACGCAGATGGGGAGCCTGAGCAGTAACCTTCCTGGCCGCCCGGCCTGTCTAAATGACTATCTGCGTGAGCGCGCCAGAAAAATGGGGGGATCTGTGGTTATCCAGGGGTCGTTTCACACAGTGGGCATCCTGATTTAGAATGCCCAAGGGGCAAGGTCAATGGCCGGGTCTTATAGACTTCAGGGTGGCCACTCAGGGTTTTGTTCCACTTTAATACCTTTAGATTTTCCTGCACAGTTATTCAAAGAAGAATTTCAGTTATTTTCAGTCAGTTTAGTTTTTTGTATAGATTTTACACATTTGAGTCACCTGGTCTCACCTCACACACACACAGCCGTTACCACTGATTACAGTGTCGGCCTCTGAGGTAAAGTGTTGCTAGGAGACCAGTGGGCTAAATGAAGCAGCTCACTAAATACAACCCAGCAGATCCCCCTATTCAGCAAATGGACTGAGCCATTGTCATTATACAATTTAAAAGAAAGGCAGATATTTTTTCCTTTTTTCTATCGCCACATTATTTATACACGTTAGAAGCTATTGTGTGGCTATTTAATTATTTATCTTTTTTAATGCAAATTTCGCGATACTGCTCCTTTAAGCAGATATAGTATATAGCTTATGCTGATGAAATTAGTTATGTCATGCCATGTTCTATGAGGTCCATAGTGAATTAATCCATTCATACCTCCAAACACAGCCCCAGATATCTCCCTCTCATTCCATATAAAGCACGCCTCTTCATTACTCTATATCTAATCAGAGCAAAGGGGGTGGGAGAAGCTCCATCCGTCTTATTTATATGAGATTGTTACTTCATACAAGATTATTGTTACTATATATCCTCTTATCACACAACATTATTATTATTATTATATATCCTCTTATCATACAAAATTATTATTATTATATATCCTCTTATCATACAAAATTATTATTATTATTATAATTCAGGGCCTGGGAACTAGTTTACCGCCCAGTTTAACCCTCACATCATCAATCTCATCTGATTATTCAGTACCAAACATGTCTAACTATGTGGAAAGACAGAGATTTGGTTGCACTTATCTGCAGAAACATGTGGAAGCCACAACGCCCCAGCAAGGCACTCTGTGTTTAGTGTGGTCCCTACTCTGATCTTGAGTCCCCAAAGTTGGGACATGCAATGCAGTGGGTGTTTGGAGCAGAGACTTCCTGACTCTGGCTTGCTAATTATTTGATTGGCTGAAGCAGGGATAGAGCTCCACATTCCTGAGCTCACAGGTTTAACCCCTCCTGCTCTAATTCAGAGCATGGGGGGATCACAACCTTTTGTTCCAGTAGTTAAAGCTTAATTGGCTGCGTTCTCACCTGAGGAGGTTGATGCCAAAGCTGCTGGTAAGTTTACCTGTTACAGTGGAATGATTCTGGGATATGTAGTCAGAAACTAGAGTTTCTAATACTAGAAAACTATACGAAGGGCCAGATAAACCACTCACACTAGCACCACAGATCCACAAGAATAAAAGAGACTTGGAAACATCATGCTGATGTACTGTATGATGTTAAATGGTAGTCATGATTTCTTTTTTTCGAGGGTAAACTGCCACATAACGGTAGATGAGCGTGTAGAACTCAGATATAGGCATGTAAGATAGACTTCCAATGCTGAGCTGTGTTTAACTAAGGCCCTTATTTAACAAGGGATAGCGCCAGGTAGCGAATGGTGAGCGAACGGTAATGACGGTCACCGCAACGAGAACGCCGGCTCCCCTCCGCAATCACACATTTATCAAGCCGATCCTGCTTAGCGACTGACAGAGCGCCAGATAGCGAATCATTCATCATTATTCCAGCTTCACCCCACAGCGCCAGCGAGCGACCTTGAACAGCGACAGGTATGACCTCTCGCTACCTGGCGCTCTCCAATGCATTTCAATGGAGCAATCTTTAAATATTCTTAATTAATTGCTATTAATGTTTTTTTTTTTTTTTTTTTTTAAATGTTAAAAATTCTGTGACCACTTCTGCAATGTTAGATATTTTTTTTAAGGTAAAAAAAAAAAAAAAAAAAATGTGTGCAGAATTGATATTACAGGTCTGATATTAATGTATTCACATTACAAAATGTTTTGAAAAACTTGTTTTTTTTTTTTTTTCAAAAAATATGGTTGTTTGGGGGTTAAAAAACTACTTTTAACCCATCGCCGCCAGCACTCTGGGGTTTAAACAAGCATTTAACAGCGCGAGAATTTATTGAGCGTGATTTGTTAATGAATATGCTGGGAGCCGTTCACTATGGCCATTCGCTGTCATGCGCTCCCATACAGCGCGGAACCTGTCAAACAGCGACTCCTAACCCCGTATTCAACATTACCGCACACCGACTGAGTCGCTGTCAACAACCGAACAACGGCCAAGCACAGCGAATACTAGCGGGCGCTGTGAAAATACCGCTACTGTCGCTCATCTGTCGCTACCTGGCGCTATTAATGAATCGGCCTCCCCATGTAGCATTGCTAGAATGCACCAAGGACCAATATTGCCAACCATTCGAACAGCAGACTGCATCCGGTTCCGGGTTTTATGAATATTTTGGCTTTAAGGAAAAAAGCAAAAAACTAAAAAACAGACTGTTTTGGGGTGTGGGGCTGGGGATAGAAATTGATTACATAAACGTCCTTTCTGGGTATAGAATCAATTTAAAAAGTAAATAATGTTAATCTTTTTTATTGTCTTCCTAGGGGATGGTTGGGTATACTCCACTGTGTTGAATTGGTATAGGGAGGCTGGTCACATCTTGCTTTTTATTTGGGGATGGGGGTTCACTCCAAGCAGTCATGTCCCCTCAGCATACTTTAACATTTCCTGGGTTGCTATTCTACAGTCAGAAAAGAAAGATCAATACTAGTTATTACTTTGTTTCCTTTATGTCTCAGACCAAGTAAATTAATCATTTCTTGCTTCTATACAGTCACAACCAATATCCTCTATTTAATTTCATCATTGTTCTACCAGGAATCTACACTGACAGGTCACTGATGGCCAGGTATTGTGCTGCTGCAAACTGATTGTGCTGCCCTTTCCCATCATTTTCACATTAGCTTTTACCTTCCAAATGGCCTCTTTTGTCACCAAAAATTCCTAAACCACCATTCACTCTGCAGCTGTCTTCCTTTTACATTTAGATGAAATGGGTGACTTAATAGCAGGTGGTGGTTTACAACGGACCTGTATGCTTGTTAATTAAAGTCATAATGATAACATCTAATCATGAATTAAAGAGGAACAACATCCAAGAATTGTTCTCTGGTGGGGCATCCCGCTGGTTGTGTCCCCTGTGATCAAATGTAAGCCCCCTTTTTTTCTCGTTCCCACAGTGCCTGCGAGGACCACTCAGCAAATTAGCGCGCTCGTTCCATTCAGATTCTCTTTGCCGCACTGAGTTCTGCATGGCAAAGGAAATCTGAATGGCGGTATTTCACCAGCAGATCAGTATTTTCATTGGAATGCTGTTAAAGTGGACCAAAACCCAGGATTTTGACTATCCTGGGTTTTGGTTCTTTTCCTGGGGACACCCCGATTGGGGGTGCCCCACTGTGTGAAATCCCCCAGATTGCCCGAACCCATCTCACCTCTTCCTGGTCCCACAACGTGTCTAAGAGGATTTTGACTATCCTGGGTTTTGGTTCTTTTCCTGGGGACACCCCGATTGGGGGTGCCCCACTGTGTGATATCCCCCAGATTGCCTGAACCCATCTCACCTCTTCCTGTTCCCACGGCGCGTCTAAGAGGATTTTGACTATTCTGGGTTTTGGTTCTTTCCCCGGGGGCACCTGGATTGGTGGTGCCCCACTGTGTCAAACCCCCCAGATTGCCCGAACCCAGCTCACCTTTTCCCGGTCCAACAGCGCGTACGGAGCTCCAACTGAGTTCTGACGGCCACATCCTCCGCCTGCCTCTAACAGGGAGCGTTCCCCCACCAGCCATTTGTTAGTTCTTAGCTACCGTGGGCCTGGGAAAAGGTGAGCTGGATTCGGGCAATCTGGGGGGCATCACACGGTGGCCCTGGGGAAAGGACCAAAACCCAGGATAGTTTCAAAATATTGGGTTTTGGTCCACTTTAAAGGTATTTTACCGGCAAATGTAATTGCTGATATTTATCAGGAGGACCATTGGACTGGCAGTAAAAATAGCACTCTACCGGTAAAATATCAGGGCCATGAGCAGCGGTGTCCCTAAACTGTGTGCCGTAACCTGCTGCGACACTCATTGGTTCATTGCTTAGTCAGTGGAATTGTGCCCCCACCCCTATGCACTGAGCTGAGCCCCAATCAGGTACTCTTGCTGAGCACTGATTGGCATTTGAACGTGATCCGAACCCAAACTCAGTCCCCATTAAAATCAATGGGGACGCCGAACACTGGGACCCAAAAGTGCCCCCATGCAGAGTGTGCAGCAGTAGGAGGCAGCTGTACAACCTACCCAGGGCCGGATTATGAAGGAGGCGTAAGGGATGTGCGCCCCGGGCCGTCCAGCACTTGCCCTGCAAAAAGGGGGCCTCCACCAACCTTTGGGTTATGGTCTGGTCCAGAAGGCTTTCCAGTCTTTGGTCTGATTGGCCCAAGAGGCCAGCAACAAAGCTACCGGCAGCAGTGGGGGCAGCCAAAGCCACCACAGGGCAGGACGGAGAGTCTAGAGCAGCAAAGCCGTCGTCAGCAACGCTACAGTGATGGGTGCGTGCGGAGCTATCACTGCACATAAGCCACCAAGCACAGCCGCTGGCAGCTCAATGCAGGGAACTGTTTTCTGCTGGACCAGCCGGGCCACTACCCCCCCCATCCAGAATGGCAAAGCAGGAGATTCCGAGCAGCACACACCCGCACAAGGGGGGCACAAGGAACTCGATCTAATGCTCCAGTAAGTAGGCGGGTGCCAGACAATCACCAATCAGCTATTTGGCTGGACTGTTATTTTATAGGAAGAAAAATACTGTATTTGTGCCCAGGGGCCTCCACCACACTTAATCCTGAACCCTGAACCTACCTGAGCCCTGACTGCCGGTTGGCAGTAAGCTTTTCTCCTCTGTCAAAATGTCCACAGCTTAGGCTTCAAAAAGTTGGCCACCCCATGAGTGAGGACACTGGCAGCTGGCACTAGAAGTGCTGCTAGCTGCTGTCAGTGTTCTCACCCATGGGGGCGGCCATCTTTTTGAAGCCCAGGCTCTGGACATTTTGACAGGAAAGAACGTTGACCGCTGACCAGATTGCAGGGCTTAGGTACGTTGTACAGCCACCTCCTGCTGCTGCACACTCTGCTTTAGGTTAAGCTGGTTTATGGGCTGCTCAGCTTCTCTGGGTTTGGCCAAACGCCAAACCTGAACACTGACTTTTGGCGGAAGTTCGTGTTTGGATTTGGGAACCCGAACTCGCAAAGCTTGGTACGAACCTGAACATTGTGCTTCGGGTCCGCCCAACAGTAATGCTGATGAGTAATGGCCAGGGTGGTGAAGCATAGTTATCTCCTGAGCTGGTTCCTTGTGGAAGATGAAATGCAGTTTCCATTGTTTGTTTGGATTAGGCTTAAGAATTAAGCCCAGGTTGCACCTCTCAACAAGAAAGCAAAATATATGTGGTTATTACTGTATGTGTAATTAAACTCCGAAAACTAAAAAAAAATACAATATAAACTAAAAAGTCAGGTTATTTTTCATTAGAAAAAAAAAATTGTATCTAACAAAAAATACCCAAAAATTACAAAAAACAGTCCCAAAAAAACTTGCTGTCAGTTACCCACAGCATGAAAACAGGAAAAACTCGCCTTCAAGTGAATCAAAACCCACGGATATATCTATAAGATTCCAGGGATGCTTGATTCCTTCCCCTCGGGGCATCCAAAATTGTGATTCTTTTATCTTTTTGTTTACAGTTAATTGTGATATTTGTCAGTATACCGGCTATTCTGTGATCTCTTGGTTTACTGTCTGTTCTACAATCTCTCTGTGTAGAATCTCTTCTGCAATGCATCTGTGTACTGTATGTTCTATGATCTCTTTGTGTACTTTTATTTCTGAGATTTGTCAGTGTACAGTTTAATTAGTGATCTTTCTGCGTACTGTCTGCTAGGCAATCCCTGTGAACAATCTGTTCAGCAATGTTTCGGTGTTGTCATGTCACTGTCATGAATGACTTGACTTCAGCCCGTGCCTGTGGTGTCCCTAGGCAACTGGCCGGGGTTTCTCCTGCCCAGCAGCCGCTTCTGCCTCAGATGCCAGCTCCAGCGGCGCGTGTGTCACCGAGCGCGCCCTCGTCCACTGTCATTCTACTTGTGCTTGCGCGTGTGTACATTCAGCTTATGTCCTCCGTGGTGCTATACACAGAGTGGCCGCTGGAGGCTGTTTAAAAGAGCTAAACCTAGGAGGTGCAGTTCTGGCCAGTATGCCTTTAGAGTTCAGCTGGGGCAATCAGCCCAGAGCTCTCTAAGTGCACCAATCAAACCACAGATCCGAAGTGCACCAATCAGCACACAGATCCGAAGTGCACCGATCACAGTCACTGCCTCCCTGTCCAATCCAGCCGGGTTCAGTCCTATAAAGGGATTACCATTTCATTGTGTCGGTGCCCGTGACAGAGTTTAGCTGGCTTTGTTATTGTTCCTGTGATTTCCTGTATATATCGTTATTGACCTTCTGTTTGAATCTCAACCACGTTTCCGTCTCAATCCCTTTGTACTGCTCCGATCTCTTGAATTCTCCTGAGCACCCGAATTGCTTCCAGTATTACCTGTTTCCGAAGCACCCGAACTGTTTCCAGTACTTACCCGACATTGCCCAGTCTGGCCTCTGGTTTATCTGCCTTCAGCCCCTGTAAGCTCACATACTTTGTGCTATTAAGTCCTGGGGGCAACCGTGTGCAGCGGGGCGTATAAAGCGTCCCGGCAAACGGGGGCTTGACTAAAGGTCAAGCTAGCAGCGGAGATTGGGGGTTGTGGGCTTACTCTGTTATATCTCTGTGTACAGTACATTTTGGCATTTGTCTGTGTTCAGTCTATAGGCCTGATTCAGAGCCTGATTCAGAGCCTGTCTGTAAATGGATTCTTGTGCGGACTTATCCTGGGTACAAACTAACAAGGGGCAAGTTAAGTGGCTGATTTAATGATGCCCAGCTGGAGGTTCTGCTGGATGATGTTGGCCAAAATTATGATCTTCTGACTGGGTCCCAGTCCCGGTCGACCAATGGGAGGAGTTATGGGTGGAAATGGCTTGCACTTTGAAAATCTGGATGATACCCCCCAATATCATCTGTATGCCACCACCTGCTTCCCAGAGGAAGTCAATCCCACCCTGCCAGCAGCAGCCCAACCTGCTTCTCAGAGGAAGTCAGTCCCCGCCCTGCTAACAGCAGCCCCACCTGCTTCCCAGAAGAAGTCAGTCCCCCCCCTGCCAGCAGCAGCCCGACCTGCTTCCCAGAGAAAGTCAGTCCCGCCCTGCCAGCAGCAGCCCCACCTGCTTCCCAGAGGAAGTCAGTCCCGCCCTGCCAGCAGCAGCCCCACCTGCTTCCCATAGAAAGTCAGTCCCACCCTGCCAGCAGCAGCCCCACCTGCTTCCCATAGGAAGTCAGCCCCGCCCTGCCAGCAGCAGCCCCACCTGCTTCCCAGAGGAAGTCAGTCCCGCCCTGCAGCCAGGCGGAACCTGTCTCTGGTGAGGCAGTGCCAAATCATGGAGGAAAATTGGCTGGCCAACAGCGTCTCTTTTAGGCAAAACAAATATAGATATTTGAAAGTGGTGCAATGTACTGCCATGAAGAACTGGCTGCAATGATTGTGGAGCAGCAGTGCCACCACCAACAGGTGGAGGTGCTGCTTGGGGCTATTGTGAAGGGCAACCAGGTCCCCACACAAAGGCTGGACAGGCTGGAGGCCAACCAGGTTCCCGCACAAAGGCTAAACAGGCTGAAAGCACAGCAAGCAGCCAACTGATAAAGCCAGTCAACATCGCCCTAACTGGCCATGCTGGACTTTTTTGAAAGCCGGACAGGCGAATATTGTATCACCTATTTTATATTTACCTGCTCCCAGAGTTGTGCCATAATTCAACAACTTTTGACCCTTAATTCTCTACTATGAATTTCAACAACTTGGTTTGGATGTTTTTTAATCACACCCAGAAAATCCAAATGTGTAGACTAATTAAAAAATAACATAAGGGCAAAGAATAATAAAACATTAAGAGAAAAAGGAGTCCACCAAATGTTGGTGAATGCCTTGAGCAGCACAGCTCTGGGTTCTTGAATAAAGATGAAATAGAATCTGTAGAGCAGAAGCAGGGGTTACCTCCTCGACATATTCTGCCACCCTCTCTGTCAAGGCAGGACACCGCCAGTGTGATCCAAACATGGAAATCTGCCCTTCAAGAGGCAGAAGACATGTTCCTCTACTGTCCGTGTGCATCGATGGGCCAATTATAAGCATCCTGGCCAGCAATCTGGGGCCTTAAAAAGGCTTGAAGTCAGGAGCCAGGGAAGCAAGGGATAACCGGAATCCCTTAAAAGTAACACGAAACAGAATATTAAAATCCTCACGGGTAACACAACAGCGGGGCAGGTGAAACAAAATAGTACATATTTGGACAGGGTTGGCAAATAAAGCTAAAGGTAAGGCTGGATGCTTGGACCATGCATTTGTAACAGCAACAGGGAGAAGGTAGCATTAAAAGAGGGGCATGAACACAGTAGAAACCAGCCGCCAGTCAGCTCTCCACTCTCAAAACGGGTGTACAAACTGGAACTACACAAGATCAATACATCACAAGCCATGGAAGCCGGCCAAAACACTGAGAAAACTAAGATCCAGTCCCACAATGCATTGGACATAAAGAGAGTGGTCCATTTTGCGGTTGCTAAAAATAATGCCAAAAAATAAAGGGTCAATAGACTGCCAACACAAAGTAAGCAGGTACAATAAAACAAATCCAGGGCCAATTGTGACACAGAGAAGCTGGTTTAGGGTAGTTGAAGCTAGGCTAGCCTAAAGGGAGGAGAGTGCGCAAGAAGGAGAAGCAATGTGGAACTAAACATACTGAAACATATACTCCTGAGAAGCTGGGGGAACCAGGGCCACATGCGTACAATTGATGGCACCCATGACCTCACCGCATTCCAGGCTGCCACGCTGTCAGGAGAAAGATGTATTTCTCCTGCAGGACAGCTATGCCAACTGACAGTGCTCCATGCCACTGGAAGGAGTTATTCGCTATAAATTGGAGGCAGTTAACCAGTTTGGTTTTACCTCCAATTGCATGTTGCTTTCTTGTGGTGGTGGCCAACTATAGCCGCAATAAAGATTCTCAAGAGAAGGGCATTTCAATCGGGTCAATTAGAACACCCGCTGATTGTTCATCTGACTGATATTCAGGTTATGGTGGGTATGCCTAAGTTTTGAAAGGAACATGGTTAACAGCCCCCGCTGCTGCATATGCTCTCAGATCTCATCAAGAGGCTCCACCGTAGATGAGTCGGTCGGTTCCCACTTGGAAAAAGAAAGTGTAATTTTGAACCGGAAAGCTACATATTTTATAGGCCTGAAATCAACCAAATCAGAGCTCGGAATCCCATGCAAACGCAGGCTAAACCCAAAACATTACGGATGAACATACGCCTTGTACCTTAATAATATGTTGAATATTCGGTTTGGCATACGCATACCGTATTTTCCCATAAAAAGAGCAACTCAGCCCAAAAAACAGGGCCCTGAATCACCCCACACGGAAAATAGCCCAAATACGGGCCATTGCCGTCATTCCCGCTGGTGGGAATGCATCTGAAAGGCTGTGTATCTTTCTGTGTAGTGTCTGCTCTGTGCTCTCTTTGTGTACAGTCGTTTCCGCAATCCCTCTGTATTATCTCTTCTATTATCTCTTCATTCTCTATCTCTTCGGTCGTTTCCGCAATCCCTCTGTATTATATCTTCTATTATCTCTTCATGAAAGGTTTATTCTGATATTTTCTATTATGTGATCTTTTTGTGTGTGCTCTACAGTCTCTCTCTGTATTGTCTGTTCATGGTTTATTCTGCAAAGCAGCAAGTGCTTTCCTAAAACAGAAAGAATTTGCATGGGAGATACAAACCAAAGATAATAGAATTCCTTCCAAAATTCCTTGCAGCAGGTGGGCCCATGTGGATTACCTCTTTACACCTCTTAAAACTATATCCAAAACACCTGGATCCACTAGGGCGTGCAATGCTCTTGTATAGCATATAAGCACATATGTCACCATCCACTCCTACTTGTGCACACGTACTTTGGGCTTTCAACCCTTGTCAGAACAAGGCTAGAGTTAGATGGTGACAGGGGGAGGGGTGAGGCCTGATTTACCAAAACATGGTCATAAGCTTGATTAAGGAAAGACCCATGTTAGGGGGTATAGGGGGATAAAAAGTATCCTCTTTTAGTAAAAGTATCCTCTTTTAGTAAACCCACTATTAAAGGTACAAGGCAGAGAGCACTTTCCTGAAACAAAAAGCAATCTCTCTGTGTATGGTATGTTCCGTTATCTCTTTGTTCATGGTTCTGCACAGCAAATAATGCTTTCCTAAAATGGAAAGTATTTGCATGGGGCATACAAGCCAAGGAAAATGGACTCCCTTGCGGTAGACGGGCCCATGCAAATTATCCCTTTACATGTGATATATCCAAATCACCTTGATCCGCAAGGGTTTGCAATGCCCTTGTATACCATACAAGAATATACTGCATGTCACCATCCCTGCCTACTTGTGGACACGTACTTCAGGGCTTTTACCTTTGTCAGCACAAGGCTGAAGTTAGATGGTGACATGGGGAGTGAGGGGTTATGGAGAGACCCATGTTAGGTGGTGTAGGGGGATTAAAGGGATCTAAAAGCCCTCTATTAGTACAAAAGGACTCTCCCTAACCATGCTTATGACGAGGTACATAGTTAATTATGAAATTGACCTGCGTATGGTCTTTTCTATTAAGACTCTTTCCTGAAACAGAAAGTAATCTCTCTGTGTATGGTCTGTTCCATTCTATCTTTGTTCACGGTTTCTTCTGCACAACAAATAATGCTTTCCTTAAACGGAAAGTATTTGCATGGGGTATACAAGCCAAGGATAATGTAATTTCATCCCAGAATCCCTTGCAGTAAATGATCCCTTTACATGTCTTAAAACTATATCTAAAGCACCTTGATCTGCAAGGGTGTTCAATACCCTTGTATACCATACAATAAAATACTGTATGTCACCACCCCTGCCTACTTGTGGACATGTGCTTTTTATTGCCGGCACATCCTTGTAACTTTGATGCAGGAAAGGCAACGTTCCATCTCAAAACCTTGTACAGGGTCCTGCTCTATGTCTAGTCCAACTAAGATGTATTTTTTTTTGCTGAAACCTGATTGGTAGTCAGAAATCCGCACACAAATAAATAATACCCACCTTAATTTCCAATAATCATCACAGTAACACATTCAATGACTTTTTCATATTGGATTAAACTTTCCTTCTACAGATTCTACTATATTTTAAGCGTTTTAGATCTTAAAATGAGGAATACTGTCAATATTCGGCTCACGTGAGAAGCCAGATGTAGGTCGAAGCTCTGAGCTCCCACGATTGTGTCATAACTCATTTACTCTGAAATTCCGAAATTGCCATCCTGAATGCGGATGGCAGAATCATCGTAGGTGGTGCAGCAGAAGGAATGGAGACTTTTTAAATCAATTTGCACATATAATTAAAAGCTCAGTCTTGATTACATTTTAATTTTCTTGCTGGAGCCGGTGGATTTACTCTGGGGGGAAAATAGATAATGGCATTCCACCTTATGCAAAAAACGTACAAAATAAAGAACGCCTCAGTCGCCGAGCAAAAATTAAATTAGGCACCACGATTCCTGCTGATTCTTCTCTCACTTTGTTAAATGTTTTCTGTTAACTAACACTTAAATAAAAGAAAACCCTTAAATTAAAGATTAACTCCAGACAACGAGTAATCGTTCATTGAAATGATAATGGTTCCCTGGAAACCTATCTGTTGTACTTTATGGACTCGGTCCAGGCAAAACACACACATGCGTATGTTAACCTTTTTTACCCCACATTTCTTGTGTCCTAGTCCAAGATTTATAGTCCATAGACGTGCATAACATTTTCTGGCTTCAGAGTAGGTCCCATAGCATTCATGGTCGCACAAGATCGTTGAATGGCAGACATCCTTCTGAATCAGTCACAGTGAGGGCCACCCCCTCTATTTAAATAGATGTAGCAGACATGCTTCGAGTGATGCACGGTAGCACCCGTTCGACATGTATAGTGACGCTGAGCAGTGGTCAATACCACAGAACTCAATCTTGAGACCAAAACTCTTGGTGTCTGTCCTTGGAGTCTACTTTATAGATATAACACACCACACACTCACACACACACACATACACACACACATATGTTAACCTTTTTCACCCCGCATTTCTTCTGTCCTAGTCCAAGATCTAAAGTCCATAGACCCACGTATAACATTTTCTGGCTCCTAAGATTAGGTCCCATAGCATTCATGGTCGCTCAAGAGCTCTGAAGGACAGACAACTTCCTGAATCAGTCACAGTGAGGGCCACCCCTCTATTGAAATGGATGTAGCAGACATGCTGAAGTCACTTCGAGTGATGCAGAGTGGCACCATTCGACATGGATGGTGACGCTGAGCAGTGATCAATACCACAGAACTCAATCTTGAGATCAAAACCCTTGGTGTCCGTCCTTAGAGTCTACTTTATAGACTCAGTCCAGGCAAAACACACCCACATATGTTAACCTTTTTACCCCGCATTTATTCTGTCCTAGTCCAAGATCTAAAGTTGGTGTTCGGCCTTGGAGTCAAAATTACTCCAGGGCCTTGGTGATTCACTGTCTCCAGGGCACAGTGTTTAAAATCCTTCAGGGTCACATAGTTACATAGTTAATACGGTTGAAATAAGATATATGTCCATCCAGTTCAACCAAGAACGTGTTGGGGTAGGGGGAGGTTATTGTTCATTTTATTTTTTCTGATAACAGCTAATAGTAACTGTTAATGTTATTTTCTTCTAAATAAGCATCTAATCCTTTTTGAATCTGTCAGCGGTTGATGCTGTAACAAGCTTCTGTGGGAGGCTATTCCACAGATTTATAGTTCTTATGGTAAAGAATGATTGTCGCCTCCGGAGATTGAATTACTTTTTTTCCAGTTGAGGGGGCCCCCTTGTCTTTAGAGAGGATTTTAACTAAAATAGTGTTTCCCCATATTTTTTGTATTGGTCATTTATACATTTATACAAGTTAATTATGACCCCCCCCCCCCCCTCAGTCGTCTCCTCTCAAGACTTAACAGATTTAATTTCAGTAAACTTTCCTCATAACTAAGATCTTTCATTCCTCTTATTAGTTTGGTGGCTCCTCTGCACCCTTTCCATAGTCAGAGCGTCCTTTCTATGAATGGGTGCCCAGAACTGAACGGCATATTCCAGGTGAGGGCGCACTATTGCCTTGTAAAGAGGCAAAATTACATCCCTATCCTGTGATTCCAGGCCTCTATTAATGCATGATAATATCTTGGTGGCCTTGGAAGCAGCTGGTTGGCATTGCTTGTTGTTATTTAGCCTGTGATCTACCAGTACCCCCAGATCCTTCTCAACAAGTGACTCTCACAGTTTTACTCCCCCAAGGATATATGTGGCCTTCAGGTTGTTAAACTCCAAGTATATGACTTTACATTTCTCCACATTGAACTTCATTTGCCAAGTGGATGCCCAGACACTCAAAATGTCCAAGTCAGCCTGAAGCTTGTGAATATGTTCAATAGACTTAAAGTTGCATTTGCAACGAAACGCGTCAGGCGGGATGTGGCATTACTGTAAGGAAGACATCCATTAGTTTTTATTATTGTGGATCATCGTTGGCTTTTATTGACAACTGGTTCTGAGAGAAGCAATTCCTCTGTGCAGTTTGACATTTTGGATTTTGAAAAACGCTGTTGTTTGAAGTTGGTTTGTAAGTGCAATATTTTTTAATTATTAAAACGTTTAAGCTTGTCACACAGAGTTGCACTAGGTCTGTGTTTATGCTTCCTTCCCTCTAAAGAGCCTTTACTTCAAGAAAAGGAATTTTGAGCAAGGAAGAGTTTGGAAAGTATAGAGGATTGGAGATTCCTTGGAGGCTTTTTTAACTTGCTGTGTCTGGTAAGCATCCCTTTTGGATGGTGGAGGATATTAGAGCACAATCAATGTTGAGTGCATGCACCGTGGGACTTTTATTTTGATTTGATTTAGTCAAAAACTTGTTTTAAACTGTATATTGCTCTGTGGTATTTCTATATTTGATGTTCAATAGACGGCACTGTGCTACATATCTTTGGGTTACCATACAACTAACCTTTCTAGCTGCTGCATGATCCTACGCCAGAACATGCTAAGTGGAGTCTATTGAGGCTTTTGGTCTACTTAAAAGGATAACAGTAGGCAGTTGAAAAGCCTCACTCCCTATTCCCCCCTTATAGCTTAAGAGTAGGACTGGGTGAACCCCCCAAAGTTTGGGTCCGGCAAGAAATCAACCAGGACCCGAACTTTGGGGGGTGGCCGAGACGGTGGGGTGCAGAGTGTGTAGCAGTAAGAGTGCTGCTGTGACTCACCTTAGCATGTGATCCTCTTCCCTATGGTGGCAGCGGCGTCTGAACTTGGTCTCAGCCGGGGCTACAAAAAGATGGGCACCAGCTCCCATGATTGAGGATCAGCAGCTGGCACTAGAAGTGTACTCACTCATGGGAACCGGCGGCCATCTTTCTGTAGCCCTGCCTGAGGTCCAATTCAAACGCCGCTGCTGCTCTGCCACCACCGTTGAGGATCGCAGGCTGAATTGAGTGCACCCTTAGGTGAAGCGGATCGATGGGCTGCTCAGCAGCCCATCAACCAGCTTTTCCGTGTTCAGACGAACGCTGAACTTGAACATGGACTTCTGTCTGAAGTTCGGGTTTGGTAACCTGAATTCGCAAAGTTTGGTACGTAACTGAACTTTGCGGTTCGAGATCGCCCATTTCTACTAAGGAATCAACTGTACTTTTTTGTTACTATTTTTTTTTGCTGTTCTGGATAACACCTAGTGGCCACTTGTAGAGGAAATGGAAATCTTTAATTCAACTCTGTTGCAGGCAACGTTTATATTATTGAAAAATATGCCATTTTCTGCATAGCCTTGTGAATATTTCTACAGTGATTATATGTATCCACACTTCATGGAAAACATAGCATTTCCTGTCTTCTTATGGCTCGATTTACATGTTATAAGACTCTCTGCCCCCAGGAGAGCTGGGAAGACCAAACGCTCATCAGATCAAAGGATGAACATCCTTTTGTTCATTATGGGGTTTATTCATGAAGGGATAGCACCAGGTAGCACCTTGTAGCGGCAGACAGCGTCTGGTGAACGCCGGGCGCTGTACGCAAAATCACATTTATGAAAGCGAATCTGGTTAACGACTCTAACAGCATCATGTAGCGTACGTTTCATCATTGCAGTGTATAGCGCCAGCGCTATAGCTTCCAGAGCGACAGGTCTTACATTTCTTCCATCTCTTTAGTGATCCTAATTTTTAATTTTTTTTTTTTATTTTTACTCTAAAATAATTGTGTGACCTCTCCTGGCCTGGAATAAATTATTTTTGAAAACTTTTTATATTTTTATGCAGAATTGTCATTACAGGTCTGGCACTAAAGTGTTATTGTCACAATGTTACAACAATGTCATTCCATGTGTTTTCGCTTTGTTACAGGTGGATATTTGTCTGAAAACAGACTTTAATCATACAGCGTCTGGTCCCACAGATTCCGCAGCGATCGCCCACCTACATTCTCTTGAAGTCCCGGCCGGAGGTTGTGCACCAGCGCTCTCCGCATTGCATGCTCCCACCCGGGTATTCACCCAGCCATTCACGTGAATAGACAGGCGGGCGCACAATCAGAAGTCCTGTAATGACATTAGTGTGACAGTTATTGACCAGATGTCTACAGGAAAATGTGATTCTAAAGATAACTGGTGCAGTAGATGTTTTGAACTATTTTTCATACCATTATGTAAATGTGGAAGTAAATCTCTCTTTCCATGTAAACTATAAATACACCCAACTCTTGTATCCCTATTACAATCTACACAACAGGAGTCTGGAAATCATCCGTGGGCCTTTTAAATGGATAAATACAATTGTTCCGTGGGTCTTCCTGGGGAGCGTTTTAAGGGAATCTATTCAGCATTGTTAGCTGCCAGAACAAAGCTGCAGATGTTTTTTGTGCTTCTTCGATGGCAGGCTGTCTGTTGTGATAATTGCCAGCTTTCAGTTCATATCAGCCAGGAATTTATCATCTGCAGCCATGTGTTGTTAAATCTTAATACTGCAATATGTACGGGTTCATTGTTCCCTCATTCTGGTAGATCTGAATTTAGAACCTAATTGAGTCTCTTCAACTCTACCCCCTAATGAATTGGGTATTATGTCACGATTGAAATGTACTATTGGATTACAACTTGTATGGAAGTCTGTTCTTTCAGTATAAGTGATAAAAGGGGGCTCTGTTTGCATCTTGCGGAGGGGTGGGGGGATGTTTCTCTGGCATCATGTAAGTTCTGGGTGAAGTTGATTAATATATTATCCATGGCTGCCTTTCACACATTAGAAATGCATCTGTTGTGCTAATACAACGTTCACACCAAGACATACAGTAACAGTCAAAAGCAAAACAAAAAAAAGTCTATTGAAGGTATGTGCTGCGTGGGTTTATTCACAAATTGCTATACACAAAATACTAGTTATACCTCACTCTTGTGATGCATTTATGAATTACAAAATAGGTCCCATTATTAATATACAAAACATTTACAGAAATCCTTTAAAAACCAGGACCTCCCAGAAAAGGTCATATATTGAAAGACCAAACAGCAAAACTATAACTAATCATTTATAAAGTGTTGCCTGAATAGTGCTGTGCTAGTTTTAAGGTTTCCCAATTTTTTTTCATGGAGTACTGCTTCCCATTTCGCAATGATCAAAGAAACAACTGCACCGCCACTAATATAAACTTCCTCAGGAAGGAGTGGGTCCTTTACTGGGCAAACGATGAAAGCTCTTCTGCCAGCAATGCTATCACCCCAAGATTTTCCTCGCCTGCAGTTTTTTTACTTGCAACCCCCTTTTGGAGCAGTAGCTTGGCGGGGTACTAATGAAGGAGGAAGAGGGACCTGTTTCCTCCCTCTCTAGAAGGGCAATTCCCAAGGAAGCAGTTGCCTGTGCTGTGACCATGTAGGTCTGTGGTACTATGAAGGTAAGTTAAAGTTTTCTTACCTAAATTGTACTGTGATGAGCAATGCAGCTGCTTTTGTATATGTGAATATTGTTCTTGGGATGTACAGTGGAGTGGTCTTATGGTTCCTTCCTACATTTTAATGTATTTCAAATAAACAATTTTTTATAGTTCGTTTCATTTTGGTTGTTGTAAATGGGTTTGGGGGTTGGTTGGTTGGTTAATTTGATTTCAGGTTAAACCCTAATTGTGAATACTCCCCTTTCTACAGATGCCACGGATTCCTGCCTCTGGACTATAAAGGCCTCCCGGCCCTCACTTCCGGTATTACACCTAGATGGAAGCCAGGAAGGAAGGAGGGGGGACCTGTATACCCTGTAGGTCTGTGGTACTATGAAGTTATTAAGCTATTAAGTTTTCTCACCTACATCGTACTGTGATGAGAAATTGGGCGCTCTAACAACAGCACAAAGCTGCAGCAGCGAGAGATAGTGCCAGCACAGTGTGTCCGGCACTCGGCACTCCACACCATATTTAACAAAAAACTACACACACGTCAGCGCCCTAAAGCTGGGCACTGTAGCATAAAGCGCCAGATGCTGTGTGATTAAAGTCTGTTTTACAACACATATCCAAGTGAAAACACATAGAAAGACATTGTTTTAACACTGGGACAATAACACTTTAGTGACAGACCTGTACAAACAATTCTTCATAAAAATATAAAAAAAAAAAAAAATATATATATATATATATATATATATATATATATATATATGGAGAGGTCTCACCAACAAATGAAACCCCATTGAAATTTATGGGAGAGCGACAGTGAGTGAAAGGTAATATGTTGCGCGCCTGAACCTAGAGCGCCGGTGCTATACACTGAGCCGCCTATGGTAATACATGTGACGCTACATGGCGCTGTTAGAGGCGCTCACCAGATTCGATTTCTTAAATGTGGTTTTGCATACAGCGCCCGGCGTTCACCAGACGCTGCCTTCCCGCTACGAGGCGCTACCTGGCGCTATCCTTTCTAAAATAACCCCCATAGTATTTAATGCTGAAAAAAGACTTTAGTCCATGTAGTTCAGCCTGTTTATTACTGGTCTAGTAGTAATGTTGATAATCTGCTACTAGAGTTTCTAGTGTCTTCGGTTCCCTCCGTTGTACCGAATTCCCGCAGTTCATCCTCCTAAATAGATTTCAAACTTTATGCTACAGGAAATAAAATTATTGATCCCATTTTTTCAGGCCATTACTATAATAAAAAAATCAATGCTTTTGGATTGTCTATTATAAAGCAAAGTCCAGGGATGGAGAATGAAAAGAGAACTTGTACTGCAGTTTAAATCTACTATTGATTAGAGTTTTAATTTTTCAACCAAAAGGAATCTAATGATAAATTATTTCCTCAATAGCTGTGTCGCTTCCAAAATAATTTCCTATTGATTTCCCAGCAGGCCTAGATTATACTTTGTAGCGCTGTTGAGTGTTGTTGTTCTGATTTTTAAAAATCATACAATTGAAAAGTTTATGTAAAAATATATTTTCCTGTTCTTTACCATTGATATACTTTTATAGATATTATTGATTGTTGACTATGTGAATAACCCTTTTTCTAATATACAGCAGCAGGGCAGACGGGATTAAGCTCCCCAGCTGTGCACCGCTGCTGCTAGAGAACAGGTCTGCCTGGATATTTGCCTCTTCTGGGTTGCACATCCCACGTGACCGCAAGCAGCCTATTAGGGTGGCCGGCAGCTGGGCACATTATTGTGCATCATTGACGGCTCTATGGCCCCTGTGGAGGGATCCCTGGCGGCCCCTTTCTCTAGTTAAGTGATGCCCTCCACAGAAAATAGCGGCTCCAGTAACCACCATATAAAGGATGGCACATACCCACTGCACCAAAGAGCCCCGAAATGAAAATCAAATAAATCATAATTAATATATCAATGTATTAAATTAAAAGTACACATATACACACACATAAATCCATAAGCGGGACTACCACTGGGCGAATGTGATATCAAAAGCGAATACAGTATTAAAGGTTCAAAATGTCCTAAACACCAATCAAGAGGATCCTATCTTCCAATAAAGTGCTAATGTGCCAATTAAAGTGCTATGAATAATATACAATGTAAAAAAAGTATATATATATATATATATATATATATATATATATATATATATATAGTGGAAAAGTGTATGGAAATGTCATAAATGGTGTGTATTTCTCCCCTGCTAGGCTGTATCAGGCACGGTCCATGCCGGGTTTTCAGGACCCAGGTCACTTTCCCCAATCCTTTTCAGGTTTGTTCCCTGATCTCAGGCCTTGCACAGGTGATCAGGCTGATTGCAGGGGAAGCCTGAATAAAAAGGAGCCACATGGCCTGTCAGTTGTCTCTTGACCAGCCTGAAGGAAGGAGCCCAGGCTGCACTGCACAAGTGGTGAATAAAAGAACTGAAGTTAAACCGAAGGACTTGGCTTCTGCGCCCCCTAAACTTGGACTTGTGGGGATGAGCAGCGGAGGGCTGGTAGGCCCTGCAAAGTGGACCTGACTTACCCTGAAATTGCAGCTTGCTGGAGTATCCAGCCCTGGACTTACATTGAATCGGTGAAGTAACCACTTTGATTTATTGCATTGTTGCTGCAATCTCTGAAGTGAGAAATATTTTTCTTTGGAACACTATATTTTCTCATTAAACCTGTTTTGCTGTTGAAGAACTGTTGTCCGTGTCACTGCCGTTCGCCCCAATCGCTCACAATATATATATTCGTATATATATATATATATATATATATACAAAACGTGAACAACAGGGAAAGAATTCACCTAAATGTGATGCCCAGAGAGAATGATAGCCCCACTACTATATGATGATCCCACGTGTTCCTTAGTCCCATATATACCAGGCCATTTCCTCAGAATCCTACCTGTGCTGCCGAAATGATCCTCCTTATATGTTTTAATATGTCCATTGTATAGGTTGTGGTTGGAAACATTTAATAAAGTTTGAGATTCTTTTTTGATTCTTAGTTGGAGTGTTTTTGAATTGATACTTGACGCTTCTTTGAAGTCACAAGCCGGCATAAGGCAGATCTCAACGTAAATCTAGATTCCTCCATGAGGACCTACAACTTTAAGATTTTGCTCGGCTATTGTGTGAGTGGTTGTGTGAGTGGTTGTGAGTGCAGGGGAGCTTGGTGTGCATGGGTACCCCCGTATTTTTAATATACATTTTTTTGTGTGTTTTTTATTTATTTTTCATTGGGTGTGTACTGTTCTAATTTGTGCCAGTATTATATGCAACATATTTAATAAACTTACAGTTCTGTTCTGGCATTCATGGGAATGGTTTGTCCGTTGTGCCAGTCCCACAAATAACCTCTTGTCTTTTGCATTTTGAATGTAACCCTAATCCAAACAGCAACACTATTTTAAACCTAAACATTTCTAGGTTCACCAGCTTAACTTGGATGTGATTTGACAACTGCATCCGGGATGTGATTCTAATAGGTCATGCTTCTAGGTCAAATGCAATTTCCTTTTATATATTGTATGTTTAAAGTGGACCAACACCCAGGGGGGATCGGCCCGGAAATCTATAAGATTCCCGGACCGATCAGATCCCTCCCCGCGGGGCATCCGAAATCGGGATGTCCCGCGGGGAGGAACCCCCCAGGAGGCCCACAATCCTCACCTTACCGGCGATCCAACGGCGCATGCGCGAGACGCGGCCGCGTCTCTCGCTTCCCTCTAGCAGGGCGCGCTCCCGCGCCGGCCGTTTTGTGAATGGCCGGCGCAGGAGCGCTCCCTGTTAGAGGGAAGCGAGAGACGCGGCCAATGACAGCGCTCTGGTATGCGCGTCCAAGCAGCTTTGGACGCGCATACCAGAGCTGCTCTGAGCGCTGTCATTGGCCGGACGAGGTCACGTGGGAGCGGGGAGAGGTGAGTTTTTGCGGCGATCGGGGGGGTTTCAGACAGCGGGGCACCCCCGATCGGGGTGCCCCACCTAAGTGGACCAACACCCAGGATAGTCAAAATCCTGGGTGTTGGTCCACTTTAAATTCACCCATGTTGAAAGCATCTTGGAGAAGACAAGCAACTCCCATACCAAGCAGCAAGGTGTCACTTGTGATTCGTGACCGGAAACATTAGCAATACATTTACAACCCAAAGCTTCATGTTATAGTCTTGTAAGTTTTGTAATTTCCCACCTTCCATTGCAATATAAAAGCTGAATATCTGATATATTTTGGACATCATAATGACAGATGGGTTTGCTAAATGCCTTGCCCAGGCAAGAAAACATGAAAATCTATTGTCCCCTGCAATGGGAAGGGGAAGCGTGTCCTCTGCCTTAGCCCACCTCAATCCACATGAAAGCCAAAGGTCTTTGTGTCTGAAATGCGTAGACAGAGGATTTCACCCCATTTTTTTATGGGATTGCCTGTATTTGGATTGAATTTTAATGGTTGGAATATTAAAGCTTGAAATTTTATTGCAAAACGCTGACTGGCTTTAATGTGGATTATACGTATTTTGTGAGGGGAGCGCCTGCAGCCGTAGCTTCCCTCCAAATAAGGCCTGGACTCTGGCCTCAAATGGTAGAGCTGACAATCTTGTGTGTGTACTTAGCCCACCTCAGCATGCCCCATCTATTACAATGAATCGAATGGACGTGTGGGTGGTCGTAATTCTGTCCTGGCAGCAGAGACAAAGTGACAAAGCTCCAGTGGGCGGATAAAGTGACAAAGCTCCGGTGGGTGGAGAGAAACAAGCGTTGGTGGACGGCCGGCCCAACCACGCCCACGTCTCCTCTCCACACACTGAGCTCTGCTGGCAGCCAAGTACATTGAAGTCAGACATAGCGTAATGCTAATGATGACGAAGTAGAACTCGAGACAGGGAGCAGCACGGAGCTAAGTATTATTTATTGCTGCATTGACACTTTAGATGGGCTGGGGCCCGAGATTGGGTATAAGTCGACCCGACGTTACTTAATGCTTCTGGCATAGCCTGCATAAAGTTCATTCCCATGGGATTGCTGCTATTGTTCTGCACCTTCAAGTCATTAAAGCTGCAGTTTTGGATGGATTAAGTATCTCCAACCCCAGTCAATTTTCTGGCCAGATAACTCATTTTTGGAGTGTTGAGGAGTGTGCGGTTGCATGGGTGTGTATGGGGGGGCAGATTTTTTAACCATTTTGGTCACAACGTTGTGCTTTTTATTGTGCTTTTTGGGATTTTGTACATTTTTGGGTGCCAAGGGTATACATTATATTCAATAAAGTAGTGTTTGGCATCTATATTAGCATATATGTCCTTTGTGCCTTGTCCCACACTTAACTGCTTGTCCCTTTGTTTAATGCTGTGTTAGTATTTCGGTTAGTGGGACGCCGGTGAATGTTACACGGCAGTGCACAGAGGTCATTTACAAATACGTCGTAGTGTCCTCACTCATGGGAGCTGGCAGCCATCTTCTTGAAGCCCTGGCTGGGGCCAGTTTGGACACTGCTGCCCCTACTCCACCACCACTGACAGAACAGGACTGGGGCTCAGGTAAGGTACAGCAGCTTCTGCTGCACACTGCGTACCCCCTATCCCCGTCACAGCCACCCCCCAAAGTTTGGGTTCCCAATGATTCCAGTTAGGACCAGGTATAGGGTTTGTGTCCCTGAACATTTATTCAAAGTCCTGCCGAACTTGCTGCACCTGGACTTTGGGGGATTCGCCCATCTCTACTTTTCAGCATTAATATTTGGAATCATTTCCTTTCCTTTCCTTGGCTTCTAAGATCTATTCACGTTGAATGTGGCTTCTGACCATCTCTCATTGCTGAATGTAGCTCTTATGTTAAGAAATTTCGGGGACCCGTATGCTACAGTATCTACAGCTTGCCGCAACATAACAGGAGTGATACCAAACACAAAAGGAAGTCCATCTTCATATAGTGAATCGTAAAAAAGTCAAAAAGTTACAAGTAGGAAAAAAAAATCACATGCTGGGCTAAAATGCACATAACAAAGCAGAGAGTTGTGGAGGAAGAGGAGTATGCTTTTTCGATATCTTCCAAATCTGGAGACTCAGCAGAGCAGAAGCTCTGCTGTAACTTATCTGAGCCCCAATCCTCTTCTGTCAGCAGCAGCGGAGCGGTGGTGTTCTAAACTGGCCTCAACCGAGGCTTCTAAAAAATGGCTGCCAGCTCCCATGAATGAAGACACTACATACTGTGTTTACTCATGGGAGCTGGTGACCATCTTCTTGAAGCTCCTACTGGGGCCAGTTTGGAACACTGCTCCCGCTACTCCACCGCCACTGACAGAACAGGATTGGGGTTCAGGTAAGGTACAACAGCTTCTGCTGCACACTCCGTACCCCCCCCCCCCCTTTCCACCCCCCAAAGTTTGGGTCCCCATTGATTTCAGTTAGGACCAGGTATATGGTTCGTGTCCGAACATTTTATTCAAAGTTTCGCCAAACTTGCCGCAACAGGACTTTGGGGGATTTGCCCATCTCTACTTTTCAGCACTGGTATTTTGAATTGTTTCCTTACCTTTAAGCACTTTATGGCTTCTAAGATCTAGTCACATAGAATGTGGCTCTTATGTTGCAAAATTTTAAGAAATGTTAGGGGACCCCTATGCTCCATCGCCACAGGATAGGGGCTCAGTTAAGGTACAGCAGCTTCTGCTGCACACTCCGTACCCCCCTTCCCTGTTACAGTCACCCCCGAAAGTTTGGGTCCCCATTGATTTCAGTTAGGACCAGGTATAGGGTTTGGATCCCCGAACATTTATTTGAAGTTCTGTTGGCATTGGTATTTGTAATCGTTTCTTTTCCTTGGCTTCTAAAATCTATTCACGTTGAATTTGGCTCCCAACCATCTCTCATTGCTGACTGTAACTCTTATGTTAAGAAATTTTGGGGACCCATGTGCTACAGTATCTACAGCTTGCTGCTACATAACATAACAGGAGTGATACTGAACACAAAAGGAAGTCCATCTTCATATAGTGAATCGTAAAAAAGGCAAAAAATGACAAGTAGGAAAAAAAAATCACAAGCTGATTTGGGGGATTCGCCCATCTCTACTTTTCAACATCGGTATTCGTAATAGTTTCCCTTCCTTTAAGGATTGTATGGCTTCCAAGATCTATTAACATGGAATTTGGCTCCCGACCATCTCTCATTGCTGACTGTAGCTCTTATGTTAAGAAATGTCGGGGATCCATATGCTACAGTATCTACAGCTTACTGCAAACATAACAGGACAAAAGAAAGTCCATCTTCATATAGGGAATCATAAAAAAAGTCAAAAAAGTAGGAAAAAAGTCACATGCTGGGCTAAAATGCTTATAACAAAGCATAGAGTGGGGGAAGCAGTGGAGAATGAACAGGGTTGCTGTACCCAAATGTTTTTTTCGATATCTTCCAAATCTGGAGACTCAGGCATGCTCACCTAACGCAAAACTATTTATTTTTGACAGCTGATAAATAGAAGTAAGTAAAATGTATTTGTATGTAGAAAATGACGGATTAATTTTCTTCTATTGCATCTTACATTATCCATTTAATTTACCTCCACGCTGTGTATCTAACCTCGCAGGAAAGTACGCGGCTTTCCTGTTTACCACAAACTAAATTGGAATGATTAGCATTACTAGATAACACCTCAAAAAATCACTCCATGGCATGATTATGTTAAATTCATTAGCGGCCATATTAAAAACCTAATTATGTTTCCAGCCTCCGCTGATCCCTATCTAAAAATAGTCCTTTTTTAAAGCATAGCTTGTTTGAATGCTTAGAATTAGAAATCATCGCCATGACTACTGCCGCAGCATATACTAATGACTTTTTCATTGTAGACATACAGTCTCCTAGATGTAGTTAAAAGTGTTTGATGCAGTGAAAAAGAGACTTTGGAACCCACCATTAAATCTATTTCTTTCTAGTCAGCTGGAGGAGCCAGATATTTTCTTCTTTAGTCATTGCTCTTGGGTAGGAAGTGACGTGTTTTGTCGATTTGCAGCAATCAGTTGTAAGTAGAAATGACTTCTTTTACAGAAACAACTCAACATCTAGCATGCGGTTTATTCATCAGGGGATAGCGGCAGGCTCTAACAGCGCCATGTAGCATACGATTCATCATTACAGGCGGCTCAGCGTATAGCGCCGGGGCTCTAGCTTTCAGAGCTCCAGGTATTACCTGTCGCTACCTGTCGCTCTCCCATACATTTCAATGGACGTTCCTTTTCTTCTGTTTAAACAGGGTTTTTTGGGTTTAATTTTTTTTCTCTCAAATAATTGTGTGACCACTCCTGGCCTAGAAAGAGTCATTTTTTAAAACTTTTTAGATTTTTTATATTTTTATGCAGAATTGTCATCACAGGTCTGGCATTAAAGTGTTATAACAGTGTCATTCCATGTGTTTTCACTTTGTTACTGGTGGATATGTGTTCAAAAACAGACTTTAAGCACACAGCGTCTGGCGCTCTATGCTATAGCGACTAGCTTTAGAGCACCGACGCTGTATGTGTGTAGGATTTTGTTAAATATGGTGTGGAGCGCCGAGTGCCGGACGCACTGAGCTGGAGCTACCTCTCACTCGCTGCAGCGCTGTACTGTTGTTAGAGCACCCAACACACATCACATTCATCAGTGCCGGACAGGTTACTACAGCGACCACAACACTAGGTTACAGCCCCGGATACCCGCTTACAGCGTCTACTAGCGGCCGCTGTAAGCGCCTCTATAAAGACACTCATCTGGCAATACCTGGCGCTAGTAGTGATTCAGCCTCTTAGTCAATTTTGTTTCATTCTGAATCAAAATTGCTCCAATTGTCCTGAAAATCATGCATGAATTAACAGTCTAAAAACAAGTATTTAAAAAAAGACAATGTTCCTTTTTTAAAGAAACAGCAATAGTTTTGTCATTGAACAGTTAAGAAGAAAGATTGATTCCCAAACTTTTCAATTTATTGTCCTAAAATGTAAAAACAGTCCAAAAAGAATTATAAACATATAAATATATTTCTTTTATCATCCTAAAATGTAAAAACAGTCCAAAAAGAATTCTAAAAAAAAAAAAAAATATATATATATATATATATATATATATATATATATATATATATTTCTTTGACTTTTGGCTTTGCAAAGTTAAAGCGGACCAAAAACCCACATTTTTAACTAGCATCCCCTGAATGGCTCCTCAAATTAGGAGAACCTTTTGCCAATTTCCACCGCTCCTGCTTCACTCAAATACCAGATAATGGCGCCTGTTTCAACTGTAAAGCTCCACCTCCTCCATTCATTGCCACTTGTGTGTGGCAATGATGTCATAGCCACACCTAAGCAATGACTGATCGTCTGTCATCCCACACCGACAGACAGCAAATAAATCAGTGTTCCAAGACAATTTGAATAGCGAAAATATCCATTTCTAGTTCTGCACCTAAATAGGGGGGTATTGGCCAAATGCATTTCACAAGTTTGGTAAGCTTTGGTCTGCTTTAAGGAGCAAGAAGAATCCTTAGAGCTTCCAATGCTCCTCTTGTGTGTGTTCCATTTCTGAGATATTCAAACTATTTTCTTTGATGTTTAATTGTGAATTAATTTTGGATGATTACATTGCTTTTTTGTGTGTTTATAATATATATACATATGTAAGTGTAAATAATTGATTTCAATATTTTTCAGAGTTATAATTTTTACATTATTTGTATTTATTTGCAGTTTATACAAAACCATTGGGAATGCCATAACTAGACCATTGCCGTAAACTAGAACATTGTGGGTTGGATTCCCAGAAGCATGTCTTTGAAACTCTGGGATGACAAACTGGGGACTAGAACCCCATTGCCATAACTCAGGATGTGTTTGAAGTTAAGCAATTTACTTTTCTAATTGCATATTTGCCTAATATTTTGGTTATATTAAAGCAACTTTATATACTTTTATATAAAGTACCTTTATATACATTTAGACTGTAAGCTCGCAAGGGCAGGGCTCTCTCCCCTATTGTATCTTGTATTCAGAATATCCATTGTCAACTCTGTAAAACTGCATTTGAAATAGTATATGTACCGTATGTTTCTACTCTGTCTGTAATTACTACTTTGTAAAGCGCTACGGAAGATGATGGCGCTATATAAATAAACAATAATAATAATAATAATAATAATTCTGTTTGTTAGAGCCAAGCGTTTACCTGTCCGCACTCTCCAGAGTATCAAAACATTATTGCGGAAACACAGACTAACACGCTTAGGGGCCCGCGCCTCATATGCCTTGCAGAAGGGTTAACTCAGAGGTTCTGTCTGGCTCACTGGGAGTAGAGTGTCAATTAGGCAACTGCTGTGCAGCCCGGCCTTCCAACCTCCCATTGGTCAGCAGTCACATAAAGCTGTCCAGGCTTCAGCACACACTGCCTGTGATAGCGTCTAGCTTGTGGTATGTTATGCTGTTAGTTTATTTCCTGCTGACTGGATTCGTTTGCCTTGCATCCCGACTACGCTTTTGCCTGACCCTTTGGATACTGTGACTCTATGATTTACGCCTTTGACCTTTGGCTTTCCCTGTACTTCGGCTTCATTTACTCCTTCTATCAAGACACTGGTAGGACTGATCATTTGTTGCAGACCCGGCTATCTCTGACTTCCCCTGTGTACTGTTAGTTTTGCCCTGTGGTTACATCAGCCTTTGCGGCCTCAGGTGCCATCCTTTGCACCCTTAAGTCCTGGGGGCAACCGTGTTTGGGCAGGCGTGTAATGTCTCCCAGCAAATGGGGGCCTGTCTATAGGTGAAGGCAGCGGTGTTAGATTAAGGGTTGGCATCTGAACTTAGGCTGGTAATCAGCTGGCCATTACACTGTTGTACATCATTCATTAACTTTGACATTCATTTTGAACCCTTGAAATGTTAAATACGCCTCTGAATCTGTATATGAGAATTCTAATGTATTTTAAAATTTGTTTTATATGATATGCTAATAAATAACAAGTGATAAATGGGAATTCCTCTTTTGTAGTGGACCGGAAATTTCTGCTCTCAGGCCAGGGACGTAGACACAAATACAGTAGAGACTTAAGCCATCAACATTGTCAGATAAATCGCAGTTTTACAATGTAAGTTCATATTCAGCATACAACAACAAAGGTAGAAGGGAGCAACATGTGTGGGTCCCCTGCCAGCCAAGACAACACAGGGTGTCCTCTGGCTTGAAGAGGGGTTCAGTGTCAACTATTCTACTCCATGGAGCTTTCTGTCTCCTATGTCACAGAAGGGACTAGGGACAAATTAGGGGCCATACATATGATGGCTGCAACAGAGTTGGCCTTTATAAACATCGGCCAAGTACCATTGGAATGGAGTTGTCCTCCTTGGGTCTTGAGGGGTTTGGAAGAGCAGAGACTCTCCTCTCGAGAGGTCTGGTCAACAGGAGAAACAGTTCATGTCCTGGCCGAAAAGTGCAGTGACGCAGTGTTGCTCCCATCTGAAGAGTTTCCCTTCTCATTTGGGTTGAGCTTGTCTTCCAGGGGCACAGCTGCTGCATCACCAATTATCTGCCTTTTGGATCAGCCCTTTGCTTCTGACCAACAGCTCTTCCTTCCTGCAATCTCTACACCCTTTTTTCCTGCTCATCCCTTTTATACTGTGGCCCCATCCAACATTCATCTGACTCTGAATCTAGCACTGAAGGAGCCTTACTGGCCGAATGTGTTACTAGGGGCTGTCCTTCCCACAGGTTGCCAAAGCAGTGTCTGCAACCACCCTTGGTATCCCCCTTACACAAGCCAGTGTCGGCAATCACCCGTGGTATCCTCACACACAAGCCAGTGTCCCCAACCACCCGTGGTATCCTCTTACACAAGCCAGTGTCCGCAACCACCCGTGGTATCCTCTTACACAAGCCAGTGTCCGCAACCACCCGTGGAATCCTCTTACACAAGCCAGTGTCCGCAACCACCCGTGGTATCCTCTTACACAAGCCAGTGTCCGCAACCACCCTTGGTATCCTCTTACACAAGCCAGTGTCCGCAACCACCCGTGGTATCCTCTTACACAAGCCAGTGTCCGCAACCACCCTTGGTATCCTCTTACACAAGCCAGTGTCCGCAACCACCCTTGGTATCCTCTTACACAAGCCAGTGACCGCAACCACACGTGGTATCCTCTTACACAAGCCAGTGTCCGCAACCACCCTTGGTATCCTCTTACACAAGCCAGTGTCCGCAACCACCCGTGGTATCCTCTTACACAAGCCAGTGTCCGCAACCACCCTTGGTATCCTCTTACACAAGCCAGTGTCCGCAACCACCCTTGGTATCCTCTTACACAAGCCAGTGACCGCAACCACACGTGGTATCCTCTTACACAAGCCAGTGTCCGCAACCACCCTTGGTATCCTCTTACACAAGCCAGTGTCCGCAACCACCCTTGGTATCCTCTTACACAAGCCAGTGTCCGCAACCACCCTTGGTATCCTCTTACACAAGCCAGTGTCCGCAACCACCCGTGGTATCCTTTTACACAAGCCAGTGTCTGCAACCACCCGTGGTATCCTCTTACACAAGCCAGTGACCGCAACCACCCTTGGTATCCTCTTACACAAGCCAGTGTCCGCAACCACCCTTGGTATCCTCTTACACAAGCCAGTGTCCGCAACCACCCGTGGTATCCTCTTACACAAGCCAGTGTCCGCAACCACCCGTGGTATCCTCTTACACAAGCCAGTGTCCGCAACCACCCGTGGTATCCTCTTACACAAGCCAGTGTCCGCAACCACCCTTGGTATCCTCTTACACAAGCCAGTGTCCGCAACCACCCTTGGTATCCTCTTACACAAGCCAGTGTCTGCAACCACCCGTGGTATCCACTTACACAAGCCAGTGTCCGCAACCACCCTTGGTATCCTCTTACACAAGCCAGTGTCCGCAACCACCCGTGGTATCCTCTTACACAAGCCAGTGTCCGCAACCACCCTTGGTATCCTCTTACACAAGCCAGTGTCCGCAACCACCCTTGGTATCCTCTTACACAAGCCAGTGTCTGCAACCACCCGTGGTATCCACTTACACAAGCCAGTGTCTGCAACCACCCGTGGTATCCACTTACACAAGCCAGTGTCCGCAACCACCCTTGGTATTCCCTTACTCAACTACATGCCATCCCCCAGGGCCTGTTTGCCTGCTGTTTGTATCTATCTACTCACATCACAGCATATAAAGTGGCATGGATGGCTTGTCCCCTCCATAGCAGTAAATAGAGGGGGACAAGAACAGCTGCGGGTAGCAAAAGGTGAGTATCCTTTTGTTTATTATATGCTTGCCTTGGGACAGGGGATGGGATGACCGGGCCCTGAATGAGACTTTCATTTTAATCTATACGACAGTCCCTTTAATGGAATATGTTTCATAACGCTGTCCATTCTCCATCATTGCCATTGTGTGTAGGCTGATAATGTCTTTGTGAGTCTTTCTTTTCAGCAGCAGCTTAATCTTTCCAGCTGCTGCACATTGACCCGTCAGGTCCAGGCTGATTGACCTCCCATTGGAAGAAAAGTATATTATCTCTTTGTCTTCTTATTATTAAATAACTGAGTGTGTTTGCAAATGTAATGCAGGCAATATGTGCCAGGTGATGGCGGTGTCAGAGGATGCCCTGGCACATTAGATCAGATATAAATACTAGCTCTCATGGTATTTATTTATCTTGTGTGCTGTATTAATGGCGGCAAGAGACCAAACCTGAGCCAACAATACACTAAGGGGGTTATTTAAGGAGGGATAGCGCCAGGTAGTGTCTCGTATCGGCAGGCAGTGTCTGTACGCAAAACCACATTTATGAAAGCGAATCTAGTGAGCGACTCTAACAGCGCCATGTAGCGTCACATGTATTATTACAGGCGGCTCAGTGTATAGCGCTGGCTCTCTAGCTTCCAGAGCGACAGGTCTTACCTGTTGCTACTGTTCGCTCTCCCATACATTTCAATGGACGTTCCTTCTAATACCTTTCCTGATCCCATTTTTATTTTTTTATTTTTTTTTACTCACAAATAATTATTTGATTTCTCCTGGCCTGGAATTATATATTTTTGATTTTTTTTTTAATATTTTACAATTTTATGCAGAATTGTCATTACAGGTCTGGCACTAAAGTGTTATTGTGTTCCAATCCTACCTGTCGCTCTCCCATACATTTCAATGGAGGTTCCTTTTCTTATGTTTAAACAGGGTTTTTTTTTCTCTCAAATAATTGTGTGACCTCTCCTGGCCTAGAAAAAGTAATTTTTGAAAGTTTTTTTGATTTTTTTTTTATTTTTTCTGCAGAATTGTCATTACAGGTCTGGCACTAAAGTGTTATTGTGTTCCAATCCTACCTGTCGCTCTCCCATACATTTCAATGGAGGTTCCTTTTCTTATGTTTAAACAGGGTTTTTTTTTCTCTCAAATAATTGTGTGACCTCTCCTGGCCTAGAAAAAGTCATTTTTGAAAGTTTTTTTGATTTTTTTTGTTTTTTCTGCAGAATTGTCATTACAGGTCTGGCACTAAAGTGTTATTGTCACAATGTTAAAACAATGTCATTCCATGTGTTTTCGCTTTGTTACAGGTGGATATGTTTAAAAACTGACTTTGATCACACAGCGTCTGGCGCTCTGCTACAGCACCCAGATCCAGAGCGCCTACGCTGTGTGTGTGTGTGTCGTTTTTTGTTAAATATAGGGCCTTATTTATCAAGGGATAGCGCCAGGTAGTGTCTCACTAGCGCCAGGTATCGCCAGCTATCGGTGGTACCGACTCCAGAACGCCAGGCTGCGAACACAATCACGCATTTATCACGCTAAATGAGGCTAGCGCCGGCGAGAGCGTCAGCTAGCGCGGGATTCATCATGTAACGGACTGCAACGAACAGCGCCGCTGCTAATCCCAGCCCAGCGCCAGGTCAGACCTTTCGCTACCTGGCGCTCTCCCATACATTTCAATGGCAGACACTGCAATGTTTTTTTTAAGTGGTTTTTGTGTTCTTGTCTTTTGCCAAAAATTAAACACATGTTGTTTAGGATATGTTTGATTAATGTGTCTTGTTTTTAATGATTTTTTGGTGAAAGATGTAATTTTTACACTGGAATGTTGTGAGTGAAATATAAAATGCATCTCCTCCCACAAAACACATTAGCCTCAAATTAGCTTGCTTTCACAACACACATGGCTTGTAAAGCTACTTTTTAGTCAGTCATGGTTGGCGCTCACGTTCAGCGCCCAAGCTATTCGGCAGCCCTGTCCTTGTTGAATCTGTGGTGGTCAGTGTTTGTGCATTCGCTGTTGTGATTCGCTATGTGCCGGCGCTAGCGTCGCTGTGCTGCGCTGTGCTGTTCATACATGTGCCTTTCTGCATTTTTCCTTTAATTCATTTGCAGCGACCCCAGTCGTTCTTAATGAATACACTGTAGTTCTGAGCGTGCATATGTCCACATTCTGCAGGATTTTTTCAGGCGTAAAAGCTCATAACAACCCGTTATGCATTCTCCTGTGTGCCACATTATCATGTTGTTGGATAGTTATATTGTGTTATTATTTTATTAAGGAATCAGTTATTTGTAAGCAACCAGCTCTGTTTTTGCTCTGACCTATGCATTACAGGATATTGAACACCCAGCTAAATCAAGCTAATAATTAATTGCGTCTTGGCCAATAGCTTGTTGTAATGCGTAAATCTCCTATTACCGCCACTTAGCTTGCACGTAGCGGACATTAGCTGGTTCCTAGTGCGCGGAGTGTGTTTTTTTTTCGCTTTCGTCATATCCACTTCCGGTTTGCTCCTTTGCGTTTCCCAGCTAAATCAAGCTAAAAATTAATTGCGTCTTGGCCAATAGCTTGTTGTAATGCGTAAATCTCCTATTACCGCCACTTGCACGTAGCGGATATTAGCTTCTTCCTAGTGCGCGGAGCGTTTTTTTTTTGTGTCGCTTTCGTCATATCCACTTCCGGTTTCCTCCTTTGCGTTTCCACCATGCTGCCCAGGAGACGTGTGCTGCGCCTCCCCAGCTCCTCCTCTGACTCTGGCCTCTCCCACCTACCTCACCTCCCCCACCTAAACCCCCTCCACCCCCTCCCCCCCCCTGGGCCAGCCAAGCAAAAGCGTAAAAGGGTGGATAGCCGCGTAAATGGCCAGGTGGTGAAAGTGAGTATGTTTTCCTTGGATTATATGCTTAATCTGTTCTCAGTATAAATGTTTAGTCCATTGGTCTGATGTCATGTATTGATAACTTTTTTTTTTTTCATTTCTCATAGGATTTCTGCATCCACCAATATGACTATGCCCGTGGGGGCAAGAAGCGCATTGCCCTGGAGGTGAAGGCCACAGTGTCCAGGCGCTTCCACACCAGCCTCAGTGTGAGATCGATTATGCAGAAGTGGTCTGACTTTAAGCGCCGGGACCCTGAAGGCGTGTACCGCCTATATGATGCTATGTTTATACTTTTTGGGAAATAATATTCTAAGCTGTGTCCATTTTGGGTAGTAATTGTAATTTTTTTTATTCACCCCTCAACACAGATAAGCGTCCTCCCCTGAGGAAACGTGGGAAGGGATTCCTCCCCCGAACGAGACAGGCGGACTCGGGGGAGTCATCGGAGGAGGGTCCCTCTCGAGGGTCCTATTTAGAGGACCCAGGGGAGGAAGGGGATGACGCCCCAGAGGAGTGTGCTGCTGGGGGGCTGGCAGGATCGAGCCTCAGCTCCTCACACTCTGACTCTGAGGAGTCTCACCAGCCAAAGGGCCACTCTCAAGTGGGGAGTCCAAGTGGGGTGGAAGCTGTGGACTCTCCCACACTCCCTGAAGGAGCAGGGAGTGAGAGGGAGGAGGGTGGCCCTTTGGGTGGTGGATCTTTGGATCAGAGTGTGAGGAGCCGAGGCTCCATGCCTCCTCCTCAGAGCCCTCCCTGGGCTTCAAGTGGCAGCTCATCCCCTGGTGAGTGCAGATTTAGTCAGTGTTAGTCTGTCCAGGTTACATATGGCCATTTGTACTTAGCCTTTGCCATTCCTCTCTAATTTGCAGCGCATCATATAGGCGGCACCTCCAGGAGCTTTTGGCAACGCCTTCTCCACGGGCATAGTCATGGTGTTTGTTGTTATCCCTCACATTCCATATGTTATGACATTCCTTAAAGTGGACCAACACCCATTGTTGATTGGGCTGGGAATCTATAAGCTTCCCTGCCCAATCACCTCCCTCACCGCGGCCCCCCCCCAAAAGCCCACAAACTCCTTACCTCATTGGGGGTGGCAGAAGCCACCGCCGCAGCCTCCTGCGTGCCCCTCTAGATGTGTGTGCGCCCGCGCTGTCCGTTTGAGACTGGCCTGCGCGGGCGCACGCACTGGAGAAGTGACGCGCGGAAGGCGGCGGCAGACGGGCTCTCTCTCCGATTGGTGTGCCCTGCCAAAGTGGACCAAAACACAGGATAGTATAAATCCTGGGTCTTGGTCCACTTTTAACATACACATGTTTCATGGTCCATAGTACAAGCTGGTTTTCTAATGTACATTAACATCACAAACCCCACTACAGTGCAATCCAACTGGCAACCACCCCTATGTTTCAGCCCACACCATGATGGGGGCTAGCAAATGTATTATTTTTGTAAGTTGTTCCGGCTAACACTTGTTGCACACTAGTAAGATTCTACACTCAACTGCAAATTAGGCCTTTGCACTGTCAAGGTTATTGGCACATTATCTTTATGTGTCCATGTTGCAACCATAAATAATTTACATGAACTCATGGACCAGGAAATATGCTAATGTCGGACAACATGTGTGTAACCATGCAAGCATTTATTTTGGCAGACTCCATAACCAGATGGCTGTCAAATAGTCATGTGTCATTGGCCCACTAATTTTGGTTTTCTCTTTTGCTTTCTCCTGACAGATGTTGCCACGCAGACGGAGCCGGTGACCATCCTCCCCACCCCAGCTCCCGGGACGGCCAGCAGCATGGGCCCCAGCCACAGCTGCGATGGTGAGTACATCCCACTTCATATGCCTAAAGACTTGTGATCCCTATGTCTTATAGTAAATTTTGGAGACATTTACAATGTACCTATGTGTTTTCTAAACACACATCTAGGTTACATGTGTTTGTTCAACAATCCTAAATGCATGTCTGCATGCTTGATTGTTGGCTCCCATTCTTGTTTTGGCCACATAGTGTAAAATTGTGGTTTCTTGCAAACAAAATTAGCCAGCTAAGGTGGTGACCTCTAATATGCTTGGCCCAACCAGTTTAATCGTTAGGACTTAGGCCCTGATGTCCACACTGGGACTTAGACCTTATTTTATTCCCAAGAGTTAAGAGTAAATGTATGCTTGGGATGTTGTGGCCACATTTAAGGCAGCCACTAGTACTCATATAATGGTAACACCTAATGGCACAGTGGCCAACAATGTGAATGTGAGCGTCAGCTAATTTTAGCCAATTACATTACATTGCTACATCTGTGTATGTTGAGGTCACATTCTATCTTTTGAATATGGTTTTTTTCTACTCTCTACAGCTTGTGAAAACCAGCATCGCAGACTGTGGCAGTCGATCCGGCGTCTTCGCCTTATGCTGCTGGCCTTGAAGAGGCGTCGTTAGGGTGGGGGGTATGTTTTGAGCCGCTGTGCGGCCAAATGTTGGGCCTGTTGCCCACCTTGCGGAATAATAAATATTTTGTATTTTTTTAATTACAGTGTGTTGTGCCTTGTCAAGCATAGTTTAAGTGTCTACCAACCCATTATTTGTAAAATGTTGGTGTACCTTTGTAGCCATTTAATGTGTAAACCATAGTAAGATATGGTCACCAATGTGTGTCATACATTTCTGGCTACATGTACATATCTAGATCTAGAGACTCATCCCTGACTGTGTTCTTAGCTATGTCTTTGAAAAAACACAATTTAGAGGTGGGGTACTCAAATGTATTAGAAACAAATGAAACACAACAAAAAGAAAATCAATACTCTTGGCTTGGGGGCCTGGGAGGTTGCAAGTCATTGCTAGGGGTGGTGTTGGGGGACAACAGTGCAGTAAAAAAAATAGACTGCTGTTGTATCAGCTGATGCATCAACAACAAACTTTGTTCCTGGCGCTGTAAAGATTGCTCCATCAGATGTGAAATGCGATCCAGTTCCCGGTTGGTTTGAATTTGGTGTCCTTCTCTCACATCCTGGAGCTGGCGCTGCAGGTCCTCAATTTGTTGCCGACACACCAGCACCTGATTTTCCAACGCCGCAATGCGCTCATTAGTTCCATCACGCGGCTGTTGGCGACTGTAGTCCTCCAGCATCCGGACCCCTAGCTCATAAAAATCAGCACTGGTCGGTGCCACACCTCCTCTTGTTGTGTGTTCCGGCTAAAAAACAAAAAAAAAAGATTGTAGTGAAGGTGAAACAATGCAGGTATGCCCCTACCAATCATTTACCGAAAGTGTAACAATCAAACTTACCCTTGATTGAGCCTCTGTAGCTTGGCCACATGGCACTTGGGAAGAGGTCCCAGCTTGGGGTTCAGGTCTGAACCAGCAACTCCCCTCTTGGTTGTGCCTAACTTAGAAAGCAAACTTTCAGCAGTCTGGTGGTTCAGACCACTATACTTCTGGTTTTGTGGTGAGCTGCATTGTAGTGAGTGTGTGAGGAGTGTGCTTGCTTGTGTGTGTGGTGTGTTTGTGGATTTTGTATTTGTTTTGCTTCTTTGGTATATCTGTTGAGTGTGAGATGGATAAGAGGGTGATGTATGGGTTATGGGTGCAGGGATGTGTGAGAATGCTGGAAGAGCAGGAGGCCAGGGAGGAGGGTGCTGTGAGGCTTAGGGCACCCAGATCCTTTGGCATCCGCCTTTCAGTGTGGGATTTAAGTGACGAGCAGATCAGGAGCCGCTTCCGTCTGAATCGTGCAGCACTACAGTCCCTATATGATCAGATTAAGACCAAAATCGATCCATCCACCAAACGCACCAGATCCATTCCAGGCATAGTACGCCTATGTGCCAGTCTTAATATTTTGGCACGAGGGACCTTCCAGGCAACCTCTGCCCTCCTCAGCGGGATCAGCCAGGCTACAATGAGCCGCATATTTTTCCAGGTAGTACTGGCTATTTGTGACCTGATCCCTATTTACATCCAATTTCCTGAGGATGAGGATGAGGTTGCCAAAATAAAACATGCTTTCTATCGCATGGGAGGGATCCCGAATGTGCTAGGGTGCGTGGATGGTACACATATCCCTTTCCGCCCTCCCCGTGCACAGGAGCTGCATTATCGGAACCGAAAGCAGTTCCACTCCATCAATGTCATGGTTGTGTGTGACCATGACATGAAGCTGCGGGCCGTGAGATCTGGTTTCCCCGGCTCATGCCACGACTCTTACGTGCTGCAGCGGTCAGTCCTGTGCAGGAAGTTTGAGAACAACGAAATGGCAGCTGGCTGGCTACTGGGTAAATAAGAAACCATGTCAAAGTATTTTGCCTAAAATATGTGGCCAAGTAAGCTATATTTTTAAAAAGGAAAACAAAAACATGTACTAGTACTAATTGCTGTCTCTCTCATTTTGTTTTTTCCACAGCGGACAAGGGATACGGGCAGAGAACGTGGGTGATGACTCCGGTCAGAAACCCACAGACCTCTGCCCAAGAACGCTACAATGGAGCACATCGCAAAACCAGAAGCATTGTGGAACGAACCATTGGACTGCTGAAAGCGCGCTTTCTGTGTTTGGCACGCCCAGGAGGAGAGATGTTGTACAGTCCACAAAAGGTCTCCAAGATTATCCTCGCATGCTGTGTGCTCCACAATCTTTGCATATGCCACAGAATCCAACCCCCTGAAGAAACAGCACTGGTGCCCGAAATCCCCAACTTGCCCGCAGAAACGAGTGAGGACACCCAGACTGGCTTTGAGCTAAGGGAAAGCATGATCACTTCGTTTTTTGCGGTAAGCTAACTACCCTTCACTCTAATCCAAGTACTGCACTACAGGGAAAAAATTTGTTGCCTACAATCATAATTTGTCACAAACTACTATAAGGGCTGTGTAAGCTGACCCTAACCACTCTAAGGGCTGTGTAAGATGAGCCAAACCACTCTAAGGGCTGTGTAAGCTGAGCCAAACCACTATAAGGGCTGTGTAAGATGAGCCAAACCACTATAAGGGCTGTGTAAGATGAGCCAAACCACTATAAGGGCTGTGTAAGATGAGCCAAACCACTATAAGGGCTGTGTAAGATGAGCCAAACCACTATAAGGGCTGTGTAAGATGACCCAAACCACTATAAGGGCTGTGTAAGATGACCCAAACCACTATAAGGGCTGTGTAAGATGACCCAAACCACTCTAAGGGCTGTGTAAGATGAGCCAAACCACTATAAGGGCTGTGTAAGATGACCCAAACCACTATAAGGGGTGTGTAAGATGAGCCAAACCACTCTAAGGGCTGTGTAAGATGAGCCAAACCACTCTAAGGGCTGTGTAAGATGAGCCAAACCACTATAAGGGCTGTGTAAGATGACCCAAACCACTCTAAGGGCTGTGTAAGATGACCCAAACCACTCTAAGGGCTGTGTAAGATGAGCCAAACCACTCTAAGGGCTGTGTAAGATGAGCCAAACCACTATAAGGGGTGTGTAAGATGAGCCAAACCACTATAAGGGCTGTGTAAGATGAGCCAAACCACTCTAAGGGGGGGGGGGGGGAGTTGACCAACATAACAATTAGGGGTGTTGTGCAAGTTGGCAAGAACTGTCCCAAAGAAAATTAAAAAAAATGTCAATAAATGCGAAACCAAAAATTTAATTCTAAATACTAATTCCAATTTTTCTTCTTTTTTAGGCACCAAGATAAAAAACCACTGGACTGGTCACTTTCACCCAAAAAAATTTAAAAATAAAACAAAATTCACCAAAGAAACATGTTGCAATGTGTTTACTACTGAAGGTACTAACATTGATTTCAAGGCAACAACAAACCAAGGCGCAGGCGCTGTGTTGAATAGCGTGTGTCAAAATGACAGCGCCTACAAAGCTGATCTGAAACATAATATTCACCAATGTAGCCATTGTTCACAACAACGCCAGGTAGCGACTGAGGAGGCCTGCTATAGCGAATCGCAGCCGCCCGCGGCGTACGCTAGCGGCGCTCATAGCGCCATACTTCAGTCGCTCATCTGTCGCTACCTGGCGCTATTACTGAATCGGCCTCCCCGTGTGGAGCACCAAGTGCTGGACGCACTGAGCTGGAGCTACCTCTCTCCCTGCAGCGCTGTACTGGTGTTAGAGCGCCCAACACACATCACATTCATCAATGCCGGCCAGGTTATTCGAGCGACTGAGATGCTCTGTTACAGTGTCCGATACCCACTTACAGCATCTACTAGCGGTCGCTCTAAGCGCCGCTATACAGATGCTCATCTGGCGTTAGTAGTGAATCAGCCTCAAAGAGCAGAGGCCTGGATGACGGCCCAGAGGAATGATGCATAAACAGCAATAATAATAGCTGCCTACACTGGGATGATGACAGCGAGCGACACAGTAGTTTAGCAAGTAATAGCCAAAAACAACTCCTAATAATTCTGCATGACATTTTATCATTCCAGTTATATTCCCCTTCTCAAAGAGAGAAGATTGTTGTCACTTGCAGCCAGGCATATAAAAGCAAAAATGAAGTGACATTAGCACTGAGATGAAAAGAAACATTTCTACATCGAAGCGAAAAATAAGAATTAACTTATTTCTACACAGGCCGATATTTTCTCCTTTGATGATGCGTACGAGAGGCTCTTCAGATTGCTATGTAAGTTAAAAGAAATTTTGACTCAGTAAAAGCTGTGTAAAGTGTTCATGGAGCCGATCCCTGTGATTGGTGCAAAGTTTGATGTCTTCAGATCCTATAACACTTTGTAACGGTGTGAGATCATGCAGCATTCTATTTTACAGAACAGAATTTTACAAAATAATAAAATTGTATTAGCAACACAGACCAATTTGTGTCAGCATGAAAGGCACAACTCAAACTATGGGGGGGGGGGGGCATTTAAAAAAGGTTTTCTCTTAATTTTTTTTTTTTTTTTTAACAAATCATTGTGTGACCTCTCCTGGCCTATTAAAAGTCATTTTTGAAAACGTTTTTTTATTTTTTTTTTATATTTTTATGCATAATTGTCATTACAGGTCTGGTATTAATGTGGACCAACACCCAGGGGGGATCGGCCCGGAAATCTATAAGATTCCCGGACCGATCAGATCCCTCCCCGCGGGGCATCCGAAATCGGGATGTCCCGCGAGGAGGAACCCCCCAGGAGGCCCACAAACCTTACCTCAGCCCCGTTCCATCGGCACATGCGCGAGCCGCGGCCGCGTCTCGCACTTCCCTCTAGCAGGGCGCGCACCCGCGCTGGCCGTTTGTGAATGGCCGGTGCAGGCGCGCTCCCTGTTAGAGGGAAGCGCGAGACGCGGCCTCCAGCGCTCAGAGCCAGCTGAGCTGGTATGCGCGTCCAGGCGGCCTTGGACGCGCATACCACAGCGGCTCTGAGCGCTGTGATTGGCTGGCGCGGTCACGTGGGAGCGGGGAGAGGTGAGTTTTTTTGGGCTTTCTGGGGGGTTTCAGACAGCGGGGCACCCCCGATCGGGGTGCCCCACCGAAGTGGACCAAAACCCAGGATAGTCAAAATCCTGGGTGTTGGTCCACTTTAAAGTGTTAATGTCACAATGCAATAACAATGTCATTCCATGTGTTTTCGCTTTGTTACAGGTGGATATGTGTTCAAAAAACAGACTTTAATAACACAACTTCTGGCGCCCTGGGCTACAGCGACCCAATTTTGAGCGCCGGCGCTGTGTGAGGCTGTTTTTTTTTTTTTATGAATATGGTTTGAGTCGCTCACACTGACCAGTTGCTACTCTTCGCTCCCATATAGGTCTGTACTGGTGTTATAGCGACTCACACATCAAATTCATCAATGCCGGCCAGCGACTGAGGCGCTCGGTAACAGCGACCCATAGCAGATCACAGCGACTACTAGCAGTCGCTCTGAGCGCCTCGCTACAGACGCTCATCTGCCGGTACCTGGCGCTATCTAGCGATAGCCTGTTATGCTATCCAGGATTACAGGAGTCCTTATGCTGAAGATGTCTTGACGAATGATCTGCACTTATCCCTTTTTTTTAAGATCAAAAGTTTGACTGAAATGTCACAAACTCAAACTGTTCATGGCGCAATAAACAGAGCAAGGTTGAACAGATGTTGCCTCCTATGGTGAATCTGCATTTAAGGATCTATTACTGTTTAGTGTCAAACTGGCAAGTGTTTTCTGCATATTTTACGTGCCTGATTTAGCATGTGTTCGCCTGCCTACCTTGTGTGCAGTGAGTGCACTTGACTGTGCTTGTAAATTCTTTCTAAAAAATAAATAAAAATAATGAGTCAAGTTAAAAAGAAAAAAAAACGGTATCTAGGGTAAAAATAAATTTACAGTCCTAATAGACAAGGAAATTTTGTAAGCAATTCTGCGAGTCCAATTTACTTTGCTTTTCAGTACACATTTAATTGCCTTGTTTCCATGGGAACTGAGACTTCAAAAGTACTTATTGTTTTTTAAGAAGAATTATTTATGAGCTTTTGCACATTGCCTGTGTGCATAAAAAAATAAGCTCTGTGGCTAGACGGAAAACATCAGGTTACTTCTCCCCTTAATTCCGCCGGAAAGTGTGTTTTCGACAGGGCCCAGCGTGCGTATCTGAAAGGAGATGGTTTTCTTCTTCTTAATTACAGGCAGTGGTGGATTGGGGGCAAAAATCAGCCATGGATTTTACCAGCCCCTGGCCAGCCTGAGACATCCCTGCTTTGACCCCCCAACCGTAATGCCAGGGCTATAAGGCTGATTGCCCATACCCCTATTCGGGATGCCATGGGTGTGTAAAAGCCTAGTGCCCCTTGGTATTGGCACATGGCACTCCTGGAGGAGCTCTAAACCCATACTGAAGGGCATAAGGGTGGTTATACTGGCAGGGCCAGGGGACACTGCCAGGCATTCTCTGAGTCCTGGGTTACCAGCCCTTATGCCTGGTGCGGGGCCTGGACTAGTATCTTAGTACTATAGTTACTACCCCATCTGATTGGCCAGACCACTATTTGGGATGCCATGGGTGTGGAAAAGCCTAGTGTCCCTCGGTATTGGCACATGCCACTCCTGGAGGAGCTCCAAACCCATACTAAAGGGCATAAGGGCGGTTGTACTGGCAGGGCCAGGGACCACGGCCAGGCATTCTGAGTTCTGGGTTACCAGCCCTTATGCCTGGTATGGGGCCTGAACTAGTACCCTAGTATGATAGTTACTACCTCATCTGATTGCCCAGACCACTATTTGGGATGCCACGGGTGTGTAAAAGCCTAGTGCCCCTCGGTATTGGCACATGGCACTCCTGGAGGAGCTCTAAACCCATACTGAAGGGCATAAGGGTGGTTATACTGGCAGGGCCAGGGGACACTGCCAGGCATTCTCTGAGTCCTGGGTTACCAGCCCAGTTGTTAGTGAGGCCGGGACACTGCCAGGCATTCTCTGAGTCCTGGGTTACCAGCCCTTATGCCTGGTGCGGGGCCTGGACTAGTATCTTAGTACGATAGTTACTACCCCATCTGATTGGCCAGACCACTATTTGGGATGCCATGGGTGTGGAAAAGCCTAGTGTCCCTCGGTATTGGCACATGCCACTCCTGGAGGAGCTCCAAACCCATACTAAAGGGCATAAGGGCGGTTGTACTGGCAGGGCCAGGGACCACGGCCAGGCATTCTGAGTTCTGGGTTACCAGCCCTTATGCCTGGTATGGGGCCTGAACTAGTACCCTAGTATGATAGTTACTACCCCATCTGATTGCCCAGACCACTATTTGGGATGCCACGGGTGTGTAAAAGCCTAGTGCCCCTCGGTATTGGCACATGGCACTCCTGGAGGAGCTCTAAACCCATACTGAAGGGCATAAGGGTGGTTATACTGGCAGGGCCAGGGGACACTGCCAGGCATTCTCTGAGTCCTGGGTTACTAGCCCTTATGCCTGGTGTGCGGCCTTTACTAGTATGTAAGTAGTAGTAGTAGTACAAAAAATGCTGGCTGTCATTTTCATTGATAAAAAACATGCCGGAGATTGTTTTATCAATGAAAAAAGCATGTCAGTTAGTGAGGCCGGCCTTATACTCATGCTTTTAGCAGGAGAAAAAATGCCAGCTAGTAAAAACCCCTTTGCACACACTATTCCCCTTGCAAAACACTTTTCGACGGGGCCCAGCATGCGTATCTGAAAGGAGATGGTTTTCTTCTTAATTACAGGCAGTGGTGGACTGGGGCCAAATATCAGCCATGGATTTTACCAGCCCCTAGCCAGCCTGAGACATTCCTGCTTTGGCCCCGCAACCATAATGCCAGGGCTATAGCATTGGGGGCTGGTGCTCCTTGGTTTGTGGGTGCAATGGGGCTGGGTACAGGGTGCTGAGAGGGAGACTAAGGGGGCAGGGATTGAATGTGGGTGTTAAAAGCAGCAGCCTCACTGGTCCCAAATCAGTGTGGCCCACTGGGCATGTCCTATGGCCAGTCCGCCCCTAATTATATGGCTTTTAAGGGATGTCTAAAGCATGATTGGAGGAGCGACCAACCCAGTGGACCAGACGAGGACGTCGCCTGTTCTGGGACAGAAAAAAGAAGACGTTGACCGATAAGTAGTTGCATTTAGAAATTCACTTTTTTTGTGTGTCTTTTATTTTTAACTCTTATGGTGAACTGGTAAGGGGTCGAGGGGATGCCATACCAGTTCACAGGGTAGAAGGCCACCATGTCACTTGCCAATGCTGGAATGTGTCAGTGACCGTCTGATTGCCCCCACCCCTATTTGGGATGCTAGGGTGCGGAAGAGCCCAGTGCCCTCAGTATGGACACATGGCACCCCTGGGAGAGCTCCAAACTCATACTGAAGGGCATAAGGGCGGGTGTACTGGCAGGGCCAGAGATCGTAGCAGGGCATTCTCTGAGTATTAGGTTACCAGCCCTTATGCCTGTTGCGTGACCTGGGCTAGTATCTTAGTATGATAGTTAATACCCCGTCTGATTGCCCACAGCCCTATTTGGGATGCCATGGGTGTGAAAAAGCCTAGTGCCCTTCGTTATTGGCACATGTCACTCCTGGAAGAGCTCCAAACCCATACTGAAGGGCATAAGGGCAGTTGTACTGGCAGGGCCAGGGACCGCGGCCAGGCATTCAGAGTCCTGCATTACCAGCACTTATGCCTGGTGCGTGGCCTGGACTAGTATCTTAGTACGATAGTTAATACCTCGTCTGATTGCCCCCACCCCTATTTGCGATGCTAGGGTGCGGAAGAGCCCAGTGCCCCTCAGTATGGACACATGGCACCCCTGGGAGAGCTCCAAACTCATACTGAAGGGCATAAGGGTGGGAGTACTGACAGGGCCAGAGACCATAGCAGGGCATTCTCTGAGTACTGGGTTACCAGCCCTTATGCCTGTTGCGTGGCCTGGACTAGTATCTTAGTATGATAGTTAATACCCCGTCTGATTGCCCACAGCCCTATTTGGGATGCCATGGGTGTGGAAAAGCCTAGTGCCCTTCGGTATTGGCACATGGCACTCCTGGAAGAGCTCCAAACCCATACTGAAGGTCATAAGGGCGGTTGTACTGGCAGGGCCAGGGACCGCGGCCAGGCATTCAAAGAGTTCTGCGTTACCAGCACTTATGCCTGGTGCGTGGCCTGGACTAGTATCTTAGTATGATAGTTAATAGCCCGTCTGATTGCCCTCACCCCTATTTGGGATGCCAATGGTGTGGAAAAGCCTAGTGCCCCTCTGTATTGGCAAATGGCACTCCTGGAAGAGCTCTAATAGCTAAAGGGTTACTTGCAGAGTCCTCAGCTGTGAAGGTCATTTCTGTCGCTTGATTTAGTCAAAGTTGCTGATGAGCTCACCTTACAGTGGAAATATTCTGGGATTTGTAGTCAGACACAGCAGCAGACTGACAGACACCAGGCAAGATGTCTCCACACCCTTACAGGAACAACAACGCTAACACCCCAACAAAAGACTCAGGACTACCCTCTTCATGTATCCTCTTCCCTCCCACCACAAAGTTTCTATTTAAATTACTGAGGTGTGTGAACTTTTTTCTGAATTCTTAATCTTTTGGAACTAGCGTTGGGCAAACTCAAACTGCCAAGGTCTGGTTAGTACCAAACTTTGCGGGTTCGGGTTCCTAAACCCGAACACCAACTTCAGCCAGAAGTTTGTGTTTGAGTACATTGTTCGTCCCCGAAAAACAGCCCATCAACCCAGCTTACCTATGCAGAGTGTGCAGCAGGAAGCACTATAACTCACCTGAGCCCCGATCTGGTCCCTGGTCTGTGGTTAGCATTCCTGTCCGTGGCCACAGAAAGATGAGTGAGGACATTGCTAGTGCCAGTATTTCCAGCTGCTCTAAATCTCCCTCCTGCTCTAATTCTACCTCTTCAGATGTGGGGATCACAATATTGTTTTTATAGCTGAAGGGTTACTTGCATAGTCCTTATGCGGCTTGATTTAGACAAAGTTGCTGATGAGCTCACATTTTACAGTGGAACTATTCTGGGATTTGTAGTCAGAAACTGCAGCAGACTAACAGACACCAGGCTGGATGTCTCCATACCTATACAGGACCAACAATGCTGACACCCCAACAAAAGACTCGGGACTACCCTCTCCATGTAACCTCTTCCCTCCCACCCTTTGGAGACCCCTGCCTCAATAACAAAGTTCATATCTAACTTACTGAGGTGCGTAAACTTGCAGAATATGCAGCAGGAAGCACTCTAACTCACCTGAGCCCCGATCCAGTCCCTCAACTGTGGTCAGTGTTCCTGTCAAATGGGCTATGGCCAGGGACACAGAAAAATGAGTGAGGACACTGCTAGTGCCAGTTCTGTCAGCTGCTCTTAATCTCCCTCCTGCTCTAATTCTACCTCTTCAGATGAGGGGATCACAATATTGTTCTAATAACTGAAGGGTTACTTGCAGAGTCTTCTTCTGTGGCTTGATTTAGCCAAACCTGCTGACTAGTTCACCTTTTACAGTGGAAATATTCTGGGATTAGTAGTCAGCAACTGCAGCAGACACCAGACAAGACATCTCCACACCTATACCGGGACTACAACGCTGACACCCTAACAAAAGAAGGATCACAAACAGTCACTATTGAGCTTTGTGGAATGTGCTCTTTAGAGAATTGCTTAAGCCAGATTGTTTGCTTGTCTGAATAGGTGGGTTTTAAGGGCATGTTTAAAAGCTTTGAGGGTTGGGGAGTGGAGGATTGGGTGGGGGAAGGCCTTCCAGATGATTGAAGTAGCATGTGAGAAGTCCTGGAGGTGGGCATGAGAGGAAGTGACCAGGGTAGAGGACAGGAGACGGTCATCATTAAATTGGGGGTTGCGTCTAGGTTGATATTGTTGGATTAGAGATGAGATGTAGGGAGGGGCCTGGTTGGAGAGAGCTTTGTAGGTGAGAGTTAGCATTTTGTACAGGATTCGCTGTGGGACTGGCAGCCAGTGTAGGGATTGGCAGAGAGGAGCAGAGCTGGAGGAGCGAGAGGAGAGATGGATGAGGAGAGCAGCAGAGCTCAGGATAGATTGGAGGGGTGCCAGTCTGTTAGTTGGGAATCCACAAAGAAGGAAGTTGCAGTAATCCAGTCGGGATATGACCAGGGCATGCACTAACATTTTAGTGGTGTCAGGTGAGAGGAAGGGACAGATGTGGGAGATGTTTTTAAGAGCTTTTTAGGGAGTGAATATGAGAGGGCGGGGGCCAGAATGAGTTGCAGTTATTGTATAATTGTTGACAGAGATAGACATGTTAGAGAGAGGAGGGAAGTTAGATGGTGGAAAAATGACCAGTTCTGTCTTGTCCATGTTTAGCTTAAAGCAGACCTTCACCCTGAATAAGAGTCTATCTTATATGTTTCCCTCACCCCCTACATACAGATTGCTCACATTAATAATCATCCTACCTGCACCTATTGCGTATTTTTAACCTTTTAACATCAAAGATAGCGGCCTGTGGAATCTCAAGCTGCCTGCAGACAGGAAGTGTCTTCTGACTGTGCCGCTTTGCATTGTGGGATTGCTGTCCTTTTCCTGACCCCAGCTCATCAGAATGTTAGGGTTGTGTTAAAATGGCCTTGTGTTAAATGCATTGCGTTAACTGCCTTGCAGCTGTTTCTTCATTCATGTCATGTCGCTACCTTAAACCAGACCTTTAGACTAATTTTATAAAAAGTCCAAACCCTTAAAAAACGATTCCCCAGCATCTAAAATTAATATAGGCTTTTAGTCACTTACTTATTTTTCTTTCCCATGCTGGGCTTCAACTCTGTTCAGGACTCTAGGATACGGGCGCCAGCATCTTGCCTCAGAAGCATCACATACAGAGGAAAGGAGAGGAGGGAAAAGTACAGGGGACGAGATTATAGCTGTGCAGAGCTGGGGTCAGGAAAAGGAGAGCAATCCCATAATGCAGAGTGACACAGTCAGAAGACACTTCCTGTCTGCAGGCAGCCTGAGATTCCACAGGCCACCATCTTGGATGTTTAAGGACTCAGAAAATGCATTAGGTGCAGGCAGGGTGATTTTTAATGTGAGCAATCTGTATGTACAGGGTGAGAAAAACATATAAGATAGGCTTTTATTCAGGGGGAAGGTCCGGATTAATGTGGGCAATCTGTATGTACAGGGTGGGAAAAACATATAAGATAGGCTTTTATTCAGGGGGAAGGTCCGGATTAATGTGAGCAATCTGTATGTACAGGGTGGGGGAAACATATAAGATAGACTCTTATTCGGGGTGAAGGTCCGGATTAATGTGGGCAATCTGTATGTACAGGGTGGGGGAAACATATAAGACAGGCTCTTATTCATGGTGAAGGTCCGGATTAATGTGGGCAATCTGTATGTACAGGGTGGAGGAAACATATAACACAGGCTCTTATTCATGGTGAAGGTCCGGATTAATGTGGGCAATCTGTATGTACAGGATGGAGGAAACATATAAGATAGGCTCTTATTCAGGGTGAAGGTCCGGATTAATGTGGGCAATCTGTATGTACAGGGTGGAGGAAACATATAAGATAGGCTCTTATTCACGGTGAAGGTCTGGATTAATGTGAGCAATCTGTATGTACAGGGTGGGGGAAACATATAAGATAGGCTCTTATTCAAGGTGAAGGTCCGCTTTAAGATAAAAAGACAATGAAAGTCAATGGCAGCGTTTACTACAGTGTAGAAAGGAGTAAACCGTTTGTAACTTTTCTTAGGAGTAAAAAAGTGCCATTGACTTTCATTGTTTTCTTAGCTGGTGATTCAGCAACAGTGACTTTCTCAGGCTTTTTTCTCATGAATTGAATTTTTTACTACCATGAGAATTTTTTTCTACCTTTATTGAATCGAGGCCAATGCATTCAAATATTTCCCCACTCGCAAAGCCTCGTTCTTAAGAAAACTAAACAGCACCTAATGATGATGCCGCTTAGTGGTCGTCTTCTCCAACAAAACCTCCAGATTGACAAGTGGTAATGAAGCAGCGATTTCCACCACTGAGCAGCACATTCACTATAAATCATTTATGACATCTTAAGGTCGCCAAAGCACAATAAAGGAGTGAGGAGTCCGCGCCGTATTGATCTGCTAGAATTCTTTGTATCTTTGATTTAGCTGGACTCCCAGCACTCACATTACCAATGCACTGTTGGAAGGAACAGTAAAATAAATTACTGAGCCGCTGTAAAAAAAAAAAAAAAGTTTTCTAAAAAGACTGGGAACAGCTATAAAAAGAAGATTTTAGATATAGTTGTAATGCCGGCCATACAGATACAGTAGTCCTGCTGCGGGAGGAATGTAGTTGTGGTCCTCACCTGGGTTAGGGCATTGCTGGCATCCAAACTGGAATGAAGCGTGAATAGGAGTCTGGGCTGCTTTAAAGTGGAACAAAACTCACTGAACTTGGGAAATACATTTGGCCAAAGCACCTTTCAATACTCCAATTGTAGGGTGTAGAACTAGAAATGGATATTTTTGCTTTTTGAATTGCCATGGGACACTTTATTATTGTTGTCCTGTCTGTAAGATCTCAGATGACCAGTCATTGCATAGTTGTGGCAATGACATCATTGCCCATACCCCCCAACTGTCCCGATTTTCCTGGGACCGATTCTTCATCTGTGGTCCCGCGTCCCGCTGGATGAGTTGTCCCGCTCTGTCATGTCCCACGCCGTCGCCTGGATGGTTGCCGCCAGGGGCGTAGCGTGGGGGGGCAGCCTACCTGTGCGCCAGATTTGGCAGTAAATGTACTTACCTTCACCAAGCTGGGCAGCACGATCGTCGTCCGCCGCCTCCTCCTGCAGAGCGATGCTCTTGCTCCGACAGCACTAGTCGATCAGAGCAGGGAGAGACTGAGCAGGCCGGCAGGATGAGCGCCGAGCAGAGCAGGGAGAGAGTGAGCAGGCCGGCAGGGTGAGTGCCGAGCAGAGCAGGGAGAGAGTGAGCAGGCCGGCAGGGTGAGTGCCAAGCAGAGCAGGGAGAGAGTAAGCAGGCCAGCAGGGTGATTGCCGAGCAGAGCAGGGAGAGAGTGAGCAGGCTGGCAGGGTGAGCGCCGAGCAGAGCAGGGAGATAGTGAGCAGGCCGGCAGGGTGAGCGCCGAGCAGAGCAGGGAGAGAGTGAGCAGGCCGGCAGGGTGAGTGCCGAGCAGAGCAGGGAGAGAGTGAGCAGGCCAGCAGGGTGAGTGCCGAGCAGAGCAGGGAGAGAGTGAGCAGGTCGGCAGGGTGAGCGCCGAGCAGAGCAGGGAGAGAGTGAGCAGGCTGGCAGGGTGAGTGCTGAGCAGAGCAGGGAGAGAGTAAGCAGGCCGGCAGGGTGAGCGCCGTGTAGAGCAGGGAGAGAGTAAGCAGGCCAGCAGGGTGAGTGCCGAGCAGAGCAGGGAGAGACTGAGCAGGCCGGCAGGGTGAGCGCCGAGCAGAGCAGGGAGAGACTGAGCAGGCCGGCAGGGTGAGCGCCGAGCAGAGCAGGGAGAGACTGAGCAAGCCGGCAGGGTGAGTGCCGAGCAGAGCAAGGAGAGAGTAAGCAGGCCGGCAGGGTGAGCGCCGAGCAGAGCAGGGAGAGAGTGAGCAGGCCGGCAGGGTGAGTGCCGAGCAGAGCAGGGAGAGAGTGAGCAGGCCGGCAGGGTGAGCGCCGAGCAGAGCAGGGAGAGAGTGAGCAGGCCGGCAGGGTGAGTGCCGAGCAGAGCAGGGAGAGAGTGAGCAGGCCGGCAGGGTGAGCGCAGAGCAGAGCAGGGAGAGAGTGAGCAGGCCGGCAGGGTGAGTGCCGAGCAGAGCAGGGAGAGAGTAAGCAGGCCGGCAGGGTGAGCGCCGAGCAGAGCAGGGAGAGAGTAAGCAGGCCGGCAGGGTGAGTGCCGAGCAGAGCAGGGAGAGACTGAGCAGGCCGGCAGGGTGAGCGCCGAGCAGAGCAGGGAGAGAGTGAGCAGGCCGGCAGGGTGAGTGCCGAGCAGAGCAGGGAGAGAGTGAGCAGGCCGGCAGGGTGAGTGCCGAGCAGAGCAGGGAGAGAATGTGAAGGCTGGCAGGGTGTGCGCCGAGCAGATCACCTTTCCTGCTCTCAGTCACTGCGTGGGCAGGCAGGGGGCTGGCTCCTCGCACTCCTGACATCGCCCTCGTTGCTCTCCACTTTGAAGGGGGCTCTTCAGCATCTGATCTGAGGTGTGATTTATTTATGATTTATTAAAAAAAAAACATATCTATGGAGCATCCTCCTGTGTAAAACCCCCAACTGGCCCCTTTCCCAGAGCCCACACATTACACACTATGCCATTAGATGGGACACATTCTAAACAACCCGGGCATGTCCCCAGCTATAGGCGAGCAGGGATGTGGCCGCAGTGTAATGTGGTGTGGACTCTGGGAAAGGGGTCATTGGGGGTGTTTACACAGGGGGGCATCCCCATTGGGGGGGGTCACACAGGGGCATCCCAAATTGGGGGAGTTTACACAGGGGGCATCCCAAATTGGGGGAGTTTACACAGGGGGAATCCCAACTTGGGATGCCCCACTGGGTTTTGTTCCCTGCATCGGGGCAGCAAAATGGGATGCCCCCCTGTCTGAATCCCCCGTTTGGCCTTTTTCCCAGACTCCACACCCCATTACACTGCGCCCACATCCCTGCTCGCCTTTAGTTGGGGCCTGTGTTGGCTATTCAGAATGCGTCCCATCTAAAGGCATAGTAGGGATGTGGCTGCAGTGTAATGTGGTTTGGGCTCTGGGAAAAGGGCCAGTTGGGGGTTTCACACAGTAGAGGAAACCCAATTTGGCATGCACCTGGAGTAGGGAACAAATCCCAATTAGGGATGCCCCACTGTAAAACCCTCCCTATTGGCCCTTTTCCCAGAGCCCACACCACATTACCCTGCAGCTGCATCCCTACTATGCCTTTAGATGGGACGCATTCTGAATAGCCAGCACAGGCACGTCCCCAACTAAAGGCGAGCAGGGATGCAGCTGCAGTGTAATCTGATGTGGGCTCTGGGAAAAAGGCCAGTCGGGGGTATTTCACACAGTGGGGCTTCCCAATTTGGGAGGCCCCATTAGGTTTTGTTCCCTACTCCAGGGGCATCCCAAATTGTGATCCTCCACTGTGTGAAACCCCCCATCTGGCCCTTTTCCCAATGCCCAAACCACATTATACTGCAGCTGCATCCCTACTATGCCTTTAGCTGGGACGCATTCTGAATAACCAGTGTGGGCACATCCCAAACTAAAGGCGAGCAGGGATGCGGCTGCAGTGTAATCTGATGTGCGCTCTGGGAAAAACACCAATTGGTGCTATTTCATCCTACTCTTCCCAGTCCTATGGCACATGCGTGCACTATTGTTCAAGTAGAGTTGTTTGCTGTGCATATGTAATGCTTGGCAAATGGCTCTGTTTACATGCAAAGCCCCAGCAATCAGGAGCTCAGCGGGCATGCTCCCCCCGCCTATCTTTTTGTGTAATGGGGCATGTTTTGCACAGCGGGTCATCCCAGTCTGGGATATCCCGCGGGGAAGGCCAGTGGCCAGCCCTGGAATCTTTTGGGTGTCAGGGCCATGCCACTAGGGTTTTGCTCCTCTTTAGAGAGGAACAACACCCCCACTCACTGACTGCAACGAGGGATGCCCTATTTAATTCTTAGGTGGTGTTTCCCTTTAAGGGTGTGGATGAGGGCGTGGCTAAGGGTGTGGTTGGGGGTGTGGCTGGGCGTGGCTTCTTGTGTCCCTCTTTACAGCTTTCAAAAGTTGGGAGGTATGCCATTGCCACACACAACAATGGCAGTCTATGGAGGAGGCGGTGCTTTACAGCTAAAACAGGCGCCATTATCTGGGATTAGAAGGAAGTAGGGCCAGTGAAAATTGGCAAAAGGTGCTCTTCATGGGGAGGACAATTCAGGGGATGCTAGTTAAAAATGTGGGTTTCGGTCTGCTTTAAGCCTGCAAATGCTCCATGGTAGTGCTGCATGCTACCTACAATATAGCTGTGGTTGTTGTAGCACATGTACAACAGTTATCTGTACCCGCTGGATTGTGTTCTCCAAGGAAAAGGTGAGTATCACACTAATCCAGAGATAACTGATGGCATAGAAACATAGAAGTTTGACAGCAGAAAGAGACCACATCAGAGGAGTAGCCAGACTTTCTGGCACCTGGGGCAAAGATTTGAAATGGCGCCCCCACCTGTGCTTAGGCCCCTCTGCGGCACCCCTCTCACCTGCTGTACCCGGGGCAAGTGTCCCCCCTAGCTACGCCCCTCGACCACATGGTCTATCTAGCCTGCCTTTATGTATGTTCTCTTTATCTTAGGATCACTATGTGCTTATCCCAGGTATGTTTAAATTCACACTGCTGTTTTTTCAACTACCTCTGCTACTAATAATATTATTAATTTTAATAATAATTATTAATTATTAATAAAAATAATATTTTCTAACATTGCTGAAGATTTTCCCACCCACTGGTTTCAGGTTGTGCCTCCTTGCTCTATCAATAAGTTTCTTCTTAAAAACCTCAACATCCTGAAACACAAAACCCAGTGAACTTGTGAAATACATTAGGCCAAAAACCCTGCCAATACTCCCATCTTAGGCTGTACAACTAGAAATAGATATTTTTGCTTTATGAATCGTCCTGGAACACTGTTTTTTTTTTGCTGTACCTCTCTGTAAGATGGCAGAAAATCAGTCATTACATTGGTGTGGCAAGGACATCATTGCCACACACAACAGTGTCAATAAATGGAGGAGGCGGAGCTTTACAGCTAAAACAAGGGCTATTATCTGGGATTAGAGTAAAGCAGCAGGAGCAGTGAACATTGGTAAAGGGTCCTATTAATGGGGGGAACAATTCAGGCAATGCTAGTTAAAAATGTGGGTTTTGATCCGCTTTAATCCTTTCACATATTCAAAGGTCTTGATTGACCATAGAGAGACCCAGGAGAATTCCTGGTCGTACCATATCCTTTCCCTAGTCTCCATTCCAGCCCCTTTGCATATGCTCCCACTGTAGCCTGCAGCTAAGAAACCCCAGCCTATGTTCAACTTTGATGCTTTAGCATTCCTAACACATTATCTACCCCTACATTCAGAGCCGGATTATGAGGAGGGTGCAAACAGTGTGCACCCTGGGGCCCCCACCACTTGCCCTGCAAAGGGAGCCTCCACCAACCTTTGGGTTATGGTCTGGTCCAGGAGACTTTTCAGTCTTTGGCTTAACGGTCCCCGGGGTCAGCGACAAAGCTATTGATAGCAGTGGGGGCGTGCCTGGACAATCCTTTTTTTGTTTTTGCAAACTTGCAGCCAAAGCCACCACAGGGCAGGACAGAGATCTAGAGCAACTAAGCTGCCTTCAGCAACTCTACAGTGATGGGTGCAGAGCTGTCACTGCACATAAGCCACCAAGCACAGCCGCTGGCAGCTCAATGCAGGGAACTGTTTTCTGCTGAACCAGCCGGGTGACTACACTACCCCCCACCCAGAATGGCAAAGCAGGAGTTCCCGAGCAGCACACACCCGCACAAGAGTGGCATAAGGGACTCGATCTGACGTTCCAGAAAGTAGGCAGGTGTCAGACAACCACCAATCAGTCGGGAAAAAATTCTGTATACGGGGCCTCCACCAGATTTTGTGCCCATGGGCATCCACACTTAATCCAGCCCTGCCTAAAGTGCTAAAGCATTAGTGCCATAGATTTGGCCACATCCACCCTGCACACCCGACCTGTTCCTGCAATTCTTTAGCCTCAGCCTTGGACAATGCACTAGTAGACTGAATAGGAAGGACACTGCCTGGGGCCCAGTGGGGATTTCACATACTGGCCATGAGCTAGCAGAAAGCTGTAAAATCCTGGGCTGAAATGTGGCCGCAGTCTGCCACTGATCTCAAAAAGGCGTGGGGTCCCCCCTATGCATCAAAACCAGTCCGGGCACCAGCTATGGCAGACCAGAGCTCAGAAGCCAAGCGGTCCCTGGACCTACAAGCTACCTGCGTGCATAGCCCTCAGTGGCCGCAGGCTCGTTTTCTGTCTCCTCGGCTCCCCTGATGCAAGTAATGGGGCTGAGGATTAGCTGCAAATCACCCATTTTCTGCAAGTGACTTGCCAGCACCTCGTGCCTTGTGAACTGATATAGGGTCTCTAACATTTCGGCGCAGAAATCAAAGGCTGTGTCCTGCACCAGTCTGCCACTTGCTGTCACTGACATCCAGAAATGCAGTCACGCACCCAGTGTCCGTCGATTTCTCTGGCTTCTGATAGCTGGGCTAGCAGAGAAGAGGTATTTGTGATGTCACAGCTCACTCTCACTGTAATAGACCCTCCCTGCCGTGGTGAGCTCAGCTGTCAGAAGCCCATCCGGGGCTTTGGATGCTGCAGAAACCGACATGGGACATCAGCTCTGGATCAGGGACAGAGATAAGCTTATTTTCTTAATTTTTTGGAGCGATTTCAGTAAAAGTTCGATTTGGACAAATCTGAATTTTTGGGGGAAATCACCCAAACCAAACTTTTAAAAAGTTTGCTCATCTCTATTCATGAGCAGGCTCCACAATGCACAAAGCTGAACATAAAACAGAACAATCTTCTAGGATCAATGACTGATGTTGATAATTGATGTAAACTAATACAAGAACGGTCATCTAGATTCTCTTATAGTAAACACATAATGGTCCCCATTGAGTAAATTTATGGTCAGAAACTGCTCCTTGACTTCTGAAGTTTTAACTGAAACAAGTGGATTAAACAGCACATAACCTTGGTGAGAGGGGTCCAAATTAATCCATGATGCATGTGACTTAACATTCCCCCACTATAGGGCCAGTAAGCAGGGTATGGGGCACCAATCGTCCCTGTGATCAAGGAGGAGGGGGGGGGGGGAGCCTGAAGACATAACCAATAACAGCATTGTAGAAATATACCAATATTTTCTTGGGCAGGCTAGTGAATCCTCTAGTGCAAAAATAATAGTCTTTGGTGAGATTTCTTCAGGGAGCCTTCGTTTATTTTTATCCCATTTAAGATTTTCTTATATGAAGCTTTCAGAAATGTGGTTTCCTTGACCCTTTGTATCTTCATGTCACTGATATATATTTGCGGAGAAGCACTTGGGAAAGTTTGTTATCATCTCCATTGACTTGTTTACCCCACAAACTCCAAGCTCAGCAACCATGTTTCTGTACACCTCCTCATAACTGTGGTAACTGTGATGACAACAGCAAAGTGTTGGGGGTAAATCGGACCCCGATAAGTCTATATGGCCTGTCTCGCCCAACCTCGTATCGTTCTTCCTTAGCAACCGGTTAGAGAATCACGTGATTGAATCAATAGGGACATACACAGCAGGACAGTTCAAAACATGACTCTGCTTTATTCAAAACCAGCTTGCATAAGCAGCTTTTTATGCAAAATGTCACACAAAAAAGAAGCCTCCACCATTGTGACGTAACTAAAAACCTTCACACAGAAGGCAATAAATCTTACGGTTCCTACGTGAGCAATTATCCTATAAGTCTGCTGATAACGGAGTTCAATGGATTCTCGTGACCTACAGCTAGATAAATCACTGAGAGAAGGCTATTCCTACACACTAAAATGCCTGTTGGCTTTATGCCCAGAACTTACATATCACATGTATATCTATATAGTTTAATATCAGGGTATAGAATATGAGAATATTTTTCCTTTTACAAATTTTTTATTAAAGTTTATGCACAATAGACAGCTTACAGATGTTCACATGCTATTGCAATGTATAACATAGGCTTTGCAAACAGACTCAATGTTAAACAGTATATATATCCTCTCAATAAAGTACTACAAATACTATCTTCCATCTGAGTGTGTTTGAGCTATAACCCAAACTGATGACAGAGCATATAGCTGTAATTTAGCTTATCTAATTGCTTATTAAATCTTCTGAAGTGAACATTAGTTTTAACTTTCATTTGAATCTAGGTAGCTGTCTTTGCCGTAAGCAAACATTTAGATTCAAGTTTAAAAGGAACGTAATCAACCAGGATTAAGAAGAGACAGTAGGATAGTGGGGTGAGGGAGAATTCGTAGCAGAGAGATAGGGGGGGTTGGGGGAAGGTGAGGGTCTGGGGCCTATATCCAGAATAATATGAGAATATTTTTAACATGGCCGCCATTAGGCTAAGCATTTCACCCTTCAGCAAAGTCCACTGAGAAGATACAGTCATTAGTATACTGCTGTATGCAAAATCCAAGAAACCCTTTAGCCTAATTTCCGTTGTGATCCAGGTCTAACACTGCATCTGACATACAGTTTTTACAGATCAGTCAAAATAAACAGCAACCAAAAAAAAACTCCAATTGTCAGCCATAACTATGGAGAATTGGGGTGTGCATTTCAGCAGTCTTGTCCCAAGATCCCCATAGACAGGTGGATGGAAGAGTGACAAGTTTCCTGGAAGCACAATTAACTAAAGTGACAAGGTCATTGACCTGATTACATGCCGGTTGAATGCTCAAAAGACATAAAGGACATTCGCTGCGCCTAAGGAATGCAGATGGAGACAAGTTCCAGCCATAATACTTAACTTCTGCCCCAAGTAATGGTTTAACCATAATTACTGTGTAGGGATGTAATTTCTGATGGTCGGTGGCATAGGTCTTTTTTTCATTCTTTTCAACATGTTAACAAGGATGACAGTAAAACAGCATTCAATAATATAAGATGCACATTCACTGCATTGGAATTTACTTAAAGTGGACCAACACCCAGGGTGGATCGGCCCGGGAATCTATAAGATTCCCGGGCCGATCAGATCCCTCCCCACGGGGCATCCGAAATCGGGATGTCCCGCGGGGTGAAACCCCCCAGGACGCCCACAAACCTTACCTTAACCCCGTTCCAACGGCGCATTCGCGGGCCGCGGCTGCGTCTCGCGCTTCCCTCTAGCAGGGAGCACCCGTGCCGGCCATTTGTGAATGGCCGGCGCGGGCGCGCTCCCTGTTAGAAGGAAGCACGAGACGCGTCCTCCAGCGCTCAGAGCCGCTGTGGTTGGACGCCGCTTATACGTGCATACCGCAGCAGCTCTGAGCTCTCTGATTGAACGAGCGCCCGCGTGGGGAGGTGAGTGTTTACGGGCATTCTGGGGGGTTTCACACAGCGGGGCACCCCCGATCGGGGTGCCCCACTGAAGTGGACCAAAACCCAGCATAGTCAAAATCCTGGGTGTTGGTCCACTTTAAAGTGGACCTTCAGCCTCATTTAATGAAAAGCCCAAACCCTTAAAAAACTATTCCCCAGCATCTAAAATTAATATATTTAATGTTTTTAATCAGTTACTTTTTATTCTTTCCCCCAACTGCAACTCTGTTCAGCACACCAAGATACAGGCGCCGCCATCTTGGCTCAGTAGCATCACATACTGAGGAGAGGAGCAGGGTCAAAAGTGCAGGGGGCGGGGTTATAGCTGTGCTTTGCATAGACAGAGCAGAACTGGGGTTAAGAAAAGGACAGCAATCCCAGAATGCAGAGCCGCACAGTCAGAGGACACTTCCTGTTTGCATATAGCCTGAAACACCATGAGCCGCCATCTTGGATGTTTAAAGGCTGATAAAATGCAGTAGATGCAGGTGGGATGATTTTTAATGTGGGCAATCTGTATGTACAGGGTGTTGGAAACATAAAAGACAGGCTCTTATTCAGGGTGAAGGTCCGGATTAATGTGAGCAATCTGTATGTACAGGATGGGGGAAACATATAAGATAGGCTCTTATTCAGGGTGAAGGTCCGGTTTAATGTGGGCAATCTGTATGTACGGGATGTTGGGGAACATATAAGATGGGTTCTTATTCAGGTTGAAGGTCCGGATAAATGTGGGCAATCTGTATGTACAGGGTGTGGGGAACATATAAGATATGCTCTTATTCAGGGTGAAGGTCCGGATTAATGTGAGCAATCTGTATGTACAGGGTGTGGGGAACATATAAGATATGCTCTTATTCAGGGTGAAGGTCCGGTTTAAGGTCCCTTTTATCATTCAGTCCTGGGCAGGGCCGGATTAAGTGAGTGGACGCCCCTGGGCAGAAAATCTGGGGCCCCTGATGTATCTTTTTCCATTAAAACAAATGTCCATTGTCTTCATAACCTCCCACCCTTCCTTCCATCCTCTGGCACTGAGGGGGTTACAAAAAAAAACAGCCATGATTCAGCCGTTCCCAAGTCTTAGGCCATGAACACAGCCATCGCAAAGTGGCAACCCCTGCTCTGTGCGCAGCCCCATCCTTACAAGAGTGCTCAGGTGCGTGCACAGTGTGGGGAGCGATGCCAATCTGTGCGGTCACTGTCAACAGTGCTGAATATTCAATAGATGTAAGGCTTTTTTTTCCAACCCCCCATCGTAGCACCCGGGTGGGGGGTATGAAGACACTGGACATCCGATTTAATAGTCCAACCAAGTTACATAACAAAAAAGAATGCTTGCCTTTGCTTGTGCACTAAACGGATCAAATCCAGTCCCCTGTGCCATCCTAAAAATAGAAACATAGAAGGTGGATGGCAGAAGGAGACCATACGCTCCATCTAGTCTGCCCTTATGTGTATACTGTATGTTCTCTTTATCTTATGTGTATACTGTATGTTCTCTGTATCTTATGTGTATACTGTATGTTCTCTTTATCTTATGTGTATACTGTATGTTCTCTGTATCTTATGTGTATACTGTATGTTCTCTTTATCTTATGTGTATACTGTATGTTCTCTGTATCTTATGTGTATACTGTATGTTCTCTGTATCTTATGTATATACTGTATGTTCTCTGTATCTTATGTGTAAACTGTATGTTCTCTATATCTTATGTGTATACTGTATGTTCTCTTTATCTTATGTGTATACTGTATGTTCTCTATATCTTATGTGTATACTGTATGTTCTCTTTATCTTATGTGTATACTGTATGTTCTCTTTATCTTATGTGTAAACTGTATGTTCTCTGTATCTTATGTGTAAACTGTATGTTCTCTATATCTTATGTGTATACTGTATGTTCTCTGTATCTTATGTGTATAATGTATGTTCTCTGTATCTTGTGTGTTTACTGTATGTTCTCTTTATCTTATGTGTATACTGTATGTTCTCTTTATCTTATGTATATACTGTATGTTCTCTGTATCTTATGTGTATAATGTATGTTCTCTTTATCTTATGTGTATACTGTATGTCCTCTCCTCTTCATCTTAGGAGGCTTATCCCAGGCATGTTTAAATTCAGTGACAATTGATTTTTCAACTACCTCTGCTGGAAGTTTGTTCCCAGCATCTACTACTCTTTCTGTAAAACAACATTTTCTAACATTGCTCCTGATCTTCCCCCCGACTAGCTTCAGGTTGTGTCCCCTTGTTCTATCATTAAGTTTCTACTTAAAAACACTTCCCTCCTGAACCTTATTCAATCATGTCACATATATAAAGCTCTCCATCATGTCCCATCTCTCCTTTCTTTCCTCCAGAGTGTACAAATTAAGTCTCTTTAAGTCTCTCCTGAAGTTTAAGTCCTTCCACCATTTTTGTTGCCTGCATTTAGACATGTTCTATTAGAATAATGTCTTTTTGCAGGTAAGGTCTCCAGAACTGCACACAGTATTCTAGCTGTGGCCTCTCCAGGGCTCTATACCGCGACATCACAACCTCCCTCTTCCTACTGGTGATGCCTCGAGCTATGCAGCCGAGCATCTTGCTTGCTTTCCCCACTGCCTGGCTACACTGTCCACTCATCTTGCAGCTATCAGTAATCAGTATCCCTAAATCTCTCTCCTCCGAGGTCCTGGCTAACACAGTACTGCCCATACGGTGGTCAGAGCAGGGATTCCTTCTACCCAAGTGCAGGATTTTACATTTAGAGACATTAAACTCTAGTTTCCACAGTTCTGACCATCTATCCAGTAAAGCTAAATCAATTTCCATGTTGCAGACACCTCCAGGAATATCCACCCTATTACTAACCTTTGTATCATCAGCAAGCAGGCAAACTTTTCCTACCAAGCCTTCTCCTATGTCACTTACAAATATATTAAAAAGAATGGGGCCCGGAGTGCGCATGCGCGCAGAGCCATGATGGATGCCTAATCCAGCGGCTCTGCAGACAACTGAGCATCCCGGCCCCCTCTGCCTGCGTGACCCGGCGGTTTTCGGCCCTGGAGGGTCGCATACATCTGGGGACCTTACCCCCCAACTTCCAGGCAGTTCTGAGCCGGTGAATAGTGGGCCCGGTGGGAGACAAGCGTGGTCAGAAAGTCGGCCCTGGCACCATCTTGATTCTGCAGACCGCAGTTCCCTTCCTCACGCTGCGGTCCTGCCTGAGAAGCGTCTGTGTACACCCGCCCTCCCACACTGGTGCGCCTCATCTCCCCTCACCGCAAGCCCTCTGCCATTCTAATAGTCCCCAGTCGGGAGAGATCACCCCCACACCCAGCAGGGAGTTCCAGGCTGTACACAGCCCCTAGAGGGCCAGCACAGCCCTTCCTAATACCACTCACACTGCTGAGACCCATCTTACCTCATAGCAAGTCCTCAGCCAAGCAAGGGGACCCCAGACAAGAGGATTCACCCCCACGCTCAGCAGCAAGCTCCAAGCTGTACACAGCTCTTAAAGGGCCATCGCAGCCTTTCTTATCATCTACCATACTGCGGTGCCCTATCTTCCCCCATTACAAACCCTCTGCCCAACAAGGAGGCTTCAGTCAGGAGGATTCACCCTCCCCACTCGGCAGCAATCTCCAGACAGATCACAGTTCTTAAAGGGCCAGCGCAGCCCTTTCCGTTACCTGCCTAGTGTGGCCCGGGATCAGTCTGATTTGTTCAGAAACACGCCCCACACCTAGCACACCTCATTTGACCCCTTTGACGTGCCTGTCGAGGTTTTGCCATCTGCATCGTAGCCAGATCAGCCAGTCCCTGCAATGTCTGATCCTAATGCTTCCCAGAGCGACCCGCATAATACGTCAGATCTTCTTCCAGAGGATGAATCCTGGATGGATGAATCCCTGTATGGCTCACCTCCCAAATCGCAACCTCCCCCCTCTCTGCAGATATTAAGGAACTGGGTCAAAAGGTTGGGGACCTAGAACATCAAGCAACGACCCAGACAGCCGATATGTCCACGCTAAGGGATGATATGGAGTTACTGCGCGAGGAAAATCTGATATTACTGCATAAGCTCGAGGATGTCGAAAATAGATCCAGACGAGCCAATATTAGGAACAGAGGTGTTCCGGAGACCGTCTTGGACCGGCAATCAACAGTTACAGCTTTGTTTCAGGAGCTCGTTCCATCACTTCCAATTGAGAGGCTGGAATTTGATCGAATTCATAGGGCCCTGCAGAAGAAAAGGGCAGACGGCCTTCCTTGTGATGTCCTTGTCAAGCTGCATTTCTTCCGCACCAAAGAACAACTTATGGCTGCGGCGCTCGGACAGGACACCTTGAAATTTGAAACCAGCCCTGCAAATCCTACAATCCCATGGAATCAGATATAAGTGGGGATTTCCCTTTAAGATTTCTTTTTCCTACAAGGACACTCACTTTGAGGCCTCCTCATCTCAGGAACTTGATCGGGTGCTTGCTTCGGTGAACCTTCAGCCTCACAGTGCTGCCCAGGTTGCCCCTCCACAAAAGAAGAGAGCGCTCTCCTTTTCGCCAGCTTCCAAGGACAAGCGTGAACCGCGGAGAAGCTCCCCGATGCCCGGGAAATCATCAGCAGCTCTGATCCACAGATTTGGTAAGCCAGCGGCGGGGGAGGGCTGAGGGGTAGGTAACCCTGTGCTTTTTCTTCTAGGGGTCTTACCCCTCACCTTCCTTAGGCTGCGGCTGGAAGGGTTTGTCATTTAATTGGTATGGGGGTCATTTATGATGTGACGGAAAAGAGTTTCCATCTCTTTCCTTCACATCTTTAAAGTTTGTTATATTGTTTGTTTGGTTAATTTAATGCTTAGAGTTGAATAAGCTTGTCTGCTCCGCGTTTTTCACCTCCCCCCATTGCAAATGTTTCTAGGAGGCCGATTCAGTAATAGCGCCAGGTAGTGACAGATGAGCGACTGTAGCAGTATTTTCACAGCGCCCTCTAGTAGTCGCTGTGCTTGGCCGTTGTTCGGTTGTTGACAGCGACTCAGTCGGTGTGCAGTAATGTTGAATATTGGGTGAAGAGTCGCTATTTGACAGGTTCCGCGCTGTATGGGAGCGCATGATAGCGAATGGCCATAGCGACCAGCTCCCACCATATTCATTAACAAATCACGCTCAAAAAATTCTCGCGCTGTGAAATGCATGTTTAAACCCCAGAGCGCTGGCGGCGATGGGCTAAAAGTAGTTTTTTAACCCCCAAACAACCATATTTTTTGAAACCAAAAAAAAAACAAGTTTCTAAAAACATTTTGTAATATGAATACATTAATATCAGACCTTTAATATCAATTCTGCACAATTTTTTTTTTTATTTTTTTACACCTTAAAAAAAAATATCTAACATTGCAGAAGTGGTCACAGAATTTTTCACATTTAAAAAAAAAAAAAAAAACATTAATAACAATTAATTATGAATATTTAAAGATTGTTCCATTGAAATGCATTGAAGAGCGCCAGGTAGCGAGAGGTCATACCTGTCGCTGTTCAAGGTCGGACGCTGGCGCTGTGGGCTGAGGCTGGAATAATGATGAATGAGTGGCTATCTGGCGCTATGTCAGTCGCTAAGCAGGATCGGCTTGATAAATGTGTGATTGTGGTGGGGAGCCGGCGTTCTCGTGGCGGTGACCGACGTTACCGGTCGCTCACCAGTCGCTACCTGGCGCTATCCCTTGTTAAATAAGGGCCTAGGCCTCACACGATGTTAGAAACGCTCTGGTCTAATGTTGATGTACTTTTTTGGGGGGGGGGTCGGGCGCTCATGTGTCGGTTGCGCGCTCACTCCCGGCTCCCCTTCTCACTGATTTTCCAGTGGGAACGGAAGCACTAAAATCTTGCCCCCACAGAGGGGATAGTGGTTTGTTGTCTAAGTGATGGGGTCCCACACTGGTAACCCCGTCACTTCGGTACATTATTCCCTAAGGGACATAATAATACGCCGCCTTGGCGGGAATCTAAAATTTGGAAGGTGTTTTCTCCTTCATTGTGAGCTGTTTATATTCTGTATTGTTATCCTTATTTCTCTTTTATTCTTTCCCTGCCCTTCTTTGTCCTTCTCCTGGGTTCCTGAGCCTACTCGTGTGATGGTCCTAAGATTGGGTGATGATGGCGATTAGATTAATCTCCTTGAATGTGCAGGGTCTGAATGCCCCCAGGAGAGAGTAAAAGCCTTCAGGCAAATGAGGTCACTCCGCGCTGACATTGTATGTCTCCAAGAAACGCATTATACTAAAAACGGTACCCCTACATTTCTCAGTGCAGACTACACTTTTGTTTTATTTAGCCTCCGCGTGCACCAAGCAGTGTCCTAATCACCTTCAAGCGTTTGACTTCCTTCTCCCTGGAGCATGCGGTACGCGACTCCCTGGGCCTATACCTAATTTTAGTGGGCACAATTCAGGATCAACCAGTAACGATTGCAACCTACTATGCTCCTAATCAAAACAAAAATGCATTCCTGGAGGAGTTCTTCAAGAAACTCCATCAAGTAGAGAAAGGGTTCCTCATTGTAGCTGGGGACTCTAACCAGACCCTACACCCTACTCTGGATAGGCAATCGGACGATAGATCTTCTCCGGCGGCCAGGGAATAGACCCTCTTGGAAAGCATTTCAGGCATTATTAGGTCAGCATCACCTGATCACCTGACGCTTGGAGGGAGTTTAATCCAACCAAACGGGATTTTACCCACTACTCGTGTCCCCACAAGGTGTCCATAAGGATCGACCACATTTTCATGCATCAATCCTCCCTCCCCCAGCTTTCTCAAGTGAGCATTATCCCAATAGCCTGGTCTGACCACGACCTGGTATCTGTTGACCTTTTGACCCTTACCCAGAGAAGCCCCCAGAAGTCTTGGAAGCTATACGAGCCAATGTTGGCCGATGAGGCCCTCCTTGAGCGGGTCTGCACGGGGATTCAAGAGTTTTTACGAATTAATAAAGGCTCAGTGACCTCAAATGTCCCACTCTGGGAGGCGCACAAAGTTGTGATCAGAGGGCTATTAATGCAGGAATCTGCCAGGCGTAAAGCGTTCTACAAAGAAAAACTCTTGGCGCTAACTGACGCGTTCCAATTGGCCTCGACCAACTTCAAAAACCGGCCCTCCAAACAGAATAGGATTCGACTTAACCAGGCAGCTAGCCAGCTCAATCTGAGTCTATCTGACGAGGCTGCCCGCCAATTGAACAAATCTAAGTTCCATTGGTACCGTACGAGTAATAAGCCCAACACTCCTCTTGCAAAAAGACTTAGGGGGATCGCACTGAGACCAAAACCGGTGCGCATTAGGACAGCTGAGGGCCCCCTTTCTAGCAACCCAGAAAAGGTGGTGGCTACCTTTTCCAAACACCTGGAGGGGTTATATAAACTCAAATCGGGTTTAAATATAAGCAAAGCAGAGGAACTGTTCGGCCAACTTAATTTGCCCCCTCTTCCCCCAGGCGCTAAGGAGCACATTGATAGGCTCGTTTAGGCTGATGAGGTGCAGGAGGCCATATCATCTTTAAAGGTTGGTAAGAAGGCAGGACCTGATGCTTCACAACGCTTTATTATAAAAAGTTTAGCCAGATATTAGCCCCACATTTGACGATAGCTTTTAATGCTCTGAGGGAGGGAGCCGCCTGGAGTTCTGACTCACTCACAGCAGCTGTAAGTATGATTCCCAAACCTAACACTGATGACACGGTATGGTCTAACTATAGGCCTATCTCTCTGTTGAATGTTGATGTTAAAATTCTGGCAAAGGTACTGGCCGCACGGCTTAACGGGTTTATTAATGTGCTCATTTCCTAGGAACAAGTGGGTTTCATGCCCCAGTGTCAGGCTGGTGACAACATTAGGAAAATCGCCAACCTTTTATATCGCTCCAGGGTGGAAGGTTATCATACCATGCTGTTGGCGCTAGATGTACGCAAAGCGTTCGACACCTTGGCGTGGGACTACTTGCAATTCACCCTCAATAAATGGGGCTTGGGTCCGTCTTTCCTGAATTGGATTTCCTCCCTTTATGCCAACCCGGGGGCGTACGTCAGGTATTCGGGGTATTCCTCTGACCGATTAATTCTGGGTAGGGGCACAAGACAGGGCTGTCCCCTCTCCCCCCTCCTCTTTGCCTTAGCCATTGAGCCTCTTGCCAGACTTATTCAGGCAAATAGTAGTATTTCAAGTATCGAGGTGGAGGGATATGAGCATAAAATATCACTGTTTGCTGACGATATTCTATTAGTGATCAAGGACCCGGTCATTTCCCTCCTGAGCCTTTTCAAAAATATTGATTCTTTTTCGAGGCTTTCGGGCCTGCAAATTAATTCTGTCAAGTCTCAGGCCCTTAATACCCCTACCCGATAGAGTTCTGAGTACTGTCAAGCCTCCTTTGACTTTCATTGGCGGGCCAGGCATATTAAATACCTAGGGATACAGCTGGTATCCGATTACAACTCTCTTTACGGGAAAACTAACCTAATATGTTCAAGACCTTGAGGTCCCTGTTAGGTAACTGGGTCAAACTGAATCTTTCTTGGCTTGGTAGGATTGCTGTAGCGAAAATTGCGTGGCTCCCCAAATTAGTTTATTTTTTCCGGGTGCTGGCGATTTCCGTCCCGGCCTCTGCTCTGAAACACCTCCAATCTGACCTAAACAAATTTATCTGGGGGGGGGGGGGGCGTAGACCGCGAGTTGACCATGGAACACTTTACAGAGCTAAATAGAAAGGTGGCTTGGGAGTCCCTAATCTCGCACGCTATTACAGCGCTTGTCAAATTCCCCAACTGACAGTCCTGCACAGGGGAAGCGATAGACCTTTGTGGGTGGACATTGAGGAGTCGTATTGTTCCCCAATTTCTATATCTAATTTGCTATGCTCCCCCCCGCGGTCTGTAGGAAAATCTCCAATCCCGTACTTAATCACTCTCTTAGAATTTGGAGGGCTAATAAGAAGAGGGGGAAACTTGCCTCGCCGCATTGCCCACTACTCTCATTTTTGGGCAATCCGGAATTTACCCCAGGCTTTTCGGATCCTGCGGCGTTCGAGTGGTGGAAGATTCAAAATCTGACCAGAATTCAGAATCTCTTTTCGCGTCAAAACCCGCTCTCCTTTGACGAATTGATATCCTCCTATGACCCCCCCGGGAAAGATTTTCTTCGCTTCTTACAAATCAACCACTATGGCAGGTCTAAGTGCAAGTCAGGCGCTCCACTCCTTCCTCTGATGACATTTGTCTGTCTAGAACAGCCTATGGGTAAAGGGGTGATCGCATTGGCCTATAAACTGCTATCTGAATCGGAAGGGGTGAGACCTCCGAAACATGCGGCAAACTGGAGTGACGACCTTAATCTGACCCTATCGGATGGGGACTGGAGGGCGGTCTGGAGACACACTTTCTCAGGTTATCTAAATGTTGGTGCTCAGGAGGTCAACACCAAGGTCCTTCTCCGGTGGTACCTCATTCCGGAAAGAATACACAAATTCTGCCCCTCCTATCCGCGGGATTGCTTCAGAGGCTGCAGGGTCCCCGGTACTTACTTGCACACCTGGTGGGAGTGCAGGATAGTGAAACAATTTTGGATCAAAGTCCTCTATGTTATTAACAAGGCCACCGGGCTAAAGCTGGGCCTATCCCCTCAGCTGTCCCCCTGACTGCACAAGAATCCAGTTTGAGGACATTTCACGTTGAGCATTATTTATCACATGTATTCATTGATTTTTTATTTGGGAAATTGCTAGCGCGGGCCTGTATACCAATAGTTCCACTGTTGTTATATCACTTTATTATTAAGAATCCAGTTTGACCTTATAAGACACATTACTACGGCAGCCAAATTGATTATTGCCAATCATGGAAGAAACCAGTCATTCCCAGGAGAAGCCTTATCACCCAGGTTAAAGAAGTCATGCTGTTCGAGAAGATGGCGGCCACCTTAAAGGAGGATTTTAACTCCTTTCTATCCACCTGGGAAGGATGGATTACTCACTTTCATCCGGGGGGTCTCAACTGTGTTCTCCTTACAATCTAGTACCCCGCCTTGTTTCCCCTCATGATACGAACGGAGGCTCGGAACCCACCTTTTACCCTTCTTCTTTTCTCCCCCTTTCTTTCCCTCTACTTCACACCTTTCATTCTTTCCCTAAGCTTTTCTTTTGATGATGCTTGAGAAATGTTCTTTTTACCTTTTATGGATAATTTTTGTCAGTGTTCTGTTCACGATAGTCGTATTCTTCTGTACGATAGCTAATTATTGGCTCTTTTGTATGACCTTTGGCGCAGTATGGAAAATGTCCTGACTGTAGTCCTACGCTGTTTTTTCTCTGTTTTTATTTTAATAAAAACTATAATTGAAGAAAAAAAAGAATAGGGCCCAGGACAGAACCTTGTGGCACACCACTTGTAACTGCTCGCCATTAACCACAACTCTCTGATACCGATCCTTCGGCCAACTGGAAATCCACTGAACTACCCAGGGATTGAGTCCTAACTTCAATAACTTATCTATGAGATCTTTATGTGGTACATAAAGGTACATAATGTGGTACATCTTTATGTGGTACATGGTCAAAGGCTTTGCTAAAATCCAGATAGGTGATATCCACAGCACCACCTTCATCTAACACTTTAGTGACATTGTCAAAGAAATCAATAAGATTGGTCCGACATGATCGGCCCTCAGTAAAGCTGGGCTGTTTTGGGTCCAACAGGTCATTTATTTTTAGATAGGAAATTATCTGAAAGAGTGTTTCAATAAATTTGACCAGTATAGATGTTAAACTAACTGGCCTGTAATTACCTTGCTGTATCGCTTCCAGGCAGCCACTGTGATAAACAGGCCACCCCCATGTCATCTGTCAGAGAGATGCTGTCACGCCCATTCCATTCACTGTGATAGAGGGGCATGCTGGGGTTTTGCCAGTATGTAGAAAGAGGGGCCTCCACCATACTTAATCCGGCCCTGGCTGTACATTTGTGCTTTGTGCAGTGTGTGTGTAGACCGTGCCCACCACCAAAAAAAATACAACATACCTGTATCTCCTAGGTAGGTAGGTTATGTTAGGAAGGTAGGTGGGTGGGCAGACAGGCATATTGGTGAGAAGATAGATAGATAGATAGATAGATAGATAGATAGATAGATAGATAGATAGATAAGTGAGCAATTAGGTGGGTAGGCAGGTAGAAAGATGGGTAGGTAGGTGGGGAAGTGAGGTAGACGGGTGAGCAGGCTAGATAGGCAGATGGACAGATAGGGGGTAGTCAGAGGATCATGTGGGAATTTATAGGAACAGATAGGAATTCCTATTAGATAGGAATTCAGTATAGGTAGGCAGGTGGGTGGGTAGACATGTAGATACATAGATCAGTAGGTAGGTGGGTAGACAGACATGTAGATAGACAGGTCAGTGGGTAGGTGGGTTTGTAAGTAGGCAGGTATATAGTTGGATAAGTAGATGACTAGGTAGGAAGGTGGGTACTTAGGCAGATAGGTGATTAGGTAGGGAGGTGAGAGGGCAGGTAGCAAAGTTGGTGGAAGGTCAGGTAGGGAAGTGGGCAAGTGGGAAGGCAGGTAGGTGGGTGGGCAACTGCCACTTCCTAGGTGGGTATATTTGTGGGTGGGTCAGTAGGCAGGTAGGTGGGTAGGTAAATATGTAGGTGACTAACATTACTGCTGGTCCTAGTACTGCTCAGAGTACACTGTACACTTCAAAGAGCCAGATCTCCTGACCTAGGGGGGCTAATGACCCACTGGGGAGCACCTTTAGGTATAGACTTCTACAAAGCCATGTGGCTCACGGTCAACTGGACCAAGCAGCGGCACTGCAAATTCCCAGTACCGTTGCTAGCAGGTTCCGGGGTGCTGCATTTCAGAGTGCTGGATCTCCAGACCTGGGGGGGGGGGGGTAATGACCCACTGGTGTTGATGGGAAGAATCTCAGGTATAAACCCCTACAAGGGCATGTGGATCTGGGCTGATGGTACCCCAACCATAGCCGCCCAGTCAAAAATGACTACTGGTCGATCATGTTCATCAGATTTACCAGAGTAATTCCCCCACCTCTGCATAACCTCCCCATCATCTGAACTGGCCACCAATGGCTAAAGAATGCTTTTGTATACATCTGTGTGTTAGGTTATGTGCAGGGGCCTCTGGTGATTGTCGGAAACCATGTGGGGCTGTAAGCTGATAGTAAGGAAAAGCAGAGGTATGTTGGGGGGCACCATCTTGCAATCTCGCACAGGGTGCCTTCCATGCTAAGGTTGTCCCTGATCCCAAATACAGGTCAAACTGCTCCTTGGGGGAAAGGTGAATGGTAAGGTGCGCTGGAAAAGGTGAGTTTATTGCTGCAGCCTAATGGTAAGGGGACACTCCTTACAGGTAATTTAATCAGTTTGCCAGACAGAGCCTGACACCAATCTTCACTGGGAGAATTGGCCACAAAAGATCAATGCCTACGAATTGGAACCTCAGTGGCCCTGGGCAGGTCTTGCACCCCTGGGCCGCGGCGGGGTGTTTCCTAACTTTTCTTTGTATTTTTACATAACAGGGAATATATGAATATAACCCTTTATTATAAGCTGTGCCTGTGATGCCCAGCGGGACACCAGCCTTCTGTAAGCAGGCAACCCCCAATCTCCACCGCAGCTTCTGCCAATAGTCAAGCCCCCGTTTGCCGGGACGCTAGGAACGCCTCACCAGACACGGTTGCCCCCAGGTCTTAATAGGCGCAAAGTATGTCTGCTTACGGTGAAGGTAGATGAACCATGAGGGTATCCCATGGTTATAGCCGAGGTCATACACGGGAAGACAGTCTGGAAGGTGCGTCAAAGTACAGGGATAAGACAGGTGCGTAGTCAGGGGTAGCCGAAGGGTCAAGCTGGGAGGTCAGAGATCGCGGGGTATCCAAAGGGGCAGGCAGGTTCGAGGTCAGACAAAGCAAAGGTCGGTACAGGCAGCGGATGGGAATGGTCGATCAAGCCGGGTCGGAAACAGATTATCACTCATGAAATCACACCCTAATCACCAGAGACTATCACTGGGCTGACTCCAAATTTATTGGGGAATTGACCAATGGCCACCCTGGGGGGATGTGTATGTGCTGATTGGTGCAATGTGATTGGCGTAACTTGCAACACTGTGAGTGATTGGAGACACTATCCAGGAGCTGGTCAGTCTTGGCAGCAAGATTCCCCTGATTCCCATCAGGTGTGAAGGACGCTGCGCCGCCTGCCACTTGCAGCGCAGCGCCTCCTAGTCGCATTTGCATATTTGCCCCTTTTAGATTTGTGTATTGAAGGTCAGCAACAAGTAGCACCACATGCAACTACGACGTTAAATTAGTAGTCAGTGCTGCATCCTCTCCAGGTGGTTTTGGCCATCCCAAGTAAGAGCAAATCAAAACACAATATCCTTCTCTGAATAAGCTAAGTAATTTAATTGTAGATCTTCTTGCTACGGCCGTTCATCCTACTTAATGCTATACAGGATATTGTTATGCTTTTGTTTGCTTTATTTTTACATTTTCTCCTTTAATGACGCAAACTAAATTGGAAAAAAGATGATTGCCTCTGAAAATAGCAAAACGATGCCACTAGTTATCCCAAATGTCATTAAAAACAATTTTATTGCTTGGCCCAATTCAATTTGTGGAAATAATACCCCTTAAAATGTACAGTCAGGGGAGGATTATGAAAACAGGTTGTCAAAATGAAATATTGATCATTTGCATATTGAGGTGGAAAATAACCGGTGACTTCACTATCAAGTCCTAATTAACTTGCAAAATAACATGACCCCCATAAGCCAGAGTCGAGCTGGCACACGCTTGATAAGTACGGAACCCACCAGCCCCATTTCACGCTGTTTAATACAATTATATCAGTCGCGGAATGATCATTCTGTTTATGTTCAGTGAGTGGGACGGTGGGTAATGATCCTGAAACATTTTCATTAATGTCATGGAAAAAAAACAGAACATACTGTTGCAGTGACTATAATTTGTAGGTCCTTTCTAAACTTTTTAAGACAGATGCTAAATTACAGTTCTCTAACATTCCTTGCTTCCACTCGTAATGGTGTCACAAGCACCTTGTAAAAAGCATCACAGGTCAAAAATTGCATCCACAAAATGTATCCTTTAATAGGTCGTATCCAGAGGGTTCCATAAAAAGAGCAGTGAGGTATTGAAGAACAGTATGTTACAATGGAGGTGCAATGTCCTCAGTTAGGTCTGCCATAGACAACCCTGTTGCCTTGCACTGCTGTGATCTCATTTAAAAGACCATATTGTCAGTTTGTCAGTGTATGTGCTGTTTTAGCTCTGCCCTGTGAGGTTTGTCTGCTCTGTTGCCAACTCATGCTACATATAGTACCACGCCATGTTGCTGATCCATGTCTTACCTGACCATTTCCAGTGCCAAGTCTTGTAGTCAACTAGTGCCGCAATATGACCTGCTATCAAATTGTGCCAAATCTGACCACACCCAAGCCTGAATGTTGATTTTTTACCAGATCTGACCACATTTAGAGTCAAGCCCACTATCAGCTTATTGTGCTACATCTGACCATGTCTGCTCTACCGCTACTGGCCATTGTCCCACGTCAAACCCCCAGCCAATTCTGTTTCCGTAGTCAGGAATCTTGGTCACTAGCTGTCAGGGCCTAGTTGGTGGCTGTTGTTTATGCTGCTTTCTTTCCTTGTCTGCTCTTTCCTTGCTGCTCTGTTGCCAACCCATGCTACATATAGTACCGCGCCATGTCGCTGATCCATGTCTTGCCTGACCATTTCCAGTGCCAAGTCTTGTCATCGACTAGTGCCACATTAAACCACGTCCAGCCTCCAGGACCTTGCTATCAAATCGTGCCAAGTCTGACCACACCCCAGGGCCAAGCCTGAATGTTGATTTTTTACCAGGTCTGACCACATTTAGAGTCCCAGTATCAACTTACTGTGCTACATCTGACCATGACTTGTCTACTGCTTCTGGCCATTGTCCCACATCAAACCCCCAGCCAATTCTGTTTCCGTAGCCAGGAATCTTGGTCAGTAGCTGTCAGGGCCTAGTTAGTGGCTGTTGCTCATCCTTGTCCACACAGGATGAACAACAGTTATCTAAAATTCCTACTGGCATACTGACTCCCTCCGGGGCACCCCGATGTTCCCGGTCCAAAGGTGCATGCATGAGCGATCCCCACTATCCGCTTAAAAAGACGCATGCCTGTGTCAGGCATTTGTGAATGGCCAGCACGGGCATGTTCCCTGTTAAAGGGTAGCGGGGGATGCGGCCACCAGGGCGCCCAGATTCACTCACATTAGACAAGCTCCAAAACGAAGTGGCTTGAGCAGATTTGAGTGGCCACGCATGCGTGGTAGGTCCGGGAAGAGGTGGGTTCATTCAGGTGACCTGGGGGGTTTCACACATCGGAGCACCCCCAATCTGGGTACCCGGGGGCAAGGACCAAAACCCAGTATTGTCAAAATCCTGGGCTTTGGTCCACTTTAAACTGTGCCAGATATAAGGGAATGGATGATGGGGGGTTCACCAGTTGAAGGGAGCAGCCAGCAGGCACGTCAAGGCAATTAATTCAATCAGCATTTGTTGTTGGCCATTAAAATACATGCCAACAAATGCTGATTGTATGAGAGCCAGAACATTAGAATTATACTTTATACCTGTTGTGGTATGTGGTTAAATATAATGGTGCTTTGATTGGACAGCACAGCTTATTTTCACATGATATATTTCTATAGTGAACCTTTGCACATTGCACTTTTGCACAATCCTTTGCACAATTTTTTTTTTTTTATTTATGTATTTTTTTTACTTTTTTTGTATGCATTTGGAGTATGCTAATATTGGATTTATTGATTATAGATGAAATATTGAATTTTCTCCCCACCATCTACGCATCCCTTATGTTTGTCTGTCTGGTATGTTATCTGTTTTATGTTTTTTAGTGTTTTTAATATGTTATGTCATGTGGATCTTTAATGAATACATTTTGATACTGGCTTTTTGATTTAGATTGGTGTGCCTCCCTTTTCGTTTGTTTGGATACTGATGTATGGCTCATATAGCATTGGGAGTGGCACCCGCTTTACATATAACTCTTTGAATATTGGGCGTGCATGCCATTTTTTATGCTTTGCAAATTAGAGTGGGGATCAAGGTCAATTACTGTGTAAACGGGGGGTATTCCATACAGGGGAATCCCTGTGACCATATTGCGAGGACCAAAACGGGGGGGGGGGGGGGGGTTAAAAGACCAGATTTGGACAGCTTCATGGTTTTTTTATTTAATAAAATGAGAGCTGTTTGAGATTTACACAATTTTTGTTTGAATCAAATTGAATGATCAAGATGTAGAGCAACGTTCACTACTAACAACCAAAACTCTATGATGGCCCCAGAATGGCCGTACTACACACCAAGGAAACTCTACATGCCATGTCTTGAAAAATGTCTATTTTAGGAAGATCTATTATATATATATATATTGCACATACAAAAATGAATTCGTTATTTGAAACCAGGATCAACTGGTGAAAATATTGCATTGACTGCTTAAAAATCCTGGAGAACCATCAAGTATGCATTATCTTTAAACAAACCATCAAAGGTCAGTGAGAATGACATTTTCAAACTCTTAGGTTCCCCCCCCCAAAAAGTGATGCCCATTTACGAAACAATCTTAGCTACTAAGCAAGGAAGAGTCATACTGCCATAGAGACAGTGGTCTATAACTGTTATTAGTGACCTTTGCTATAATAAGTGGATTAGCTGGAAGGCTTATCTATACAGTGCTCAGTGAAGCATAAAATATGCATCTAGCAGATTATATATTTACACTTGCAAAAACAAAAAGGTAAACGTCTGTGGCTGGTTCCGGGCTTAATAGTACAGTAGAAAGTAATGTATTATAAGAGGCCCTTCTAGGTTGGGAATAAAAAACAAGACACCCGCCAGCCCACACAGACTTGATACCATGGAGTCCTACATGCTTCAGACCTCCAGTTAGGCACTGTTGACTCCAGCACTAACAAGCGTGCCTCTCTAACAGTTCTCATCATCCCACGTTGTATTATTTGCGTGGGATGCAGTCATATGAAGCTCCCCCTGCTACAAATCAATGAGGAATCCAGCAGTAGTAACTCTTAGCGTGGCTGGGTAGGACGTTTGCTAAGCATTGCCACCTGGTCAATATTTTTTTAACTTTACTGGGCACTGGCCTGGTGGTGTCGGTATTTGTTTTTTTTTTTTACTGGTAATTGAGGATGGGTAAAGCATAGCCGCAATTACAGTTACCAGTAAGAATACAAGTCCATTGGCCAATAAAGTGAAAAAAAAAAAATACCGGTCACGTGGCAACCCTAATCAGAGCCAAAGGTTCAAGTGCCAACATTGCTCAGTGTGCATATGCCCTGGGGATTCCTTTGGTGGCATCTTCCATTAAAATGTGAATGGCAAGATGGCGAGCTACTGAATTTCACTGTTCACTTAATCCACTTCACAGCAATAGAGGTGGCCACTGAGGCAGTACCTGGGACGCCTCCTCAATTGCTTTGAATAGAGTGGACGGAGATGAGGACAGGGCAAAATCCATGAGACCCCTATACCAGTTCACAAGGATTAGGGCAGGTAGTAGCTGCAGGTGGTAAGTCACCTGCAGCTAGCGGATGACTTGCCATTAACCCCAGCCCCCCCATTACCTGCCTCCCCAAAGATCCTGTTCTACAAACCCCCATAGCTGATCTTTGGACTGGTAATGCTGGGTAGGAGGGACATCACGCAATTCTTTTGGGATTTTTTAAGGGCTTTTAACCCTTAAAATTCCAAAAAAATTGGGTCCCCCCCGGGAAGAGGCACCCCACACCAATTGTTTTTTAATTTAACCCTTGATACTGTTGATAGTAGTTGTACTGTATTTGTAAATGTTATAAAGTGCTCTATAAAGTGCTCAGTTTGGGGGGGTCTCCTGGACATGAATGTCTACTGATACATAGGTGGTACAGTTGTAATTAGAAGAAATGGGGATTTCACATGCAATGTGGTTATCTTTAATAAAACACGTTTGATTTAAAATAAAGGAGACAATTTTCTCCAAAAATACTTTTTATTTATTTTTAGTTTTTTTTACTCAAAAACATTTTAAAAAACAGCAAAAAAAAAAAAATTCCTGGAAATTCCTACAAAAATCACGGTTAAACATAGCACAAATGGTGAAAAATGACCTGTCAACAGAGGGTGACAACATTTCAAGTAGGCTGGCAATTAAAAGGGTTAAAAGTAGCTATGCATGTTGGGTATTATTCTGCTCAGGGGACCTTGCTTGTTTTTTCTTGTTTGCATATTAATATTTTAGGAAAAGGTGTTTTTTATTCTGCTTGTTTATACATTTTCTTAAGGGAAACCCTGTGCAACCTAAGAATTCTTTGAGGGATTACTTCCAGAAAGGTGAGCCCACTACAACAAGCTGGGTACCTTTAGAAAGCTTAACATACTTTCAGGGAATATATGCTTTATAGAGGGTATTCCAAATGTAAAGAGTTGTTTTGGTAGAAAAAGCGCAAGGTGCGCACTTTGTCTGCAGAGCTGAAATTTTCAAGTAAAATTATTAATACGCAAATGCTTTACTTTGGGGTGTTTGGCAACTCTTTTCTTGACAGTAGCTATGCATGTTGAGTATTGTTCTGTTCGGCTGATGTTGCTTTTTCAGATTTTATGTTTTTTTCTTGTTTGTATAAAGTTTTTTAGGAAAATGTGGCTTTGATTCTGCTTTTTTATCCTTTTTTTTTGGGAAACCCTGTGCAACCAAAGAATTTAATGAGGGATTGCTTCCAGGAAACTGCACCCACGTCAACAAGCCTGGATTGCCTAGAAAGCTTGAGGCATGTACTTACAGAGAATATTTAGTTTGTGGAGGGTATTTCAAATGTAAAGGGTTGTTTTTTTAATGAAAAACTACAAGGAGTGCATAGTAGTTGTATTTTATCTGAACATCTCTTAAAGCGCTGTTTCAGTTTGGGGGGGGGTCTCCTGGGCAGGAAAGGGTGTCTACCAATACATATGTGGTACCACTGTAACCGGGAGATTTTATTGACAAACGTACATTTTTTATTACAAAAAGACACTACAAATTGTAAAAAATTGTTTTTTTTGCGCGTATTTCACCCAACAGTATTGAGAATACACCTAGAAAATGACAAACAAGAAATTTCATGTTAAAGTCCAGACTGTTAATAAACAATATATAATTTTCCTGGGAAATCCCTTCAAAAATCCCAGTTGAACATGTGGAGCGCAAAATTTAAAAAAATGGTCTGACAAAGGGTGGCAAAATCTCCAGGTAGGCTGGCAGCGAAAGGGTTAAGGAGGCATCACCACGGCAGGAATTTACAATTTTTTAAATTTTTTTTTAACAAATTCAGTTTTATTTGCAGCAATCCGAATTGCCATGGAGAGTCATGCATATAAGCACTGCTTCTTGTAATATTGTTGGTTAGAGATGAGTGAACTGATTCTTCCAAATGCAGGTAAGTGACTGATACTCGCCTCCTCAGTGCAGTGAGTGTCCCATGCCATCCTGCATGCCGAATCCCCATCAGTCCTGAAGCTAGCAGTGCGACCAGCTTCCCCCGCTTTCCTCCTGCAGCAGGGGAGGAGCCAGCCATGCTGTCAGTGCTCGCTGCCAACCAACCGCCACTAGACCCGAGCAACGAAGGAGCCTATATAAAGTAAGATCATTAACCAGCACTAGAACGAGGATGGAGGTGACCTTTTTTTAACAGGGATTTGTTAAAAATTCAGTTTGGATGAACCCGATTCTTTGGGGGAAATTTGGCAAATTGTTCAAATCTAGTGTTGGTTCTGGTTTCACTAAGATACTGAATTTGTTAATTTTCTTGATCTAATGTAAAGCCAATTATTTAGGCTTATAATAAAATAAATATAATATAATAAAATAAAATATAATAATAATAATAATAATAATAAGTCAAATCCTGCTTACAAGACAATCGGCTGACCACAATTAATATATTGGCACAATATCGTGCTGTCAGTGCCCACCGCTAACTATCCACCAATAGACCTGAGCAATGTAGGAACCAACGGAAAGTAAGATCATTACCCAGCACTGGAACAAGAAAGGAGGTGGCCTTTTTTTTTTAAACAGGGATTCGTTAAAAAATAAAATTCAGATTAACCCAATTTTTTGGGGGAAAAATTGGCAAATTGTTCAAATCTAGTGTTTGGTTCCAGTTTCACTAAGATACTGAATTTGTTAATTTTCTTCATTACTAATGTAAAGCCAATTATTTTGACTTAAATTAAAAAAAGATTAGTAAGTCAAATCTTCTGACCTCTGACATTCTCCGCAAATAATATATAGGCACAATATCGTGCTGTCAGTGCCCACCGCCAACTACCCACCAATAGACCCGAGCAATGTAGGAACCAACGGAAAGTAAGATCATTACCCAGCACTGGAACAAGAAAGGAGGTGGCCTTTTTTTTTAAACAGGGATTCGTTAAAAATTAAATTCAGATTAACCCAATTTTTTGGGGGAAAAATTTGCAAATCTAGTGTTTGGGTCAGTAAGATACTGAATTTGTTAATTTTCTTCATTACTAATGTAAAGCCAATTATTTTGACTTAAATTAAAAAAAGCTTAGTAAGTCAAATCCTGCCTACAAGACAATCATCTGACCTCTGACATTCTCCACAAATAATATATAGGCACAATATCGTGCTGTCAGTGCCCACCGCCAACTACCCACCAATAGACCCGAGCAATGGAGGAACCTACGGAAAGTAAGATCATCACCCAGCACTGGAACGAGGAAGGAGGTGACCTTTTTTTTAACAGAGATTCGTTAAAAATTCAATTCAGATGAACCCGATTTTTGGGAGGAAATTCGGCAAATTGTTCAAATCTAGTGTTGGTTCTAGTTTCACTAAGATAGTGAATTTGTTACTTTTCTTGATTGCTAATGTAAAGCCAATTATTTTGACCTATAATAAAAAAAAAGCTTCAGTAAGTCAAATCCTGCTTACAAGACAATCAGCTGACCTCTGACTTTCTCCACAAATAATATATAGGCACAATATCGTGCTGTCAGTGCCCACCGCCAGCTCCCCGCCACTAGACCTGAGCAACAGAGGAGCCAACGGAAAGTAAGATCATCACCCAGCACTGGAATGAGGAAGGAGTTGACCTTTTTTTTTAACAGGGATTTGTTAAAATTCAATTCAGTTGAGCCCGATTTTTGGGGGAAAATTTGGCAAATTGTTCAAATCTATTGTTGGTTCCAGTTTCACTAAGATACTGAATTTGTTAATTTTCTTGATTACTAATGTAAAGCCAATTATTTTGACTTATGATAAATAAAGCTTCAGTAAGTCAAATCCTGCTTACAAGACAATCAGCTGACCTTTGACATTCTCCACAAATAATATATAGACACAATATCATGCTGTCAGTGCCCACCGCCAACTCCCTGCCAATAGACCTGAGCAATGGTAGAACCGACGGAAAGTATGATCATCACCCAGCACTGGAACGAGAAAGGAGGTGGCCTTTTTTTTTTAACAGGGATTCGTTAAAAAATTCAATTCAGATGAACCCGATTTTTTGGGGAAAGTTTGGCAAATTGTTCAAATCTAGTGTTATTTCCTAAGATAGGGAATTTGTTAATTTTCTTGATTACCAATGTAAAGCCAATTATATTGACTTAGAAATAAGTAAAATCCTGCTTACTCGCTTACCAGCTGACCTCGGACATTCTCCACAAATAATATATAGGCACAATATAGTTTTTATTTTTAATTAAAAACACAGTTGGCCAAATTTGACAAAAAAATCTGTTTTTTTAAAATTAAAATCATACTTTGTGAAGAGGGGACTAGGCCGTGCACCGCCCCCACCCCACATCACAGGAACTATGGCACGCCTCTCCATTGAAGTGAATGAAAAGGAGTTTGCCGTTGTTCCTGTGATGAGGGGGCAGGGTGCTCCGTAGCCCCCTCTTCACAGTGGTGTCATGGCAGAGGAGGAGGGAGCGGCACCCAGGGTCAGGGCCGTATTTGGTGCTCATGCTGCCCTAGGCACTTCAAAAGCTGGTTTCCCCCTTTTGTTAGATAACGTTGAGCAGGCCCGGCTCCTGATGTATGCGGACCTTTGGGCGATAGAGTATCAGTGGGCCCTTTGTGGTGTGGTATGACTCCATACATGGTGATAAAGTTGCATGTATGGAAAATACTGCTAAAGAATGAAAAGAAAAAAATAATAGAAGTAATGAGAGAGAGTAATAAGGAACATAAGAATAGAAGGAATGAGAAAAAAAGTGTAAACAGAAAAGAAAAAAAGTCACAAAAAAAAAAAATAGATGGAACGAAATAAAAAATAAATGCGTAGAAACAAAGAACGAAAGCACAAAATAAATGACAGAAACTAAGAAAGAGAATAAATGCATGACAGAAACAAAGCAAAAATAAATGAAAAGAGAGGAAAAAAACATGTAAGACAGAGAGAAGGGATGAAAGGAAAAAAGACCTGGAAGGAAAGAAATAATAGAACGATGTAATGGCAGTAATGTCAGCACCCCCCTTGCAGGTTGCCACCCTAGGCACAGGCCTAGGTTTGCCTAATGGCAAATACAGCCCTGCCCAGGTCGGGTCTCGGATTGGGTGATCTGGTACGTTGGTTAACACAGGACTAGTGATAGCCTGCTCTAGATGAAAGGGAAGTATAGTGTTTTTTCATTTTTGAGTAACTAATGAATCCAGCAGAATTATGATTGAATGAACTCCTCAACTTAATGTCAACAGCAACACTTATCAATAAACTTAACGGCCCCGTTGGGCAACATTTATGTTTGATCAAAGTTGTAACTTTATTGTTCACTTGATAAATACATTACAAGTAACTGTAAGGGAAAAATGTTATTGCAAAAACTCTAAAGTATCCACCACAGGGGTTGCCATTAAAAATGTTACAGAACCCATTTGCACATCTCCTGACCCTTTGTGATTGGGAAGAAGAAATGTGCAACACAGGGCTGTCTACTACAGGAGCATTAATGTTAGTCTTGTAAATGACTTCGGCATCATCTTAAGAAGTTGAAATATGCAGTTCCAAGCAGAATTTTAATGGGCTCTTCAGTTCTCATGCGGAGATCGCAAGTGTCATCTTCGGCAAGGTCATTTTAAACTTTGGGTATGGAATACATAAATGACTGTCATGGAAGTTTGAGCTGCCCCAGGGAAGCGTTAACCTACAGAGGACTCTTTCAATTTAATATTTTTTTTTCACTTTAACATTTATGATTAAACATACTTGTGATATCCTGATTTTTATAACTGCAATTTAACTTTTCATTTTATCTTGGCAATGGAAATACAATATTTAAGCAGCATCTTTTTCTTCTAGTGTATATATAGAACTCATTTATAAGAGTACATTAAAGAGAGTTTTATTAGAAAGAGCATAAAGAGCAACATTTGCTTCTTTTAGTCAAATACAATTTTCCTTTTTGTCTATACCCTCTGTAGAGATGGAAAAATTATATTTAAGGGGGGTGTCTTTTAAAAGCACTAGCATTTAATATAATTGATGATTGATGATTATATACCACAAAGTTCGGGTTCGTACTGAACTTTGCGAATTTGGGTTTTATTCATCAAGGGATAGTGCCAGGTAGCACCTCGTAGTGACAGGCAGCGTCTAGTGAACGCTGGGCACTGTACGCAAAACCACATTTATGAAGGCGATTTTGGTGAGCGACTCTAACAGCGCCATGTAGCGTCCGATTCATCATTACAGGCGGCTCAGTGTATAGCGCCGGTGCTCTAGCTTCCAGAGCGCTAGGTATTACCTGTCGCTCTCCCATACATTTCAATGGACGTTCCTTTTCTTCTGTTTAAACAGGGTTTTTTGTTTTTATTTATTTTTTTCTCTCAAATAATTGTGTGACCTCTCCTGGCCTAGAAAAAGTCATTTTTGAAAACATTTTTGATTATTTTATATTTTTATGCAGAATTGTCATTACACGTTTGGCACTAAACTATTAATGTCACAGTGTTACAAAAATGTAATTCCAGGTGTTTTCGCTTTGTTACTGGTGGATATGTGTTCAAACACAGACTTTAGTCACACAGCGTCTGGCGCTCTATGCTATAGCGGCCAGATCCATAGCGACTACACTCTGTGAGTCTGTTTTTTTTTTTATAAATATGGTGTGAGTCGATGAGAGTCGGTCGCACTGAGCTGGCCCTACCTTTCGCTCCCTGCAGCGCTGTACTGGTGTAAGAACGCCCAAATACATCACATTCATCAATGTCGGCCAGATTATTACAGCGACTGAGACGCTCTGTTACAGAGCCCGATAGCCGATCACAGTGTATACTAGCGGTCGCTCTAAGCGCCACTATACAGACGCTCATCTGCCAATACCTGGCGCTAGTAATGAATCAGCCTGCCAGTGTTACCAAACCCCAACACAGCCAGAGGTCTGTGCTCAAATTTGGCATTCAGCCCAAACATGGAAAAGTTGATTGATGGGCTGCTAAGTACTAAGAGTGTCCTCACTCATGGGGAGCAGCGCCCATTTTTCCTGCCGCTGAAAGAAACCACAGGGCTCAGGTAAGTTTTACAGCAGCGCTTACTACTGTACACTTTGTACCCCCTGCAAAGTTTGGGTCCCCATTGATTTTAGTGGGGACCGGGTTCAATTCTGGGTCCCCAAACTTTTAATCAAAGTTCGGCCGAACTTGCCGGACCCGAACTTTGGGGGGGTTTTGCTCATCTCTAATTTTTAGTCTAAACATTCTGTACACTGTATGTTAACATTGGTGGTAGAGAAGAGAGAAATAAATGGACTACTTCTTTATTCTTGAAGATATTGGGCTTGATTCATCAAAGGTTGAATTTGAATTTTCGTGTGTTTTTTTTGGAAAAAAAGGTGCGATTTTGCGCGCGAAAATTCAACGCGCGATTCAACAACCTTGAAAGCTGTTTTACTTTCATTTTTGCTAATTCAATTCGAGTGAGAGAAAAAGCACTCGAAAATAATTTGATTTTCGAAAATAAATTGTTTGGAATTTTCAAGTGAAAAACAATTCTAGTGATTCAGGTGCCATGGATTGGCTCCTCACATGAGTTAAATTCAAGTGTTTCATACGAATTTTTTACAGCAGCTTTCAGGAGGAGAAAAGTCTGTTTTCTATCCACTGTGCCTGCAAAAAAAGCCCATAGTGCACCATAGGGAGGCCTATGAACATGAAATTGTGTAAAATTATATTTAATATAGGCCCCTACATATATTAGCAAAAACATTTATATGAAATAAATCATAGTGGAGCACACAGGACAGAGGACATGTCATGGTGAGGAACAGAATGGATGAGGCTCAATGTGCTTTCTGTATAACTGAGTACAATATGCGTACTTTTGTCCGGGTTGAGGCTACTCCCGGTATATCCGACGAGCATTTGATTATGACCACACTATTTGTACTCTTTCAAAAATCTTGCTTTACATTTATTATACAATTTCATAAAAAGTTTTTTACAAAAATCACACATAAATTACAATTAGACATTCCATGTTAGATAATGTTCTCTGCATGACATGATTCTCTCTGCACTCATGCTTTCCCAAAGGATTGGTGTATTTAAATAAGAAGCCTACACAGACTGTCTTGATTGGGCAGACATGTTTCGCCACACTTTTCTGGCTTTCTCAATGCCCCGTACAAATACCTGTTCACAATACTGTCAATCACCATCCTATTCCAATTGGTATAAACAGCCATATGTAATCCCCAAGAGGGACATGGTAAGGACACCTTCATACAAATTTCTAATTGATGTAGCCCTTTCAAGGGCTTGGGTACTATTAGCCTCTTTGATCCTGGCAACTGCGCCTCACTTTATAAGAGAGATTTCTGCCCCGCTTATGAAACCTTTCAACGGGGTGTCTCACTATCTCTGCTCCCCGTATAGATCGTACCTTTCGTGCCTCACTAGGGCCCTTCTGTTAGGCTGGCAATTGCTCGTCCGTCCAGGGGTGTGGTCATAATCAAATGCTCGTCGTATATACCGGGAGTAGCCTCAACCCGGACAAAAGTGCATGTTTTAGGAGCATGGTTATGAACCAACACCCTATGCAGGGATATTTATATTAGGATATACAAAAGGGTCACGCATTTTCTCCCCTTCTCCCTTTCCCCCTTTTTTAAAGAATGCTGAGTACAAGGTTATTATGGGGCACCATGAGGAAGACACATGAGCACAGTGCCATGTGCGATGTTACCACATTGCATGCTGCTGCACAACTTGATAAATGTAAATGATGTAAACAATACCTAACACCAAGACAACATAATAAATAGCAGACAGAAAAATGAGCATCCCAAAATATTAAAAAAAAACCTTTAGGGGTTTATTTAAAGTGGACCAAAACCCATGAGTGTCCCGCTGTGTGAAACCCCTTAGATCGCCGATGCCAACTCACCTTTTCCCGGTCCTACGGTGCATGCACGGCCGATTGTCCAATCAGCGCGCTCAGAGCTGCTGGTGTCACGTCACGAGTCTCCGAGCGCGGTGGCGGCCGCCTCCCCCACTTCCCTCTAACCGGGACATTCACAAATGCTTGGAGCAGGCACGCGCCCTGCTAGAGGGATAGCGGGGATGCTCGGCTTGCAGTTGGACCTGGAAACAAGGTAAGTGTATGGGGCGACCTAGGGGGTTTCACACATCGGGGCATCCCGATTCTGGATGCCCCAGGGGGAGGGAATCAATTGGTCCGGGAATCTTATTCTAATCGTCCACCTTAAGAAATGCTAAGGCCATGTAGTGCCAGAAGAGTTTCAGGTGAATATCAGGTCCCAGTGCAAAAGCTGTATTTATCAAAGCAAAAATCCAGAGCGCCTGTGATAGTGGCAGGTAGTGTCCCATCTATCATCAGCACCGGCGCCGAGTTCCCTACAGTGCCAGCTTGGACCAGGCGCTCACCCTGCACTGTGTGGCCTCACCTCATACATTCCAATGGGCTGGGATTGTTATAATTATTTTGGCCACTTTTGTTATATTTTTTTGGGCTGGGATCTCTGGGCTACTTGGAATTGTTTTTGGAAGTATTTTTTTGCACTTTTGTGTTGTACTGCAAACTTGTTATTCGGACTGTGCAAATCATGTCTCCTGTCTTTCATGTGTCCCCAATGCAATTCCTCGTATAATTTTTTTGTCCCCCCCCCCCCCCCCCGGGCGCTGTGTTTTCGGTTAAAGATGGCTGTTGCCAGCCAGGGCTAGGGGGTCACAGACGCCTCGGCTTTAATAAGCTGTGTGCTGCGCTGACCTGACCCGCTGGCTGCGAGGGAGCGTATCGCTGCCTCGCTCCCCACTGAACACAAATGTGCAGATAGACCAAAACCCAGGATTTTCATCCTGATTTGGGATGCCCCGCTGTGTGAAACCTCCCAGGTACCCCCACAAACAGCCACCTTTATGGGGGCCTATTCTTGGTGCTTCCCCAACATCTCTGAGGCTGAGGCGCGCTGCTGTGTCTAGCCCTTCAGATAGGCTGAGCAGAGGAGCGCACCAGGGATAAGCCGAGGCCCATGAATATGGCGTGGGATCCCGGAAAGGTGAGTATTTGTGGGGGTTCCCGGGGTGTTTCACACAGCAGAACATCCCTAATAGGGATGGTTCAGGGGTTGTAAGTTGTTCATTAGTATAATAAGTAATTTTTTAGACCCCATGGCTGCCCACAGAGGCGAATCTTCCTCTTTAAAGTGGACCAATCACCACCATGGAAGGCCCTGGAATCTAAAAGGCTCCCCGGAATTCCTGCTAATATGCGCGCTCCCACACCCATCTATTCAGATAGTCCAAATGCATGGTGGCCTGCACTCCACAGGGAAAGCCGCTCCCTATGCTGACACTGAATCCAAAACAGCGGCTTTATGCCCAACATTAGTATGCGTGGCATAAAGCACTGATTGGATAAGCGTATGCACCGTGGGAACAGAAGAAAGGTTTGTAACAGCAGGGCATCAGGATGCCCATAGGGCAAGGATAGTGAAAATCCTGGGGATTGGTCCACTTTAAAGTGGAACAAAACCCACAATGCTCTGTGGGTGAACCCCCCAGAATGCCGCCATTCACTCCCCTCTTTCTCGTTCCAATGGCGCATGCCCGGGCTTTCGTCCAATGACAGCCGTCTGCCATGAATATGTCATTTTAGCAGACGGCTCTCATTGACTTTAAAGGGGAGCATGCGCTGATGCATCCCCAGCAGGCCCCGTTCCTTCCTCAGCCTATATGAATGGCTAGGGCAGGAGCAAGCATATGCCATCGGGGGATGCCTCAGCATGTGCTCTCCATAGAAGTCAATGAGAGCCACAGCAGATGCCTCGTATTGGCCGAGAGCCTGCGCATGCGCCATTGGATTAGGCAGAGGTGAGTGAATAGTGACATTCTGGGTGCGGGGGGGGGGGGTGCACACAACGGGATATCCTAACTCCGGATGCCATGTGGAAAATCCACTGCACAGCCCTGGAATATTTGAGATTTCAGGTCCAGACCACATTGGCGTTAAAGTGGACCCAAACCCATTTTAGCTGGCTCTGCAGTCTAACAAACTCCTAATCCAGCCAAATCCCTATCCATGGGCCAGCCTGTTGTGTAAAACCCTTAGGGGTCACCTGTATACTCACCTTGCCGGTGGTCCCACAGCTCATCCCCAGTTTACCACAGTTTATGTTTGGCTGGGAGCTCAGGCAGACAACCTGGGTGCAGGAGCACACACATGAGTTGGAGGAAAACCAGGGATGCTGTTCACTCCCCACTCTCCTTGGGGCCTCCGATTAATGATTTGTGAATAGTTAGCATGGACATGCCCCCAGCTGGAGGCAAACAGGGATGCAGCCATCGGTGCACACGCCTTCATAGGGGCCCTAGCGGATAAGACCTCTCGACAGCTGAGCAAAGCAGAATAGAGCTGAAGTGCAGAAGTGCACTGATTGCCTGCAAGCTTGTGCATGCGCCGTTACTTTTTACAGGCAAACCGGGGGGTTTCACATCACAGACCCACACACAGTGGGTCATCCCAAATCAAGTACCAAAACCCAGGATATTTAAAATCACGCGATTTGGTGCACTTTCAAATCTATAAGATCCCCGGGCCAATCGATTCCCTCCCCCCGGGGCATTGAAAATCCTGTACCAGGCATTTTTGAATAGCCGACGTGGGCACTCACCCGGTTAGAGGGTAGCGGGGGATGCGGGCGTCAGCTCTCTTGCCTTAGACGACGTAACGTCAGCGAATCAGAGCGTGCTGACTGGACGAGCGGCCGCGCATGTGCTGTAGGACTGGGAAGAAGTGAGTTTGTTTCCGCGACCTGGGGGCAAGGACCAGAAACCAGGATAGTCAAAATCATGGGTTTTGGTGCACTATAATATGTGTGGTGAGTATACCGATCATCCCAGGTTGATTCACAGAGCCACACAAGTGACGTCACACAAGTGGCGTGCTTGGACTCTGTTGCCCAGGGGCCCACATAACCCTGGAGCTGGCCCTGGATGCAACAGAAACCTTTAATGTGGTTTGGAAATGTAAGTACACCAGGTCTATATGGGGCGACCAAACCAGCACCATTACAGATCTCAGCATGCTAATGACACTCAGGGCAACACTCACATTCATATATAAATGGATCCACAGAGCAAAGTCAAAACTTAGAACTGTTAATCTACAAACCACCCAAATAAATGGCTACAATAACAATAGATGTAAAGCAATGCAAAGCAACACTGACAAAAGGGCACCTAAACCACCATCACCAAAAAAGAATGCACCAAACCAGTGCAAAGTGCAAAATTAAACATAACATTAACAATGACATGTACTAGTCCACATTAATTAGAAAGTCCAGAAACACAAAGCAAAAAAAAAAGAACAAAGGACAACATGGGATCATACTGCTCCACTACAAATTAGGAAGCTGTAGAAAAAAATTCTCACACACAGCATTGGGGTATGGAAAATTAGTGCACTTTTTCACTGAGTTTTCCAGTTGTAAAGTGATTTTCAACTGCACACGAAAATAATTCACCCGCAAATTTGCACACACAAATTTAATTCAACTGCCTTTGTGAATCACTCCTAGGTTTGAAAAATTCTCGCATGCAAATTTATTTTCCAATCGTTAAATTTTTTTTTTCTACCGTTAGTGAATCAAGGCCATTGGCCTCAATTCACAAAGAGTTGAAAAAACTCTCATGGTAGTAAAAAAATCAATTCATGAGAAAAAAACCTGAGAAATTCACTGTTAGTGAATCACCAGATAGAAAGCCAATAAAAGTCAATGGCACAGGTAAAACAGGTAAAAAGTGGTAAAAAGTTTAATACCTTTTTCAGGAGCAAAAAAGTGCCATTGACTTTCATGGTTTTCCTATCTGATGAGTCTCTAGCAGTGAATTTCTCAGGTTTCTTTCTCATAAATTGAATTTTTTACTACCATGAGAATTGTTTTCAACTTGATTCACTTAAGAGTTGAAAAAAATTCTCATGGGAGTAAACAATTCAATTCACGAGAAAAAAGCCTGAGTGAATCACCAGATAAGAAAATAAAGAAAGTCAAAGGCAGATTTTTACTCCTGAGAAAAGTATTGAACCTTTCAGCTCTATTTTACCTGTATCAAAAAGTGCCATTGACTTTCCTGGTCTTCCTATCTGATGATTAACTAGCAGTAACATTCTCAGGCTTTTTTTCTCATAAATTAAATTTTTTACTACCATGAGAATTTTTTTCAACTCTTAGTGAATCAAGACCACAGACCTCGATTCAATAAGAGTTGAAAAGAACTCTCATGATAAAAAGCATGAGAATTTCAATGTTACTGAATCACCAGATAAAAAAACAAACAAGTCAATTACCCTTTTTACTACTGTAAAAAAAGAAGTACAATGTTCACTACTTTTGTTAAGAGTAAAAAAGTACCATTGCCTGTCATTGTTTTTCTAGCTGGTGATTTAGCAACTGTGAAATTCTCAGGGTCTTTTCTCATAAAGTGATTTTTTTACTACCATGAGAATTCTTTTCAACTCTTATTGAATCAAGACCATAGAGCTGAAACTTAAAGGAGAAGCGAATAATAAGCGCAGTATTTTGTTTATATTTTACATCCCTATATATGATCATTTGGAGTGGGGTCTAGTTTTGGTCACCCCCCCCATCCTGTCCTGCCTCAGCATCAGAGGTGGGAGACAGGGCGGGGGTGTGCTGAGACTGGACTTCCACTTTAATGTATTTTGCTAATTACTCTGGCTTTTTGTGGCAGTTAAACATACCCAAACACAACTCTAAGACATCGTCTCTACGCCATAAAGCAGCTACAAGTTCTCTGTGGACATTATTCAGCTGCTAGGAAAGTAATGAACCCACACATAACTGTATGCAAGTTAGACAAGCCATCGTCATTTTTTATACTGGTAGACACAAGAAGTCTTCAGCATTCTCTTTTCTGGTAATAATAACTTGGATCTTGGACCGTAAGTGGGTAGTGTGTAACACACTGTCAGGGTTGTTGCCTTTTAGTATTTCTTTTTGTGACCTATAGAGATTTGTATAGGGGGAAAGGGAAACACCTGCTCGGTTGGTGTATCCCTTTGTTGGACACCTGGCAATGGTTGAGGGTGCTTAGATCGGTCTGTGGGTCCTACTCCCAATAAATTAGAATATAGGTTTGGGGGGGGAAGGTTAGTCCCCTTTGGGCTTTTAGGGGAAAACCTTGTAAACTAGGGAGTACTACTGGACCCTTACGAAGTGTTTCCCTGGTCCTTCTATTCAGTTAATGGTTAGCAATAAAATCGTAAATACAGTGCATCAGTGAATGTTGATAGTATCATATAGTATTTATTGTTAGGTTACAGATTTACAGTTTTTCTCATGTTTTCTCCATACCAACAAAATACATATCCAGTTTGTAGCACGTGATGTTGTTTGTAGCAAGTATAACAGTTCGTAGCAAGTAATATTGGGAATGGCTGATTACAGACGTGATTCGCGTTATCAATCACCATGTAAAAAGGTACAAAAATAATTTAAAATGCATAAAATGCACATCTATTATCAATGTTTAAGAGCGAATTGGCTTGGCTTGGGTAATATTTAAATGGCAGCAGATCAGGTCGGGGTACAGGTCAGTCTGCAGCCTTGTCGAGTACCATCTGATAGAATCTCACAAGTGGTTCCTGTACCACTGGTTGGGAACTCCTGATCTGAACCAGTGTTTTCCAGCCAGTACTAGTACCACTGGTGGTAAGCAAGCCTTTATTTATGGCCACTTAAGGGTGAAAAGTGGGTGACATGAAGCACTGCAGACAAACTCCGGCTTCAGTAGGTGCAGGAAGTGGCCAAATCAGCAAGCTGCAAATGGCAGCTTCCTGGAATAAAGGCATTGCTGGCTGAAGACTTTGCACTCTTAGTGGTCCAGGTAATGACCACAAAGCTTACCTAGAGAATGTCAAGTCAGGGATATGGGTTCACCAGCTTGCGGTGGGGCCACACAATTCAAACTGCAAAAGAAAGCCAGCACTCCAAGAGAAAGCTTAAATTGTTGCAATACAGCAATACAAACTTGAACTGGTAATCAGGTGGACCACATAGAGAATATAACCAATTTTTAGAGGAACTCCTCCCTAGGGAAGTCCATATTGGGTTATACTAGAAGTAAATAAAGGGGGGTGGGAGCAGCTCAACCACTATTATTTATACAAAATTATTATTATTATTCAGGGCCTGTGAACTAATTTACCGCCCAGTTTAACCCTCTCATCATCTAAATATCAAGCAACAAACATGTCTAGCTATGTGGAAAGACATAGATTTGGTTGCATATATCTGCAGATACATGTGGAAGCCACATTGCCCCGGCAAGGCACTCTGTGTTTAGTGTGGTCCCTACTCTTAATTTTGAGTCCCCAAAGTTGGGACATGCAATGCAGACAAATATTTAAGAGCTACTCACCTGGGAAGCTGCCAGCCTCCCTTTAGAACACTTCACAGGGAGAAATTCATATTGACTGAATTCCTCCCTGCTTGTGCTCATGGCAATTCAAATGAATAAAGGGGGTGGGAGCATCTCAATCACTATTATTTATACAAAATTATTATTATTATTCAGGACCTGGGAACTAATTTACAGCCCAGTTTAACCCTCTCATCATCTAAATATCAAGCAACAAACACATATATATATATATATATATATATATATATATATATATATATATATTTGAAGTACCGTCATTTAAAAATGGCAAGTGGTACTCGGTTAAAAAAAGTCCTGCTCTAGACAGATGATAACACTCAAAAGTTGTATTTATTTTTTATAGTATATTAATAAAAAAGTTACTCTCTTCCTAACACATTTATTAATAGAGACTGAAAAGATAAATCAACCTGAGACATGATAATTTCTCACTTGACATTATCCTCTTCTTCTACTTTATGAGCAGAGGCACCAACAGAGTCTTAGGTTAAGAGGCTCCCAGGGCAAGCACTCAGGAAGGTACATGTGCATACATGCCTAACGTACATACATTCACTCTCGGAATAGAGATTAAAGACAGTATGAGAAGAAGAACAGAGGGAATGCGATTGAGATATTGGGAAAGAGAGTGTGAAAGAGCTTTAAAGAGATTAAAGGAACGTGGTAATTTTGAAATGCGGAAAAGAAAAAAATCTGGAAAAGCGTGAAAGATAGAGGGAATGTGAAAAAATGTGAATGGAGAGAATTTGGAAAAAGTAGGGAGACAGTAAATTTGAAAATGAAAAAACAAAATAGGAAATGTGGAAAAAATGGAGACAGGAAATTGGAAAATAGTAAATTAAGGGAGAAATGTGGAAAAGGGAGAAAGATTAAAGGAATGTGAAAAAAGGGGTTGGGAGTAACATGGAAAAGAGAGAGAGATGGATGGAATGTAGAAAAGAGAAAATTGGAGGGAATGTGGTAAAAGGATGCAGTGGGAATGTGGAGAGAATGATGGAGGGAATCTAAAAGAGAGTGAAACGGAGGCAATGTGGAAAGGGAGAGAGAAGGAGAAAATGTGGAAACTAGAGAAAGAGGAAGGGGATGTGGAAAGAAGAGAAAGAAGGTTGGAATGTGGAAAAGGGAGGCAGAGGAAATATGCTGAGGACTATGGAAGGAATGCAAAAAAGAGAGAAAAAGAAGGAGGGAATGGAGAAAAGAGAGAACGTAGGAGCAAATGTGGAAATAAGGTGCAGAGGAAGGAAATGCAGAAAGGAGAAATGTTGCTACATCCACACAAGCAGCAAGTCTGGTGACTTAGGATGATAGCACCCTGCTCCATCTGCTGCACACAATGGCCGGCCCTGGGCACCACCTTCACTACCAGGCAGTTTTTTTCCTGTGTCCTCCTTAGCAGGTAAAATTACTGTTTGTTTGCTACCTCTGAAAGCCTGCCTGCTAAGATATTGGAAGATCAGGGCTTTACAACTCCTGGAGAGCACTGTTGCGACCACATAGCTGCATTCAAAGCATTAAATAAAGATAAAGATTGGCTTCCTCGATTGCTCAGTAGTGGCCTACTGAGCATTGATCCATGTGCCACCTGGGGGTGAAAAAAGAAAATAAAATGTTATTTTGAATGTTGGAAAAATCAGCATGACGCATGATGTGTAATTCTGCTGGCAATCATTTTGGCACAACCCTGCCCATAATAACTCGCCAAAGGTCACTTCAGTTCCTCCTGTTCACTTGTTAAATGTCTGAACTATTTTTTGAGGCAGTCCTAGAAAAAAGGAGAAGACTACCTAGTGCCTACCAAGAGACCAAACCTCTAACTAGAACATACACGATTGGTTCAGGTGTAGGGCTACACACAAATCATATCCTATTATTGAGGTTCTTTAGGCAAAGTCCCCCTATCTTACAGCCCGTTCACTTGACCACATTAAAAGGATTTTTTTGGATTAAAATACATGCAATTTATTTTGAGATGATTAAAAAAATCTTTGCATATAATCAATGCCCACTTAAAAATTTACTTTATCAATGGAGAATATTAAACTTCATCTCAAAGACTTATTGTTTCATGTCTCTTCTTTTCTTTATACTTTGCTGGGTAGACATGTTTCGCATGTTTGGCCTTTTCAATACCCTGTGCCTGTACAGAGATTCATAATAGTACTATTTAACAGTTCGTCATCCATAATTGTAAGACCCCCAGGTAGTCCCGACAATCTAACCTCAGCACACAGGACAGCCTTAGGGGAACTACGGAATAACAAAGAACTGCAGCAAAATAGTATTAATGACAGAATACAATATGAGCGGATGTGCCAGAAAATACTCTTGAATGACGACTGGTTTATCGCATCTCAATAGAGACAAACCATACAAACATACCAACCCGACCGCAAAAGCACAATTCCTTACCAACCCTCATTTACGCAAACCACCAACTAAAAATTCATAAATGCCCATAGTACCCCCCAGGCCGCCCTATCATTTCAGGGGCCAGCCAGCCTTTTCGTTGACGCTACCTTGCAGTCCCATGTTTATCATCTCTCCTCTTATGTCCATGACACCATGCACCTGCTTGAAATTCTGGAAACATTAACACCATTACACAACATCCTGTTAGCCAGCTTAGATGTAGAGGCCCTTTACCCCTCAGTACCTCACAATCTGGGTCTGAATGCAGTAAGATATTTGCTTGAAGAGATGGGTTACAAACATGATAAGTGGAATAACTTTATCCTACTCCTAGAATTCATCCTAACCCACAACAAATTTACTTTTCATGGGTCCCACTATTTCCAAACACAAGGCTCCGCAATGGGCACAACCTGTCTCCCATGTAATAAATTAATGGATAGGGGGCCCAATGTACAGTTGTGAGCAGCACCACACAGGGAGGTTATACGCCTATATATAATTCATTAATATGAACAAAACATTCAGTAATGGTAGCAGCAAATAGTAACTCAATGTTCCTGTAATGCCCTGTGAGTCTCCCACCTTATGTGAGCTGGCAACCCAAAATCTCCACCTCCGCTTTTGGCTATAGACAAGCCCCTGCTCGCCGGGACGCGCAATATGCCTCGCCGGACATGGTTGCCCCCAGGTCTTAAATAGTGCAAAGGATGCCAGCTCACAGTGAAGATGGAAGGAACACAAGGGTATCCCAAAGCCAAGGTCATACACAGATAGTCAGTCCAAAGGTGCGTCTACTCACAAGGGTAAGGCAGAAGAATGGTCAGAACTAGCCGAGGGTCAAGCCGAGTGATCACAGGTATGCAGTATCCAAAGGGTCAGACGGAGTTCGTGGTCGGGCAGGCAAAGGTTCAGTTTGGGCAGCAATATTGGGATGGTCAGACGAAAGCCAGGTCAATCACAAGAATAGCGAACACTAAATCAAACCCTGAGCAATACTGGCTATAACGGGCAAGGTGGTCGGGGCTGAATTTTATTTAAAAGGGTGACTGGCCAATAGGGAATATGGGACTATGTAATGATTGGTGCGACTGTGATACAACCTGTGATTGGAACTGATCCCAGGGGCTGGACTGCCCTGATCAGTCAGGCTGTCCAACCCCTGAGACCCAGAGGTGTAATACACCTTTAATATTACAGAGCGGCATCGGCTGCAAGGCGCTCTGTCAACCAGCAGGGGAGCGAGGGAGGCGGGTCCCCCAGGACAGGTGAGTTCCTCACAGTTCATATGTGGCGGGCTTGATATATAGCGGATCACTGCTATGTATAAAAGATTTTAAAGCGTTCTCTCTCTTGAAAGATAATTTAGCAGTCACTTAAACCTATTAGGTCAAAGTTTCCTGCATTTAAATACATGTAATTGCAATTATAGGTGAGCATATAATGAGATGAAATGTGTACCACTCTGTTGGTCTTCAGCGATAATAAATAACCTTTACTTCTTTCACAGCTAAACAATGCCAAGTTATCTAAAAAAGCTCCTGTGCTCCAGATGAGTTCCAAGCTTTTCATAAAAGAAAGTCCCGCTGGTTCCTGCGGCCTGGGCCCAATCCAACACAAACTTGTATTTGGGGTGGTGGGAACGGATACTTGCGTTTCTGCCAACATATACAGTACTGGGGAAGAAGTGCCCAAGGCGCTCCTGGAAGAGTAACATAGTAACATAGTATGTAAGGCTGAATAAAGACTTTAGTCCATCCAGTTCAGCCTGTTTAACTCCTTCCAGTGGTCTAGTAGCCATAGCTGGAAATGTTATTACATGCAAGGAAGGCATCAAGGCCACTTTTTTACTGTATCCATTGTGGAGATTAGCTCTGGTAGGCGACCGGGTGTCAGCAGTATAGAGGCGGAGGCAAACAGTTCAAAGTAAAGTCTGTGTTTATTTCACACAAAAATCCACAAAAGCATATGTCCATACAGGTTACATCACCTTTTCAGGAAACCGCAGCATAAATGATACAGTCAGGCAAACAGCTTTTAGTCCTTGAGCAAAGGTCCTGTTTACAGTCAAATAGGCCTCAGGTCCGCATGAACAGCCTCCACAGGAGATTTCAGCCAGGCTCACAGAGTCTCACTCCCATGTGAGCTCTAGACAAAGGAACAGCCACAGCTGATTCCCCAGGCTATTTAAACAGCCCGCAAAACCCGGACCTGGGTAGTGGGATGGAGTCCCACCCTGCTCTACTCCATCCCAGTAAAGCCGTCCCAGGTTAGCCTTTCGGCTATTCTAAAGCAACAGCAGCAAACTGCCACCAGCAGCTGATGCTGGAAATCAAACTACACGGCTTTACTGCACCAATGCCAGGTACATTGGTGCTACATACCTGCCGTCAATAACGGCCCCTTGCACCTTACCACATACCCCCCCCCCCTTTGTTCAACCCTGAGGGGGTGGACACATGCCAAACAATGTGCTCGGGACAGGGCATCCGCGTTACCCAATAATCGTCCCGCTCTGTGCTCTACTGTAAACTTGAAGTTTTGTAACGACAAGAACCATCGGGTGACCCTGGCATTCCTGTCCTTAGCCTGGCACATCCACTTGAGGGGAGAGTGGTCCGTAATCAGCCGGAACCTTCTCCCCAGCATGTAGACAACGGGGTGCTCCTCCCCGTTGACTTCCTGAGACAGTACAGCACCGAGACCTACCTCGGAGGCATCGGTCTGCACTATGAACTCCCTCTTAAAGTCGGGTGTCACCAACACCGGAAACCCACACAGGGCAGACTTCAAAGCGGCGAACGCTTTTTCGGCCTGTTCATTCCACTTCACCATGACAGACTTGCGTCCCTTTAACAGGTCTGTCAATGGTGCCGCTAGGGTGGCAAAATTGGGAATGAACCGCATATAATATCCCACCAACCCCAGAAATGACTTTACTTGGCGGGTGGTGTTAGGACGTGGCCAGTTACGGATGGCTTCTAGTTTGTTGACCTGGGGCTTGACCACTCCTTGCCCAATCACATAGCCCAGGTATTTTGTCTCTATTAGGCCCAAAGCACATTTTTTCGGGTTTGCCGTCAACCCAGCCTTCCTGAGGGAATCCACTACGGCCTGGACTTTGGGTAGGTGACTTTCCCAATCCGTGCTATGGATAATTATATCGTCCAGATATGCCGAAGCATACCGACGATGTGGCCTGAGGACAATATCCATTAACCTTTGGAACGTAGCGGGAGCGCCGTGTAACCCAAAGGGTAATACCTTGTATTGGAACAGTCCCTCTGGTGTGATAAAGGCTGTTTTCTCCTTGGCAGCCTCAGTCAAGGGCACCTGCCAGTACCCTTTTGTGAGGTCCAAAACCGAAAAGTACCTGGCTTGGCCTAGTTTCTCAATGAGTTCATCTACCCGGGGCATAGGGTAGGCATCAAACTTGGAAACTTCATTAAGTTTGCGGAAATCGTTACAGAACCGCAACGTACCATCGGGCTTGGGAATCAAGACTATGGGGCTGGCCCACTCACTCTTTGATTCTTCAATCACATCTAACCGGAGCATTTGCTGCACTTCCTCCGCGATAGCTTGTCGCCGGGACTCAGGTACCCAGTAAGGCCTCAACCGGATCTTGACCTGAGGTTCCGTGACAACATCATATTGGATGACCGAAGTGCGCCCAGGGAGTTCTGAAAACACGTCTGTGTTTCTGCTAATAAACTCCCTGGCTTCCTGAGTCTGTTTAGAGGAGAGGTTGTCGCCAGTTTTCACCTCGACTACTGCTCCTCTAATAACAGACCGAGGGATGGGAAGCTCCACCCCCACCATACCTGGTCGGGGACTGTCTCCCCCAGGGGTCTCCCTGTCTTTCCATAGTTTCAGCAGGTTTACATGGTACACCTGCTCTGGCTTCCTCCGCCCAGGCTGATGTACCTTGTAAGTCACTTCCCCAACTTTTTCAATGACCTCATAGGGACCCTGCCACCTAGCTAGAAATTTACTGTCCACCGTGGGTACCAGAACCACAACTCTGTCACCGGGGTTAAAGTTCCGTACCCTGGCTTGCCGATTATAAATCCTGCTTTGCGCCCGCTGCGCTGCCTCCATGTGTTCTCTGACAAGCGGCAGGAAGGTCTCTATCCGTTCCTGTAGGTGAGTCACGTACTCTACCACACTTTTGTGGGGTGTGGGTTGCTGTTCCCAGGCCTCCTTGGCTATATCCAACAGGCCCCGTGGATGTCGACCGTATAAGAGTTCGAAGGGCGAGAACCCCGTAGAGGCCTGGGGCACCTCTCGCACTGTGAACATCAGATAGGGCAGCAGCAAGTCCCAATTCTTCCCATCCTTGGCGACCACCCTTTTTAACATGGTCTTTAAAGTTTGATTAAACCGTTCTACTAGGCCGTCTGTTTGCGGGTGGTAAACGGATGTCCGCAACTGTTTCACCTGCAGCAGTTTACAGAGCTCTTTCATTACTTTCGACATAAACGGGGTACCTTGATCGGTCAGGACCTCTTTAGGCAGACCTACTCTGGAAAACATTTCCATAAGCTCCTTGAGCTCCAATGAGCTTGGCAGAGGTGTGACGCAGGGGCACTGCCTCAGGGTACCGCGTGGCATAATCCAAGATCACCAGAATATGTTGGTGCCCTCTAGCGGACTTTGGCACTGGACCCACTAGATCCATGGCAATCCGCTCAAAGGGTACCTCAATAACTGGGAGAGGAACTAAGGGACCACGGTAATGAGGCTGAGGGCTGGTCATCTGACATGTTGGGCAGGACTCACAATATCTCTCCACCTCCTTGTAAACACTGGGCCAGTAGAATCGTTGAAAAACGCGGTCCAGAGTTTTCTGCTGGCCTAGGTGTCCACCCAGAACATGTTGGTGGGCCAAATCCAACACCAATTTGCGATATGGATTGGGTACCACCAATTGTTCCACCACCTCTTCACGTACCTTGTTTACTCGGTACAACATTTCCTGGTGAACCACAAAGCGAGGAAACTGTAACTCCGCCCCTGGCTGTTGTGGTTCACCTTCCACCTCAAGAACATTCTCCCAGGCCCGAGACAGGGTCGGGTCCTGGTGTTGAGCGGTACCAAAGTTAATTGTGGAGACATGGAGATCTGCCAACTCTGGACCTGTTGCCAACTCTTCCACATCTCCAACCATAACATTTAGTGGGGTTGACTCCCCCTCTTCCATTTTAGGGATGGGCACCTCTTCCACGGTTCCTCCTGATTCCGGTTCCCAGGGCACCGGGGTCTCCCCTGAGTAGGGCCAGTCCATTGGGGACACACCCGCCTCGCGGGTTTCCGGAACTGCCAACTTGGCCCACAGTGACCTGAACCCTGGAAAGTCTCTCCCAATAATCAGTTCATACGGGAGTTTAGCGGCGACAGCGACTTCATGTTTCCAGCTGCCGGAGACGGTGGTGAGAGACACTTGTGCTGTGGCATAGTCTCTGAAGTCCCCATGAATGCACAAAACCCCGGTTTTCCGCCCAGTGTACTCATCGGGCAGTACTAAGGCGGGTCTTGCCAGGGTAACCATACTCCCCGAGTCCAAAAGGGCCACAGCCAGGGTGTCTCCCACTTTCACCTGACAGAGGTGACTTTGCCCCACAAGCTCAGGGACACCGGCAGCACACAGCCTCCTGGCATACATGGAAGGGCGGTAACCAAAGTTCACGTCCATGGGCTCCCCCTGGTGGGGACAATTGGCTCTGATATGTCCCGGCTCCTTACATCCCCAACACAACACTTGGGCAGGGACTTTGGGGGGTAGGTCCTGAGGGGGTTTAGGGGACGCCACTTGCCTGAGCTGGGGCGGGGACCTCCGGGGTTTCCCCGAATCCCTCCTTATGGAGCCGCCTTGCACGTTCCTGGTGGCGTCATATCGCTCCACTAGGTTCACCATCCCTAGTGCGTTGTCAGGGGATACCTGGCCAACCCAGTGCTGAAGAGGGTGCGGTAAAGCCCTCCAGAAAATGTCCGCCAGCAAGCGGTCCAACATGGCAGTTGGGCTTAACAACTCCGGCTGCAGCCATTTTTGCAGCAGGTGCAGCAGTTTATAATACTGGGGTCGGGCGGGCTCTGCCGACTGGTAGCTCCACTGATGCACCCGCTGAGCCCGAACCCACACATTCACCCCCAGTCTGGCCAGTATCTCACCCTTCAGAGTCGGGTAGTCAGCGGCTTGGTCCTCTGGGAGATCAAACAACACCTGCTGGGGTCCAGACGCCAGAAATGGAGCGATGACATCAGCCCACTGGTCATGCGGCAACTTCTCCCTTGCAGCCACCTTTTCAAACACCGCCAAGTAAGTCTCAACGTCATCTGAAGGGGTCATTTTTGTGAGCGCCGAGCGGACAGCTTTCCGGGCATCAGGAATACTTTTGGGCGCACCTGCAGCTTGCTGCGCCATCATATGTTGCAAAAACAGCTGGTTGGTCTCATGCTGCTGCCTGTTGGCCTCCACGAGCGCTTTCCCGACCGCCTCCATTTTGTCTGCAGTCCCAGGTAGCAGCCTGGCAGGTTTAATATAGGACATGCACAACAAAAAACTTTTTCGTCGGTTGCTCCTAGCAACGGCCTCACTGCTGTGCCCGCATCCGACACCAAATGTGGAGATTAGCTCTGGTAGGCGACCGGGTGTCAGCAGTATAGAGGCGGAGGCAAACAGTTCAAAGTAAAGTCTGTGTTTATTTCACACAAAAATCCACAAAAGCATATGTCCATACAAGTTACATCACCTTTTCAGGAAACCGCAGCATAAATGATACAGTCAGGCAAACAGCTTTTAGTCCTTGAGCAAAGGTCCTGTTTACAGTCAAATAGGCCTCAGGTCCGCATGAACAGCCTCCACAGGAAATTTTTAGCCAGGCTCACAGAGTCTCACTCCCATGTGAGCTCTAGACAAAGGAACAGCCACAGCTGATTCCCCAGGCTATTTAAACAGCCCGCAAAACCCGGACCTGGGTAGTGGGATGGAGTCCCACCCTGCTCTACTCCATCCCAGTAAAGCCGTCCCAGGTTAGCCTTTCGGCTATTCTAAAGCAAGAGCAGCAAACTGCCACCAGCAGCTGATGCTGGAAATCAAACTACACGGCTTTACTGCACCAATGCCAGGTACATTGGTGCTACATACCTGCCGTCAATAACGGCCCCTTGCACCTTACCACACCATCATTACTACCTCCTCTGGCAGCGAGTTCCATAGTGTCACTGCTCTTACAGAGATGAATCCCCTCCTATGTCGGTGGAGAAAGCACCTTTCCTCTAACCTTAGTGGATGGCCTCGGGTTATGGTTACATTCCGGGGTATAAATAGATTGTGGGACAGATCTTTGTATTGACCCCGAATATATTTATACATAGTTATTAGATCACCCCTCAATCGTCTTTTTTCTAAACTAAATAAACCTAACTTGGACAATCTTTCAGGGTACTCTAGTCCCTGCACTTCTTTTATTAACTTTGTTGCCCTTCTTTGAACGCACTCCAGTTCTGATATGTCCCTCTCAAGCACAGGTGCCCAGAACTGTACACAGTACTCCATATGGGGTCTGACCAGTGACTTGTACAGGGGTAAAATGATGCTCTGGTCATGAGCACCTATGCCCCTCCTGATGCACCCCATGATCCTATTTGCTTTGGCAGCAGCTGCCTGGCATTGATTACTACAGTTGAGCTTATTGTCAACTAAAACCCCTAGGTCCTTTCCCATTGTTGTTTTACCAAGTGTTTCTTTATTTAGAGTGTAATCATGATACAGATTTCTCCTTCCCATGTGCATAACCTTACATTTATCTGTGTTAAACTTCATCTGCCATTTAACTGCCCATGCTTCCAATTTATCTAAATCTGTTTGTAGCTGCCTGCTGTCCTCTTTTGTTTTAATTACTTTACACAGCTTAGTATCATCTGCAAAGATTAAGACTTTACTGTTTAATCCATACCCAATGTCATTTATATATATATTGAAGATAATTGGTCCCAGAACTGACCCTTGTGGTACTCCACTAGTAACAGTGACCCAATCTGAGTGTGTACCATTGATAACAACCCTCTGCTTCCGATCATTAAGCCAATTTCCCACCCATCTGCACACGTTTTTCCCCAGTCCAAGCCTTGAGCCCATACCAAGGGCATATGGGCTTGTAACTTGCAGGGACAGGGGCTGCCAATAGCGCAACCTCTGAGCCCTGGGTTACAAAAACCATGGGCAGGCTGATTCATTACTAGCGGCAGGTATCGGCAGATGAACGTCTGTACAGAGGTGCTAAGAGCGACCACTGGAAGATGCTGTAAGTGGGTATCAGGCGCTGTAACAGAGCGTCTCATTCGCTGTAGTAACCTGGCTGGCATTGATGAATGAGATGTATGTTGGGCGTTCTAACACTAGTACAGAGCTGCAGGGAGGGAAAGGTAGCGCCATCTCAGTGGGACCGACTCTCAGCGACTCCATATTCAACGAAATGACACACACACACCAAACACGCCACCAGTAACAAAGCGAAAACACATGGAATGACATTGTTGTAACATTGTGACAATAACACTTTAATGCCAGACCTGTAATGACAATTCCGCTTAAAAATATAAAAAATCAAAAACGTTTTCAAAAATGACTCTTTCTAGGCCAGTAGAGGTCACACAATTATTTGAGAGATAAAAACAAAAACCCTGTTTAAACAGAAGAAGAGGAATGTCTATTGAAATGTATGGGAGAGCGACAGGTAGCGACAGGTAATACCTGGCGCTTTGGAAGCTAGAGCTCCGGCGCTATACACTGAGCTGCCTGTAATAATACATCGGACGCTACATGGCGCTGTTAAAGTCGCTCACCAGAATCACCTTCATAAATGTGGTATTGCATACAGCGCCCAGCGTTGCCTGCTGCTACGAGGCACTACCTGCCGCTATCCCTTGATGAATAAACCCCATAATCAATGCCGGTTAAATGGCATTCAATAGAACAAGAGAAAGCGACGAAAACATTTCGGACAAACAATTTTTCTATATCTATCGAAAAATGCCCCCAAAATCGCCAAAAATATAAAAAAAATCTGCAGGAAGTTTCAATGTTAAATGAGGTGCATTTAAAAGCCACATTTAGTAAAACACTTACAAGTGAAAAAATACATTTAAAAATTGAAAAGTCTGGCTATTCTTTGTGAGGTAAAAAATTGTATCTAATCAAAAAATGCCAAAAAATTACCAAAAAATATAAAAATATAAACCTGCAGGCAGTTTCAAAGTTAAGTGGGGTGCCTTTAAAAGCCAGATTTAGTAAAACACTTAAAAGTGAAAAAATACAATTAAAAAATAAAAAGTCTGGCTATTCTTTGTTAGATAAATATTTTATCTAACCAAAAATGCCCCAAAAAATTACCCAAAAAATCAGCCTATCAACCAGGCCGAACACCGAACCCCAGTCTTAAAGGAGCCACAGCACTCAACCCTGTTAGCTTGCAGACAAACCTATAATCTTTCTCTAAATCTGGTTAAAAACATAGTACTCGGTCCACACACATCTGCAGAAGTATGCTTAAGCTGCACCACCAAACGCCAAGGCGCGTCTGTGAGGTGCAGTCCTAACTCTAATCTCTGAGAGCTCCCTTTGGGACCTACAATGCAATAGATAAACTGGAAGCAGGCTTACCTGAGGTTGCCCTAAATCCTTGAGTGCAGCCCATGGGGTAGAAGGGTCGAAGCTCTTGCAGTACAGCCTAGACCCCAGACCCCATGTGCTTGCACGAAAGAACACCGAACCCCGACAAGGCAAGATCCATGTTCAGTTCTGGGGACCCGAACTTGCAATATTCTGTACCCTACCCAAACTTTGCGGTACGGGTTCACCCATCGCTGCTCCTAACTTATCCCCTTTAAAAATAATCTTTCCCCCTTTTCACAATTCTGTTCCAGTACAGCCCAGCCATTAACTTACTGGTAGCCCAACTAGCAGTATCGCAAATGGTCTGAGCAGCTGCCACTCCCCCTTTGTTCATTTTGAATTTGTGCAAGCACATGGGGTGTGGGGTCTAGGCTGTATTGCAAAGTCTTGACCCTTCCACCCCATGACTTGCACATGAGGTTTAGGGCAACCTCAGGTAAGCTGCTCCCTTTTTATCTCTTGCATTGTATGTCCCACATGGGGCTCTCATAGATTAGAGTTAAGACTGCACCCATAGAGGCATCTTGGCGCAGTGGTGCAGCTTAGCATACTTCTACAGATGTGTGTGACCGAGCCTCTGTTTTTACCAGATTTAGAGACAGATTATAGGTTGGTCTGCAAACTAACAGGGTCGAGTGCTGCGGCTCCTTTAAGTCTTTAGTAACTCACCCGCTCTCTCGCTATTTTCCAGTCTGTCCACTGCTCCCCACAGACATCCACAGCCCTACACCGGGCTCCTAGAATCTAGCTCCCTGCTACGGGAAGGGGCTTTTTATTACAGTGAACGAGCTGATGTCAGCTCACTCTATGGCCCCTCCCCCGCAGTGGGAGCGAGAGTTTAAACCCATAAAAAATAAAATATCGACATGGGGTCCCTTCTCCCCAGTAAAACCAGCCCAGGCCCCAACTATGGTAGACCAAGGAGTGGGGGGCGAACAGCCAATCCCCAGCCATAAAGGCTAACAATCTTGCTTGCTGGTGACTTGCCAGACCCTCCTGCACTGTGAATTGGTATAAGGGTCTTAGGGACCCCTTATCAGTTCACAAAGGGTTAAATGTGTGGAGCCGATGTCACAATGGATTTTATCAAAACTGAGTGATTATACATATTTCAATTATTAATAAAACTCAAATTCGGAGTATCCTCAGCGCTTGGTAAAAGAGGACCTAAACTGATGTGGTTATTTAAGCAGGGATATCGCCAGGTAGCGTCTCTTGGACACCAGGCGCTGTACGCAAAACCACATTTATGAAAGTGAATCTGGTGAGCGACTCTAACAGCACCATGTAGCGTCACATGTATTGTTACAGTCAGCACAGTGTATAGCGCCAGCACTCTAGCTTCCAGAGCGCCAGGTATTACCTTTCGCTCAGTGTCGCTCTCCCATACATTTCAATGGCTGTTCATTTGCTTGTGTTTAAACAGCGTGTTTGACATTTTTAATTTTTTGCTCCGATCATTGTGTGACCTCTCCTGGCTGCAAACAAACACTTTTAGAAACTTTTTTGGACTTTTTATATTTTTATGCAGAATTGTCATTACAGGTCTGGCATTAAAGTATTAATGTCACAGTGTTACAACAATGTCATTCCATGTGTTTTCGCTTTGTTACTGGTGGATATGTGTTCAAAAACAGACTTTAATCACACAGTGTCTGGCGCTCTATGCTATAACGACCAGATTTAGAGTGCCGACGCTGTGTGTCCTTTTTTAATAAGTATGGTGTGGAGCGATGAGAGTCGGTCGCACTGAGCTGGCGCTACCTCTTGCTCCCTGCAACACTGTACTGGTGTTAGAGCGCCCAACACACATCACATTCATCAATGCGGGCCAGGTTACTACAGCATCTGAGGTGCTCTGCTACAGCGCCCGATACCCACTTACAGCGTCTACTAGCAGTCGCTCTAAGCTCCGCTATAGGTGCTCATCTGCCAATACCTGGCGTTAGTAATGAATCAGCCTCCAAGTCTGTGGCCCTTATTTAACAAGGGATAGCGACAGGTAGCGACTGGTGAGCGGCCGGTAATGACGGGCTCCGCCACGAGAACGCCGGCTCCCCACCACAATCACACATTTATCAAGCCAATCCTGCTTAGCGACTGAGATAGCGCCATATAGCGACTCATTCATCATTATTCCAGCCTCAGCCCACAGCGCCAGCGTCTGACCTTGAACAGCGACAGGTATGACCTCTCGCTACCTGGCGCTCTCCAATGCATTTCAATGGAACAATCTTTAAATATTCATAATTAATTGTTATTAATTTTTTTTTTTTTTTTTTTTTTAAATGTGAAAAATTCTGTGACCACTTCTGCCATTTTAAATAATTTTTTTTAAGGTTAAAAAAAAAAAAAAGTACAGAATTGATATTACAGGTGTGATATTAATGTAATCATATTACAAAATTATTTAAAAAACTTGTTTTTTTTGGTTTCCAAAAATATGGTTGTTTGGGGGTTAAAAAACTACTTTTAACCCATCGCCGCCAGCGCTCTGGGGTTTAAACATGCATTTTACAGCGCGAGAATTTTTTGAGCGTGATTTGTTAATGAATATGGTGGGAGCCGGTCGCTATCATGCGCTCCCATACAGCGCGGAACCTGTCAAATAGCGACTCCTCACCCAATATTCAACATTACGGCAAACCGACTGAGTCGCTTACCGAACAACGGTCAAACACAGCGACTACTAGCGGGCGCTCTGAAAATGCCACTACAGTCGCTCATCTGTCGCTACCTGCCGCTGTTAATGAATCGGCCTCCCCGTTTGATGATCGATACCTAATTAGATCTGGTACGTAGTTTAATCTGTCTTTGGTGACTGGAATCTGCACAAATACAACTATTTGGTGGAGCACTGGTGGTGAAATCAATTCAAGGACTGTCTAATATATATAATATATAATTTAATGAAGGGTTTTTACTGGTTAAGATTGAACTTTTCCGCGGAGTCTTTTTTATGGGTTTTTCTTATAAATTATTGATACAATTTATCTCATCTATACTCTGCACCCATAAATTTATGATACCGACCTTATGTGCTATAGAAGACCCCGGGTCATGAAATACAAAAGATTACTTGTGAATTTTACCAAAATTCTGGTTAAGTTTAACCAGAATGCAAATATCAATATTATATTTCTTTCAGACCTATTGAAAGCTTCCTTTCAAAAAGTAACCATCCTTTTATTTCTGCTGTAGTAACTTCCAGACTTATATAAGCCACATGAAACTATCGCGAAGAGGATAATTAGATAGAATGTGATTGCAAATGTGTAAAGGTGTCAAAGGCAGTTATACTTGACGTCAGATGTCCTCAAATATTATAAAGAACCTTAATTTTTTCTTTCTCTAGTTTTAACTTAATTGACTATATCGAATAGATCTGACATTTTCTGTGTATAGCAATTGTTAAATTAGAAGAAGGCATTAATTACTGAAGCTGCAATATAGACGCGTCAAAACTAATTTTAGCTTGTAGTAGTAGAACTAAATTATTCTTATTCACTATACAATATATGTTTCTTTAATTAAACTGAACTTTACTCAATAAATAAAAGGTTATCTGAAGTATAACTGGTTAAAATTGATTTAAAGTCAATTTCAAAGCTAAAGGTCTTTTCACACCTGTCCATTTGCAATGATACGCAACAAAATTGGGCCCTTTAGAATCAATGATTAATTTTCCAACTATGCGCAGTTTTGTGTATGTAGGTGTAGATCAGCGCTGGGAAAGAGGTTGTATGTAGCTGCGCCTGTTCAGAGTGGCCGGGCAGGCTGATTCATTACTAGCGCCAGGTATTGGCAGATGAGCAACTGCTAAGAGCGACCGCTAGTATATGCTGTGATCGGCTATCGGGTGCTGTAACAGAGCGCCTCAGTCGCTGTAGTAACCTGGCTCGCATTAATGAATGTGATGTATGTTGGGCGTTCTAACACCAGTACAGCATTGCAGCAAGCAAAAGGTAGCGCCAGCTCAGTACGACTGACTCTCAGCGACTCACACCATATTCAACAAAAAAACACTCACAGAGCGTAGGCGCTCTTGGATCTGGGCGCTATAGCATAGAGCGGCAGACGCTGTGTGATTAAAGTGGACCAACACCCAGGGGGGATCGGCCCGGGAATCTATAAGATTCCGGGGCTGATCAGATCTCTCCCCGTGGGGCATCCGAAATTGGGATGTCCCGCGGGGTGAAACCCCCCAGGAAGCCCACAATCCTACCTTTTCCACGTTCCAGCGGCGCATGCGCGTCCGCCGCCGCCACCGCCTCCCGCGCGTCCCTCTAGCAGGGCGCGCTCCATTCACAAACGGCCGGCGCGGGTGCGCTCCCTGTAAGAGGGACGCGCGGGAGGCGGCGGCGACGCGCTCTGCTTGTCCGGCGCTGCCTCTCGCTTGTCTGCCGGCGGGGATTGGCTGCAGCGGTCACGTGGGAGCGGGGAGAGGTGAGTTTTCAGGGCTTTCTGGGGGGTTTCACACAGCGGGGCACCCCCGATCGGGGTGCCCCACCGAAGTTGACCAAAACCCAGGATAGTCAAAATCCTGGGTATTGGTCCACTTTAAAGTCTGTTTTAGAACACATATCCACCAGTAACAAAGCGAAAACACACGGAATGACATTGTTGTAACATTGTGACATTAATAATTTAATGCCAGACCTGTAATGACAATTCTGCATAAAAAAATCAAAAATCAAAAACGTTTTCAAAAAGACTTTTTCTAGGCCAGGAGAGGTCACACAATTATTTGAGAGAAAAAAAAAAAATTAAAAACAAAAAACCCTGTTTAAACAGAAGAAAAGGAACGTCCATTGAAATATATGGGAGAGCGACAGTTAGCGACAGGTAATACCTGGCGCTCTGGAAGCTAGAGCGCCGGTGCTATACGCTGAGCCACCTGTAATGATGAATCGTACACTACATGGGGCTGTTAAAGGCACTCACCAGATCCAGATGACTATCCTCAGCCAAAACTAAATTGATACCAGGTGCGCTAAGGTGTTAGTTTGTAAGAGGAAATTGTTATTTAAGCCAATAGCAAATAATGGCTGTTATTGGTTTCTGAAGTCCTCTTTGTTTTGTTTGCTGTAGGCGAGGCTGGAGCTTGGCAGCAAAAGGTTGGCAGTTAAACACTACAAGAAACAACTACATTTCCCAGTGACCCTTGGGACAGCTAGAAACGAATAAAAAGCAGCCATACTCCCCCACCCACTATCACCTTGACAACACCCCATTGAGGACGAAACGCGCATCGGTGTACAGACTGCTAATACCGGAGCTGGGAACTTTTGAAAACACAGCTCTCCCCTCGGATACAAAAGGACTATAACGCCACAGGAGTGGCTTCTTTTCCCTGCCATGGCTTAAGCGATCTAGGAGATCTGAACTACACGCTGCAGCAGCGGCTTTCTCCCTCTTCGCCGCCATAGCAGGCATCAACCCGTACAACTCTGCCAGCAACCCGGCTCTTTAGGTAAACTTTTAAGCCGGCATCTAATTTCATTAATTTACCTATACCTTCTTTCTTTTCTCCTTTGCCTCCCTAGTTTTAACCTTTAATTTAGCTAAATTAAAGTTTTTGTCCAATAAATTGTTTTATACAATTTTTGGATTCAAGAGCTTTTCATATAAGCCACTGCACACCAACAACCGACAGAATCAGAACGAACAACAAGCAATTTCCATCAGAGGCCCTAGTTTGCCAACCCCGGGCTGTGGCGCTAAATGTGAAATTCATCAATATTGCAAAACTTGACCAATAATAATTGAGTGTATGTGTATTTGTTTTGTTTCGCATAGGTGAGATATTAAGTTACTAAAATTATATGTAACTACCCTGCGACATTTCCACTCATATAACAAAGGTGCTGTAAGGATTAATAGTCTGAACTAGAGATGAGCGAACTTCTCAAAAAAGAAATTCGGGTTCGTCCGAATCGAACTTTAGCGAATCGCTCATCACTGGTGGGAGCGGGGAGGCCAATAAAAACAATAAAATAATACAATATGAACAATAAAATTTTAATTATTTACATGCTGTTGTGCATCCTATGGAGGTTTGGTTGCCCCACAGGATTTGGCTCCAAGGCCTTGGAGACTAGAGCTACCGCAATAGAGCCACAATGCAGAGACAAAATAGTGCTGCACTACTGTACTTCCTATTTAAAGTGGACCAACACCCAGGGGGGATCGATCAGATCCCTCCCCGCGGGGCATCTGAAATCGGGATGTCCCGCGGGGTGAAACCCCCCAGGACGCCCACAAACCTTACCTTAACTCTGTTCCAATGGCGCATGCACGGGCCGCGTCTGGCGCTTCCCTCTAGCAGGGCGCGCACCCGCGCCGGCCTTTCACAAAGATTTCCGGGTCGATCAGATCCCTCCCGCTCCCACCAAACCGTGAAATGAAAAAAAAAAATGCCGGCACGGTGGGAGCGTGGAGGTCAGCTGCGCTGTCAGCTGTCATCAGAGGACGCGTCATCAGAGGAAGCCGGCTTCCTCTGATGACGCGTCCTCTGATGACAGCTGACAGCGCAGCCGGCCTCCACGCTCCCACCGTGCCGGCATTTTTTTTTCATTTCAAGGCTTGGTGGGAGCGGGGAGGCCGGCTGCGCTGTCATTTTTAGTGGCTCGTGCTGACCGAATTTTCCCTGAAATTTAAAAAAAAATAAAAAATGCCGGCATGGTGGGAGCGGGGAGACCGGCTGCACTGTCAGCGGGCGGCGGAAGCCGGCTTCCGCCGCCCGCTGACAGTGCAGCCGGTCTCCCCGCTCCCACCATGCCGGCATTTTTTTTTTTTTTATTTCAGAGAAAATTCGGTCAGCACGAACCACTAAAAATTCGGGTTCGTGCTGAATCGAATTTTTCCTGAAATTCGGAGTGAATTCAGGTTCGTTAGAACCGATTCGCTCATCCCTAGTCCGAACAGCAAACAAAACAAACAGGACTTAAAAAACCAATAACAACCATTATTATGTGCAGATTTGTGTTAAGGTAAATGCAGTGGGCCACCTTTGGGCACAAAAGGCTCGTATAGTGCAGGTCATAAGATTATATGGGCAGCACAGGCACCATGCATGTATCATGCTTTTTGCCTGCACTGTGTTGCAATTTGGTACTCACCACCTAATTCTTGGTAAATCACCTATGCCAAATGCTCTCCTGCTGATGCTGGTCTTAGGGTCCTCCATGTCTCCTCCACTGCCACCTGGATCTTCACTGTTATCCCCTGGGCCATTCGCACCTCCTCACTTATCGTCTGGGTTATATGTCTTCCAGTGTCACAATCTAGATTTTCTGCTGCTTCATCTGTTAGCTCCTTCTAGCTTGCTGTCATTCTTTGGGTCCCCCAACAGTGCCTGTAGCCCCCCAGGTGGGTGGCCAAGATTAATGCATTGATGTGCAGGCTCTGGGTTGCTGGCCAGACACAATCTATCTTTAGTGCTCCAAGGTCTTGAGCCTGCAAAAGAGGGGTTGGTGCCCATGGAACGTGTGGCGTGGGTGATTTATTAATTTGATATTGTTGCATGGCTTGTTTTTCTTGGAGGGCATTTGTTTCGTTTGAGGTATGGCTGTGACTGTGGCTGGGACTGTGACCAGAGTCCTGGGTACAGAGATTTGGATTCAGAGTTCTGGGATCTGGGATCAGAATTCAAGATGACAATGCAATGCTGATCCACTGCCTGAATGAGTGGATCAGCTTATATAGGCCAAGAAATCACAGGTGCTGGCTGATCACCAGCACCTCTGCAGGACAAAGCCATCTGCTGGTGGAGCGGCATATAGCAGGGGAAAGTCCCAGAAGGGGAGCCAGCCAAAAGCAGTACTAAACAAGGGAATGCTCTGAAGCTGTGGAGGAACTCCAGACTTGACAATATGTTTTGATTATTTTGTTTTGATAATCATGGTAACAAGATTATTTATTTAACTATTAATTACATTATGATTGTTCATTAGTTCATTGTATTATGAATGTGTTTATTTATTGAATTTTCAATATTCTCCCCTCACCCACACTTCACTTGATTTGGTTTTGTTGTTTCTATGTTTTTAAAGGCTTTTTATTAGTCTTTGTGTTAGATTATTTGTTACAATTATGAACAATAACATTTTAATTATTTACATGCTGTTGTGCATCCTATGGAGGTTTGGTTGCCCCACAGGATTTGGCTCCAAGGCCTTGGAGACTAGAGCTACCGCAATAGAGCCACAATGCAGAGACAAAACAGTGCTGCACTACTGTACTTCCTATTTAAAGTGGACCAACATCCAGGGGGGATCGGCCCGGGAATCTATAAGATTCCCGGGTCGATCAGATCCCTCCCCGCGGGGCATCCGTGGGGCATCCGAAATCGGGATGTCCCGCGGGGTGAAACCCCCCAGGACGCCCACAAACCTTATCTTAACCCCGTTCCAACGGCGCATGTGCGGGCCGCGTCTCACGCTTCCCTCTAGCAGGGCGCGCACCCGCGCCGGCTATTCACAAAGATTCCCGGGTCGATCAGATCCCTCCTCGCGGGGCATCCGAAATCGGGATGTCCTGCGGGGTGAAACCCCCCAGGACGCCCACAAACCTTACCTTAACCCCGTTCCAACCGTGCATGCGCGGGCCGCGTCTCGCGCTTCCCTCTAGCAGGGAGTGCACCCGCACCGGCCTTATGTGAATGGCCGGCGCGGGCGCGCTCCCTGTTAGAAGGAAGAGCGAGACGCGGCCTCCAGCGCTCAGAGCCGCTGTGGTTGGACGCCGCTTGTACGTGCATACCACAGCAGCTCTGAACTCTCTGATTGGACGAGCGCCCGCGTAGGAGCGTGGGGAGGTGAGTGTTTACGGGCGTTCTGGGGGGTTTCACACAGTGGGGCTGTGGACCAAAACCCAGGATAGTCAGGTGCCACCGAGAGGTAATTTCGGCATCAATTATTATTTGGTTATTGTCACAGTCATTCCATGTGTTTTTGCTTTGTTACAGGTTGTTACAGGTGGATAGGGGTTCAAAAACAGACTTTCAGACAGCGTCTGGCACTCTGTGCTACAGAGACCAGATCCAGAGCGCCGGCGCTGTGTGTGTGTAGTTTTTTTCGTTAAATATGGTGTTGAGCGCCGAGTGCCGGAGGCACTGAGATGGCGCTGCCTGTTGCTCCCTACAGCGCTGTACTGGTGTTAGAGCGCCCAACACACATCACATTCGTCATTGCAGTCCAGGTTACTACAGCGACTGCAAAGCTAGGTTACAGCGCCCGATACCTGCTTACAGCGTCTACTAGTAGCCGCTACACAGACGCTCATCTGGCAATACCTGGTGTTAGTAATGAATCAGCCTCAATGTGTCTTTTTGGAACTCAGTAGTTATTCCAGTACATATTGGCAGATGCCCCCTACAGAGGCCAACTAATGTATCCTTTATTTTATTTATATAGAGAAAAGGAGTAGCAAACCTTAGTAAGTAACCTTTTCAATTTGACATTACTTTAACTGTGCCAGTAATTGCAGGGAAATGGTTACTTAGGCCCTTATTTAACAAGGGGTAGCGACTGGTGAGCGAACGGTAATGACGGTCACCGCCACGAGAACGCCGGCTCCCCACCACAATCACACATTTATCAAGCCAATCCTGCTTAGCGACTGAGATAGCGCCATATAGTGACTCATTCATCATTATTCCAGCCTCACCCCACAGCGCCAGCGAGCGACCTTGAACAGCGCCAGGTATGACCTCTCGCTACCTGGCGCTCTCCAATGCATTTCAATGGAACAATCTTTAAATATTAATAATTAATTGTTAATAATTTTTTTTTTTTTTTTTTTTTTAATGTGAAAATTTCTGTTACCACTTCTGCCATGTTAGATATTTTTTTAAGGTAAGAAAAAAATAAAAAAAAAATTTGTGCAGAATTGATATTACAGGTCTGATATTAATGTATTCATATTCCAAAATGTTTTTATAAACTTGTTTTTTGGGTTTCCCAAAATATGGTTGTTTGGGGGTTAAAAAACTATTTTTAACCCATCCCCGCCAGCGCTCTGGGGTTTAAACATGCATTTCACAGCGCGAGAATTTTTGGAGCGTGATTTGTTAATGAATATGGTGGGAGCCTGTCGCTATGGCCATTCGCTATCATGCGCTCCCATACAGCGCGGTACCTGTCAAATAGCGACTCATCACCTTGTATTCAACATTACTGCACACCGACTGAGTCGCTATCAACAACCGAACAACGGCCAAGCACAGCGACTACTAGCGGGCGCTGTGAAAATACCGCTACAGTCGCTCAACTGTCGCTACCTGGCGCTATTAATAAATCAGCCTCTAAGGTTTATTACTCAATTTAACTATAAAACTATAGTATTAGTACCTCTGATATTATCTGCCAACAAATTGGTTTAGTCATAGGGAGGTTCTTCTTTTACATTTTAACAAACGGGGCCTCCAACATTATATACAGGTTTTTAAAGGAGTCATATTTCACATAAAGTTAGATATGCTATTTTAGAAGTAAAATAACAGCAGCCTTTATTTAAATTGCTATAGGCTGCTATTATGTTCAAACCTTTAAGATAAACTATCTACTTAGTCAAAAATAATCTGAGCTTAGCCTGTGGGGCACTTATTAGTTTTCAATCAAAATTATTCACTTCACTGGTAATTTGTATGTACAGGTCTGGCACTAAAGTATTATTGTCACAGTGTTAAAACAATGTCATTCCATGTGTTTTCGCTTTGTTACTGGTGGATATGTGTTCAAAAACAAACTTTAATCACACAGCATCTGGTGCTCTATGCTATAGCGCCTAGATTTAGAGCACCAACGGTGTGTGTGTCCTTTTTTGCTAAGTATGGTGTGAGTTGCGGAGAGTCGGTTGCACTGAGCTGGCGCTACCTTTCGCTCGCTGCAGTACCCAACATACATCACATTCATCAATGCGGGCCAGGTTACTACAGCGACTGAGGCGCTATGTTACAGTGCCCAATACATGTTTACAGTGTCTACTAGCGGTCGTTCTAAGCGCCGCTATACAGACGCTCATCTGCCGATAACTAGCGTTAGTAGTGAATCGGCCTCTAAATATAAATCATAATAATTGACATATAAACTTAAGGATAAATGTTACATAACTATCTATACATATGTATTTACACTCATATATAGACAATTTATTAAATAGAATTAAATATACCACAGCACAATGTGAATATCAATAGTCCATGACTGATGTTACCTAATTATTAAGTAAACCATCTGCCATTATAAATAGGAGTCTTAGACAAAATCTGACCCAATTCTGAAACTATTCAAATGGACCCAAATTACAGGGGCATTTCTTCAGGATTCTAGCAGACACAAACTGGTCACTATTATGAGCACATTCTATCAAACACAAAGGAGGAGGATGGGAAGAAAAATAGTTCATAGCTGATATCAACTCTGATCGTAGATCTCAAGGGAAGGGCGGTAAATTAGAAGAGAAATTGTACGGCTGGGCAGACAGAGAAGGGAGGTGTGAATGTCGAGTAAAATTGGTAGTCCTGTCTATGGGGCAAGTCTCCAGGGTATCAGTGGTCAAACCAAGGTCAATCATACCTGCAATCAAATAACAATCCTCATCGACCCACTGTGCATCAGTAGTGTATTGTCAATGTTAGAGAAATGTTTCTTGAGTAATAACTTCCTTTAAGTGGGTGAAAGGTGACGTGCAGATAGATTAATGACCTCTAATTCGGGAAACCCGAACTCACAAATTTCGGTATAAACTCGAACTTTGCGATTCGGGTTCCCCAATCTCTAGTGCTGAAATACATGGACAAGTACACAATGAACCTTTTGATCTCCCAAAGTACATTTTAACTGTAGTTTTTTTTAATAAGAAGAATTTCATACATAGGTTAGCAGATCTTAGAAACATCCCTACAGCATAACTATGTGGGGAGTGTAAATTATGTGTGTAAATTTACCCCAGGGTTCAATGCTGGGCCCATTATTATTCAACTTGTTTATAAACGACATAGAAGATGGAATTAAAAGCACTGTCTCTATTTTTTACCCCAGGGTTCAATGCTGGGCCCATTATTATTCAACTTGTTTATAAACGACATAGAAGATGGAATTAAAAGCACTGTCTCTATTTTTGCAGATGACACACAGATATGTAGCACAGTGCAGTCTATTGAAGATGTTCACAAGCTTCAGGCTGACTTGGACACATTGAGTGTGCTACGGCTGCTGTGCAAAATACAGGAAAACATACACACACTCTGGCGGCTGAATGGATACACAGGAGTCAGGAAACATGCATGAAAAGAGATCCAATGAATGATGGATTCAAGACCGTGACAGGGATGGAAAACACAATGGTAGTAGCAGGAGTCCTGGGTTCAGAGTTCTGGGATCTGGGTTCAGAGTTCTGGAATCAGGGTTCGAGATGACAATTCAATGCTGATCCACTGCTAAATGGGTGGATCAGCTTATATAGAGCAGGAAGTCACACAGGTGCTGGCTGATTACCAACACCTCTGTAGGACAGAGCCATCTGCTGGTGGGGTGCCATTTAGCAGGAGAAAGTCCCAGAAAGGGAGCCAGCCGAAAGCAGAACTGTGGAGGAACTCCAGACCTGACAGATGCTTTAAGGTTCTGGCATGTAAGACCACAAGGTCCAGGAGTGGATTCTTGCCCTTGTGTCAAGCTTCCCGGCTACAACCATGGGAAGGGCTGAACGGAGCTCCAGATGTGGGGGCGAAGTGAAGCAAATAAAGTCAAAAAACAAATCAGAAGTCAGGGCTGGCAGCAGACAGGCAAAGTCCAATGAATGAATCCGAGTTCAGGGGCTGGTGGCAGACAGGCAAAGTCCAAGAATAGGTCAGAGTTCGGGGGCTGGCAGCAAACTGGCAAATTCCAAAGAGTAAATCCGAGTCAAAACCGAGTAATCCGTCCGAGGGTTAATCCAGAAAATCAGATCAGGAACTCAGGAATCAGGAAAACAGAATCCAGGAAGTAGGCTGATAACACAGCATTGGATGCAGGCCTGCTGTCCTCTTAAATAGAGCAGGGACGGATGTGTCAGAGTCTGAGTGAGGTCACTTCCTGTCCATTTAGACCCAGGAACCAGGAAGTAAAAAGCAAGCCCAAGAGCTTACACTCCAGACTTCGGGCAATTGCAGTGTGCTGAACACTAGGTGTTGCTGTTGAGCAGTGCAACAGATGAAGAGCTTGCTCTGGTACAAACACCCAGACGTGCACGTCTGCGGCTGCATGCAGACAGTGATAGAGCATGCCCACGTCTCCTTAAAGAACAAGAAAGGTGAGGAGATTGACACCTTGGCCATACACTTACTTAACATTATTCCTTTACATGTGCATAGACAGATGACCTAAAATTGATTTGGATCCATTAAGGATTATACTGTTACATAGTAACATAGTAACATAGTATGTAAGGCTGAATAAAGACTTTAGTCCATCCAGTTCAGCCTGTTTAACTCCTTCCAGTGGTCTAGTAGCCATAGCCGGAAATGTTATTACATGCCAGGAAGGCATCAAGGCCACTTTTGAACATTTTTAATGTATCCCTCATTACTACCTCCTCTGGCAGCGAGTTCCATAGTCTCACTGCTCTTACAGAGAAGAATCCCCTCCTATGTCGGTGGAGAAAGCACCTTTCCTCTAACCTTAGTGGATGCCCCCGGGTTATGGTTACACTCCGGGGTATAAATAGATTGTGGGACAGATCCTTGTATTGACCCCGAATATATTTATACATAGTTATTAGATCACCCCTCAATCGTCTTTTTTCTAGACTAAATAAGCCTAACTTGGACAATCTTTCCGGGTACTCTAGCCCCCGCACTCCTTTTATTAACTTTGTTGCCCTTCTTTGAACGTGCTCCAGTTCTGATATGTCCTTCTTAAGCACAGGTGCCCAGAACTGTACACAGTACTCCATATGGGGTCTGACCAGTGACTTGTACAGGGGTAAAATGATGTTCTGGTCATGAGCACCTATGCCCCTCCTGATGCACCCCATGATCCTATTTGCCTTGGCAGCAGCTGCCTGGCATTGATTACTACAGTTGAGCTTATTGTCAACTAAAACCCCTAGGTCCTTTTCCATTGTTGTTTTACCAAGTGTTTCTTTATTTAGTGTGTAATCATGACACAGATTTCTCCTTCCCATGTGCATAACCTTACATTTATCTGTGTTAAACTTCATTTGCCATTTAACTGCCCATGCTTCCAATTTATCTAAATCTGTTTGTAGTTGCCTGTTGTCCTCCTTTGTTTTAATTACTTTACTCAGCTTAGTATCATCTGCAAAGATTGAGACTTTACTGTTTAATCCATACCCAATGTCATTTATATATATATTGAAGAGAATTGGTCCCAGAACTGACCCTTGTGGTACTCCACTGGTAACAGTGACCCAATCTGAGTGTGTACCATTTATAACCACCCTCTGCTTCCGATCACTAAGCCAATTTCCCACCCATCTGCACACGTTTTCCCCCAGTCCAAGCATTCTCATCTTTTGTACCAGCCTTTTATGTGGCACAGTATCAAATGCTTTAGAAAAGTCAAGATATATGATATCCAATGACTCCCCCTGATCCAATCTTGAACTTACCTCCTCATAAAAGCTGATCAGGTTTGTCTGGCAGGAGCGATTCCTCATAAATCCATGCTGATATGGAGTAATAAGGTCATTTTCCCCAAGGTGCTCCAGGATAGTATCCCTTAAGAAACCTTCAAACAGCTTGCCCACCACAGATGTTAAGCTTACCGGTCTGTAGTTCCCAGGTTCCCCCCTAGATCCCTTTTTGAATATTGGCACCACATTTGCCAAGCGCCAATCCATCGGAACAAACCCTGTAGTTATGGAATCCACAAATATTAGAAATAACGGCTTGTCTATTACTGTACATAACTCCCTTAAAACACGAGGATGTATGTCATCTGGTCCCGGTGATTTATCGATTTTCAGCTGCTTGAGACGGTGCCGGACTTCTTCCTTGGTTAGACCAGTGACATTTAATGGAGGGTTCCGGTTATTCCCCTGCATTTCACTCGGCATGTCAAATTCTTTTGTGAATATAGAAGCAAAGAAGTTGTTAAGCAAATTAGCTTTCTCCTCATTTCCCTCTATAGGGGTCCCCTCCTTGCTTTTCAGGGGGCCCACACCCTCAGGTTTGTACCTTTTACGGTTTATGTAGCTAAAGAATAATTTAGGGTTAGTTTTACTCTCTTTCGCGACCAGTCTTTCTGTCTCCAGCTTAGCTGCCCTTATCTGTTGTTTACATTGTTTATTTTCTTCTTTATAGTTTTTTAACGCTTCCGCTGTCCCTTCCTGCTTTAAACGTTTAAATGCCTTTTTTTTGTTGTTTATTGCCCCCTTAACCTTTTTATTTAGCCACATCGGTTTACATGTGTGTCTAATAGTTTTATTCCTGTAAGGTATATATCTGTCACACTGGAAATTAAGTATTCCTTTGAAAGTATCCCATTTAGCGTCCATGCTTTTGTTCTTAAGGACATTTTCCCAGTCAATGCAGTGTAGGGCATCTCTAAGTTGGTCAAACTTTGCCTTTTTGAAGTCCAGCGTTTTTGTGACTCCTTGATAAGGCACCCTAGTGACTGCTAAGTGGAAATTAATGATATTATGATCACTGCTTCCAAGGTGTCCCCCAACCTGTACCTTTATTACTTTGTCTGGTACATTGGTTAGTATTAGGTCCAATATGGCTTTCCCCCTTGTTGGAGCTTGTACTTGTTGGGAAAGGTAGCCATCTTTTGTTTTAGATAAAAAACTATTACTTTTCTGCGAAACACATGTTTCAGCGTCCCAGTCTATATCTGGGTAGTTAAAGTCCCCCATAATCACTACCTCATTTATTTTAGCGGCTATATCCATTTGCCTTAGCATCATATTTTCTATGGATTCGGATATATCTGGAGGTTTATAGCAAACCCCCATCAGTATTTTATTTTTGTTTCTCCCTCCATGTATTTCTACCCATACCGACTCCACATGGTCATTCCCCTCACATATATCCTCCCGCAGAGCAGGCTGTAGAGAGGATTTTACAATTAAGCAGACTCCACCCCCTTTGCGTTTGTTACGGTCCCTCCTAAACACACAGTATCCCTGTAAATTTACTGCCCAGTCATAGCTTTCATCCAGCCAGGTCTCTGTTACCCCCACAATATCATATTGTTCTTCTGTTATTATCAGTTCTAGTTCATCCATTTTATTAGTCAAACTTCTAGCATTTGTAAGCATGCATTTCAAATGCTTATGAGAATTTTGATAATTTTGTATATTGCCCTTATTCCTGCTAGATGTGCTAACCCCTCCCCCCTCTCCACCCCCAGTTTCATGTCTACACCCACTGTCACTTTCTTTCCTAACTTCCCCTTTGTAATAGCTTTTACCCTCCCCCCCAATGCTCAGTTTAAACACTCCTCTAACCTTTTAGCCATCCTCTCCCCCAGAACAGATGCACCCTCCCCATTGAGGTGCAACCCATCCCTGCCAAAGAACCTGTAGCCCACTGTGAAGTCGGCCCAGTTCTCTAAGAACCCAAACCCCTCCTTTTTACTCCAATTTTTGAGCCACCTGTTTACATCTCTAATCTCCCGCTGCCTCTCTGGTGTGGCTCTTGGTACTGGTAGTATTTCTGAGAATACTACAGTTGAGGTCCTTGCCTTAAGCTTACGGCCTAAGTCCCTGAAATCATTTTTTAGGACCTTCCACCTACTTCTTCCTATGTCATTAGTGCCAATATGCACCATGACCGCTGGGTTCACGCCAGCCCCTCCCAACAATCTGTCAGCCCGCTCCGCTACATGCCGTACTCTTGCCCCAGGAAGGCAACACACTGTTCGGCAATCCCGGTCTTTGTGACAGATTGCCCTGTCTGTTCCCCTAATAATAGAGTCACCCACTACCAGCACCTGTCTTGCCTGCCCTGTTCTCCCATTTCCCCTCCCTTCCTTACTGGAGCCGACAGATGTGTCTTGCTGCAGCTGTGCCATTCCTGAGCTAACATCCTCCTCATCTGCCAACCGGGCAAACTTGTTTGGAGGTGCCTGTTCAGGGCTAGCCTCCCTATAACTTTTACCCCTACCCCGCCTTCTAACTGTTATCCAGCTAGCTGCCTCATTTTCCTGCTTTTCCTCTCCCCCCATACTACCACCCTCCCCTGACCCTGAGCCATGTAGTGCCAGATGTATACTGTTGTTTTTATTCCAAGTATAAAATCATCTGCCATATTATCCAATGCCATAGAGCTACAAAGGTTCAGTATTTTCAGAGCTGACCAAGATCTTAAAGCCTCAAGAAGATAAAAGGGTGGATGTGTCTGCCTCTATGTAAACAACAGATGTTGTTCGGACATAAATGTGATGAGTAGGGGCTGCTCTATTCACCTGGAATAACCTGCTATCAAATGTAGACCTTTCTATTCCCCAAGGGAATTCTATTCTCTAACCCTGGTGTGAGTATACATCCCCCATGCATCTGTGAAGGAGACACTGGCTAATCTGGCTGATAAGGTTATTGATTGGGAAACTAGATGTCACGCTCTGGTAACTCCAGCCCTCTAGGTAAGCCCTCAACCCCCAATCTCCGCAGCCAGCTTCACCTGTAGGAGCCCCCGCTTGCCGGGACGCAGAATACGCCTGCCCGGGATCGGTTGCCCCCAGGACTTCAATGGCTCAAAGGATGAGAGCTTACAGGTATAGAGGTCTGAAGAACCAATGGCTAAGAGCGAGTGTAGCGGAAGTCCAGAGACAGGCCAGAGGTTAACACGGGGAGTCAGAATTCGCAGCGGTACAGAGGGGTGAGACAGCACGAGGTCTAGGTACAAGGCAGAGGTCGACAACGGAGATCAGATCGAGATTGGTCGGTTCAGGCAGAGGTCGGCAACAGAGATCAGAATAGTCGGTTCAGGCAGAGGTCGGCAACAGAGATCAGATTGAGAATAGTCGGTTCAGGCAGGGGTCGGCAACGGTGATCAGATCAATGAATAACACGAGTCAAAGCAAGGTACAAGGCGCTATCACAGGCAATTCACAACTGAGAGGGAATTGCCTTTATAGGGACAGGTCTGAGGGAAGCAGTGTACTGATTGGAGCACGTAGGATTCCAAGGGTAATTGGCTGGCAACAAGGGAGGAGGTAAGGCCAAGATATCAATGGGGCTGATTGGCCTGCAGAGCAGAAGAGGGCGAAGCCCTCAATCCCCTAGGGCTCATTAACCCTTTAATTGATCCTCCGGCGGGTGCGCGCAGCACAGCGCCGCCGGAGGGCATAACAGACACGTGCTCGCGGCCGCGCGCAAGCACGTCTACTGGAGGAGGAAGCGGGGGGCGTGGCTGAGCTGGGCGCCGCTCGAGCCGACGCTGCTCGAGCTGACGCCGCCCGCCGTGGCCGCCGCACAGTGACAGCTGCAGCTGGCCGCCTGGAGACGTCGCTGGAACGGGGATCAGGTAAGCGGTTCCTGACACTAGATAGTCTGGTCATGGTCCTTGGGGACTTAAACAAAGTCCACCTGAGTCATAAACTACCCAACACGTGTGCCACTAGAGAGGGAAATACTCTCAACCATTGCTACATTGTTCTGAAGGGAGCACATAGGTCCATATCCTGGGCTCCACTTGGCTTCTCGGACCACCGCCTTATCCATCTACAACCTGCACACAAAGCTAAAAACCATCAAACCACTAGTCAGAACAACCAAAAAAGGGACAGCTAAGCTCAACCTTCAAGCCTGTTTTGACAGGACAAACAGGGATTGCAAGTTCAACCATGCATGAGTGGACCGAGATTATGACAAACCATGGTTCACCAGCACCAACAATAATCTACAGAAGTGTAGAGAGAGGGTCTACAAAAATGGCAACTTAACTGAATTCAGGAAGCTGAGGAAGTCTCTGACAAAAGAAAGCAAGGCAGAAAAGAGAAATGATGCAAAGAATCTAGAGGATATATTTTCTTTGGGCAACCTCTGTGTTGCTAGGCTTAAAAGGGATTGCAAAATATAAGAGCTCACCTACACAAGTTACACCCAGTATACAACTAGCTGAAGGACTAAATGAGTTCTGCAGGTTTGAGGAGAAGGCTCCCATATAGAACCTGCATAACAAAGAAGCAGGAAATTCCACTTCATCCCATGTATGGACCACAGTGTACAAGTAACAATCTCCCTAAGATTACAGTGTCTGAGGTACACCAACTGCTGACCCTAAACATCAGGGAGGCAGCCACTGGTCCTGATGAAGTATCCCCCTCATGTCTGCTTCAGCCTGCTACCTTCAGCCAGGCATCTTGGGGTGCCTTTATTGATTTTGACTATCCTTGGTTTTGGTCTCTGCCACCGGGGCACCCCGATCGGGGGATGTCCCACTGTGTAAAACCTTCCAGGTTGCCGAAACCAACTCACTTCCGCCTGGTCCTAGGGCGCATGCACAGTCGCTTGTCCAATCAGCACACTGGGAGACGCAGACGTCATGTCGTCTAAGGCAAAAGGCTCCGAGCACGCTGACAGCCACATCTCCCGTTACCCTGAAACAGGGAGCATTCCCACACTGGCATTCACAAATGCCTGCCACAGGCACGCGCCCTGATAGAGGGAAAGCTGGGATGCGGCTTGCGCATGCGCCGTTGGACCGAGAAAGAAGGTAAATGTATGGGACGACCTGGGGGGTTTCACACAGTGAGGCATTGCCCCGTGGGGAGGGAATCGCTTGGCCCGGGAATCTTATAGATTCCTGGGCCGATTGTCATGGATTTTGGTCCACTTTAATAAAAACAACTAGACATAAAAAATATGTTATCCCCTGGCCATTCAACAGGTAAACAACTGGCACGGTCCTATATATAAAAATGGAAAGACATAGTTTAAACTCCCTACTGAACATACTGCACACATGGTAACCACTGCTGTAAACCACTGTCTACTTGTATATTGTATATATGTATTATAAGCATATTTTTCTTGTTTGTACATCCCCCCCGGAAAGTCTCTAACTGCATATATTATTTTCAACCACCATATTGTACTATCACTTTGCAGGAAAAAAAAATCCTGTATGTATGTTTTTTACATGCTTGGCGAAATAAATATGATTCAGATTCTGATCTGGATCAAGCAGAACCTTTACCTGCATATTACTATTTGGGGGTTCATCACACTTTTTATTATTGGTAAATCCACGTCAGTAGTAGGTTCGTAAAGCATACAATTCCACCCCCAAAAAATCTTCTCTAATTTATGTTTAAAAGATTTATCATTGGCAAGATTCAATCAAGCCCACCTCAATAGTCAGTAAACTGAAACTATTTAGAGGTGCAGTGATTGCCCCCCCTCCCGGAAACACTCTAACTGCATATAGTATTTTCCACCACCATATTGTACTGTCACTGTGCCGGAATAAAAAATCTTGTATGTGTTTTTTACATACTTGGCAAAATAAATCTGATATAGATTGTGAAAGCAGAACCTTTAACAGCATATTACTTTTTGGGGGTTCATCACACTTTTTATTATTGGTAAATCCATGTCAGTAGCAGGTTGGTAAAGCTTAGAATTTCCCTAAAAAAAATCTTCTTTAATTTATGTTTTAAAGATTTATTATTGCCAAGATTCAATCTAACTCACCTCAATAGTCAGTAAACTGAAACTATTTAGAGGTGCAGTGATTGTCCCCCCCCTCCCGGAAACACTCTAACTGCATATAGTATTTTCAACCACCATATTGTACTATCACTTGTATGTATGTTTTTTACATGCTTGGCGAAATAAATCTGATTCAGATTCTTATCTGGATGAAGCAGAACCTTTACCTGCATATTACTATTCGGGGGTTCATCACACTTTTTATTATTGGTAAATCCATTTCAGTAGCAGGTTGGTAAAGCATAGAATTTCCCCCAAAAAAAATCATCTCTAATTTATGTTTTACAGATTTATTATTGGCAAGATTCAATCAAGCCCATCAATAGTCAATAAACTGAAACTATTTACAGTTGCAGTGATACAGTACAGTACTATATTTTTAACGGGAACTAAAGCTTTCTATATTACCTTCTGCTTACCATGATAACTTCTCACCGCGCACGTTGCTACAGTAACATTTGATCAGTGAACGCATCTGTGCAGCACCCCAGGTATCATGTATAGCAGTTGTAATTACGCTATGTTAATCCCGTCATTATTAGAGAGCTCAAGATTTCAGGCGCTCCTGCAGAGAAGGTGTTAAAAAAACACAACTGCCAACAGAACGATGGGAATTTCACACAGCGAGTTCTACATCATTGCAGAATATAAAATAAAAAGACAAGAGGAAACTGCAAATCATTCAAATAGTCTGCTCTAGTTTTCCACTGAGCAAGCACTTCCTCTACTCTACTCTTCGCCTTCATTCACACCTGTCTGGTCCTGCAAGCATTTCTGTGTTCGCAGCAGACGCTGCAAAAAAGAAAAAAAAATCATCAATGGCACCTCTATGGCCCCTTTTAGACTTCTCTGGTACAGCAGAAAGGAGAAAAATGTGGACACAAAGGGCTCGATTCAACAAAGGTAGAAAATGGTTTTTTCGTGTGTTCTGTGCTTAAAAAGTTGTGATTTTGCAATTGCTTTTTTTTACAAGTGATTCAGCAACCTGGAACCATTGTAAAACACGAGTCACTTGAATTTAATTTGATTGCGATTGTAAAAGTGCAAAATAAATTAGTGGATCGAAAAATTTACTACTGCATTTTGCGATTCCAAAATTTTACTACTGATTCAGGTGAACTTGATGAGCCACACATATGACATAAATTAGAGTGTTTCACACTAGTTTTTTGATGCAGCTTTCACCAGGAGAAAATTCATTTTGCTCTTTCTCATAATGGAGCCCTTCTACTTTCTTTGCAATGGCCTTGATTCACTAAGCGTTGAAAAAAACTCTAACGGTAGTTGAGAGAATTCCACTGTTTGTGAATCACTAGTTAGGAAGACAATGAAAGTCAATGGCACTTTTTTACTCCTGAAAAAAAAAAATGGAACTTTTTACCCCTTTTTACTAGTAGTAAAAAGTTCCATTGACTTTCAGTGTCTTCCTATCTGGTGATTCGGTAGCAGTGACATTCTCAGGCTTTTTTCTCATGAATTACATTTTTTACTACCATGAGAGTTTTTTTCAATTCTTTGTGAATCAAGGCCATTGACTTCGAACATATTGCAGATGATGTGGTGCAGAGAAGGCGCAGACTACCCATTCCCAAGTATTTTCGTACACGTTTGCACTTTTCCAGCTTACTAGGCGAAGTCATGCAGCTTTGGAAGACCTCTATAACCTGCTGCATCCATATTTGGCACCATTAGCTGGTAGAGGACATGCAGTTTCTGGAAAAATGAATCTGATTGTTTGCTTGCAATTTCTGGCCAATGGATAATTTCAGCGCCTGGGTGGTGTGGCGGTTGGCATGTCCCAAACTTCTGTATGCCGTGCTGTAGATACATTTTTAAAGGTAATGCGTGCCATTTTTCCACGGTATGTGCATTTACCCTCCTCACCCCAGGAATGGACTGTAGTAAAACAGGGTTTTTATCGCATTGCTGGCATGCCACATGTCATGGGGGCTGTGGATTGCACCCATGTTTGCTTTAACCTACCCAGTGTGGATAAATATATCTACCGCAATCGCAAGATGGGACATTCACTGAATGTACAGATGATTGCTGGTCTAGATCTCAAAATACTTAGCTTTGTGGCTGGCTTTCCTGGATCATGCCATGATGCCCACATTCTGCGAAATTCATCAATTTTTCGACTATTTGAGGAGGGGCATTTATCTGGTAAATGGCTTCTTGGTAAGTGTTTAAACATTATTTTCTAACTTTCTGCAGAGTGCTTGTGATATATTGGAAAGCTCCAACATTTTAACCCCTTGCTAACCTCACTTATTGCACAAAGGTTTGAGTATGCAAGTGTAACATTTTGCCCATTTATTTGCTTGTTAACTGCCATGGGCTTGGCTATTTAGACAAAAGTATTATTGCTGACGTGCTCTTACAAAACTCCCAAAATCACCACATTTGCTCCGGAAATTGTTAAAACTCCATGGCTACTTGTTTCCTTGCCTTTGGCTGATTATTACTTTACATGCCCTGCTGTATGAAACAACCCAGGTTGCCTAGTATACTCACCAACTGCCACACTTTAAGGATGCATGTGCAAGCAGGGGACACTCCTTGCTATAACGTAAGCAGGGTATGCCATGGTACCAGTCATTTGTAAATGTCTGGAGGAGACACACTCCCTGTTCCAGCCTAGCATGGATGTATCCACTGGGTTGTTGTAGCAAATTCAGATATACTATGCTCAACTGGACTGTAGCTGAGTCCTTAAACAACCCTAGACCAGTTTGCGTCTGGACCATTTATATGGATGAATGCATGGGAGGCCGCGCATGCGCCATAAGAACAAGGGAAGGTACATGGGAGTGGTCGACCTTTGGGTTTTTACATTGCGGTGCACCAAAACCCAGAATAGTCAAAATCCTGGGTTTTGGTCCATGTTAAAGTGTAAGTATAAGAATGGCGTACCATGAGGTTAAAGCTAGCAAAGAGCTGCTCCCTGCACCCAGGGACACGTGGTGCTATGTGAGCAAGCTTTGTATAGAAAACAATGGCCACATTTCTGCATTAAAGGAAAACATTTTTAATACAGGTCCATGGCAATCCAACCAAATCCCCCCAAAGAAACTACCTACATGCCTCTTAGAAATATTACTGTTTAATTAGTACTTCCACTACAGCATACCTTGCCTCTTTATTACATGTATCCACAATGTTAGCCATGTACATACAGCTACACAGGCAACTTAAAAAGTTGAGAAAAATTATGCATTTACATTTACCCATTAAAAAGCATTACAACACCATGCAACAGTCAGAAAACAATAGAAAAACATTCGAGTACATTTTCCAATAATTTTCGCTTGCGACAGCCTTTTTACGAGCATTTTGAAAATGTTACGAGTGATTCGAAAATTTTACGAGTGCATTTTCGAGTGCACGTATTTAATTCAACCCCTTTTCTGATTCACTCGAAAAAGTTAAAAATTTACGCATGCGATCCGATTTTTCGAGCAACACAAATTTATTTCTACCTTTGTTGAATCGAGCCTAAAGAGTCCTGCCTTCTGCAAAAACACACAAAAAAAAAAACGCAATTCCTGCTGCGAAACGCATGCCGCAAACGTGACCGGACAGGTGTGAATGTAGCCTTCCTCTACTATTTTAACCTATTTTAAACCTATTTTATAATAGTAATATTATAGTAATTATAATTCATAAAAATAATAATAATAATAATAATAATAATAATATTGAATAAATAATAATATAAATATAAATTGACCACACTAAACACAGAGGGCCTTGTCGGGGCGGTGTGGCTTCCACATGTATCTGCAGATATATGCAACCAAATCTCTGTCTTTCCACACAGCTAGACATGTTTGTTTCTTGATATTTAGTTGATGAGAGGGTTAAACTGGGCGGTAAATTAGTTCCCAGGCCCTGAATAATAATAATAATTTTGTATAAATAATAGTGATTGAGCTGCTCCCACCCCCTTTATTTATATATAATAAATAATAATATAAATAAATATATTTATAATATAATATTTTATTTTATAATAGGATAACCTATTTTAAACCTATTTTAGTTTACTCTATTTTACTATTTTAACTGTGTTTCATTTATTAGTCCGTCATGCATATACCCTCCCCATGTTTAACCTAACCAGTGGACTAATTGTTGTGGAGGCTGATTCAATACTAGTGCCAGGTATTGCTAGATGAGCGTCTGTATAGCGGCACTTATAGCGACCGCTAGAAGATGCTATAAGCGGGTATCGGGCGCTGTAACCCAGCATTGTGGTCGCTGTAGTAACCTGACCAGGATTGATGAATGTAATGTGTGTTGGGCGCTCTAACAACAGCATAACGCTGCAGCGAGTGAGAGGTAGCGCCAGCTAAATGCGTCTGGCACTCGGCGCTCCACACCATATTTAACAAAACACTACAAACACGTCAGCACTCTGCATCTGGTCGCTGTAGCATAGAGCGACAGACGCTGTGTGATTAAAGTCTGTTTTTTAACACATATCCACCAGTATCAAAGCGAAAACACATGGAATGACATTGTTTTAACACTGGGACAATAACACTTTAGTGCCAGACCTGTAATGACAATTCTGCATAAAAATATAAAAAGTCCAAAAAATGTATAAAAGTGTTTGTTTGCAGCCAGGAGAGGTCACACAAAGATTGAAGCAAAAAGAATAAAAATTTAATTGCCACACTGTTTAAACACAAACAAATGAATGGCCATTGAAATGTATGGGAGAGCGACACTGAGCGACAGGTACTACATGGCACTCTGGAAGCTAGAGCGCCGGCGCTATACGCTGATCCGCTGTAATAATACATGTGACACTACAAGGCGCTGTGAGAGTCGCTCACCAGACTCGCTTTCTTAGATGTGGTTTTGCGTACAGCGCCCAGCGTTCACCCAACGCTGCCTGTCGCTACGAAGCATTACCTGGCGCTAGGCCTTTTTGAGTAACCCCCATAGTTGTGCTATGAGGGTTACGGTATCTGCTCTATTTAGGAACAAAATGGCAATCAGCCCCATCAGTTTATAGCTGGACTGGGTGGTGCACACCGCGCTGGGCAATTAGTCACAGACCAAACAAAAAAAGGAGTAACCCAACACAAATCCCTTCCAACCTGCAACAAATACTACAATCTGTCAAAATTTGATTTTAAAACAGAGAGGTTTTAGTTACATTTGCAAATTTATGGGAAGCTGCAGGGCCATGTCATGGCACCTCCTTCCTGCAGTCCAACAATGAGAGCTCCCCCATTTTTGGGACACACATATCAATGGAATCTAAGAGCTGAACTTACATAAGGCTGCTCAGGGTTCTAACCTGTTATCTTTAGTAAAGTCACATGTGGGGGGGGTGGCAGCTCTGCAACATGCGGATGAAGGCCCCTTAACATTTATCCAAATGCACTCATCTACCACAATACAACAGATAGAAAGGAAATGGCAAGCAGCACCTTCAGTTTATAGCTAGACGGGGCGGTGCACACTGGACTGAGACAAGACAAAAAGGAATCCCCGGCACTCAAATCCCCACCGGTCTTCAACAAATCCTACAACCTGTCTAAATGTCAAATTCTTAGTAGAAAAATAAATACAAATTGTATCATTCATTGTCTAATGTAATGTTTTTCAATCTTACTTAATCTTCAGATATTACTTTTTGATATATGCACTGGGTGTAAAGTTCTAAAACACCCTTAATGTTAAAACAGGTAATACACCTCCAGGAGATAGACTACCCCATAAACTTAAAGTAATTAAAAGTCAACCTACCGTAATACCACAAACATGTATTTTTCTACTAGTGTCTACTAGGATGCTTTACACCGCAGATTATGTTCAGCAATCTAGTCTACAAAAAACATAAAGATGGCAGTTTCCTCAATAGTTATATAAATACTGTTGCAGAGTGTGTGTGCTGGGTGCAGCAAAGTTGTAATCCAGATATAAATCAGTCGGCCGGGTCCGTGCTGTCGCCTCTGACAACGGGCTCGTTGCCTGCCGCGTCACTTTCGGCGGCGGCTGGCCACACACGCCGCCCTGTGAGCGCAGCTGTGCCATGGTCGCGAGGTTTCGGGTGGCATAAAGGCAGGTGCATGCCCTCACCCAAGCAATAAGTGGTTAGCAGGACCGCGAAGCGCAGGTGGCATATCCCCCGCTGCCCTGACTTTATTCCCCGGTGGTTGCGTGACCTAGTGATGTCAGGTGAGTATCTCCTCTTTGCATATTTGCACTTCTGGATTTTGTTTACCTTTTTGTCTATCGCACTGTATTTAGTTTACTAATTTCTGGCACATTGCACTTTATCATGTTACTCTACTAATTGGATCATTATTATATTTATTATTTGCATCTTATTGGTTTTTGGCACATCGCACTTTATTATGTTACCATACTAATTGGATCATCATTATATCTATTACTTGTTTTTGATTGAAAAAAAACTTTTGCTTTCTAAAAAAATATTCTGTACAATGTATATGTGGTTTTCCTAATTAACAAGGGATTGTTGTAATTAAATTTAGGATATTAAATGTATAATTTTGCACAGTGTGGACTTGGGGACTTTTAATAATATAGGATAGGTTTTGTGCCGGCACAAAAACTCAGGAAGGGTTAATTTATATTATTTAGGTATTGGGTGGATTGGTATTTCAATTATGTTGCTAGATAGACAAGGAGGGATAATTAATTGAACCGCAGCCTTATACTCCACGGGTCATTTTTGAGGAAAGATTATTCTCAGGGTCGGGAGGGGGTTTAACTTGTCTTGATTGTTGGTTTTAAATGTGTGTTTCTGTATGTTGTTGAATAAACTATTGGTAGATTTGCAATTGGTTGTGCTCCTTTTTTGATGGTCTCTGGGGGAACATTGTACCCCGGGTACCATCTGGGCAGTGCAGATAGAAATCAGTGGTATAACAGGGACTCTCCTTCCAATTGTCTCCTGTGCTCACAACACTCGGTTTGAACCTCGTGGCATCTAGTTTTGTATTGTTCCCTGTACTATTTGTTTTATCTTGCCTGTACCTTGTAAAGCGCTACAGAAGATGATGGCGCTAAATAAATAAATAAATAATAATAATAACTTGTATTTACTGCAATATGAATGCAGTAAGAGAATGTCACCTTACATGGTGACACAGACAGAAAGGAACTCTGCAGCGATAGAGATTACAGCTCAATATACAGGAAATAACAGCACAGTAAATTACATAGAAAATCTACATCTGCACCATCTAGTGTCATAACCTGCAATAGCTGCAAACTGCAATAAGTTATTAATCACATTCAGAAACAACCTCTAAGCTGTTGCAAAAGTATTAAATCTCCAACAAATACTTGCAAGATCGGCTGTTATGGACAGAGCTGTAGCTAGCTCCTTTTGCGCCCGAGGCAAGCCCAGAAAATCGTGCCCGGGGGGGCAAAAAAAAAAGAAAATGTTATATATATATATATATATATATATATATATATATCTTTTCTTTTTGTTATGTTTCTTGGCTGAACTATTGCGATAAGTAACTGGAGCTCATGCGCCAAAGCTTCATGCGCCGTTGGCCCTGGATCTAAGGTAAGTGTAGAGGGCGACCTGGGGGTTTCACACAGTGGGGCATCCCGATTTTGGGTACCCCGGGGGAGGGAATCGATCGATTAGGGTTACCCGCTAACCTTAACCCTAGGACAGAAAGTACACCTAAACATCCTTAAAAACACACATATAATACATATCAATAAAAAAGAAAATACTTTTATCTGTGCACAGAACTACCAGCACCATGCTAGAGGTACAGCGGGGATGCAGCCACGGCCCGCACATGCGCTGTTGGACTGGGATGTAAGGTAAGTGTAGAGGGCGACCTGGGGGTTTCACACAGCGGGGCATCCCGAACACCAACCAGATTCCTCCCCGTGGGGCATCCAAAATTGGGATGCCCCGCTGTGTGAAACCCCCCAGGACGCCCCATTCACTTTACCTTACTCCCGGTCCAACGGCGCATGCGTGGGCCGCGGCCGCATCTCGCGCTTCTCTCTAGCAGGGTGCCATTTGTGAATGTCCGGCGCAGGCGTGCTCCCTGTTAGAGAGAAGCGCGAGATGTGGCCGCCAGCGTGCTCGGAGCCGCTGTGGTTGTACGTCCCTTGGACGTGCATACCACAGGGGCTCCAAGCGCACTGATTGGACGAGCGGCCGCGCATGCACCGTAGGAGCGGGGTGAGGTGAGTTTTATCGGGCGTTCTGGGGGGTTTCATGCAGCGGGGCATCCCCGATCAGGGTGCCCCACCGGAGTGCACCAAAACCCAGGATAGTGAAAATCCTGGGTGTTGGTCCACTTTAAAACAATCTAAACACTTTGAATAGGCAAATGAATCATTTATTGGTGTAGATCTGCATGTTACACCTCACAGAGGGACAAAAGAGAACAACGAGGGACAGGGGGACATGGACCCAAAAGAGGGACAGTCCCTCCAAATCAGGGACACTTGGGAGGTATGAAATACTCACCAAACAGAAGGGCCTCTTCTCCACTGTGCACATGAAAAACCTCGCCTAAACCTAACTAATCATTTTTACTCGGCGCCGCCGTCACTTACCGCCACCGCCGCCTCTCAGATTCTTCCCTGCCTGGCTGTCGCAGTCTCAGTCCTCTGGCTCTGCTCCGCACTGACGCTGCTCCACACTGTCAAATGTGGAAGCGGAAGCTGTGCTACATGGTCGGCTCCGGGGGGGGGGGGGCTGGGTGCGGGGGCAGAAACGAGGCTGCTGCTTGGAGGAGGGGGGGGGGGACGCGTTGCAGGGGCGGAAAGGAGGCTGTTGATTGGAGGAAGGGGGGAACGAGTCGCGGGGGCTTGGAGGAGAACTTGGCTGCGCGGCCTGCGCCTGTGAGCATTGACGGTGGCGCACACCCATGTTTTTAATGCCCGCATCACAGGCTAACAATCATGCAGGCATTAAAAACACAGGCGACCCAGAGGTTTTTGGTGGAGGCCCCCTGGTTCAGGCAAAGTGGTGGAAACCCCCCGATGCAGGCAAAGGGGTGTAGGCCCCCGGGGCACGCGCCCCTCAAGCCCCTCCCATAATCTGGCCCTGGTTGCGCCCGAGGCCAGTGTCTCATTCGCCTCATGACTGCTACGGCTCTGGTTATGGACTATCAATCCATATAATTAATAACTTAAGAGGGGCTGCCCAGGCAAAGGGTTAACTGAGTGTGCAAACATCCTATCTCATGCTTATGTTGGGGGGGGGGGGTGTTTCCTATTAATTTACCGTTTGAAGATATTCAGTGATATCTTTCTCCCATATCCTGACCGCGCTGTGCAGAGGATGCATTAAAACATCTAAAGACAAAGGAATTTCAATAAAAGAGCATTGCCGGTCAGACACTTTTGGTTTTATAAAGGGGAAAGCAGCAGACAATGTGTCCCTGGGGCAAACATGTAATAACAAGTTGATACCTTTAGTTAACCCTTTGGCTGGAATGTCTCTTTAATCACCAGAGTTTATCTACCACACGCTCAAAAAACAAACTTACCTGCTGTTTCACTCCCCAGCACCAGATCTTACCTGAAAGAGGAACAAAGAGGCTAAAACCTCCCCCTCAACGATTTGTTGCCCTCCTCGTCCGGTTTTACCTTTGGGCTCTATTTACTCACCTCGCCTGGTGATCCATCTTTTGGGTCCCTAGGATTCTGGGCACCCTTCCAAAAAACGGTGCCATCTTCCATCCTATCAGGTGGGGCCCCTGATCTCGTGCCTGCGCAGTGCCCATAAATGGGATGCAAAAGAGCCGCCCAAAATCCCGTGAGACTTTGCTGAGTGGCGCAGGACCTAGAAGAACACGGCTAAAGCCGTGCTGTCACTTACAGGTGCCTAAGTCGTCGGGGAGGAGGCAGAGGAGCAGGCCCTGAAGCAGTTGGATGTCGCTGCAGAAGGCAGTGGCAGCATCGAAAAGGTAAGTAGGGGCCGATGGGGGGGGGGGGGGGGTCATCCCCTTTTTATTTTTGGTCCGATTTCCCTCTTTAAATAGTCAGTGCAAGGATCCCTTTCATCCCTGTGCCAACCGGGTCTCAATTCTGCTGCCTGCTCACTTCCAGCAGTGATGAATGCCAGATTAAATGCATAGCTTCCACCAGGGGACATCACTGGCCTGGCACCAGGACTGTCGCCAAGCTCTGTTCTTCAGCGCGGACAACTGCCCAACTACAAACTGGGTGGAGCCCATCCATCCATCAAAGTGTGAGGCCGGATCCCATCTAACCTCCCATACACCCGTCGAGAAGTCATTCAGTGCCCATCCACCTGCTGAGAAGCACCTATTTATTTTTGGTCCGATGTCCCTCTTTAAATAGTCAGTGCAAGGGTCCCTTTCCCCCCCGTGCCAATTGGGTCTTCATTCTGCTGCCTGCTCACTTCCTGCAGTGATGAATGCCAGATTAAATGGATATGTTCCACCAGGGGGCATCACTGGCCTGGCACCATGGCTGTCGCCAGGCTCCGTTCTTCAGTGCGGACAACTGCCCAATAACGAACTGGGTTCTTCAGCGCGGACAACTGCCCAATGACGAACTGGGTGGAGCCCGTCCATCCATCAAAGTGTCAGGCCGGATCCCGTCTGACCTCTAATACACCCGCCAAGAAGTCGTTCAGTGCCCCTCAACCTGCCGAGAAGCTGGCCTTTCACCAATCGCCTGTCCACAGCCATGCCTGGCATCCAGTTCCACCTACCCAGTCACCCGCCTGAGAAAGTGTCAGGCAGGATCCCATCTTACCTCCCTTACACCCGCCGAGAAGTCGTTCAGTGCCCTCCACCTGCTGAAAAGCTGACCTTTCACCAATCGCCTGTCCACAGCCATGCCTGGCATCCAGTTCCACCTACCCAGTCACCCACCTGACAAGGTGTCAGGCTGGATCCCATCTGACCTCCCATACACCCACGAGAGGTCACTCAGTGTCCATCCACCTGCTGAGAAGCACCTTTTTATTTTTGGTCCGATGTCCCACTTGTAGTCAGTGCAAGGGTCCCTTTCCCCCATGTGCCAACTGGGTCTCCATTCTGCTGCCTGCTCACTTCCAGCAGTGATAAATGCCAGATTAAATGGATACCTTCCACCAGGGAGCATCACTGGTCTGGCACCATGACTGTCGCCAGGCTCCGTTCTTCAGCACTGACAACTGCCCAACTACAAACTGGGTTCTTCAGCACGAACAACTGCCCAATGAGTGGAGCCTGTCCATCCATCAAAGTGTCAGGCCGGATCCCATGTGACGAGAAGTCGTTCAGTGCCCTTCCACCTGCTGAGATGCTGACCCTTCGCCAATCGCCTGTCCACCAACATGCCGGGCATCCAGTTCCCATACCTCCCAACTTTAGTAAAGAGGGACAATTTTTGTCCTTAAACCACGCCCCCAGCCACACACTTAAAGGGAAAAGCCACCTAATAAATACATAGTAACAAATAAATTACATTAACCCCCCCCACACACACAAACACACAGACAGCCAAGCCCCCACACACATGAATGCAGACAAGCCTCCCTACACACACAGGGAAACCTAAACATTCAAGCAAACACATATGTGCAGGTAAACATACACCCTACATGCATGCAAGCCCCTCCACACACACACGCACACACATACATGCAGGCACACACACACACATGCAGACAAACACACACTGCATGCGTACAAGCCCCCTCCACACACACATACATGCAGACACACACACACATGCAGGCACACACACACACCATGAATGCAAGCCCCCTCCACACACACATACATGCAGACACACACACACATGCAGGCACACACACACACCATGAATGCAAGCCCCCTCCACACACACATACATGCAGACACACACACACACACATGCAGGCACACACACACAATGAATGCAAGCCCCCTCCACACACACATACATGCAGACACACACACACACATGCAGGCACACACACACACCATTAATGCAAGCCCCCTCCACACACACATACATGCAGACACACACACACATGCAGGCAAACACACACACCATTAATGCAAGCCCCCTCCACACACACACATGCATGCAAGCCCCCACACAAAGTCAAACACACACATACATGCAGACACACACACACATGCAGGCACACACACACACCATGAATGCAAGCCCCCTCCACACACACATACATGCAGACACACACACACATGCAGGCACACACACACACCATGAATGCAAGCCCCCTCCACACACACATACATGCAGACACACACACACACACATGCAGGCACACACACACAATGAATGCAAGCCCCCTCCACACACACATACATGCAGACACACACACACACATGCAGGCACACACACACACCATTAATGCAAGCCCCCTCCACACACACATACATGCAGACACACACACACATGCAGGCAAACACACACACCATTAATGCAAGCCCCCTCCACACACACACATGCATGCAAGCCCCCACACAAAGTCAAACACACACATACATGCAAGCACACACACACACAGGCAGACACGAGCGCACATAGGTCTACCCTCCCCGGCCCCCTCTTTTACCTCCCGGACAGATCTTTGTAGAGCGAAAGCGACGCACTGGAGGGGCAGCGGGCAGGAAGACGCCGCAGCTTCCCAGTCCCCAACTACTTAGCAGCCTGTCCTGGGACACCGAATAGCGGCCCGGAGCGGCGGAACAAGGAGCCATTTACTAGACAATCACATGAAAATCGGGACATTTGGGGGGTATGAGTTCCATCTACCCGGTCACCCGCCTGACAAAGTAGCACCTTCAGCCAAATGATTCTGAGTTGAATACAATCCCTTACAGATAAATTATTTGTATTCATCTCTCTATCACATCAGCACAATGGAAAGATTGCCCACAGGGAGTTGGCTGGTTTTGTGAAATAAAACAGAAGGACTCCTGCCTTGCTTGTTACATTGTACAGTGTGGCAGCAGTGCAAGATTTATTACTGGTACCTCTGTCCCTACTCACACCAGAACATCTAATGGCAAAGCATATATTCGGTGGCTTGTCTTCAGCACAAAAGGAAATGTTGAGGTCCACCTCCTCACCCGACATATTTTGATGGATTTCATCTGATGCGTAAGTAATTATGAACATTTCACGGGTGCTTCGGAGTAGGTGCGTAGCATGCGGAGAAAAGACTTGTATTACATGTACAGAACATGTGTGAGCGTCTGTGATAAGAAGCTGCTCAGTGACTGCTGCGGGAAGTGATCCTAAATTAATGGATGCAGAAAATGCTAATTTAAAAAAAAAAAAAAGAGCAAGAAAGTGTTGTGTCATGGAGGAGGAAACAAGCCCGCAGCTCCCCCCTGTGGTGTCGGGGGAAAGAACAGCGACTATGCCAAGGATTTGTTCCTATAGGAAGCAGAGATACGATATGTTTATGACTTGGCCATTCATGTTCTAAGAAAGATGAATATATATATATATATATATATATATATATATATATATATATATTCTATATATTCCCTTATATTAAGCATTTACTTAGATTAAACTGGACCATCAGCATCATTTAATCATTTAATGAAAAATCCCCAACCCTTCCCCGGTGTCTAAAATTAATACATTTTAAGTTTCTGGTCACTTACCTATTATCCCTATCCCCACTGGGCTTCACGACTCTAGGATATGGGCGCCGCCATCTTGCTTCAGAAGCATCACACACTGAGGAGAGGGTGAAAAGTGCAGGGGACGGGGTTATAGCTGTGCTTTGCACAGACAGAGAAGAGTTGGGGTCAGGAAAAGGACAGAGATCCCAGAATGCAGAGCGGCACAGTCAGAAGACACTTCCTGCTCGCAGGCAGTCTGAGACTCCACGGGCCGCCGTCTTGGATGTTAAAAGGCTCAAAAAATGCAGTAGATGCGGGTAGGATGATTTTCAATGTGAGCAATCTGTATGTACAGGGTGTGGGAAACATATAAGATGGGCTCTTATTCAGGGTGAAGGTCCGGATTAATGTGGGCAATCTGTATGTACAGGATGGGGGAAACATATAAGATAGGCTCTTATTCAGGGTAAAGGTCCGGATTAATGCAGGCAATCTGTATGTACAGGGTGTGGGAAACATATATGATAGGCTCTTATTTAGGGTGAAGGTCCGGATTAATGCGGGCAATCTGTATGTACAGGGTGTGGGAAACATATAAGATAGGCTCTTATTCAGGGTGAAGGTCCGGGTTAATGTGGCCAATCTGTATGTACAGGGTGTGGGAAACGTACAAGATAGGCTCTTATTCAGGATGAAGGTCTGGATTAATGTGAGCAATCTGTATGTACAGGGTGGGGGAAACATAAGATAGGCTCTTATTCAGGATGAAGGTCCGGATTAATGTGGGCAATCTGTATGTACAGGGGGGAAACATATAACAAAGGTTCTGATTCAGGGTGAGGGTCCGGATTAATGTTAGCAATCTGCATGTACAGGCGGGAAACATATAACATAGGCTCTGATTCAGGGTGAGGGTCCAGATTAATGTTGGCAATCTGTATGTACAGGGGGGGAAACATATAACATAGGCTCTTATTCAGGGTGAAGGTCCATTTTAAGTATAAACAATATAAATATTTAATTTAATTGATATTTAATTTGGAATCCATGACCATCAAAATTAGTTCCACTTTAGGTTGTTCAAACCTCCTGCAGAATGTGGCACAATTCCATAGACTTTGTCTCTGATCATGGCATCAAGTTCCATACCTCACAATTGTCCTGATTTGGGATTGGACAGTCATGTCACGGAGCCTCTCCCGGAATGCCACTGAGCTGGACAATGGGCCATAGGCCACTGAAGCAAGAACCTACACGGCCATGTGAAGAGGCAAACACAGGCACCTCTTGCTTCTGTGCGGGGGTGGAGCTTGCAGGGTGAGGCCCAATCAGTAGCGCCAGGCCGTGACACGTTCGTGGGGGTGTGAGGCTTGCGGGATGAGATCCAATAGCGCTGGTCCGATGACACTTCCATGCGGGGGAGGGGGTGAGACCCAATCAATAGCACCGGTCCGATGACACTTCCATGCGGGGGGGGGGGGGGTGAGACCCAATCAATAGCGCCGGTCTGATGACACTTCCATGCAGGGAGGGAGGGGGTGAGGCCCAATCCATAGCGCCGGTCTGATGACACTTCCATGCGGGGAGGGGGGGGGGGGTGAGGCCCAATCAATAGCGCCGGTCTGATGACACTTCCATGCAGGGAGGGAGGGGGTGAGGCCCAATCCATAGCGCCGGTCTGATGACACTTCCATGCGGGGAGGGGGGGGGGGGTGAGGCCCAATCAATAGCGCCGGTCTGATGACACTTCCATGCAGGGAGGGAGGGGGTGAGGCCCAATCCATAGCGCCGGTCTGATGACACTTCCATGCGGGGGGGGGGTGAGACCCAATCAATAGCGCCGGTCCGATGACACTTCCATGCGGGGGGGGGGGGTGAGACCCAATCAATAGCGCCGGTATGATGACACTTCCATGCGGGGAGGGGCGGGTGAGGCCCAATCAATAGCGCTGGTCTGATGACACTTCCATGCGGGGAGGGGGGGGTGAGGCCCAATCAATAGCGCCGGTCTGATGATACTTCCACGCGGGGAGGGAAGGGATGAGGCCCAATCAATAGCGCCGGTCTGATGACACTTCCATGCGGGGAGGGAGGGGGTGAGGCCCAATCAATAGCGCCAGGCCGATGACACTTTCGTGCAGGGGATGAGGTTTGGCTTGCAGCCACTGCCACTCAATATGAACAGTTTCTAATTGCCTTTGATTAGCTCATGCACAACAGTTGGGCCTAAAGTGTGGGGATCAGGTCAGGCCTAAAGGTTTGGTCTGGGAGGGCACAAAGTAATAAAACTCCAAATGGAATGTTGCTAGGCTCTATGGGTCAGTGAACACACAAGGGGCAATATTGGTCAATAAAGTTTAGCAGATAGTAACAGATGATAGTTTCACAAATATAGATATGGCCAGGGGAACCAGATGGGACATTCAAAATAGTCACACAGCTCAGGATTAGATAAAGACAGCAGGATTTACATGGGCAGCAAAGGGTTAATAGTTGCAGATGAAATCAAATGATGAAATGCGTACCTGTGAATGAGAGAGGAGACAAATTAGAATGCAGAAGGTGGTGATGTGGAGGAAGAGTGGAGTGGTTCTGGGTCCATAGAGTAAATTCAGGTTAAATTCACTGCAGACGGGCAGGCTGATTCATCACTAACGCCAGGTAGCGACAGATGAGCGTCTATAGCAGGCATTTTCAGAGCGCCCGTTAGTAGTCACTGTGCTCGTCCATGGGTCGCTACTTCATAGCGACTCAGTCGCTGTTCAGTAATGTTGAATACATTGTGAGGAGTCACTATTTGACCAGTACAGCGCTGTATGGGAGCGCATGTTAGTGACTGGTCATAGCGACCGACTCACACCATATTCAGCAAAAAAACAGCCTCACAAAACTCTGGCGCAGAAAAATGCTTGTTTGAAGCCCAGAGCGCAGGAGGCGGTGAGTTTAAAGTCTGTTTTTCTGCATCTATCCATTAGTAACAAAGCGAAAACATATGGAATGACATTGTAGCAACATTGTAACATGAACACTTTAATGGCAGACCTGTAATGTCATTTCTGAAGAAATATATAAAAAAATCATAAAAATGTGGAAAAACTGCTTATTCAATGCCAGAAGAGGTCACAGAATTATTTGTGATTTTTTGGAAAAAAATAAAAAAACAAAAACCCTGTTTAAAGAGAAGAAAAGGATCGTCCATTGAAATGTATGGGAGAGCGTCAGGTAGCGAGAGGTCATACCTGGCGCTGTGCAAGGCTGAACGCTGGCGCTGTTCGCTGAGACTGTGAAAATGATGAATCAGACGCTACATGGCGTTATCCCAGTCGCTAAAAAGATTCTGCTTGATAAATGTGTAATTGCGTGCCGTGTCCAGCGTTCACCAGTTGCTACCTGTCGCTACCTCTCGTTAACCAGCCACTACCTGACGCTATGGACACAGGGATGAGGCATAAACAGGATTGGCTGTCTTGCCTATGCGTGCATTGAATATAAGTCCTTAAATTTAATAAATGCTAGCTAGCTTTTTAACAGAATGAATGTGCACGGGGCCATTTAGCCTTTTTCCACCCGATCTCAGAGCAGGACCGCTGTGGCCACAAGAGACTCCCCTGCTAACCTGCAGCCTTCTGTTGTGCTCCCCTGGGCTCAGTAGCCTGGGGGGCAGCACATGCTCCTTACATATCCGCCTTAGGGGCAAAAGCTGGAATCTGGTGACTGAAGTTTATAGATGAATCGACTGCAGGTAAGAAGGGAACATTGTGCTGCAATATTGTGCTCTGGTCTGGTGGGAAAGTCACAGGGTGCTTGGACACTGTAGAAAAACAAATTGAAGATCAGCACTCCTTAAAAAGAAGATTTATTGAAGTCCTTTAAAAAATATATCCAACGCAAACAGCCTTAAAAACACATACCGGACCCTGACAGCAATCCTAGATTGTAAGCTCTAACGCGTTTCGGACATCATCTGGTCCTTAGTCATAGAGCTTGGACACTGTAGTTCTTTTGCAGACCATCGACTGTTTGTAAGCAAAGATGTGAACTTCACTCCTCTTCCACAACAATCAGGGCAGGCGTCAGCACTGGGCATACCTGGGCAGGTGCCAGGGCCCCTGCACCATTGGAGGGCCCACCTCATTCCCTCTACCCTGGGGATCCCCTCAGGATGCAGGGCTATGCAGTGACCAGGACTAAGGACTCTTTCTCTCGTTCTATTTTCTTTCTGTCTTCCTTTCATCTGTTCTTTCTGTCATTCCTTTTAATTTTTTCTTTTCTTCTATTATTTCTATCAGCCCTTCTATTCTTTATTCATTCCATCCAGTCTTTTTCTTTCTTTCATTGGTTCCTTCTGCCATTCCTTTTCTTTGTTTCTTCTATTATTTGTTATTCCCTCTATTCTTTCTGTCATACCTTCTCTTTCTTTTTTCTTTCAGTCCTTCTTTTCTTTCTTTCCTTCCATCCCCTTTTTTCTCTCCCATTCCTTCTCTTTTTCCTGCTTCCTTTTTTTCTGTCATTTATTCCTTCTTTGTTTCTGTCATTCATTTTATGATTTTGCTTCTTTCCTTATGTTTGTTATATTTGTTTCTTTCCATCTATTGTTTCTTTTTTTTTTACATTACATTCTTTCTTTCCTGCTTTCTTTTTTGTCATTCCTTGTAATTTTTAGTTCTTTGTTTCTCGTTCTTTGTTATCCTTCTATTATTGTTGTCTTTCAATTTTTTTCTATTGTTTGCCAATATTCACCATACCTGTACATGCAACCTTATCACCAGGTATGGCAGGTCATACCACAATGCAAGGGGCCCACTGAGACTCTATCACCCAAGGACCCGCAAAAACCTAGAGCCGGCCCTGCCCACAACTTTACAGTGAATGCAGCATGTGGTTCCATTTACTGTAGAGTAGGCTTTCCTGTACACTTTTCAGCAGTGTCACTCATACTCCCACAGCCCTGTCTCACATTTCTGGCTTTCCTATCGTGGGAGGTATATAGTCTGAACCAAGGGGGCTGCCAATAGAGAATAATGGACACCAGAGGAGTAGCTAGACTTTCTGGCACACTGGCCAAAGATTTGCAATGGCACCCCCCACCTGTGCTCAGGTCCCACTTTGGCACCACTCTGACTTGCTGCACCCAGGGCAAATGCCTCCCCTGCTCCCCCCTAGCTACGTCCTTGATGCACACATTAGGCTCGATTCAGAGACACATTCGTCCGGACTTCCGTAGCTGTCTGTGAAAGTTTTAGTGGGTGTTTGTAATTTTTTTGCTTTTTTTTTTGTTTTTTTCATTCGTACGAACGTTCGGGAAAATGTGTATATGCGCTTTCGATGAACGGAAGCAAATCGGATCATTTCCGTTAGTTCGGATCATTTTCCAAACAAAATCTGAAATTTTCTGTTCGTTCAGATAACTTACGTTGTTGGGATGGGTTTCCATCTGATTCAGAGAGCTGATTTCCGACGGATCACCACCCTATAAATCCGTTTCATTTCCGATCCACTTACGGGACCTTTGAGGGCTCGGATTGCTATTGTTGAACATGTTTTGCGGCTATGTGGAGGAGTCTGCGCGCCTTTAGCACCAAGGCATTGCATGTATCAGCATGGCCGAGGCCATAAATTATATAGCAATGCATACCTGAATCAATACATTTCATGTATGCCTTATAGAAGCATTTTAATGCTGACCTTAATTAGTCCTTAGCATGTAAACCTTTATTTTGCCACACATCAATATAATTGCTATATTTTTTTAGACTTATGTCCTTTGTGAATTATATTTGGATTGTTGAACTTGAATCTTAATTTGTTGTATGAGTTATTGTTTTAGTTGGTTACCTTTGCTTTGTGTAATTATTTTATATTTGGTTGCAGGAACTGCAAGATGTGCCATTCGCACAACATACAAGCAGTGTTTGGTCCAGCTATGTGATTCCTCAGTGTTCTTGCAGGACATCCAGGGTCGTCCCATGATGCTTATATATTGCAGAGCTCCAGCTTATTTCGTCATTTTGAGTCAGAATTATCTGGTGGATGGCTCCTGGGTAAGTTTGCTCACATTCAATCCATTTTCACTGTATGGCAATGAATATAGTTGATGACTCATGTCTTAACCTATGGCTGTTTTTAGCCCTTGATGACATGTTAAACAATATTGTAGCTTAGAATGTGTTATGTTAGTATTTTTAAATTCTCTCAGGGGATTCTGGATATCGACTCCTGCCCTTGCTCCTGATGCCCGTTCTTTGCCTGCAGAATGCGGGCCAGGGGTTCTCTAATCGGGCACTAGGAAGTCCAGATTTAGGTGTTTGGACCATACGGGGGGGGGGGCACTGCAGTATGACCCCAACAAGGTTATACCAATAATTTACGTTTTTCAACAGGGACCACACGTGCCAGAGTGATCCTTCAGGGTCCTTCAGTTGGTGGGCGAGATGTAGGAGCTGCGCGACTCGTTGGGGTCCACAGATGAAGAATAATGTTCTGTGGCCTGCCACTGCTATGTATTTTGTTTTTTATAGTTGTAAAAATGTGTAATTGTCAAAAATTTTTAAGATTTTATATTTTATGATGGAATAAAAAAAAAGTTTCAGTGTCATTTCATTTACAAAATACATTAACACAAAAATAATGGGCCCAGAAATATTTAAAGATGAATATTCACATGACCGAGAAGTGAGTTTGGGGAAGTTTTAGGGGGCTAAAATGGAAGAAGAACCTAACCAAGAAGTGGTTTGGGTGAGCTTCAAGGGTCCAAAAGGGAAGATGGAGGATAGTGCTAAGTGGTTTGGGTGAGCTTTAAGGGTCCAAAAGGGAAGATGGAGGATAGCGCTAAGTGATTTAGCTAAACATTGTAGTAGAAGTGAGGGTGGCAAATATGTAGGCGAGCACTTTAATGAGTTAAGTTTGTAGTGCGCAGGCGCAAGATCTGGACGATTGGACGATTATTTTTTTAAAAAGTGAAACAGAATCTGGAAACGTAAAGGATTCATGGCAGGAGACGATGGGAAAAGGGAAAAATCGAAAGCCTACGTTGTAACATGAGAAAATGAAACAGAAAAGTCACGCTGGAAAATGAAATCCTCGTACTCGTACTCTGGCATACGAACGGACGGAAACTTTACAGAAGGATTGCAATGCATGCTTAGAATCGCTCGCACACTCATACGAGAGCGGGAAAATTTGAAAATAATAAGAAATCAGCACAAAAACAAAAGTCTTTTTTTGTCTCTCTGAATCAAGCCAATTGTCCTTGTACTCCAAACACAGGCCCCTGAGGTCAGAAGCCATAACTTCAGAACCCAGTGTGAGACACCAGGGTTCCTGGGAACTACCTTATCGGAGAATTGAGCTGATATGACACTTCTCATCTCAGGTCTATTGGAAAATCTACCAAAGTGGACTTTGATATTGAGTATTGGCTTTTTAATCTTTTTTTACTTTTATGGATAACACATTTAATTAGAACTAATGATTAAACCTTTATTATAGTATTTATTTTGTACAGGATTAATTTCTTACTAGTACATGTAATAGGGAAATAGATTATCATACTCTAATTACAGCATGGGCAGGCTGATTCATTACTAGCGCCAGCTATCGGCAGATGAGCGTCTGTACAGAGGCGCTAAGAGCGACCGCTAGTATACGCTGTGATTGGCTATCGGGCACTGTAACAGAGCACCTCAGTCGCACTAGTAACCTGGCCGGCCTTGATGAATGAGATGTATGTTGGGCATTCTAACACCAGTACAGAGTTGCCGGGAGCGAAAGGTAGGGCCAGCTCAGTGCGACCGACTCTCAGCGACTCCATATTCAACAAAAAAACAGACACACACAGCGACGGAGCTCAAATTTGGTTCGCTGTAGCATAGAGCAGCAGACGCTGTGTGATTGAAGTGATTTTTGGACACATTTCCACCAGTAACAAAGCGAAAACACGTGGAATGATATTGTTATACACTGTGACATTAACACGTTAATGCCAGACCTGTAATCACAATTCTGCATAAAATTGTATAAAAATCTAATTTTTTTTTCAAAAATATATATTCCAGCCCAGGAGGCATGGTAATAATTATTTGAGAGTAAAAAAAAATATTATAAAAAATGGGATTAGAAGGAACGTCCATTGAAATGTATGGGAGAGCGAACGATAATACCTGTCGCTCTGGAAGCTAGAGCACTGGCGCTATACAGTGAGCCGTCTGTAATGACATGGTGTTGTTCCAGCCAAGAAATATAAAAGGAATATAAAAAAAAAATTTTCGCGCTGTAAAATGCATGTTTAAACCCCAGAGCGCTGGAGTTGATGTGTTAAAAGTAGTTTTTTAACCCCCGAACCACCATATTTTTGGAAACCAAAAAAAAAAAGTATTTTAAATAATTTAGTAATATGAATACATTAACATCAGACCTGTAATATCAATTCTGTACAATTTTTTTTTTAATTTTTTTTCCCTTAAAAAAATTATCTAAAATGGCAGAAGTGGTCACCGAATTTTTCACATTTAAAAAAAAAAACACATTAATAACAATTAATTATTAATATTTAAAGATTGTTCCATTGAAATGCATTGGAGAGCGCCAGGTAGCGAGAGGTCATACCTGTCGCTGTTCAAGGTCGGACACTGGCACTGTGGGCTGAGGCTGGAATAATGATGAATGAGTCGCTATATGGCGCTATCTCAGTCGCTAAGCAGGATCGGCTTGATAAATGTGTGATTGTGGTGGGGAGCCGGCGTTCTCGTGGTGGGGCCCGTCATTACCGGCCGCTCACCAGTCGCTACCTGTCCCTATCCCTTGTTAAATAAGGGCCTTATTATCTGAGGTCTGTTGGAATATCAACCAAAGTGGACTTTGATATTGAATATTGGCGTTTTTCCCCCTCACAGCCCCTTCAAGTTCCTGAGATTAAGGCCGGTCACTCAGTCACAATTTAGTTAAATGGAGTGGGAGTGCTGGGACCTGGTAACCTGGTGAGGCCTCTTAGAAATGTTCTGCTCTGGGTGGATATGGTAATGCAAAAAATATGGTACTAAAGATTTCGTGGTGTAAGAGGGATGGGTCCATTATACCTATAACTCCTCGCCTAAGCCCTGCCACCTGCCTGGACCTGAAACAGGGCAGGGGGGTTACAACAAAAAAAAAATCCTTACTTACCCAGTATCCTGTGCTGAAGAGTCCACTTTTGCCGCCAATCTTCTTCAATTCCACCATCAGCACATGGGATACCCCAGCTACACTAGTGAATCATTCCATGGCCCTGTCAGAGTCTGAGTGAGCCCCTGAAGATGCCATGGGCCCCAGCACTTGTCCAGGCATGCCCTGTGCTGGTGCCAGTATAGTAAATATACCACTAAAATAAAGGCACAAGTCGAGGGCATCCACTAAGGTTAGAGGAAAGGTGCATGTTCCACCAATATAGGAGGGGATTCTTCTCTGTAAGAGCAGTGAGACTATGGAATTCGCTGCCAGAGGAGGTAGTAATGATGGATACAGTAAGAACATTCAAAAGTGGCCTGGATGCCTTCCTAGCATGTAATAACATTACCAGCTATGGCTACTAGACCACTGGAAGGAAATCTATAGTGGCCTGGATGCCTTCCTGGCATGTAATAACATTACCAGCTATGGCTACTAGACCACTGGAAGGAGATCTATAGTGGCCGGGATGCCTTCCTGGCATGTAATAACATTACCAGCTATGGCTACTAGACCACTGGAAGGAGATCTATAGTGGCCGGGATGCCCTCCTTGCATGTAATAACATTACCAGCTATGGCTACTAGACCACTGGAAGGAGATCTATAGTGGTCGGGATGCCTTCCTGGCATGTAATAACCTTTCAAGCTATGGCTACTAGACCACTGGAAGGAGATCTATAGTGGCCAGGATGCCCTTCTCACATGTAATAACATTACCAGCTATGGCTACTAGACCACTGGAAGGAGATCTATAGTGGCCGGGATGCCCTCCTTGCATGTAATAACATTACCAGCTATGGCTACTAGACCACTGGAAGGAGATCTATAATGGCCGGGATGCCGTCCTTGTATGTAATAACATTACCAGCTATGGCTACTAGGCCACTGGAAGGAGATCTATAGTGGCCAGGATGCCCTCCTTACATGTAATAACATTACCAGCTATGGCTACTAGACCACTGGAAGGAGATCTATAGTGGCCGGGAAGCCCTCCTTGTATGTAATAACATTTCCAGCTATGGCTACTAGACCACTGGAAGGAGATCTATAGTGGCCGGGAAGCCCTCCTGGCATGTAATAAAATTACCAGCTATGGCTACTAGACCACTGGAAGGAGATCTATAGTGGCCGGGATGCCTTCCTGGCATGTAATAACATTTCCAGCTATGGCTACTAGACCACTGGAAGGAGATCTATAGTGGCCGGGATGCCCTTCTCACATGTAATAACATTTCCAGCTATGGCTACTAGACCACTGGAAGGAGATCTATAGTGGCCGGGATGCCCTCCTTGCATGTAATAACATTACCAGCTATGGCTACTAGACCACTGGAAGGAGATCTATAGTGGCCGGGATGCCCTTCTCACATGTAATAACATTACCAGCTATGGCTACTAGACCACTGGAAGGAGATCTATAGTGGCCGGGATGCCCTCCTTGCATGTAATAACATTACCAGCTATGGTTACTAGACCACTGGAAGGAGATCTATAATGGCCGGGATGCCGTCCTTGTATGTAATAACATTACCAGCTATGGCTACTAGGCCACTGGAAGGAGATCTATAGTGGCCGGGATGCCCTCCTTACATGTAATAACATTACCAGCTATGGCTACTAGACCACTGGAAGGAGATCTATAGTGGCTGGGATGCCTTCCTGGCATGTAATAACATTACCAGCTATGGCTACTAGACCACTGGAAGGAGATCTATAGTGGCCGGGATGCCCTCCTTGCATGTAATAACATTACCAGCTATGGCTACTAGACCACTGGAAGGAGATCTATAGTGGCCGGGAAGCCCTCCTTGTATGTAATAACATTTCCAGCTATGGCTACTAGACCACTGGAAGGAGATCTATAGTGGCCGGGATGCCCTCCTTGCATGTAATAACATTACCAGCTATGGCTACTAGACCACTGGAAGGAGATCTATAGTGGCCGGGAAGCCCTCCTTGTATGTAATAACATTTCCAGCTATGGCTACTAGACCACTGGAAGGAGATCTATAGTGGCCGGGATGCCCTCCTTGCATGTAATAACATTACCAGCTATGGTTACTAGACCACTGGAAGGAGATCTATAATGGCCGGGATGCCGTCCTTGTATGTAATAACATTACCAGCTATGGCTACTAGGCCACTGGAAGGAGATCTATAGTGGCCGGGATGCCCTCCTTACATGTAATAACATTACCAGCTATGGCTACTAGACCACTGGAAGGAGATCTATAGTGGCCGGGATGCCTTCCTGGCATGTAATAACATTACCAGCTATGGCTACTAGACCACTGGAAGGAGATCTATAGTGGCCGGGATGCCCTCCTTGCATGTAATAACATTACCAGCTATGGCTACTAGACCACTGGAAGGAGATCTATAGTGGCCGGGAAGCCCTCCTTGTATGTAATAACATTTCCAGCTATGGCTACTAGACCACTGGAAGGAGATCTATAGTGGCCGGGATGCCCTCCTTGCATGTAATAACATTACCAGCTATGGCTACTAGACCACTGGAAGGAGATCTATAGTGGCCGGGATGCCCTTCTCACATGTAATAACATTACCAGCTATGGCTACTAGACCACTGGAAGGAGATCTATAGTGGCCGGGATGCCCTCCTGGCATGTAATAACATTACCAGCTATGGCTACTAGACCACTGGAAGGAGATCTATAGTGGCCGGGATGCCCTCCTGGCATGTAATAACATTACCAGATATGGCTACTAGACCACTGGAAGGAGATCTATAGTGGCCGGGATGCCCTCCTTGCATGTAATAACATTACCAGCTATGGCTACTAGACCACTGGAAGGAGATCTATAGTGGCCGGGATGCCCTCCTTGCATGTAATAACATTACCAGATATGGCAACTAGACCACTGGAAGGAGATCTATAGTGGCCGGGATGCCTTCCTGGCATGTAATAACATTCCCAGCTATGGCTACTAGACCACTGGAAGGAGATCTATAATGGCCGGGATACCGTCCTTGTATGTAATAACATTACCAGCTATGGCTACTAGGCCACTGGAAGGAGATCTATAGTGGCCTGGATGTCCTCCTTACATGTAATAACATTACCAGCTATGGCTACTAGACCACTGGAAGGAGATCTATAGTGGCCGGGTTGCCCTCCTTACATGTAATAACATTACCAGCTATGGCTACTAGACCACTGGAAGGAGATCTATAGTGGCCGGGAAGCCCTCCTGGCATGTAATAACATTTCCAGCTATGGCTACTAGACCACTGGAAGGAGATCTATAGTGGCCGGGAAGCCCTCCTGGCATGTAATAAAATTACCAGCTATGGCTACTAGACCACTGGAAGGAGATCTATAGTGGCCGGGATGCCCTTCTCACATGTAATAACATTACCAGCTATGGCTACTAGACCACTGGAAGGAGATCTATAGTGGCCGGGATGCCCTCCTGGCATGTAATAACATTACCAGCTATGGCTACTAGACCACTGGAAGGAGATCTATAGTGGCCGGGATGCCCTCCTGGCATGTAATAACATTACCAGCTATGGCTACTAGGCCATTGGAAGGAGATCTATAGTGGCCGGGATGCCTTCCTTGCATGTAATAACATTACCAGCTATGGCTACTAGACCACTGGAAGGAGATCTATAGTGGCCGGATGCCCTCCTTGCATGTAATAACATTACCAGCTATGGCTACTAGACCACTGGAAGGAGATCTATAGTGGCCGGGATGCCCTCCTTGCATTTAATAACATTTCCAGCTATTGGCTACTAGACCACTGGAAGGAGATCTGTAGTGGCCGGGATGCCTTCCTTGCATGTAATAACATTTCCAGCTATGGCTACTAGACCACTGGAAGGAGATCTATAGTGGCCGGGATGCCCTCCTTGCATGTAATTACATTTCCAGCTATTGGCAGGAGATAAACAGGCTGAACTGGATGGGCTAAAGTCTTTATTTATCCTCACTTACTATGTTACCATGTCTAGCAATTAAAAATGTGATTGACCAAAATAGACAAATGAACCTAAAAAAAAAGCATTGGGAATGGAAGGGTTAAATGTCTCTTTCCCTAAGCCCAGAACGGGTTGTGCAGAGCTGCAGTGGATGTTCCTTCCCATTAGAGCTCTTCTGTTGTATCATAATTTGCCCCTCGTAGCATGCGGGGAGATATAGCCAGCGGAATCTATCTGCTAACTACAGAGAATACTTCATTTAAAGCCCTCACAGCTCCGTCTTATCTCTTACTTTCTGAAGAGTCTGACGATGAATAATGCATATTGGCACAGCATGAAATATTCAGCTCGTGTTCTTTCATTCCAGCGCAATCTAGCAAACAAAGAAATGACTGTTTGAGCACAAAAAGAGAGACTAGATACAGAGCTGTGCATCTGCCACCGCTGCTAATGGCTTCCTCGTAACGGACCAGAAGGATCGATGACACTGCGTCTTACTGGAACTCTGCACATAGGTTTAATCAGCCAAATATTTGGGTGGGGTTTTCAGATCAGCCAATTCTCCACAGGGCTACCCTAGGCAGCTAGACCTGCTATAGCTTCCAACTGTAATTTCTCTCGAATCAGAACAGTTATCCAGAGACGGAACTACGGGCAGGCTGATTCATTACTAGCGCCAGGTAACGGCAGATGAGCGTCTGTACAGCAGCGCTAAGAGCAACCGCTAGTGGTCGCTGTGATCGGCCGTGAGTCGCTATTACAGAGTGCTTCAGTCGCTGTAGTAACATTGCCGGCATTGATGAATTTGATGTGTGAGTCGCTATAACACCAGTACAGAAATATTTGGGAGCGAACGGTAGCGACTGGTCAGTGTGAGCGACTCAAATCATATTCATTGAAAAAACAGCCTCACACAGCGCAGGCGCTCAACATAGGGTCGCTGTAGCCCAGAGCTCCAGACACTGTGTGGTCAAAGTCTGTTTTTGAACACATATCCACCAGTAACAAAGCGAAAACACATGGAATTACAATGTAATTACATTGTGATATTAACACTTTAATACCATACCAGACCTGAAAAAAATGTATTTAAATAGGCCAGGAGAGGTCACTCAATGATTTGATACAAAACAAAAAATAATTTAATGAAAACCCTGTTTAAAGAGAAGAAAGGTGTGACAGACTCTCTGCCCCTTTGGACTTTACACAGGTTCATTACTTTCCTTTTCTTAAGCATGTTACAGACTGCCAGTGTATTGATTGATTATGTTATTCATTGTTCTGACTGCCATTGTATTGATTGATTACGTTATTCATTGTTCTGACTGCCATTGTATTGATTGATTACGTCACAGACGTAATTCGGATTGAGTGTATTACAGACGTCTAGTGTATTGCTGATTGCGTCACCGGCAGAGTTGAGGGATTGTGTGCCCTGCTGCTATTGGTCGGTGTGTGTGTCATGCAATGGAGACTTGTGTATATAAGGCCCAGTGTGGCGCTAATAAAGTTCAGTTCATCTTCACCCTCAATACTGAGTTCTGTCTCTTATTGGGGGAAACGCTATATTACAATTCACTAGCCCTTGTAAGGGCTGTTCCTGTTTCCTCACGGACGACTCTGGAATTCCAGCAGCACCTCTTACGATTGGGAAAAGGACGTCTCGGGCGGTGAAGCCCTCCGGCGATAAGGGTTATCGCTACAATTGGTGGCAAGCGGTCGGATGGTCCTTTGTACCCAGAGAGAGTGCTACCCTGATGGAGAGTCAGTAGGACAAGTTGAAAAGGCTGACCCTGAAGGATCTACTCGAGAGCCGGGGAAGGTCAGCTAGCCACCGCCTACGTCGGGATCTGATAGCCGAGCTGATCGAAATGGATCGTGCAGCAGTGAGGACCGAAACCAATATAGAGACCGATGAAGACGCTGCTCTTGTTCAAGCGGTTCGGAACAGATTGTCGGTCTATGGCCCGAATCCATCACAGGAACTGATCGACCGAGTCTTCGCCGCAGCGGAGGCAGAGGCCAGTAAGCGAAGGGAAGATCGGCACTTTCAACGCAGCAGCCTCTCAGCCTCAGTTACACTGGGGGGAGAAAGATTCCATTTGCAGCATTTAAGTCCTTCCAGGAAAGTGACGAGATTGACGGATTTTTGGCCGATTTTGAACGCCAGTGCGCTTTACACCGGGTATCCACGGAGGAATGGGTCATCATATTATCAGGGAAACTATCTGGGAAAGCTTCCGATGCTTTCCGGGCCATCCCTGATGTGGACTTACCACACTACCATCTGGTAAAGGAGGCTTTGTTAGCCCGGTACGCTGTCACCCCGGAAGCCTACAGGCAACGATTTCGGGGAATCCCAAAAGAAGGGAGGGGATTCTTACACGGAGTGGGCATGTCGCCTCCATCGTACAGCATCACACTGGGTCACTGGATGCCAAGCCACGACCGCTGAGGATGTACTACAGTTGTTTTTACTAGAACATTTTCTCAATGCCCTGCAACCAGAGCTAAGAGAGTGGGTACGTGACCGGAGGCCTCTAACGCTACCTGAGGCTGCTCGTCTAGCCGACGAGTACACTGATGCTCGCTGGACAGAACAGTCCGCTCCAAAACCACAACCTCCCATCAAATTTCAAGCATCTGTGGCTTCAGCGCCAACTCGTGACTCTGGGCCACATAGGCCAGCGCAGCAACCGAACCTCTCCACAGTTCAGTGCCATCGTTGCAAACAATGGGGACATTATCGCAGTGATTGCGCCCTAGAGCCTCCCCGAAACACGTGGGGGCAAAAGCAACCTTCCACCTCCCGTACTCCTGTGGCACACTGTTTGGAAGCTGAGAGCAGTTCGGAAGAGTATCTGGGGGTACTGTATGAAGCTGATCCCGTACAAGCGGCCATCCAAGACAACCGACAGCACCATTGCCAGGAGGTACGAGTCAATGGGCGCACCGCGCAAGGATTACGCGACACCGGAGCCACACTTACCTTCCTCCAACCTCATTTGGTCAAGAACAAAGCAGTAAGGGTGGCGGGGGGAGCTGTGTTTCGACTCCCCACCGCCCGAGTACATCTTGACTGGGGCGCTGGATCCGGCAGGGTACAGGTGGGACTTATGGACAACTTACCAGCAGAAGTACTATTGGGAAATGATTTAGGACCAATGAGTTCTGCCTACGCTACCTCTGGGCCAGCCAGCATCAACCCTGTTACAACCCGGTCTCCAGCCCGAGCTGCCGACTCCAGCCCACTGGTCGGGGAGACCCAGGGGTTTCGTCTGCATCACGTCATGTCTGTTACACGAAGTCAAGAAGAGGATCAGCCATCAGGTTACGTCCTTCCAGAAGGGAAACGTATGCCAAACACTATTTTTGTTGGGGGCATTGACCGTCGAATTAATCAGCCTGAAATGAAGGATGTTTCAAAGTATGGCGCTGTAAAGAATGTCAAAATTATTAGGGATGCCTCTGGCGTTTCTAAGGGTTATGGTTTTGTCTTCTTTTACGATGATGTAGATGTGCAGAAGATTGTGGATTCTCCGATCAGCTTCCATGGAAAGAGATTGAAACTTGGACCAGCTATAAGAAAGCAAAGCACCTGTGCACACATCCAACCAAGGACTTTGGTGCTGAACTCACCAACGCCACAATATCCCAATGTTTGGACCCCACCCATGACCGATTCCTATGTACAGCCCACGTCAATGTTTATTCCGGTTACTCACTATTTGCAGACTTGTCCTTACACAGAACTCTGCCCATAACAAGAGTCCGGACAGCCCCACGTTAACCCGAACAGGGTCAATCCGGGTCTGCCGGGTGTTCCACAAAAAGGGGGCATTGTGACAGACTCTCTGCCCCTTTGGACTTTACACAGGTTCATTACTTTCCTTTTCTTAAGCATGTTACAGACTGCCAGTGTATTGATTGATTATGTTATTCATTGTTCTGACTGCCATTGTATTGATTGATTACGTTATTCATTGTTCTGACTGCCATTGTATTGATTGATTACGTCACAGACAATGGCATTGTTCGGATTGAGTGTATTACAGACGTCTAGTGTATTGCTGATTGCGTCACCGGCAGAGTTGAGGGATTGTGTGCCCTGCTGCTATTGGTCGGTGTGTGTGTCATGCAATGGAGACTTGTGTATATAAGGCCCAGTGTGGCACTAATAAAGTTCAGTTCATCTTCACCCTCAATACTGAGTTCTGTCTCTTATTGGGGGAAACGCTATATTACAATTCACTAGCCCTTGTAAGGGCTGTTCCTGTTTCCTCACGGACGACTCTGGAATTCCAGCAGCGCCTCTTACGATTGGGAAAAGGACGTCTCGGGCGGTGAAGCCCTCCGGCGATAAGGGTTATCGCTACAAAAAGGTAACGTCCATTGAAATGTATGGGAGAGAGACAGGTAGCGACAGGTAATATCAGGCACTCTGGAAGCTAGAGTGCCGCAGTGGTCTGCTGATCCGTCTGTGATGATGAATCGGTCGCTACGTGGCGCTCACCAGATTCGCCTTCATAAATGTGGCACTGCGTGCCGCGGCTGGCGTTCACCTGCCGCTACCTGCTGCTACCTGTCGCTTACAAGGTACTACCTGTCGCTATCCATTGATAAATAAAGCCCTAACATTCCGACCCTACATAGCAATAGAAAGTCCATCACCAAATATGGGGTCTTTACCTGAAAGTGGAGCTTCCCTTTTAAAAAGTAATATTTGGGCTGCCATTACTGACTGACCTAAACAGTCACAAAGTCTAGACAGCTCAGGAAACCCCCAGCCCTTGTGCTGGCTTGGAAGCACGGATGGATCTCCTCAAATCCTAAACAAGTATTCTGTATCAGGTGTCCAGCTCACCAAAACCATAAAACTTAACGTTTAATATTTCCATGTGACATGTGCCTCAAAAGGTGACGCGTTTCGGAGTAAGATACCCCTTAATCGTTATGCCACTGATTGATAACATTTGAATTTGATATGGGATAGGTAGATAGAGAGATAGATGGATACTGTATATAGATATTAAAATGAACCAAAACTCACATTTTTAGCTTGCATTTCCTGAATTGCTCCCCTCATGAGGAGCACCTTTTGCCAATTTTCACTGCTCCTGCTTCACTCTAATCCAAGATAATGGCACCTATTGTAGATGTGAAGCCCCGCCACACTGTTGTGTGTGGCAATTATGTCATTGCCAGACCTATGTAATGACTGATCGCCTGGCATCTTACAGAGTTCCAAGAAAATTTGAAAAGCAAAAATTATCAATTTCCAGTTCTACACCCTAAGAGGGAAGTATCATCAGGGGCTTCGGCCGAATATATTTTGCAAGTTCAGTGGGTTTGGTCCTCTTTAAGCTCCAGTCCCAAGTGGGTGTAGCCGATAGTTTTCTCTAGTACGCAGCTGTTAAATATGTAGAATTCTGACCCTTCTTCTGGAATGCCATGACTTTAGTTTTGGAGGCCTTTCTCTGTAGGACATAGCAGCAAGAGTTCATCCACATAGAGCGGGAATTTCACCTTGCGGTCATGCAGTGGGAGGCCTAGTGCTGAGTGCTGAGTACGTTAAAACCGCAGCTAGTTTATTGATGTAGATGTTGAAAAGAGTTGTCCATGCATCTATTCATTCCATATCTAATTATTTTTCAATTATTCTATCTATCTATCTATCTATCTATCTATCTATCTATCTATCTATCTACAGTATCTATCTCATATATGTCAATCTATCTATCTAATCATCTATTTATATCTAATGATTTGCTCATCATCTATCTACCTATTTATGTCTCTCCATCTGTCTATATACCAATTTTAATCCTATGGGCTCGATTCAACAAAGGTAGAAATAAATTCGTGTCACTCGAAAAATCAGATCGCATGCACAAAGTTTTAACTTTTTTCGAGTGATTCAAAAAAGGGGTTGAATTAAATACTTGCACTCGAAAATGCAATCGTAAAATTTTCTAATCACTCGTAAAATTTTCAAAATGCTAGTAAAAAGGCTGTCGCAAGCGAAAATTATTGGAAAATGTACTCAATTTTTTTTTCTATTGTTTAGTATTGTTTTCTGACTGTTGCATGGTGTTGTAAGGCTTTTTAATGGGTAAATGTAAATGCATATTTTTTTTTTCAACTTTTTAAGTTGCCTGTGTAGCTGTATGTACATGGCTAACATTGTGGATACATGTAATAAAGAGGCAAGGTATGCTGTGGTGGAAGTACTAATTAAACAGTAATATTTGTAAGAGGCATATATGTAGTTTTTTTTTTGGGGGGGGGGGTTGGTTGGATTCCCAGGGACCTGTATTAAAAATGTTTCCTTTAATGCAGAAATGTGGCCATTGTTTTCTATACAAAGCTTGCTCACATAGCACCACGTGTCCCTGGGTGCAGGGAGCAGCTCTTCGCTAGCTTTAACCTCATGGTACGCCATTCTTATGCTTACACTATAACGTGGACCAAAAGCCAGGATTCTGACTATTCTGGGTTTTGGTGCACCGCAATGTAAAAACCCAAAAGTCGACCAAAGGTCTTCTACCAGTTAATGGTGCCAAATATGGATTCCAAAGCTGCACGATTTAGCCTAGTAAGCTGGAAAAGTGCTTGATATGGCAGCTGATCCACTTCCAAACGTGTCCGAAAATATGGGAATGGGTAGTGTGCGCCTTCTCTGCGCCACATCATCTGCAATATGTTCGAAGTCAATGGCCTTGATTCACAAATCATTGAAAAAAATTCTCATGGTAGTAAAAAATGTAATTCATGAGAAATAAGCCTGAGAATTTCACTGTTACCAAACCACCAGATAGGAAGACACTGAAAGTCAATGGAACTTTTTAATACTAGTAAAAAAGGGTAAAAAGTTCAGTATTTTTTTCAGGAGTAAAAAAGTGCCATTGACTTTCATTGTCTTCCTAACTAGTGATTCACAAACAGTGGAATTCTCAGGCTTTTTTCGTATGAATTGAATATTTTACTACCATTAGAGTTTACTACCATTGCAAAGAAAGTAGAAGGACTCCATTGTGAGAGAGCAAAATGAGTTTTCTCCTGCTGAAAGCTGCATCAAAAAACTAGTGTGAAACACTCTAATTTATATCATGTGTGTGGCTCATCAAGTCCACCTGAATCAGTAGTAAAATTTTCGAATTGTAAAATGCAGTAGTAAATTTTTCGATCCACTAATTTAATACGCACTTTTATAATCGCACTCAAATTTAATTCAAGTGACTCGTGTTTTACAATGGTTCCAGGTAGCTGAATCACTTGTAAAAAAAATATAGCAAAATCGCAACTTTTTAAGCACAAAACACACGAAAAATCCATTTTCGACCTTTGTTGAATCGAGCCCCATGTACTTGTCAGGTTTTCAGACCCTCCATATGCTGGTTAATCACCTGTGCTGGTCTCTGGCTGTCTGTTTTCCTGTGCATCCCCAGCATATCTCTACAAGGGCAGTCTCCCTAGAATGCATTTTGTATGTGCAATTCTGGACATTGCAGATCAGCATTTCTGCAGGCTTTTCAGAAGGTTAAGGTTAGTGGGCTGATTCTAGCTTCCATCTCTAATTGACCGATGGCCACATAAAACCAGACTGCTCAATGCATGAATTGTCTGTGATAGCATTTCCTTTTTTGGCTCCACACTGTGTTTTGCTATTGCTCATCCATTACCAAACCCTACTATGCCTGACCTCTGTCTGCCGCCTCAACCACCTTTTGCCTGCCTTCCCCCCCGAGCTTGTCTACCTCTCTGGATTCCACAAACCATCTGAATCCCTGGCTTCAACCCTTTGGCTTAACCCTCAACCATCCATCTGCTCTTCCCCTGTCCCCAGACGTTCTAAGGATTGATACTCTGTATATGCCCCTGCTAGACTGGAACCTGCTCTCAGTGCGTCCTCAGTTCATCTGTCTCGCCCTGTCAGTCAGCATCCTTTGTGCTATATTTAGTTTTGGGGGCAAACTTTTTTGACGAGGCCTGCCTGCATCCGGGCAAATGCGGGCTTGGCTATAGGCTGAAGAAGTGGCGGAGATTGGGGGTTATTGACTGACCAGAAGCCACCAAGCCTTACAGTACTGTATTTAGTTATCAATGATTCTATCTACATCTATCTATTTGTTTATCTCTCTCTCTCTATCTATCCATCTCTATCTCTCTATCTATATATGAATATAAATGATTCTATCTATCTATCTATCTATCTATCTATCTATCTATCTATCTCTTTCAGTCCAGTATGTCTGAAGATGTAATCTCAGCACATTTAATTGGCTGTACTGTTATCATGCTGCACACCTTTTTTGTTCAATCTGTTTCTTCAATCTAATATAAAAACATGCAAAAACCACATAAGCGTCTGCACAAGTTCTTCGGCATCACGCAGGATGACATAACTGTGAAATCAGTCTTCCTTCCACCTTTGGTTGTTACTACATTACATCTGTGCTAGAGAACTGCCAGAATCTGATTGTCGGTGCGGTGTCATATTTATTTTTTATTTCTCATTCTCTGCACGGAAGAACGATCGTATAAATATTCCTCTCACCTTTCTAGATTTAATATTAATCTCATCAATATTTCAAGAAAAACTGAGAATGAAACGCAAAGCTGCCTTTTTGAAGGAATGATAATAACAGTTTAAAGGACCGCTAAACCATGAAAAACAGCAAAACTCAGAAAAGGTACACCGTGTGGAAAAGCCACTAATACTTTTTACAGGTATGAAACAAGACACTAAAAAAGGTTATTATTACTATGTGGAGGCTCCTTCTGCCTGTCTCCCAATATCAAATAAATTATAGAGAGGCTTTTGAAATAGTTGGCTGGCTATTAAATTGTTTTAAAGAAAGAAGATCAAAATTATATGACCATTTTTCCCCTTTGTATTTTTTTTAAGTACCCCTCCTCTCCACCACCAGTCCAGTGTGCCAGACATAAGGGCTGGTATGCCCAGCGCTCAGCCTCCAGCTCTGTGCATACAGTAGCAATCCCTATTTTTTTTAAACTGGTCTGGCCCATAGGCACAGTGTGATGGGCTGGTAGCCTCGGGGGGAGAGGTGGTCACATTTTACTTTTTTTAGGTAAAAGGATAAAAATACATAAGGGATTAATAGTTCTACATAAATATATAATATATGTATAATATATATATATATATATATATATATATATATATATATGTATACACACAGGGCATTGAAAAAGCCCAAATCAGGCGAAACATGTCTATTCTCTCTCCAACGATCCGATAAGGATAAGAGAGAAAAAGAATGTCATTCAAGTGGTATACTACAATCTGAATTTGTGTATTGAAACATATGCATATGTATGGTATTACATGTTTAATGTCTATTTTTAAAAAGCCAGAAATAAAGAGGATTTTTTAAAGATTTTAAGACAAGGTGAGGTGTGGTCATAACCTGAAGCCAAAAAAACCATGGGAGGTACCTAGTCCCGGAAGTAGTAGCCCTACATAAATATTGCCACTACCCATGTCTGGCTAAAACCTGTAGGGTCGGCCCTGGAATCTAGCTGCCACTGACATCCCCTGGGGCATTTCAAATCAGGATGCCCCACTGAGTGAACCCCCCCCACCTTGCCATAATTCTCACCTTCTTCCTGGCTCTCTCGCCAATGTAACACAGACGGCCACATTCATGACATCTCTAGGCTGACGCATGCGCCCTGGCCAATTCTTTTAAATAAAAAATGTAAAATCTCACTGAGATACAGGTGGCAATTTACACCCAAATGTGCACCCAGAGTTAAATCTTTAGCATGAGCCCCAATGTAAACTATGGGTCAACCTATACCTTTTAGACCAGGAATTGCCAAACATTTTTCATGGAGTACCACTTCCAATTTTTCAATTACCTCAAGTGCCAACACTGCTACCACTAATACACACTTCTCGTGGAGGTTGAAGGCCCTATACTCACCCAACAATGCAAGCTTGGCAGCCAGCAATACATTAATACCTAGGTGCTCCACTCCTGCACTCTTGCAGCTTGTTGACTTGCCCACCTGGCAAATACTATTGGAACAGTAGTTTGTCCGCAGTGCTTCATGTCCTCTTAGCACCACCATCCTGGCCATGCATAATTCTGACCATGGCAGGTTCATGGATCCATTCTCTGTGTAGACTGTGTTTTGGTTGCTGGCATCAACCTCCAAGGATTTTTTCCAAATCTATCTCAAGACTCAAGAAATGCATCAAACTCATACCGCCAGGCCATTGTTCTCAAAATCCGACAGCACAGCTGGGAAAGGAAGAAGCCTCCCGGGTGCTCCAAGATGGGCGCAACCAGAAGAAAATCAGGGATGTGACATTTTAATTTCAAGTGTACACAGATGCAAATGTAAGTGCTGACAATGATTCAGTACCATACACCCAGGCGAGGCAAATGAGTTTTGAGCAGATGTTTGTTTCAGCTGTGCAAGACTGTTGGTCCAGTTTCAAGAGGAACATCAGGGGAGGTTAAAACCTCCCCCAAACCTCACTGATCTGCCACCCCCTCTGGTTTTATCTTTGGGCAATTTATAGTCACCTTGCCAGGCCAACTATCTTCTGGGTTCCTCAGATTCTGGGCAGCCTCCCAACAGGCAATGCCATCTTGCATCCTATCAGGCAAGCCCCCGATCTTGTGCCTGCGAAGTGCCCATGAATGGAATGCAATGGAGCCGCCCAAAATCCCTCGAGACTTTGCAGAGATGCAAGATTGCCGTGGGGCATTGACAAGCCCAGGAGCCCCCCCCCCCCCAATCTGAAAAGAGCATTTTAAGACATTTTCAAATGAAATGCAACCACTATGAACACTATAATGGGTTAAACCCTTCAATTTTTTGGACCATATATGGGGGCTGGTCGATCAGGGTGGGGAGGTCAAGCAACAGCCCCTAAGCCCTGAAGGTTACCAGCCTGCTTTTCTGCACTCCTCTGGATTTTGGAGATGCAGATAATGGGGTGGGGGTTATGTAAAGTCACCCACTTGCTGGCAGGTGACTTGCCAGCACCTCCTTTCAAAGACCCCTTACCAGTTCACAAAGAGTCAAATATAACAAAAACATGGACACAGACCTTTAATATTAATTTTCTAGATAAGTCCATCGCAATCCTGCTGTCCCACGGTGATCAACCTTGCATCTGACAGCCAAAAGTGCTCAACAGAAGCAGGGGGCAGCGGATCAGAATCTGGGGTGGGGGGGCAGAGAATGGGTGTTGAAGACCCTGTGGGGATCGGAGACCCCTGGTACTGGATTCGGGATGGAGTTGAGTGTTTTTCTTTTATTTTTTGCTTACAAATAGGGTAACATTTACATAGCAGGCACTTAATGGATGAGAGGCAGCTATGTGAATTTCACATGCTAGGCATTTAAAGGGTTGAAGAACAACATAATTTGAAATTTCTGAAAAATGTTATGTTCTTATATTATAGACCTTAAAAAAGAAACATTTCACCAATACCCTTTAATTATGCTGATGCTGATTAGCTAAAGAAAAGAAGGTCTTGAACTGGAGTTGGGTTTTAAACCATACTTGTAATACTTGCAATGCTTTTTGCAACTCCTGCGGCGGTTGGTTTTCCTCCCCGCCTAGTGGCGTCCTATGGATCTTCCAGTGGTCTGCAAACAGGAAGTGCTGCTGGGTTTCCTGTCACTTTGCAATGTGGTTTACGTCGGGGAGCAGCATGGCTGGGATGCTGGGAAAGGTAGAAGCCTCCTGGGTGATCCAAGATGGTCGCAACCAGGAGAAAATTGGTAAGGTGGCTTTTCAGTTTTGAGTGGATGCAGGAACAAATGGGAAAAGGGAGTTTGGGGAGTTTTATTTTTCAACATTGCAAGGATGTTGGTCCAGTTTAAATTCCATCTGTCACTGTCTCCTCCAGGTTGGTCTTAGAAAGCTAGCCGAACTTTTGATGGTTTCTGGCTTCCAGTTGAGTGATCACCTAACTTCTGACCTCGTTTAACAATTCTCTGGATGTGTAACTCAGCACAGTACAGTCTTGGCTCATTTATTATATTTTTTTCAAATGCCTGCAGCTCGGTTAATTTAACATCTACATAAATGTATAATTCTTCATTTTAAAATACATGTAAATCTATTTTTAAGTGAGTATTTTTTTTACCCCCATCCCATCCGATTCTCTGGCAATGTGGAGGTCATGTGGATAACAAGTCTCGATCGTGCAAACACTTGGCTGATAATTTGTAAATAGAAATGGTTTGTTTGAAGAGTGATTTAGTAAATAATGATTTCAGGCAATAATTTATTTTAGCTTTGTAAATAGATTGCAAAATATAATATTTAGTAATGCTTTATCTTCCAGGGCATTATGTTAACTAAAATGAAATGAATAAACAAGAAGGGGCGGCTGGGGAAGGGAGCCAACAAATGTGGATTACACATAAATAATATTCTAAAAAATGTTTGTTACGAGAAATAAACAGACATTGAATAAAGCTCAAGTTGATTTGCTTCTTTCAGGATTGAAAAATAAGGATGGAAAGGAAATAGGGGTTTATATAGGGGGGTTATGGAAATGGTGGAGGTGGAGGTAATAGCAATAGTAACATAGTATGTGCGGCTGAATATAGACTTTAGTCCATCCAGTTCAGCCTGTCTATCTTCTTCCAGTGGTCTAGTAGCCATAGCTGAAAATGTTATTACATGCCGGGAAGGCATCCCGGCCACTATAGATCTCCTTCCAGTGGTCTAGTAGCCATAGCTGGTAACGTTATTACATGCCAGGAAGGCATCCCGGCCACTATAGATCTCCTTCCAGTGGTCTAGTAGCCATAGCTGAAAATGTTATTACATGCCAGGAAGGCATCCCGGCCACTATAGATCTCCTTCCAGTGGTCTAGTAGCCATAGCTGAAAATGTTATTACATGCCAGGAAGGCATCCCAGCCACTATAGATCTCCTTCCAGTGGTCTAGTAGCCATAGCTAGAAATGTTATTACATTCCAGGAAGGCATCCAGGCCACTATAGATCTCCCACCAGTGGTCTAGTAGCCATAGCTGGTAATGTTATTACATGTCAGGAGGGCATCCCGGCCACTATAGATCTCTTTCCAGTGGTCTAGTATCCATAGCCGGTAATGTTATTACATGCAAGATAGGCATCCAGGCCACTATAGATTTCCTTCCAGTGGTCTAGTAGCCATAGCTGGTAATGTTATTAAATGCAAGTAGGGTATCTAGGCCACTATAGATCTCCTTCCAGTGGTCTAGTAGCCATAGCTGGAAATGTTATTACATGCCAGGAAGGCTACTTTTGAAAGTTTTTACTGTATCCTTCATTACTACCTCTGGCAGCGAGTTCCATAGTCTCAATGCTCTTACAGAGAAGAATCTCCTCCTATGTCGGTGGAGAAATCACCTTTCCTCTAACCTTAGTGGATGCCCTAGAGGGTATAATTAGATTGTGGGACAGATCTTTGTATTGACCTTGAATATATTTATACATAGGTATTAGATCACCCCTCAGGTGTCTTTTTTCTAAACTAAATAAACCTAACCTTGACAATCTTTCAGGGTATTCTAGTCCCCGCACTCCTTTTATTAACTTAGTTGTCCTTCTTAAGCACAGTAATAGTAATAGTGTCTATCAGGGTCCCATACAACAACTTCTGCCTCCACCCCATCTAGGCATGATTTGGGTTCGGGAGAAAAAATACATGCTGTACTGTAGCTTAATCTTTTATTGCAGCCGTGTCTTCTTTTTAGGGATGAGCGAATTGATCTGGCAGAACCAGAATTTAATTAGAATTTAAGGGTAAAATGTTGAATTCAATTATCTTGCTGATTTGTGGCAACAAATTTTTCCTGAAACATCCCCCCCCCCCAAAAAAGCTCACCTACATCCTCATTCCAGCACCAGGTAATGTCTATACCGTCCGGCGCGCCTGAGGACACAGACCCTCTGCTCCACAATGGGCTTCTGCCATCTCAGCTGCAGGGAGGGTACTATTTATGATCTGGCTAGAAAGCCCATCACGTCCTCTGTCACTCACATCAGAGGTAATTTCCCTGAAGCTTACTTCTCACCCTTACTGCTGTAGGAGTGAGGGGGGGGGAGATTCTTAGTGTGGGGCGGAGGGTCTGTGTCCTCTGTCCTATTAAAGAAACAGATAGAAGGCTGGAGACCAATGTGGGACACCGCCAAAGAGATGAGAATATTGCCTGTTGCTGGAAGGGCGTGATTATTGGTGTAAAATAAGACTTTATTAATGGATTTCTTCTGGTGTGTGGTGTCTTTTTTAACACATAACACTTTGGGAACTGGTAAGAGGACCTTGCGGACCTTTTATCAGTTCAAAGAGCAGAATAGGCTAGCAAGCTGGTGAGTTGCAGAAACCCCTTGTTCACAGTGGGTACAGAAGAGACCAGTGCCCTTCTGGGCTATTTGGGCTGGTAGTCTTTAGGACGAGGGACCAGACACTAGCTCTAGACTATAAGCCCACATAGCTGGTGCATGGGATGGTTTTGCCAAAAAGAGGGTATCTCACTGCATTTTTTTTTTTTTAAATGGCACGGGGTTCCCCATTTTTGGCAAAGTCAGCCTGGACAGCAGCTATGTGGGCCTGTCTGCCCAGATCTCAAAGGCTGAGCAGCTGGCTCCTGGTCCTAAAGGTTACTAGCCCACATAGCCCGAATGGGTAAAAACAGACACCAGCACCAGAAAAAGTCCTCTAATGAATAAACTTGACTGCAGCTTCTGATCGTATGACACGTGATGTTGGCTCCCGGACAGTATTTGGTGATTGACACTTTTGGACAGTACATTATGAGCAGAGCTTCTGAGCTGTACATAATTGCAGATTCTAGACATTCTGGCCTTGAGGCAGAAAACCTTATAATATCTGGGGGAAAACACAACTTTGGCCATACTGTCCAACTTTTCAAGATGGAGAAGAAGGACAATGGGAAAAGTGCACCAAAATGTTTTTGTAATTAAGCCAGAGCCCAGCTGACATACTACCCCCCTACTAGCACCTCTTAAAGGTGCTGAGCTAATCTAGAATTTTTTAATTAGCAAATGCGTGTTTTACAGAAACAGTCTGCAATCAGTTGCTATTGGCATCATACAGTGATACACATTTGCTAACATAGGAAAAATTTTTAAAAAATTCTAGATGAGCTCAGCTCGTTGGCCACATCCTTTTACCACAAAAAATATACACTTTCAAAAATTCTATTTAAAGTGGACTTACCCTTTTAGCCTTTAACCATTTTTGAACTGGAAAGTGGTCCTTGAGACCCTTATGCCACTGTGTGGACTATGTTTAACCCTTGATAGTTATTGTGTATAGAGTAGTAGTTCAATATCATAATGCTCTATTTTGGGTTTTGGGGTGTTTCCGGGGCTGGAAGGGTGTCTACTAGAGATGAGAAAACTTTTCAAAAGTTCAGTTCTCCGGTTTGACAAACTTTATGAAAAAGTTTGGTAAGGATTGGACTAGTTTGGGATGAACTTCTGTCTAAAACGCATGAAAACAATGCCTGGCAGTCCTAAAAGGTCTTTATAGCAATCTGAAGTCAAGGTTGTATAAAAACATGTTTTAGTTGACTAATTAGCATTTGAATTGGCCACTGATAATTAGCATACAAATCATCCGTGGTCTAATTAGCATTACGATAGCTCTTGGCTGTCTTTGATAGTTTAAAGCACATATAAACAGATAGAAGCAACAGGGTTGCCATTCCTGAAAAAGAAATAGTGGCTTTTTACAGGTGTTTTGGGCATCACAGTCGGTAGACCTGCAGTTGTGTAGGCCTGGTAGTAGCAAGCAAGCCCTCAAAAATGATCCCATTTGTAATGGGGGGTAGCAGCAGGATTGGCACCCTTAAATCTTAGCTGTAGAAGAAGCAATGGTTTTTTAAAAGTGCTTAAAATTTGTCTATGTGGGGCATCACAGGCTTAAACTGTGGTTGTATAAGCCTGGCAGTAGTAGAGGATGGCAGGCTAGCAGTGGAGGCGGTGTTGGTGGTAGTAGTAGGAGGCACAATAGCAGAGGCTGCAGCTGTTGAAGAAATACTAGGCTGTAGCACAGGAAACCTGTGGTGGTTGTGTAGGGCTGGCAGTAGCAGACAAGCCCTCAAAAAATGTCCCACTTGTAAAGGGGGTAGCAGCGGGATTGGCATTTTGACAATTTAGTTGAAGAAAACGAAACAATGTCTTTTTCTTATTGCATGGCACGGCCCGCATCGGCATTCATAACAGTTAGGTTATTCCGCCACAAGGTGGCGCAGTGGTACTGCAGAAAGCTGTGGCATGTCCCGGCCTCCTATAAAAACGGGCTTAACCTTAGAGTTCCCCAGTGTTTCCTCTGCAGTGGAACTGCAAAGTTAGAAGATGGCTCTCTCTCTTGCGCAGGTGAGCGGGGCAACCAAGCCTGCGGCCCTGCATGTCTATTTCCATCCGTTTCTGGACCCTCACTGCCTCCCAGCCTCGGCTGACAGATCGGGGGAAGGTAGAAGAGCACTCGGGTCAAGTGCTCCTGGAGCGCAGCTTCAAGACGCAGACCCTGTAATACAAGGGGTAGCCGGCCATAGGCTTGGTGAGCCTAATAGGGATGCAGAGTTTCTGTCCTGGATTCTGAGGGGGTAAGTAGTTTGGGGACTGTGTTCCCTTATTTTCCTTTTGGGTCCCCCCCGCTACCCCCCCTCCCTGGCCATGGCTGCTCGCCGCTGCCTTCTCGTCTCTCTCTCCCCCCCCCCCCCACTCTGACTTAGTTGGGGGGAAAGGGAGGGGGCGGCAAGTGGTGATATCTGTGGTGTTTTGACAGTTTTGGTGTATTTTCTGGTGCCGGTGCCATTTTGGACAAGCTGCGCGTCTGGATTTCTCCCTTCCTGGCTGCAGCGCTGCTTCCTCAAGGCGGGTCGCCTTATTTAGCGGTCTGTGCCTGTGTGACCGTGCGGTATCTTTGGTCCGTGAGTCCCCCTTGGGGTTTTTTTTATTGATTTGGGGTATATTTGCTGCGGGATGCTCATGTGTGTTTCAACTTATGTCTTTCAGGCGGGATACCATTGGGTTGTGGTTTCTCCTGGCTCCACTCCTTCCTCCCCCTCATTCCCCCTTTATTGACTTCTGGGGGCATCCCATGGGAGGGCATCCTAGGTGGCTTCTGTCTTAAGCCTGTACCCACTGCTGGCCTATTGCGCCTGTGTTAATCACCATATGGAGGCTTCTGGGGATAGCGTGCTTGGGGGCCCTTCGGGGCAAGCCCGGCTGTGTTCCATGTGTGGGGTATCCCCTGTAAGTAACAGTGTCACGGTGTGCGTGCTGTGCGCTGAAAGTGTCCTTGCGCTTCAAGCTGGTTTGCCTGCTTCGCTTCCCAGCTCTGCACCTCACTTGACTTCACCTACTCCCCCGATCCTGCAATTGGGCCCCAGTGAGAGGAATGTTTGCAGGGAGTCACATTCTGATTTGGCTCTGTGGGTGGCTAACATTGAAAAGCAGCTTGCCAGGACTGTTCCTAGGAAGGCCTCTGGCAAGAAGAGACACCTGGACCCCAGGCCTGCTCCTCTTACTGAGATGTATGTGGGGATTGATAATCTTGGTGGCTGTCACCCCCTTGAGATGGGGGAGCTCTCCCAGGATTCTGACTCCTCTGGGAACCAGCAGGAGGGTTGCGATAGTGACCCTGGGTCTGCATCCAGAGAGAAATCATGGTACCCTGAGGACACTGATAATCTGCTGTCACATATTTTTGAAATTTTGCACATTGCTGTCCCTGAGGTAGCTAAAAGAAAGCAAGGGGAGCTTTTTTGCCCTGGTAAACAGCGTCTAGAGTTCCCTGAGCAGGAACATTTTACCACCTTGGTGCTTAAAGAATGGGAACGTCCTAACAAGTTGCCTGCTGTGCCCAAGGGTTTGGATAAATGGTATCCCTTTCCTGTTGATCTTGTTAAGAGGTGGTCATTTCCCCCTGAAATGGACGCTCCCGTGCTAGGCTTGTTCAATACTTCGGTCATGCCTTCCCCTGACACTACCACTCTGAGGGACGGTGAGGACCGGCGCATGTATCAAGTGGCCTGCCATTCTTTTACCTCGGTGGGGGCTGGCTTGCACCCTGTATGTGCTGCCGCGATTACTGCTATTGCCCTTAAGAAGCTGCTCAAGCGTCTCATCGATGGCGCAACAGCTGGTAGTGTGGGGGAGGAATATAGAACTCTCTTACTTTGCTCTGATTTTGTGGCCTTTATCCTTACTGCTGTGGATGATGCTGTGCAGCTGTGTGGTAGGACCTCTGCACTCGTGGTGGCTATGCGCCGCTCTGTCTGGTTGCGCCAGTGGGCAGCTGACGCTTCGGCTAAGAAAGCTCTCACTGGCCTCCTCTTCGTGGGGCTGCGGCTATTTGGGACGTCTTGTTATTCTAGCCAAGGATGGGAGGCTGCCTCAGCGTAGGAGGCAGTCTCGGCCCTTTCGGGGGTCCTCTGCTCCCCTCCCTTTCTTTCGCATTCCCAGAGGGGGCCGTGGCTCCCTCCTTTCCAGTGGTCGCAGAGATTCTTGGAGCCGTGGCAGAACCCATGGTCGTCCCGGTCTCTCCTGGAATCCTAAGCCCAAACCCTCTCCCAAGCCCCCTGGGCATGAAGGGGCACCCTCACCCATCCAGGTGCTCACGTCTGGAGGCTTCATGTTTCAAACCGGTGGATTCAGGAGGTAGTGTCCTCCGGTTACAAGATAGAGTTTGCAGCCTGCCCCCCCCCCCCCCCCCAAGATTTATCAGATCCCAGATGTCTTTAAACCCCCTGTCCGCTCAGGGGTTGCTTCTGGCGGTTCATTGCCTGTTAGAGTCCGGAGTGATTAAGTCATCAAGAAAGAGGTCAGGGGTACTATTCCAATCTTTTCACGGTCCCCAAAAAGGACGGCTCTCTGAGGTCCATTCTGGATCTGAAGGGCCTCAACAAATTTGTCAGATTCAAGCATTTTCGCATGGAGACGCTGCACTCTGCTGTCAGTACCCTTCGCCCAAGCGACTTCATGACCACTGTGGACATCAAGTATGCTTATCTTTATGTGCCTATCTTCCCAGGTCATCAGAGATTTCTAAGGTTTGAGCTGCATGATCAGCATTACCAGTTTGTGGCTCTATCCTTCGGTATCACCTCGGCACCTCGGGTGTTCAGCAAGGTGCTGGCGGGAGTGATGGCTCTGCTAAGGAACCAGGGCATCCGCATCATTCCTTACCTGGACAACATCCTGATTGTGGCCGAGTCTTTTCCTCAGGCCGAGCGGGACACTCCAATGGTGACATCTACTCTAGACTCTTTTGGCTGGGTGATCAACTAAGTCTTCTTTGTCCCCGTCATTGGTGAGGACCTTCCTGGGCATGACTCTGGATACCTCTCAGCAGAAGGTGGAGGGTCTTCAGCTGCAGGCTCGGGCTCTGCTGTCGTGTCCTCATCCCTCCATCCGTCTGGGGATGCAGTTGGTGGGCCTGATGGTGTCCTGCTTCGAGGCAGTCCCCTTTGCTCAGTTTCACATGAGACCTCTTCAGTTGCACCTCTTGTCAGTTTGGGATCGGGATCCTGTGTCCCTGGATCAGGAATTTGTTCTGTCTCCCCTGGCCAGACAGTCTCTCTCGTGGTGGCTGGACTCAAGGAACCTTCTGGGGGGCAGGTCCTTCCTGCCCCCGTGCTGGGAAACGTTCACCACGGATGCCAGTCTGACCGGCTGGGGAGGCTTCTGGAAGTCCCTGAGGTTCCAGGGTCGGTGGGGCCCACAAGAGGCCTATGCTTCCATCAACGTCCTGGAACTGAGGGCGATTAGGTTGGTTCTTTCTCGCCTATCCACTCACCTTCGGGGTCGGGCTGTTCAGATCCGCTCAGACAACCACACGGCGATGGCCCACCTCAATCATCAGGGAGGGACAAGCGAGCCTTCAAGGAAGTATCCCTGATTCTGTCTTGGGTGGAACAGCATGTTCCCTGCATCTCAGCAGTCTACATCCCAGGGGTGGAGAACCAGGTGGCGGACTCTCTGAGCAGGGGGACGTCTCATCTGGGGGAGTGGTCTCTCAACAACCGGGTGTTTCTCTCCCTCTGTCACCGCTGGGGTCAGCTGGATGTGGACCTGTTTGCGTCCTGTCGCAAACTTCCCAGATTTGTCTCTCTGTCTCAGGATCCTCTGGCCTTGGCAATACCTTGGACGGAGTTTCAGCTTCTCTATGTGTTCCCTCCATTTCCTCTCCTGGGCAGGGTCATGTGCAAGATAGCCCAGGAGCGGGTACCAGCCATACTGGTGGCCCCTTGTTGGCCAAGAAGAGTTTGGTTCGCAGACGTCGTATGGTTGGCAGTAGACCGGCACATCATGCCCAAGGATCCAGATCTTCTCACCTAGGGGCAGCTACGCCATCCCAATTTACAAACTCTGGTTTTAACGGCTTGGCTGCTGAAACCTCCATATTGATGGAAAAGGGGTTGCCTGCCTCTGTTGTTGATACCATGATTTGGGCTAGGAAGAAGTCCTCGTCCTTTATCTATTACAGGGTCTGGCATGCTTACATTGCCTGGTGTGAGTCCAAGTCTCTTCCCTGTCAGGTGTTTTCTATTCCCAGGATTCTGGAATTCTTACAACATGGTTTGGATCTGGGCCTTCAACTTAGTACCCTAAAAGGCCATGTTTCAGCTCTGGAAATTTTTTTCCAAAGATTTTTTGCCAATCACCGGTTGGTTAAAACCTTTTTCCAGGGTGTTTCTCATGTGCGTCCACCCCGTAAGCCTTTGCTACCAGTCTGGGATTTGAATCTGATGTTGTCTGCTCTGCAAGGGCCTCCCTTTGAGCCTATCCGTGAGGCTGCCTTGTCTATTTTGACTTTTAAGGTAGCCTTTCTGGTGGCTATCACTTCTGTAAGGCAAGTTTCTGAGCTAGCGGCACTTTCCATCAAACCTCCTTATTTTCAGAGACATCAGGATAAGATGGTGTTCCGCTTAAGGTTTTGTCTGCCTTTCATCTCAATCAGGACATTGTCTTGCCTTCATTGTGTCCTAATCCTGCTAATTCCAAGGAGCGGACTCTGCATTCTCTGGATGTGGTCAGGGCTCTGAAGTTTTATTTGGGCGCTACTGAGACTTTCAGGAAGTCTGATGCTTATTTTGTTCTCACTTCTGGACCTAGAAAGGGTTGGCCTCCTCCACTATCAGCAAGTGGATCCGTCAGGCGGTGGTTCAAGCCTATTCTGCTAAGGGAAAGGAACCTCCCTTTAGGAATACTGCTCATTCCACCCATGCTATTGGTGCCTCTTGGGCTTTTCAGCACTAAGCTTCTGTTGAACAAGTTTGCAAGGCCGCTACTTGGTCTTCTGTTCATACTTTTTCAAAGTTTTACAAGGTTGATGTTAAGGCCTCAGCGGATGCTGCTTTTGGCCGCAAGGTGCTTCAGGTGGTAGTGACTTGAACTACTGGCCGTTACTCTTTGGGGATCTCGCCCTACTCTGGACACTGCTTTTGGATGTCCTAACTGTTATGAATACCGAAGCGGGCCGTGCCATGCAATAAGAAAAAAGCAATTCTGTGAGTACTCACCTGTAGAATTGTTTTTGCTCTTGCATGGCACGGCCCGCTTCGCCCCACCCTTGTTACAGGTGAGTACTCACAGAATTGCTTTTTCACAAACCTTGAAAAATGTGCTCATTTTGGGCATCACAGGGTTAAACTAAACTGTGGTTATGTAGGTCTAGTAGTGGCAGAGGATGGCAGCAGAGGTGCTGTTGGTGGTAGCAATGGCTTTAGCAGAACTTAAAGACTAGGCAGATGAACAGGAGACCGGTGGTGATTGTGTAGAGCTGGTGTTAGTAGATGACAGCAGGGGTACTGGTGGTGGTAGCATTAGCAAAGGCACATATTTTAAAGATGAGGCCAAAGGGCAGGACACCTCTGGTTGTTGTGTATGCCTTGTGTAGGCCTGGCACTGTCAGTAGCTGACAAGCACTCAAAAAATGAACCCATTTTAGAGGGGTAGCAACAGGATTGGCTTCCTGGAAATTGAAGAAGGGAATTTCGATTATCCCACACAGCCTTGTGATGCTGCTCCAGGTGCCTAAGTAGGGCGATAGTTTTTCGTCACTGTGCTAGGTTTTGTTCCAGGGAACATACGAAAGAATTGCTACATGGCAGCGTACCATAAATAAGAAGATCTAGAATGTCCACCACCACCAACTAACACCACCTCCTTCTCTGGCAGGCTGATTTCTGGAGCCTGCAAAAGCAGCATCAGTGTCACCGTCACCTGCTCCCAAGCATACCATAGCAGCAGAACTAGCCCTTTGCTGTTTTGGCTCGGCTCTTTGATACTATCAGTGCCAGAAGTACCCTCCTGCTCTGACGACGTCCCTTCCTTGTGGTCTGGTTCCCAGGTCCTGTCCAAAACTATGTCATCATACTCCTCCTCCTGATCCCTGCTCTGATGTTTCATCATGGTCTACTTTCACACCACAACCACCTTCATAACTGCCAGTATGTCCATGTCTACCACCACCCCCACTGCCACAACTATGCATCTCGGACACCGTTTCCACCTCCACCACCTCCACAACACACTCCAAAGGCTGACTGTCATCAAATCAAGTTCTCCTCATCACTATCCATAGCAACCGAGCTGCAGAGAAAAGTTGGCGCCCCACTAGGAGGGGGCAGTAAAGAGACAGATGATGGAAGAGAAAGGCTTCTTTTACTGTGACGTGTAGCTGTAGTGGAGGAAAAATTAACTGAAACCTGGCTCAAAGTCATTGCTTGTGAGTCTTCATCCACCTGATATAAGCAAGAGCGAGTCAATCAGTCCACAATGGATGCATTGACCAAAATAACATGCTCACTGGAAAAAAATGGGCAACTCTGGCTTGCTGAAGCTGCTACTACTACCATGTACATTTCTGCTGCTGCTACTACTAGTAGTAGCGGCCCTGGGAAAATAGATGCTGCCACTACTAAGGCTGGGCCTGGTCAAATGGCTACTGACCACAGTGTTGGTACTGGCACCATCATCCTTATCCTTAGAGGCAGAAGGAATTGCAACAATGTCTTTTCCTCTACCCCGTCCTTTCCCACCCCTTTCTTTTCATACATCATACAAAAAATATTAGGAGCAGCGCACACATCAAAATGACACACTTGCACAGCCCAGCTAAAACAGACAGGTGTGCCCTAAAATATTGCTTAGCCGGTGAAAAAGAAAGGTTTTTTCAAACTGTATTCAACAAAGAGGCACCATGGAGCCGAACTTAGAGAGAGACAGGGCCTGTACACTTAAAATAGAGCTGCCCACCTTGTTTTTTAAACTGTATTTAACAGAGGCACAGTGGATCCGATCTCAGACAGGTCCTGCACAGCTAAAACAGAGCTGCCCCCCAGCAAAATTCCTTTGGGAGGTGATAGATTGTTTTTTTAAAAACTGTATTCAACAAAGAGGCAACTTGGACCCCAAAAGGGATGCTGCGTACACACCTAAAACAGAGCTGCCCCCCCAAAACTCCTTGGCAAGTGAAAAAAGATTATATTTTTTAAACTGAATTAAATACTGAGGCACTGTGTACCCCAGGTTCCCCAAAGCAGTGACAAGGGCCAGATGGGGCCAAAAAAACCCTCATTGAAGTTTTCAGATTTTACGGGGTGGACTACACTGACCAGCAGATCCAAGCGCAGGCAGATGCAGTTTTTCTGTGCAGCACACACACACACACACACACACACCCTTAGCACCCCATTGTGTCCACTTCCTTTCTGTCCCTTCTTTTCTCCAATGCTGTGGTTCAAAATGCCCTAAACTGTCCCTAAACAGTCCCTGATCTAAGAGCAATGCTCTCTCTGCAACAGCCAGATCGAAAATGGTGGATAGATGGCATATCACATGACTATCTCCTGCAATAGCTCCTCCTGATTGGCCTAGCTACCCTAAACTCTTAAGCTACTCTGTCTCTCTGTTTTACCTTGGCTGGCCGTGACCTGTGGGGTGGAGCCGGTGAAATCCTTACAGGTTCTTCTTACACATTCTGCCACGAACCACATGAAGTTCGGGTTCACTGCGAACCAAAGTTTTTCTAAAATTCGTGTCGAAACCACACTCTACCAGTTTGGTTCGCTCATCTCTAGTGTCTACCAATGCATTTGTGGTATTGTTGTAATCAAGAGCAACAGGGATTTTCAAGCAATATGATTGACGCTATAAAATTAGAAAAAGAATCCACATATTTTACCCAAAGCGATTGAGAAAGCCTGGAAAATGATCAAACAAGACAATTCATGTTAAAGCCCAAACTCTGATAAGAAAAAAAAAAACAATACACATGGAAATTCCTGCAAGAATCACAGCTTAACACATACAGTGCAAAATGCTTAGAAAAAGTTTGGCAGCAAGAGGTGGATGGCACTGAAACTGTTAAACACGGTTTATTTTTACCGATTCTGGGCATGAAGGGGTTAATAACGTTATGTATCCATTCCAGATCTAGATGTCATCCATTGCCGTCCTTTAAAAAGCTGAGTAAGAAGTAGACAAATCTACCCCTTGGTTTTTTTTTTTCCCTCTGCGGCATCCTGAATAAGCGCTTCTTTAAATCCCAATGAATGTAACTTCTGAAGTCTTCAGCTATTTTTCCGACCCAATCAAAGACCGAAAAAAAGATTTTGCAGAAGAGTCTATGTGCACAAAATGAATATCTAAATCTACAAATCTATATTTTGCATACAAATAAGTGCATATTATATTTAATAATGTATGAATGTACTCATTAATATTTAAAGGCTCCATTTCAGTGTGCCGTGTAATATATACAAACCTTGCCCTATCAGGTATAATAATGCTTCACTTCCTTGCACGGGGAGAGCAGGCTGGATTGCATTAAAGAGTCGCCGGGATGCGCATTGTAAACACGATGTTTGCTTTTAATGAGGTGCCTCCATGAAGACCTAAAAGATATTATTCTGTTAGGTCTATCTTTTTTAGGAATCTTTTGTAACCATAATAAGGATCCCCTAAAGGGAAATGTACCCCTAGGCTTTATACAGTAATAAGGTATAATGAGTAAAGTAAGCCATACAGCCTAACAGCCAGTGGAAACTTAGAGGATTGTCTCTCCAATAATATTTATATATATATATATATATATATATATATATATATATATATATATATATATATACAGTCTAGGGCCAAAATAACAGCCAATGACCAGCCTGCAAGCAGCCAGGCCCCCAGCCCCAGGGGGCTGTCAACAAGCTTGTTCAGCTGTGAATGTAGCACTGTAGGGGGGGATTTAAAGAAAAAGTATTGAGCCTTTACTTTTTATGTACAAATACTGTGTCAGGAGTGAGTATAGTCTCCACAGCCATTTATATTGTATTGGCTATTTGTATATTTCTAGAAGTTAATCATGCCCCCCCCCAGACATCTCCTGTGAATAGTAAATCAATTTTATTCCTGTAATCATTTTTTATAACTAAGATCCTTCATTCTTATGATTCGTTTGGTGGCTTTCCTCTGCACCCTTTCCATAATCAAGGCATCCTATCTATGAACTGGTGCCCAGATTCCATGTCTCTATTAATGCATGATAATATCTTGGTGGCATTGGAAGCAGCTGCTTGGCATTACATACTGTTACTTAGCTTGTGGTTTACCAGTACCCCCAGATCCTTTTAAACTAGTGAATCTCCCAGCTTTACTCACCTTCACCACTCACCCCAGCCACTGTCCTGTACTGCTCACTTACCCTCTTCACCCATTCGCTGTCCTCTACCGCTTGCTTAACCTCTACACCCCTCCTGCTGCCCTCTACCGCTCACCTAACCGCTACACCCCCTGCTGCTGTCCTTTATTGCTCACCTAACCGCTCCACTCCCTATCACTCTTCTCTACTGCTCACCTAACCCCTCCACCCCCTGCCCTTGCCCTCTACCACTCACTTAGCCCCTCCACCCCTGTCACTGTCCTCTACTGCTCACCTGGGAACATTGGTGAGGTAAGTATACTACACAATCTTTTCACACAAAGGGATATGGAAAAAAGAAACAGTGGACCGTGGAGTCTGTAAGCTCCCTGGGGACCAGGGCCGCTTCCTCACCCAGAGGTCTTGGCCTTTAGGAACCTAAAATCCACCTTGCCCACCTCCTGCCTTTTGTGATCCTGACATTGATTAGATACTTACCCAGGACATATGTGGCCTGCAGATTATTAGACCCCCAACTGCATGACTAAATATTTATCCACCTTGAACTTCATTTGCCAAGTGGACTCCCAGACAGTCAAAGTGTCCAAATCAGCCTGAAGCTTATAAGCATCTTCAATAGACTTCGCTGTGCTACATACCTTGACTATACCCAGACCGTGCCCATAATGCCATCTTCTCCATAATATATAAACAAGTTGAATTATAGTGGGCCCATCACTGAACCCTGGGGAGCACTGCTTAGAACTAGAGACCATTCAAAGCAGGTATCATTACCCACAAATCTGCACACAGTCCATTATCCAGTTTTCAATCCAGTCACAAACTGTATTTTCTAACCCCAAGGATCTAAATTTCCCCAATAAGAGGCCGATTCATTAATAGCGCCAGGTAGCGACAGATGAGCGCCAGTAACGTGATTTTCACAGCGCCAGCTAGTATTCGCTGTGCTTGGCCGGGGTTTGCTTGTTGACAGCGACTCAGTCGGTGTGCGGTAATGTTGAATACGGGGTTAGGGGTCGCCGTTTCACAGGTTCCGCGCTGTATGGGTGCGCCTGACAGCGAATGGCCAGAGCGAACGGCTTGCTGCAGATTCATTAACAAATCACGCTCAAAAATTTCTCGCGCTGTGAATTCCTTGTTTAAACCCCAGAGCGCTGGCGGCGATGTGTGTAAAGTAGTTTTTAACCCCCAAACAACCTTTTTTTTTTTAAGTAAAAATTATACAAGTTTTACTAAACATTTTGTCATATGAATACATGAATATCAGACCTGTAATATCAATTCTGCACAATTTTTTTTTTTTTTACTTAAAAAAAAATCCTAACATTGCACAAGTGGTCACAGAATTTTTGACATTAAAAAAAAAAAAAAAACATTAATAGCAATTAATTATGATTATTTAAAGATTGCTCCATTGAAATGCATTGGACAACGCCAGGGAGCGCCAGGTCATACCTGTCGCTGTGATGGGATTAGCAGCGGCGCTGTTCGTTGCAGTTGGCTACATGATGAATCCCGCGCTAGCTGACGCTCTCGCCGGCGCTAGCCTCATTTAGCGTGATAAATGCGTCATTGTGACCTCCACCGGGCGTACTTGATTCGGTAGCCGCCGTTAGCTGGCGGTACCTGGCGCTCGTCAGACACTACCTGGCGCTAGCCCTTGATAAATAAGGCCGTAAGAGTCCATCAAGGATAGTGTCAAAAGCTTTTTCGAAATCCAGAAAAACTATATCTACAGCCACCCCTCTGTCCTGGCATCTACTTAACTCTTCATAGAAAATCAGGTTAGTCTGGCAGCTTCTGTCCTTAGTAAAACCGTGCTTAATATTAACAATAATATTATGCATAATTACATAATCCTGTATGTAATCCCTTAATAGACCCTCAAGCAATTTTCCCACAATGGATGTTAAACGTAAGGGTCTGTAATTAGCCGGAGAAGACCTAGAGCCCTGAAATCTGGCATGAGCCTGGGTGAGGTTGCAGCCCAGTTGGCTTCAAAGCAGTGTGACCCACACATAACACAACTCTGTTATTGTTGAATGTTTTTGCAAAAAAAAAACAACAGACCGAGAAGAATAATTTCAGAACTTTCTCCACCTTAAATGTGAGATTATAAATAACACAAACAAACGAAAAATCCAAAAATGTGGTTTCATAATTTTGTAACAACCACTTAAAATTGTGGATGTGGTTGTATTCATAATTAATCATGGTTGATTGCGGACCGACTTTCAAAAATGACATAAACAAGCCCAACACAACAAACAGTGCTCATATGCATCCCTCCCCGGGGCAATTTAGATTGATTCATAGATGTGTAGGCTGTCTGCAAACAGGAAGTGCTGCTGGGCTTCCTGTTACTCTGCATTGGCAGTTATGTCAGTTGAATCAGTTGAATCCAGGCAGCAGCATCGCTGAGATGCTGGGTGTTTCAAAATGACAGCTACCTTTCTTTTCCAACTGTGCCAGGCTGTTGGTCCGGTTTAAGTACATATGAAGGTTAATTGTTTTACTAGGATTTTCCTGACATTTTCTAAGTCACATTTGAAACTTAAAGCCATGGTTCATAAACAGCAACATTTCCAAGACATTAGGTGTATTAGGATATATCAGGAATTTCCCGGTAAGTACTGGTTGTGTACAGCATCTCAGCCATGCTGCTGCCTGGATTTAACTGACAATGCCCAATAAATGGAAGCCCAAACATTTCCTGTTTGCAGGTGGCCTGCAAATGCATGAGCCACCATTTTGCTTATGTGCAGCAATCTAAATTGCCCTGGGCAGGGATGCATAGGAGCCCTGTTTGTTGTGTTGGTCTAGTTTAAGTCATGTTTGACTGTTGGTTTGTTTCAAGGGTCTATAATTAGCTGGAGAAGACCTAGAGCCCTTTTTAAAAATGGACACCACATACCATTTGTTAGTGGGTCTATAAAGATCAAGAACAGGGGTGATGAGATACCTCAGTGAAATCTGGCACAGAGTCTGGGTGAGGTGGCAGCCCAATTGGCTTTAAAGCAGTATGATCCACACATACACAGTGTATATAAAAATCTACACAACTCTATATAGACTATAACAGACAAAGAACAGTATTAATATGCAGTGAGGATACGAAATTGCCCAAAGGTAAAATGGTGAACTGTCCCTCAGTTCATCCAATGGAATGCAAGGCATACAGGAATGAATCAATAAGGCAAGCATAAAAACAATAGCAACAGGCTGGGACACCAGGTGGATAAACAAGTCAGACCCTCAACGTTTCGACTGTAGGAAGCCTTGTTCTTATGCTTGTCTTATTGATTCATTCCTGTATGCCTTGCATTCCATTGGATGAACTGAGGGACAGTCCGCCATTTTACCTTTGGGCAATTTCTTATCCTCACTGCATTTTAATACTGTTCTTTGTCTGTTATAGCCTATCCCATTGCATGGTTGGATGTTCCTCATAATGCTGGGTATAGCACCAATTCCTTTTGTCAAGCGGTCCATCTTGTAGATATATTGTTTGTCATATATTCTGTGCTAAAATACATCTGTATATAATGCTGTATATACACCATGATAGTGTGACTTCACATTTTGTATATTATTCTTGTTATCTCACCAGCATTAAAATACCATTCTTTTGAATGCGCTTTTTGGGTGTTCTATTTTCCTCTCCTATATATATATACTATGTCTGGTGCGTAAAGAGTGAACGCACCCTGGAATTTCTGAACCCGTTTTTGCTGATATATGATATTATTTATGATCTTTGCTTAAAGTGTGCTACAACCTGGAATTAACATTGTGTCTGTGGACCTTTCCATAACAGATCCTGTGTTCATTCAGTATTGGTTGGTTTATGAATAGTCTACTACGATTTAAGCAGCAGGGCCCAATCTATGAACTTCAAGCACCTGAAAATGCCAGTATAAAAGTTCAAAACAACCAGCTCACCCAATACCATCCAGAGCGCGGACTTCGAGATCCCTTGGTATAGTCCCAAATAGGATTCAAACAGTTGGGTGTCCAGCTCATTGAGGGTTAAAACGTAGCTTTTAATTCAAGAGTTAAAATTGCGTTGATCCATTCATAGTAAGTTTCCATAATCAAGCATCTTGCAGACCAGTGTAGTTCCCACTCCCACCACAAGGACCTTGTTACGTGCTTCAGACTGAACGCAGCCCTTAATCTTACTGTATGATTAAGGGCTGTGTTCAGCCTTAAACGCATAACAAGGTCCCTGTGGTGGGAGTGGGAACTATGCTTGATTATGGAAACTTACTATGTATGGATCAACTCCGGAATTAAAAGCTACGTTTTAACCCTCAATGAGCTGGATACCCAACTATTTGAACCTGAAAATGCCAGCACTGTGGCCTAGTAAAGCTGCGAGAATCTAAAGGCCAGTGGAGACAGTGGAGACAATTGGGGAAAGCAGTGAAAGACCAGACTAACCAGGTCCTGGAACTGAAAGGTGCCCCAGTATTTCAAAAGTGAGGAAAGACTAGGCAAGGGAACACCCTGGGTCATCCCCCTGGCAAAACTAGGTATTAGGGTCTGGGCACAGCAACACTACAGACGCAGCTAGGAATGAAGCAGAAGGTCCAGGACAGGCAGCTTGGGCTCTTGAATGATAAGTCAGGCTTAGCACAGGAAGTAGGAAGCACAAGTTCGGAGGTCACAAGGTAAACCAAAGTCCAGAGACTAAGTCAAAGGGAAAATCTAAAGGATAGGTCAGTGGGAACGAGTCAGCCAGTGTCAGGCTTGAGAGTTTTCAATAAAACTGCCTTTGCTGTTGGAGAACTGTTGTCTGTGTCACTGCCGTTCGCCCCAAATCGCTCACACACTCAATATGGTTTTCTTGAAATATGTACATCTGTGTGAGCTGAGTGACATGCCGGCTTCTGCGTCATTTTAACCCAGTGGCTGGCTGCAGGCACGATTTGGCTTGCAAGCCAACTTGCGCCCACAGCCACTCGCTGGACCAGAATGACGAGGAAGCCAGAATGTCACACAGCACGTGGCGGAAGCCGGCATGTCACACGAGGCGGAAGCCGGCATGTTACGCAGCCCGTGGCGTAACTTGCACAGCTGACAGTGCTGCCGGCCTCCCCCGCTCCCACTGTGCTGTATGTACTCCACTAGAGATAAGCGATTCTCAAAGGTTCAATTTGGAGAAACCCAAATTTCTTGGAGAAATTCTGCTAATCATCCAAATCGAATTTTTAGTTCGCTCATCTCTAATGTTAATCATTCTTGATTTATGGAGCATCTTCCTTCAAACATTTTATCCGCCACCTTGTAGCCCTGAGGATAAAAATGTTGAAATCTTATTACTTGATCCCAAATCTTTTCTTTTCTCAAGTTTTCCCACCTTCTTTTCAATCATAATGTTTGGTGAAAGTGTACTAAAAACCCAACTGTCGCTAGCATTTGACAAGCTGCCAGCATAGCTGAGTAATGTATTCTCGGCTCTACATGACTCTGCTTTTACGATTAGACGTGGTCTTTATGACAATGGCATTTGCGGTGGCACTCCCATCAATTGTGATGAGATATGCTCCTACGCTCAAAAATACATCAAGCTAAAATGGAGTGCTGTAAGCTGCTTAAATTTCAGGGATAAAAATGTATCAAAAGGTTGCCATTGTCAAGAGGGGGGCTTGAGAAATATGTGCGCCGGTTAGGGTGATGTGTAATGCCGCTATCAACTAAGATACAATATGTCATCTGGGCTGTATGTCACTGGAGGTAACTGAGCACTTCATCCTGCTTTCAAAAGGCTCTAGAGAGATGGGGGGGGGGGGGGGAACACCCGAGATGTGCTGCTGTGCAGGTTGGGGTTTACATTTGTTCACCTTTTTATGAATCAGTCAGATCTCAACCATTAAAAATGTTAATAAACTGCAATTCCCCTGTTTCTTAAAGGACAGCTGTAGACAACATTGAAAACCTCCATTTAACCCCTCTCCAACTTTTTCTAACTCACCAAGAAATGCACCACTTGTAAATGAATCCTTATCGTGTGCTCACTCACTCGCATTGCTTGTGCACACACAATTACAGAAGTAGCAATGTCTGCACACACTTTTAGACTTAGTAATGTTAGGGACGGGGTATAAATTGGACGGCCTTGATGTGGCTACCTCGCTTTTACATTCATTGCTAGTAATGTTAGGGACGGGGTATAATTTGGACGACCTTGATGTGGCTACCTTGCTTTTACATTCATTGCAATCTATGTTAACTAACAGTCCATGTTCTTAACAAGTATTAGCTAGGTAGTGTGCAGAGGGCTTAATTTCTTTTTTGCTTATAGTGTGTGGTCACACCCCTCTAGCACCTCTTGACTGCTATATATTGACTGCTGTATATTGACTGCTATATATTACCTTTCTTTTTGTTATTGCATTTGCAGGTCAGTGGCCAGATCTGCTGGATTGTAGCTCTCCCAATATAACAGGGAGTCCAATTGGCCTCTACCTAAAACCCCTTTTTTGAACTGTAACAATGTGCAGGCCAGTAAAGCATTTTTCATTGTGTGTGTGCAAGCAAGTTAAGTTATTGCAATGTCTTTAGACAGGCTGGTTCATGTATTGCATTGCTTGTGCACATGCAAGTAAAAAAGTTGCAATGTCTGCACAAACTTTTAGACTCAGTAATGTTAGGGACGGGGTACAAATTGGATGGCCTTGATGTGGCTACTTCACTTTTACATTCATTGCAATCTATGTTAACTAACAGTCCATGTTCTTAACAATTGTTAGCTAGGTTTTCCAATAATATGAGTGTGCAGAGGGTTACATTTCTTTGTTGCCTACAGTGTGTGGTCACACCTATTTAGCACATCTTGACTGCTATATATTGACTGGATGAGCAGATCCTACCTTATTTTCTGCTCACTCACAAGAAGACCGTGTGAAAAAACAAAGGGGTGGCAAAAGAGGTTACTCTTTATCTGCCCCAAGAGAAGAGGAGCACCACAAAATCAATAAGAAAATGAGAAAAACTTTATTCATGAAAACAATCAATACATGAAGTACAATTAAAAAACATAGAACACATAGCACAATTTATAACCTCACAACCTTCACGAATAATGGTGTAATAAATGTATTACAAAAAAGTTTGGTCATGGGCCCCTTAAAAATGTATAGGGAAACCTGTAGGCTGTGTATTTGTGCCGGCACAAAACAACTCCCACTGTGCAAAGAAAAAAATTATATATATATATATATATATATATATATATATATTAAAATATCACAACCAAGCCCTAGGTGAAGTAGTAAATAATCATTTATTATTTCATAAATACTAGAGATGAGCGAGTAGTATTCGACCGAGTCGGTATTCGATCGAATACTACACTATTCGTCAAACTCGATTTCGATCGAGTACAGCAGCGATGGCGCACTTACAATTCGTTTCCCCTCCCACCTTCCCTGGCGCGTTTTTTACACCAATCACCATGCAGGGGGGGTGGGACAGGTCCTGGGAGGACGCTGGCATCGCGAGAACGGCGTCTAGACGCATTGGCTGGAAAAACCATGTGACCTCGAATCTACAAAACTCAGCACTTCCTCTTCGTCAGCATTAGCAGCTTGAACTTAGTGAGGGATAGACGCTAAGAGCAGGGAAAGACAGGCTGTAGCTGTATGTAGGCAGGCAGGGCCCCAGGAGCGCAGAATATCGCATTTACCACCATATATACCAGCTACCAGAAGACAGGAGAGTCATTGAGAGCCCTTATTAGGGCTACTATGCTGAACGGTATATAGCTCATTCTAGCTATATACACTCTGCACACAACGGCTGCTTTAGTGAGGGGTAGCTGCTGCTGCAGTAGGGACAGAGAGGCCTCAGTGGTGTATTAGCACCTATATACAAAACTATATACACTCTGCACAAAACGGCTGCTTTAGTGAGGGGTAGCTGCTGCTGCTGGAATAGGGACAGAAAGACTTCAGTGGAGTATTAGCACCTATATACAAAACTATATTTGGCACTACTGTTTTGTGTCCTCTGTGCCAACAAAACCCTGTTATATACCCAGTGCGTATAGGCACCATTTCACCTTCTGGCAGTATACGGCTGTATAGCCAGGTGTTCTCCTAAAAAATATATATATATTTGGCACTACTGTTTTGTGTCCTCTGTGCCAACAAAACACTTTTATATACCCGGTGCGTATAGGCACCATTTCACCTTCTGGCAGTATACGGCTGTATAGCCAGGTGTTCTCCTAAAAAAAAACCTTCTATATTTGGCACTACTGTTTTGTGTCCTCTGTGCCAACAAAACCCTGTTATATACCTGGTGCGTATAGGCACCATTTCACATTCTGGCAGTATACGGCTGTATAGCCAGGTGTTCTCCTAAAAAATATATATATATTTGGCACTACTGTTTTGTGTCCTCTGTGCCAACAAAACACTGTTATATACCCGGTGCGTATAGGCACCATTTCACCTTCTGGCAGTATACGGCTTTATAGCCAGGTGTTCTCCTAAAAAAAAACTTCTATATTTGGCACTACTGTTTTGTGTCCTCTGTGCCAACAAAACCCTGTTATATACCCGGTGCGTATAGGCACCATTTCACCTTCTGGCAGTATACGGCTGTATAGCCAGGTGTTCTCCTAAAAAATATATATATATTTGGCACTACTGTTTTGTGTCCTCTGTGCCAACAAAACCCTGTTATATACCCGGTGCGTATAGGCACCATTTCACCTTCTGGCAGTATACGGCTGTATAGCCAGATGTTCTCCTAAAAAATATATATATATATTTGGCACTACTGTTTTGTGTCCTCTGTGCCAAAAAAACCCTGTTATATACCCGGTGCGTATAGGCACCATTTCACCTTCTGGCAGTATACGGCTGTATAGCCAGGTGTTCTCCTAAAAAATATATATATATTTGGCATAACGCGTGGCCAGAAAAGTAAAACGTCTGAAATGCAGAGGGCTAGCGCAAAGGGACGTGGACGAGGACGGGGGCGCGGAAATGCTGGTGGGGGCACAAACCGCGTTGAAGCCAGTGGGGATACAATGCGTGCTGGTGAGGGGCAGCCAGCATTACGCTCATCCAGCTTCCCTGCCTTTATGGGACAGTTAAACGGGGGGCGGGGTACACCTCTGTTGAGGCCTGAGCAGCGTGAACAGGTGGTGCAATGGATGGCCAATAACGCTTCCAGTCACTTGTCCACCACCCAGTCATCCACACAGTCTCACTCTGACCCTCCTTCCTCCCAACCTGGCCAACAGAGTCAGCCCACCCTTGACCCCTCCCAGGACCTCTTTTCGGGTCCTTTTCCAGATGTGCTGTAAGAATCCCAGGAGCTAGCAGAGGAATTTGTTTGTAGTGATGCCCAAACACTTGAGTATCCGCCATCTCCTAGTGATGTGGAACCGGAACCAGCATCTGCTATCATGAGCGATGATGATGAGACGCAGTTGCCATCAAGGGAGGCTGTTGGAATGTCCAGTGGGCAGGAGGAGGAGCAGAGAGAGGAAGTGGAAGAGGAGGTGGTGGACGACGAAATGACCGACCCCACTTGGACAGGGGTGATGTCCAGCGGGGAAAGCAGTGGAGATGCGGTCTGCGCATCACCGAATAAGGCAGCAAGAGGTAGAGGACAGTCCAGAGGCAGAGGACAGTCCAGAGGCAGAGGACAGTCCAGACAGAGAAGGCAGGCCACAGCCAGCAGGGCCGAAGCTCTTCCCGGCAGCAGGCAGTTGCGCGAAGCTCCCCCATCGAGGCCTTGTACTTCTGTGGTGTGGAGATTTTTTAATGTTTGCGCGGACGACAAACTGAGCGCGGTTTGCGCAATCTGCCACTCAAAACTGAGTAGGGGCTCTGAGAAGAGCAATCTGACCACCTCAGGCATGCGCCGTCACTTGGAAGTCAAGCACTGGGCTGAGTGGGAGAGAGCAAACGCAATACAACCTGCGCCCGGTCTTGCTGCCACTGCCTCTTCCCCTTTGTTGTGTGCTGCCACTGCAGTCCAGACCTCCAGCCAGGACACCTCCACATCTGCCTCGGCTACTTTGGGGCCTTCTCCTTCAGCCCCCCCTTCCCCCGCATCTTCGTCTGCACCTTCCATCTCCTCGTCCCATCAACTGTCCATCTCGCAGGCGTTCAACCACAGGCGGAAGTACGCCTCCAGTCACCCCCAAGCCCAAGCCTTAACCTGCCTCATCTCCAAACTGCTGGCCCTGGAGATGTTGCCGTTTAGGCTTGTGGAGACGCAGGCCTTCCGCGACCTGATGGCGGCTGCCGTACCTCGCTTTTCCGTCCCTAGCCGCCACTATTTTTCCCGGTGCGGTGTCCCCGCCCTGCACCAGCACGTGTCGCGTAACATCAGCACGTCAGCGCAAAGGTCCACTTGACCACCGTCTCGTGGACAAGCGCTTGCGGCCAAAGACGCTACATCTCTTTGACGGCACACTGGGTGAATGTTGTGGAAGCGGGGACGGGGTCGCAAACAGGGACGGCCTACATACCACCCCCGCCCAAGATTGCCAGCACGGGTTCTGATAGACCCCCCTCCTCTTCCTCCTCCTCCTCCTCCTCCTCTGCCCTAACATCGCCCTCAGCCCCTAGCTGGAAGCGTTGCAGCACTGGCGCGGGGAGACGTCAGCAGGCGGTGCTTAAGCTCATCAGCTTGGGCGACAGGAAGCACAGCGCCACAGAGGTGAGGCACGCCATATTGCAGCAGACAGAGATGTGGCTGTCGCCGCTGCAGCTAGGACCAGGCATGGTCGTGTGCGATAACAGCCGTAACCTGGTGGCGGCTCTGGAGCTTGCAGAACTCAATCACGTACCATGCCTGGCCCACGTTTTTAATTTGGTAGTACAAAAGTTTCTAAAGACTTACCCCAACCTGGCAGAGCTACTGGTGAAAGTGCGGCGCTTGTGCGCTCACTTTCGGAAGTCAACTGTAGCTGCTGCTAGCTTAAAAAAACTCCAGCAACGCCTCTATTTGCCTCAAAATCGGCTGTTGTGCGACCTGCCCACTCGCTGGAATTCCACCTATTGCATGTTGGCCTGGGTGTGTGAGCAGCAGAGAGCATTGATGGAGTACCAGATGATGCATCCACGCGTGCATCCAACTCAGCTCCCTCAGTTTGCCAACCACGAGTGGCCATGGATGGCAGACATATGCGATGTATTGCGTATCTTTGAGGAGTCCACTAAGAAGGTCAGCAGCGAGGACGCTATAGTGAGCGTAACCATCCTGCTCCTATGCGTCCTTAAAAAATCGCTCATCGCAATAAGGGAGAACGCATTGCACACAGAGGAGACGGGGGTAGGAGGAGACGCAACGCAGGTAGACAGTCAGACCACACTTTTGTCTGCTGCTCGGTGGCAGTTGCAGGAGGAGGAGGATGAGGAGGAGGAGGACAACGTGGAGGTGGCAGTGGAAGAGGCTGTGTGCGTCCCATTGGTTCAGCGCGGATGGGGCGGAGAGGAGGAGGAAGAGGAGGAAATGGAAAATGATCCTTCTGGTGGGGGCAGTGACGTCATGCCTACTCAGAGTCTGGCACACATGGCTGACTTCATGCTGGGCTGCTTTTCCCGGGACATACGTGTTGTCCGGATATTGGAGAACAAACTATACTGGGTCTTCGCACTCCTGGACCCCCGGTATAAAGATAACTTCTCCTCTTTTATTCCGGTAGAGGAGAGGACGAATCGATTACTGGAATACCAGAGGGAACTCGTGCAGAACATGATGCAGATTTTCCCACCCACCATCGCTGGCGGCAGGGAGGAGAGTGTCTCCCAGAGTCTGACAACATCGATCAGGCCCACAGCCACCAGGGGAACACTCTCCAAGGTGTGGGACACGTTCATGGCACCCTCGTGCAACTTCCATCACTGCGGGGCCCGCTATCAGCAGGAGGGACAAGTATCGGCGGATGTTGCGGGACTACCTGGCAGACCACACCCCTGTCCTCCCCGATCCCTCTGCGCCCTACACTTACTGGGTCTCCAAGTTGGACACGTGGCTGGAACTGTCCCTGTACGCCTTGGAGGTGCTTGCCTGCCCTGCCGCCAGCGTGCTATCAGAAAGGGTGTTCAGCACAGCCGGGGGCATTATAACCGATAAGCGCAGCCGCCTGTCAACCGACAGTGCCGACAGGCTGACGCTAATCAAAATGAACAGCAAGTGGATTGACCCGGACTTTGCTTGTACAACAGTGGAAAGCAGCCAAGAGTGAAGTGCCATCTGTATGAAGTGCCATTTCCTCCTCCTCCTCCTCCTCCTTAACCGCCGTAGAATTGCTGTATTAATAAAAAAAATTATGGCTCACCTCTTGGGCTTAATACAATCAATTTTTAAGAGGTCTCAGCTCTTGGGACTCCACACAATTTCTAAGAGGTCTCAGCTCTTGGGCCTTAATACAATTTTTAAGAGGTCTCAGCTCTTGGGACTCCACACAATTTTTAAGAGGTCTCAGCTCTTGGGCCTTAATACAATTTTTAAGAGGTCTCAGCTCTTGGGCCTCCACACAATTTTTAAGAGGTCTCAGCTCTTGGGCCTCCACACAATTTCTAAGAGGTCTCAGCTCTTGGGCCTTAATACAATTTTTAAGAGGTCTCAGCTCTTGGGACTCCACACAATGTTTGAGAGGTCTCAGCTCTTGGGCCTCCACACAATTGTTAACAGGTCTCAGCTCTTGGGCCTCCACACAATTTTTAAGAGGTCCCAGCTCTTGGGCCTCCACACAATTTTTAAGAGGTCTCAGCTCTTGGGCCTCCACACAATTTCTAAGAGGTCTCAGCTCTTGGGACTCCACACAATTTTTAAGAGGTCTCAGCTCTTGGGCCTTAATACAATTTTTAAGAGGTCTCAGCTGTAAGCTTCCCTTACTGCTGGGGTGACACACTGTAACAAACCTCCTTCTGTAAGCTTCCCTTACTGCTGGGGTGACACAATGTAACAAACCTCCTCCTGTAAGCTTCCCTGACTGCTGGGGTAACACACTATAACAAACCTCCTCCTGTAAGCTTCCCTGACTGCTGGGGTGACACACTGTAACAAACCTCCTCCTGTAAGCTTCCCTTACTGCTGGGGTGACACACTGTAACAAACCTCCTCCTTTAAGCTTCCCTTACTGCTGGGGTGACACAATGACACAAGAAGACATGTCTGACCACATCTCACACACACACACACACACACACACACACACACAATGACAATTAGGGGTGGGGTCTATTTGTTTTCCCCCTTGCCTATGCCATCTGTGGTTGTCATAGGCAACGTGATTTTAAGGGGTGCAGAATTTTGTTCTTTTTTGTACAGTTTGGCTTGGGGTCCATGGCAATGTAGAGGAAAGAAGGTTTCCTTGTCTTGTCTCACTTTACGTAGAAGTTATATTGTGTTTGGAGTGTATTGTTGAGAGGCTGTGATAGTGGCGTAATAGTGCGACTTGGGCGGGTTATATGCACCCAGACATGCTTCCCCTGCTGTCCCAGTTGCATTCCAGCAGTGTTGGCATCATTTTCTGTTGTTTCAGGGTGGACTTGGTGACCTCCAAGTGGTCGAATTGAGATTTCCAAGTGGCGAGCATTTTTTTCCCATAGACTATAATGGGATTCGATAATCGGTCGAGTAGTCGAGTAACGCGGTCTATTCGAATCGAAATTCGAAATTTCGAATATTTCACTACTCGCTCATCTCTAATAAATACTAATAAATATTATTTATTAATAAATAATCATAAGAATATCAAAATTCAAAAGTAAATAAATATATGAAAACCATGCCAATATCTAAGAAATAGCAACAAATGTGCGAGAAATAAATAACGTGAGAAAAATACACAAATGATCTTATATTACCAGATATTTTTTTTCACACACTGTGTACAAAATAACTAAATAAGTGCAATAGCAGCAATGTAACTTAGGGGTTATTCAAGAAAGGGTAGCGCCAGGTAATGCTTCGTAGCGGCAGGCAGCGTCTGGTGAACGTCGGACGCTGTATGCAAAGCCACATTTAAGAAAGCTAATCTGGTGAGCGCCTCTAACAGCTCCATGTAGCGTCACATGTATTGTTACAGGCGGCTCAGCTTATAGCACCGGTGCTCTAGGCTCAGGAGCGCCATGTAGTACCCGTCGCCCTGTAGCGCTCTCCCATACATTTCAGTGGGGTTTCATTAGTTGTGTATGAACAGCGTGTTTCACTTTTTTTTTTTTTTTTTTCTCAAATCATTGTGTAACCTCTCCTGGCTGCAAACAAACACTTTTTTCTTAATTTTTTATATTTTATGCAGAATTGTCATTACAGGTCTGGCACTAAAGTGTAATTGTCACAGTATTAAACAATGTAATTCCATGTGTTGTCGCTTTGTTACTGGTGGGTACGTGTTAAAAAACAGACTTTATTCACACAGCATCTGGCACTCTATGCTACAGCGCCCAGATTTAGTGCGCCGACGCTGCGAACTGGCGCTACCTTTCACTCGCTGCAGCACTGTGCTGTTGTTTGAGCGCCCAACACATATCACATTCATCAATGCCGGCCAGGTTACTACAGCGACCGCAACTCTAGGTTACAGCCCTCGATACCCGTTTACAGAGTCTACTAGCGGTTGCTCGATTGGGTTGATTCAGAGAGACAAAAAAAGACTTTCGTTTTTGTGTCTGTTTATTTTTTGAAATGTTCCCGCTCTCGGATGAGCGTACGCATGATTCGGAGTGCGCATGCGCGCGGACGAATGATGGCTGCGGTCTGATCGCGCTCCGCGCCCGCTGGACGAGAGGACAGCGTTATAGGCGGCGCATCGGACTCACCTTGTAGTCGCAGACCGGCAGGGGTCATCGGAGGTCCCCAGAGCGCAGTAGGGAGACCGGAGGAGAAGGTGTAAGCCGCGGTGTAGGCGGTGTGAGGAAGGCGGCGGTCTGCATCGGGCGGCGCCCGCCATTGCCCCTGCGCACAGAACCGCGTCTGACTAACCGGCGCTCCTCTGAGTCAAAGGAGGAGGAGAGGTCTGCAGCCCGATCAGCGGCGGGCGGGAGACTGTCCAGGTGCACGCCTGTCATCTCCCTGGAGCAAGGACTTGAACGGACAGAGACGGAGGTCCACTGCATTCTGTGGCGCAGTAAAGAGAGGAGACTCGGGTCACATGTTCCTCAGAGAACAAAGGTTAGTCACATACTAAGCCTGTCATTACTCTTATGTGTGAAGCTAGGAGTGCACTGCTGGGGGTCACCATAAATTAGCTGTGTGGAGGGAAGAGATTACACAGTCTCCAGCACAAAAAAGGGAAGGCAGCTGCCAGCTTCACCTGTATTAAAAAGATGGCAGAGGGATTCTCAGCAATAGATATGAAGGAAATAGAAGATAGCAAGGCTTCCTTCCTAGCAAGTGAAAGTGAGTCCCCTGTTTCTTCTAAGCCTCAAGCTTCAGCTCCAGAGATCACTGACCTCTTGCCTAAAATAGAACACCTGCTGCAATCTGCTTTAGCTTCAAATACAAAACTTATTATGGAACATCTATCAAGCGAGATAGCTAAAATATCCTGTAATCTCTCTGCCCTTGACAATAAAGTGGGGGAGGTTGCTTCAAGGCAAGAAATACAGGAAGCTGAGATCTTACAATTAAAGCGGGACAATCATATACTATATTCAAAGATGGAGGACTATGAGAACAGAGACAGAAGGGCTAACCTGCGCTTCCGAGGGCTCCCAGAACACTTGGAAGATCCTAAAGCTGTGGTCCTTGCAATTTGCCAAAATTTAACTCCAGAAATCCCGGTAGAGCGTCTTGAATTAGATCGCGTACACAGGTCGCTAGGCCCACGTAAGGCGCCGGAGGAACCGCCAAGGGACATTATCGCAAAGTTTCATTATTTTGACAGCAAGGAGCAGATCCAGAAGGCGGCCAGGAACGCTACTAATCTTTTATTCCAAGGATATAACTACCAAGTATTCTCAGACCTTTCCGCGGCGACCCTGGCAAGAAGAAAAGAGATGCGGCCGCTGCTGGCTGCCCTACGCGATAATGCCATTAAATATAAGTGGGGTTTTCCCTTCCGGGTCACTTTCACCTACAGGGACAAAGCTTACACAGTCTCCACACCGGAAGATCTACAGCAACATATGTCGGAATTAAATCTTTCTAAGCTCTCGGGTTCCAAGTCACAGAGACTCGCAGACGATTCACCTAGACAACAGCGTGCAGGAAAACGGCAAAAGCGCTGGACGCCCGCGGGGGGTAGCGGTTCTCGTCTGAATTTTGAGGACACCTGAGCTCCTGTAATAGTACCGTCTATATAACTTGTTTTATTTTTATATGTGAATTCCTAAGAATCTTACTTGCTTTGCTCACCCGGTTACATGATCCTGCTACAGTTTGCAAAGTTGACTCCCAGTTTTTCTTGCAGTTGCTTAGAAATTAGAGTTTATACCTTTTTTCAAGTTTTCATATTAACAAATCGGTCCCATGGCCACTATATTTTTTTGTACGACTTCGCATAGCAGAGTTCAGCGCCACGTTTATGTGTGATTAGCACCCCCACTTGTCCGGCGGCATTCACATGTCGCACTCCAGTTGAACCAGTAGCTGGTGCTTCTTGGTTCTACTTTGATCTCCTCCATTACCTTCTTTGTGCAACCTCTATAATTTTTATTCTATCATAGTTCAACTCTACTGGGTTCAGGAACCCTTAAGCCCCCCCTCACTAAAATTATTATTATTATTATTTTTTTTTTTTCTGATTTTTGCTCTTTGTTTATTGTACTGTACTTTCCCCTTTCCCTTCCCCACCTCTCCTCTTGTTTTCATTTTACCTCCCCTCCTCTTCCTCTATCTGCCTCAAGTAGAAACTGATATTAATTCCTAGCTCTTTGACATTTAACATGGCAAAGGTTCTCTCTTTGAACGTACAGGGATTTAACTCACCACATAAGCGAAGCAAGGCCTTTCATAAGATTAATTCCTTGAAGCCAGACATATTATGCCTTCAGGAGACACATTTTTCATGCTCCTCCAAGCCTAAATACTTAGATGCTAAATATCCACAAATATTCTTATCGTGTGCTAGCTCCAAACAGAAAGGGGTCCTTATAGGGTTTCGAAGGGGCTCCCAATTTCACTGTAAATGGAAGAAAAGCGATCCTGAAGGTAGATATTTGATTCTTATAGGCGAATTACAAGATGTGGAGGTGACAATCGCAACATACTACGCCCCGAACACGAACCAGCTACCATTTTTGAAAGAATTTCTCGAGGAGGTAATGTCAGTAGCAAAGGGGTCTATTATAATATGCGGTGATTCCAACATGACATTGAACCCTCTACTTGATAGGCAATCCTCCTTAAACCCAATAGCCAGCCCTCAGATGGTTATGACATCAAAGTCATTTCGGAAATTGTTAGATTCTTGTTCGATTGTTGGCAAGAAGCTCACCCGGGCACTCAAAACTATACTCATTACTCGCACCCGCATGCAGTACATACTAGAATAGATCACATATTCTTATCGCTGTCAACTCTAGCTCAAATGAGAGACATTAAAATTGTTCCGATCCCTTGGTCTGACCACGATGGGCTTTTATTACACCTGAACTCTATTCTTAGCAGGCCATCAAGTTTCTTGTGGTCGCTTAACTCCTCTTTGCTGTCAGACCTGGAGTTGGTCAGATCAATTGAGAAGGCATTGACCGAATATTTCGAGGTTAATGCAACTCCAGAAGTGTCTACTACGATATGTTGGGAAGCGCATAAACCCACCATTAGGGGTAAACTGATTCAGTTGGCATCTAAAAAGAAAAGGGAAAGGAATGCATATATAAATAAATTGGCAAAAGAATATCTAGATTTAGCGGAAAAGGCTAAAAGACGACCCTCAAAGGAAACTCGGTCGGAGTTAGATAGAGTAACCCGGGACCTCAATCTGGCGTTAGCGGGCAAGGCTGAAAATTCAATCAGATGGCTTAAACATAAATTCTATTACAAGGCGAATAAACCGGACTCCTTGCTTGCTAAAAAACTAAAGACCCCTGATCAACATTATCGTCCGATTAGATTAAGAAGCGATAGAGGCAATATTACTAGCAACCCAACCAAGATAGTAGAGTTATTTAGATCCCAACTTTTAAAACTGTACTCCAGCCCAGGAACCCCGAAGGTAGATGCGATATCTAATTTTTTGAATGGGACCTTACTTCCACCCATACCAGATCATTTTAGGGACTTACTGGATAAGGATTTTGAAGTAGAGGAGATAAAGAAAGTTATCAATGGGCTGAAATTAAACAAACGACCAGGTCCTGATGGATTTGCGGGAGCATATTATAAAACTTTTTGTCCGATCCTGGCCCCAAGATTGACTGCGGTATTTAACGCAATCCGGATGGGAGAGCTCTTTACACAAGAATCACTTTATGCGTCCATTAGTATGATCCCAAAACCAGATACCGATCAAACTGTGTGGTCTAACTTTAGGCCGATATCTTTAATAAATGTGGACGTCAAAATTTTTACTAAAGTTCTAGCAGACAGGTTGTCAGGTCTTATGCCAGTGCTAATTCATAATGATCAGACCGGCTTTGTACCAGGGAGACAGGCGGGAGACAATATTAGGAAAGTAATTCAACTATCATATCTAGCCCGAAATGAGAATCAGCCGGCCATGCTTCTCTCATTAGATATCAGAAAAGCATTCGACTCTGTCTCAGGGGACTATCTGTTTTGTTTATTAGACAAATGGGGCTTTGGACCGAAGTTCTTAAATATTCTGAAAGCGATTTATAACTCCCCGGTCGCATTTGTCAAATATAACGGATATAGATCAGACTCCTTTCCACTAGCCAGAGGGACGAGACAGGGCTGTCCTTTGTCCCCTTTACTGTTCGCCCTGGTCATGGAGCCGTTAGCTCAGAAGATCAGAGACTCTCTGGATATTTCCGGTGTTACGGTGGGAGGAGAGCAACATAAACTTAGTCTATTTGCTGATGATGTTCTGTTAACAGTCACGAATCCACTAATATCTATCCCGAATTTGTTACAGATTTTGAGCCAATTCGCAGAGGCATCTGGTCTTCATGTGAATACAAATAAATCTAAGGCACTAAATGTCAGCCTGTCTGCTGAACTCTGGGATCAATTGAAGTCTAATTACGATTTTAATTGGGATGACAGGGCCTTGAAATACCTGGGGATCGCCTTAACTAATCAATACGAGTCCCTATACGCTGCAAATTACCTTCCCCTGCGCAGAAAAATTAATACTTTATTGATGCAATGGCAAGGGTATAATTTGTCTTGGCTAGGGAAAATTGCAGCAGTAAAAATGACTCTACTTCCTAAATTCTTATATTTGGTCAGGACCCTACCAATTAGGATACCACCAACATATCTGAGAGAATTGCAGAGGCGAATCTCCTCATTTATTTGGAGCGGTAAGAAACAGAGGATTGCGAATAGGATAATGACTAGGTCTAGACAAAATGGAGGTCTGGGAGTCCCGAGATTCAGCAAATATTACCAAGCAGCGCAGATCTCTCAGCTTCTCGCCTACCATGCTACCGAAGATATCCCTGGGTGGGTGCGTATTGAATCAGAGTTAATCAAACCCTTCATGTTAAACGACCTTCTCTGGCTTGTACCAAAAGCTAGAACGTCGATAAATAACCCGATATTGGTTCATTCTCTGAAAGTGTGGGACGACAACAAATTTTCAGGAAAATTGGCATCTCCTCACATGCCACTAACACCTCTATGGGATAATTTAATGTTCCCACCGGGAGTTACGGACAAGAAAAGGTTCCGCAGCTGGGAAGAGGCGGGGATTAGACGTGTCTCGGACTGCTATCAGGGGCCAACTTTAGCTTCTTTTCAGCAACTTAGAGACAATTACAATCTCCCGCTGAAAGATTTTTTTGGGTACCTACAAGTTACGCATTTCATAAGATCTTTAACGAAAAGCCATCCCAAATTGGATATTCTCACGCGCTTCGAGCAACGGTGTAAACATGACCCAAGGGGCAAGAGAGCTATAGCAGACATTTATCAGCTCTTGAATCAGATTTTTGAAGGGGGCCCCTTACCCTACAGGGATAAATGGGAAGGAGAACTTAAAATGAAGAGACCTAGGGAAGCATGGCAGGCGATGTGGCGAGCGACTCTGGGTAAGAGAGCCTCAGCACAGGCGATTGAAGTAAATCTTAAAGTGGTATTAAGATGGTATATGGTCCCAACACAGCTGTGATTTATAGGAGCAAGCTCTGGGGGAAATTGTTTTCGAGGTTGCAATTCACCTGGCTCAAATTGTCATATCTGGTGGGACTGTGTGGTGGCCCGAGAATTCTGGGTAAAAATTTTTAAATTACTCAGCAGGCTCATGGATATGCAGGTTCCCCTAGACCCCTGGATTGCGCTCCTTAATGATCCTTTTCCTGGCAGCTCAGCAAATCAGAGGCTTTTGTGTTATCATATATTTACATGCGCTAAGCTTGTCATCGCCAAGGCGTGGAAGTCTCCCCAACTGAGCTTTCAGGAATTCAAAAATCGAGTGAACAATACTTTAACTATGGAAAAGATGACAGCAATCCATGAGGATAGGCTGGAGGAATACTGGGAGGTGTGGGACCCCTGGATAAAGGAAGTCTTACCTACCACGTTCGACAGGAACCTTTTAAGTGTCTGAGGCTGGATTTTTCAATTGGTTCACTCTGGAAATGTTGATTACATTCCCACCTCTCCACCCTGTCCCTCCCTTTCCTTCCCAGATTTTCCCTTCCCCCTTTCTCCCTTCCCCCCCATTTACATTTTAGTTAGTTACTTTATGTTATTTCTATATTTATATTTCTATCAGTCGAAGTTTGAATTCAAATGTTTAGATTTATTAAAGCGGACCCTCTGTTGTTTTTTACGCTACCTAGAGGTCAGGTAATGATGGTTCTATGCTTATATGAAAGTTAAAATTCGATTTAGTTCTTCTACAATGTTTTATTGACAATGCCGTTTTCTAGATATTCAGAATATTTGCTTTTGCTCTACTGAAGAGCCTATAAATGCTGCAAATGTTTGTTGGCTGACAATAAGATATAACAGTTCTAACGATGTCTTATGCTATATATGAGAACACTGTCTGTTTTTCTTTTTATGCTGATGTATGCAATAAAAATCATTGAAAGAGAGCGTACGCATGATTCTAAGCATGCATTGCAAGCCTTCTGTAAAGTCTTTGTCCGTTCATATGCCAACGAGAATGTCATTTTCCAGCTTTCATTTTCCGTTTTTTTTTCTCATGTTACAACGTCGGCTTTCGTTTTTGCCCTTTTTCCATCGTCTCCTCCCACAAATCCTTTATGTTTCCCGTTAGATTCTGTTTTCCTTTTACAATAAATAATCGTCCAGACGAAAATCCTTACGATCTTACGCCTGCGCACTACAAACTTAACTCAGTGCTCGTCTACATATTTGGTTCACTCACTTGTGCTACAATGCTTAGCTAAATCACTTCGCTGTTAGGTTCCTCTTCCATTTCTCACCCCTAAAACTTACCCAAATCACTTCGCGGTCATGTTCTTCTTCTATTTCTCACCCCTAAAACTTACCCAAATCACTTCGCGGTCATGTTCTTCTTCTATTTCTCACCCCTAAAACTTACCCAAACCATTTCGCGGTCATGTTCTTCTTCTATTTCTCACCCCTAAGACTTACCCAAACCACTTCGCGGTCATGTTCTTCTTCTATTTCTCACCCCTAAAACTTACCCAAATCACTTTGCGGTCATGTTCTTCTTCTATTTCTTACCCCTAAAACTTACCCAAACCACTCCGCGGTCATGTTCTTCTTCTATTTTTCACTCCTAAAACTTACCCAAATCACTTCGCAGTTAGCTTCTTCTTCCATTTCTCACCCCTAAAACTTACCCAAATCACTTCGCGGTCATGTTCTTCTTCTATTTCTCACCCCTAAAACTTACCCAAATCACTTCGCGGTTAGCTTCTTCTTCCATTTCTCACCCCTAAAACTTACCCAAATCACTTCGCGGTTAGCTTCTTCTTCCATTTCTCACCCCTAAAACTTACCCAAATCACTTCGCGGTCATGTTCTTCTTCTATTTCTCACCCCTAAAACTTACCCACATCACTTTGCGGATAGCTTCTTCTTCTATTTCTCACCCCTAAAACTTACCCAAATCACTTCGCGGTCATGTTCTTCTTCTATTTCTCACCCCTAAAACTTACCCAAATCATGTGAATCTTCATCTCTAAATATTTCTTGGCCCATTCATTTTGTGTTAATGTATTTGGAAAGTAAAATGACACTGAAACAGTTTTTGTTTTAATTCAAAATGCCATTTTTTATGGCTTTTTTAAAAAAAAATTTTGCAGTAAAATGTGTAAACTTTTTTTTTTTAAGAAAATATAAAATTTTAAAATTTTAAAATTTTTAAAAAATATTAAAATTCAAAACTATATACAAAGCAATAGCAGGACCCAGAACATTAGTCTTCTTCTGTGGTCCCCAACGAGTCGCGCAGCTCCTGCATGTCGGCCACCAACTGAAGGTCCCTTTCACTCATTGCTGCCACTCTAGCACGTGTGGTCCCTGTATAAAAAGCAAACAAACATTATTTGTTGCCAAATACATGTTTCTCAGCTGTGGATGGACTGTTTTTTAGATGGCAAGCTAACTCATGACGCCATATGTCATTATGCTAAGTAATTATGCTAAGTAATTAATCTAAGGAAGAGGGCATATGTCATTATGCTAATGCAATTGACTATGACTTTAGGTATCTTGGTGATAATGTCAAGTACCACATACTCAAAAGAATGACATTACAACTTACTTCGTCTGTGTCGGGGACCACCCTGGGTTCTGGGACCTGCCACTGCTGGGAAGTTGAGGCTGTAGAGACATGTCAAATAGGGTCACTTCTAATGTCTGAGTCAACAGTAAGCAAATGACAATTTGAATGTGTGTGTGTCATCACCCACCTTCTCCATGTGCCTCCTGGGCCTGATCTGCTGCAGACTCTTCCACAGATCCTTCACCCGCTACATATTCATCTAGAAAAAGAGATTAAGGGAATCAGCTTTTGTTTAAATAGCATGTATGTGTTTGCGGTTACATTGAGAGTCACATACCAGAGGCTAATGGCTCCGTCGCTTGGTACGACTCCCTGCCCACGCTGTGCCGCCCCTCCTCTGTGGAAAGGTCCAGAGGCTGGTCGAAGGCCCCTACAGAGGAGGGGTAGGACCGTCGCCCTGGAAATCCATCACCTTCACTTTGTGCTGTAGAATCATGCAGCACTGGCTGGTCTGTGCGCCTCCGGGTGCGTCGTATTCAGTACTCCATTTCCAACACTAGAAAAGCAAAGCATTTATAAATAAAGTCCTACCTTCTGTATTAGTTACATCTAGCATGCAATCGCTATGTACTTACTTGGGAAATGGAGCCCGAAAAATCGCTGCACCCGGGGCATGTGCAGCCATTTCAGGTCCGACCAATGCTGCATGATCTGCGTATGGGTGAAGGTGGTGTCCGTCTCCTGCTGGATTCTGGAAACGATCTCCAGGATGATGGTCCTCTTCTCAAAAGAGTTGGGCAGGTAGTCATAACTGCGCTGAAGCATTGTCTAAAGAACACAAAATAAACATAGTTTTTAGATCAAACTGCATACAAATATCTGTCACAATTAGATCAGTTGACTAAATGACATTCCCAGACACATTTCTAGCCTCAAACTATCCTTCTAGATGTTAGTGAGTTGGTTCACACATGTGCGCACTAACTTCTGTTTTGCACGGAGGTTTACACACTTTTACACATAACTCTTTCTTCCTGCGCTTCCTTAAGGCCCAGGCATGCATTTAGATGGCAAATCAAAGTCCTTACAATACACTTACAAGCATAATCAGCTCTTCTTGTTGGCGGGTGAAGATCGTGGGCGCCATCTTTCTTATTGTCCGCAGCAGATAAGTAATGCCCCAGCGGTTTCCGGGTTCCGCACAGCCAGATGAATGGCCATACGCACGTATTTAAAGGGTCCTGGACACACAGCTCATTCTTTTTGAGAGTCTCAACATGCCAGCTAAAAAAACAGTCGGGAAGGCCAAACAAGGCAATGTGGCCAGAAGCAAAATGCCACAGCGGCCTGAGGAGCCTTCCTCGTGTCCGACCACTCGGTCACAAATACCAACGCCAAAGGTGCGAAAAATGCGCAGCCACAGTGGCCAGGCCAAGGCGACAATACCTACCAAGTCCGCTAAGCCCAAAACAACCAACAAAGCAAAGGAGGCAGTGGTGAAGAAGAAGTACACAACCAAGCAGGCAGGTCATTGCGGCGAGGACAGTTGAGTGGCAGGTTTGGTGAGGCCCAAACTCTGGCATTGGCAAGTGGGCTCACACTCCATTATGACGAGCTATATGGGCGAAAATCCAAATCTACAAGCAAAATGCGAAAAATTTAAATCTTGTAGAAGCTCACCAGACAGGTCAATGCAGCGGGGGAGGAGCTTAAAGATGTGGAGCAGATCCAGCGCAAAATTTCTGACCTGAAGTATGCAGCACGGAAGAAAGAAAATAAACGGCGCAATTACAGGTACATATTTGAGTTGTGCAATTTTCTGCTTCTTGTATTGTCAACAATTTCCTAAATTTGCAAACCTATATTTTTCAGCTTACAAACTGGCGGAGGCTCCCCTACAAAATTAATTAGTTTACCCGAGCTGAGGAGATGGTGCTGGGGCTGATACAATCCGTGGCATTAGAGGGCCAGCACAGCCCCAAAAGCCTTTATCAATGTGAGCCACACTCAGTAGTTTAAAAATTCATATACCATGCCTTTATTGAAAACATATACATATACAAGACTGACAAAAGTTTAAAAAACATTAAAAAAGGTGTTGGAAAAGGGGAACTTCATTTTATGGCTCTAATACAACAAATACAAATGTCATGATAAATGCAGTCAATTAAAGTGAAAATGAGGACGCGCTGGCAGGGGCTTTTGGGGCTGTGCTGGCAGCCCCACCATCTTTCTGTTTGTGTACATTTCGATGTCGCTTTATCAGCCAGCACCAGCATTTACATAGATTAGCATACTAAATTTAGCAGTGCGGGACAAAAATCCTTTTTTTAAGCATTAGAGGGCCACTCGGGGCGACGGGACACGGATATCCCTACTATTCCTGCAGGTTAGTAATGTTAGTGTGTATGTGAAATGTTTTAAATGTGTAAAATGAGGCTCACAGGCATATATGAACACATGCCCCTAGGGAGTGGCTTGTAGGGGAGGTTACAGTTTTAACAGGGTGTGTAATGTCTGCGGAATGTTCATTTTCAAATTTGCCAGCCCATACATGACCTTGGAGAGTATTTATGGTCACTATTAAAGTCTTAATATTAGCTAAGGACTGCGGACTGTGATTCTACTCAACCATATACAACACTTCCTTTGTCTTTAGGCCACTTGGGTTTGAGCTGTGCTTTGGTCTCAAATACTTGATCTGGGGTCAGGGAAAGGTCTACATAGAAGAATGCCCACCAGCATACTCCTAACCCAAAGGCTATTTGCAAGCTGAAGGTGGGTCCCTAATGGCCCTTTAGGGATGTGTGAAGCCTCATAACATGCAGTACATGCATGTTTGTATTATTTAAGGTGACCAATGTGTATGTACAGGGTGAGTCATACATATAACAGATAATGACATTCATAGTGAAGGTCACCTTGGACCATTGGGGGAGTTGCCATTCCTGCTTGCCCACGTGTTTTATTGTAGCATATGTAGTAATCCAGATCATCAATGGATATTTGGGTGTTTGCGTGCCTTTTTAGTTACAATACAGCCCAGCATCAACCCTCAGCAAGTGTGGAAGCCTCATCCAGTTTGACCACGCCATCAACTTCCGTGCTGCCTAGGAGCCAGGAGCAGATATATACGGTAAGTGTATTTTGCTGAATCTGCTGATGCATGTGAGTGAACATGACTAATTAGCATAACTAAGATATTTATGGACCAAACTAAACCTTTTTTTGCACATGTTCCAACAGACCCACACACTGATGGAGGAAATCCAGGAGATGGAGGAGGATGCCAGCTTGATGGGACCTTCAGAACTGACCCCCCTGGAACCTAATCTGCCACTGTCCCAACATGCTACTGCACCAAATCCTCTGAGTGAAGCTGGACGCATGCTGCCAGCCCATCGTGGGCAGCAGGCTAAGACTGAGCCTACAGTCCCCAGTGGTAGCTCTGGATTTGCCGAGCACATCTGCGACTCTTGCTCGCCCTAGACGTCCAGCATTTGCAGGCGCTCAAACCCGGGGAATTGGGAGACATAGTCAGCAACGTCGACCAGTTTACCAGGGGAGGCGCGTGCCGATCCTGGAGTCAGCGTGGCACCATGAGAGGCGTTTCTTTCGCCAGGTGACTCAAAGAACCACAGAGCAGCTTAGTGCACAATTAGATACATTAAATAATACATTCACCTCCATGCTGACAGAATTTAGGACGAGCAACAGCCACATGGCCACCTTAACTAATAATTTGACATGCATGTTTGAGGAAGTTAGAAATAGACAACAACAAAAATAGGGTGCACCACTAATAACAATACATGTGAATGGGGTGTGCTCACTGAAATGTATCAACCAACAACAACAGAGCGGACGTGCAACAAAGCACACCTATCTCTACAAAGGAGCACTACAAGCTATATATAAAAAATATACAAATCTTTATTAATACAAAGCACACACAAAGCTAAAAACCATATGACACAGACAGATTAAAAACAACCGTGATCAATATTATACAATAATGGACATCCAAACGGGTATATCTATATAATCAATACCCCATGTGTATAAGGCCCGCCAAATCTGCCCCCAATTAAATCGAAAGTGCCGGAACACCGAAGTATTATAAAAAGTATATGTACCTATCCAATACTAAACCCACCAATTTGATACAATAAAGTGCTATAGTGCAACAATATTTATTGATAATAATTGAATAAAACTATAACAATGTGAAAAAACCAAGTGCATAAGAAATATATATATAAATACCAATACATATAAACTATCACAAAGTGAAAAAATGAAAAATAATAAAATAACCAACAAACAAATACAATACTATACTATAGATATATTGCACAAAAAATATATCCAAAAGATATATTATGAAACCCAAAAATAACCCCAACACATAGAGCAATAAACACACTGTGTCAGCAAACCATATACCAAAGGGTCTACCACATAAGGGGCACCATGGGGTATACATTCATATGATCAAAAACCGGTAAAAACCACCGCCCCCGCGGCTCCCATGTCGCTTCAAGGTGAGGGTAACTGAAGGTGGTGCCAGAAGCTCCTTAAATACCTGTGAATCCCGGGGAGGGCAGTAACCACGTGCGTCCAAAAGGGCGGACAACAACAGCGGAAGCAACGTGACTGCATGAATGACGTAATGCCCACACTGTATGGCCACGCACTTCTCACCATGGCAACGGCCAAACAATTAGAAGCCGCATTCGCAACCCGCAGTGTCAGCAAGATACTGCCGACACTACCGGGTGCACATAGAACTCCCGCCAAGTGCACATGCGCAGAAGAAGCTGTGACACGGTCGCTTCACAAAATGACGCGGCTGATGTAAGCAAGGGAAGCGTTGCCATGGGGACAAAGTGCAGAACGGCAAACATGGACCACACTCCCCAGTAAACACAGGTTGCAGGCTTCAATAATACGGTGTGCCAATAAGTTAATAAAACATAAAAAATATATGTATATATTTGGTAAATAATGAACAGCATGGCAGATGAAAAAACTACCACATATTTATTGCTAAATGATTTCCAATATGGACAATATAATCAGTATAATCGTGTTATGAGGCAAGGCTACATAATTGAAGTAATCAAATGGAAGTTGCATATCACATCCCAAACAAAAGAACGGTATATAATTGTATATACCCCGTAATGACATTAATATTACTGTCAAAGCCTCCACAATATCCAAAGGCATGCGTATATATAATAAATATAGACCAAGGGTGAATAGATAATCAATAAATAAATAAATAACAGGATGGCATACCCACATGGACTAATAATACATATGTCATTATCCTTATAAAATATGTGAGACCATGTGGTGGTAATCAAAGCCATCAATTGTCACTAGCCCGTCACTGCAAACTTAAAAACCAAACCCCCTAGGCAGGCGTGTTTAGTTTATATGGTATCAATAGTCCTTGAGTGCCATATATCTTTAAGCAAAAAAAAGAAGAAGAGCAAATGTTCATAATATATATATATATATAGAAGTATACACATGTATGGATGAAGCAAAGATCCTCAAAAAAGTTGCTAGGCGGAACAATACCGATCCCACATAACCCGATCCAGTAACTATCTAAAGCTGTATCCCTTGCCGCGCAAGCCTGATGTTGGACAAATGTCCCTGGATACGAGTCCTGAGGGCATTCTGTGTCTCGCCAATGTATAATTTGGGGCATCCGCATCTCAGTTGGTAGATCACTCCCCTGATCCGCAGTCGGCTTCCTATAGAGATCCGTGCCAATCGATCCATCCTTTTCCAAAGTAAGTTTAAGGTCCAAGAAAGTAACCATTGTCAAAGAAATTTTAGCCGTCAGATGCACATTCAGGTTGTTGTTGTTTAGATGTTCCACAAACTGATGTCCCATCTCTTCAGTACCCAGAACCTGTTGGGTATTGTGTTACCGACAGTGGACCAATTTTGGGACCGGAACTGCACTCATGGACCTCCAGAATTTTTTGACAGAACAGGATGCCACCGTACCCTTGGATGAAGGCCTGGGTACTGAAGAGATGGGACTTCAGTTTGTGGAACATCTAAACAACAACAACCTGAATGTTTTTAGGCTCTTCACAATGGCCCGGGTCTTGCGGTGCGCCCAATTGTAGGCGTCCTGGGCTGCATTCTGTGGCCGAAGGACAGACGTCATCAGCCAGGGAAGAAGCAGATAGCCAGAACCCCCTAAAAGAATTAGAAAATACTTACTTTAATTACCCAATCCAACAAAAAATTTTTGGGACAGGCGTCGTTCCCCCTGACTAAGAGACTATCTTATATTTTTGCAACACCCTGTACATACAGATTGCTCACCTCAAAAAAGAGCCTAACACCATCTACTGCATGTTCTGAGCCTTTAAACATCCAAGATGGTGGATGAAGGCAAATCAGGCAGACTGCAAGCAGGAATTGGGTTAGGACTGTGCTGCTCAGCATTCTTCGATGTCTTACCTTTTAAGGACCCCAGATCTGCTTTGTCTGAGCCAAGCACAGCTCTAACCCGCCCCCCTGCACTTTATCCCGCTCTCCTCTACTCAGTAAGTGTCATGCTTCTGAGCAAAGATGGCGCAGACCCTATCATAAAGTCAAGAACAGAATTGCAGCCGAGTGTGGGGAAGAATAATAAGTAATTTACTAGAAAGTAGAAATATATTATTTAGGAATGGTGGGAAATCATTTTGTAAGGGTTTGTGCTTTGCTAAAGATCATGGTTAAGGTCCGGTTTAACATGCCATCAAGGGGTAAAAACAGCCATAGGTTCAGACATGGCTCAACAACTATATTCATAGGCATACAGTGAAAAGTGAACCTATCAAGGAGCCATCCACCGGAGAATTCTCCAGACTCAAACCGACGGAACAATCCAGATCGTCGCAATATGTACGCATCATGAGATGAGCCTGGAAACCCGGTGAGAACACTAAGGAACCGCATGTCCAGGGCCACCACTACTTGGACATTCAGGGAGTGGCCCATTTTGATGTTCCTGGCAAAAAAGAAAAACAACAAAAATTAGCAATGCTAGGTAAACTACTAAAACAATAACTCCTAACATCTTCCCAAAAACATGTTGGGCAATACAAATCACACTAACTAAGTACCTAAGTATTTGTTAGCCCAAAAAAGGATATGTATGTTGGATCAACTAAAGATTACCTTCAAAATGTCTAATTAAGGTCCACATGAAAATGTTTGGCTTTGGCCGACATGAAAAACATTGATGAAGCTAAAGACCCACATGAACAATTTACAAGGAGGGATTATTAGATATACAGTGTAAGCTATTTCACAATGGACAATTTACAAGGAGGGATTAATAGATAGTTAAAATACAATTTATGTAAACTATATAAAAAAATGACCGATTGAACTTACCTATAGATGTACTCGTCGGCTGCCAGAGGGACCAATGCAACGTGGGTGCAATCAATGGCACCCATGACGTTGGGCATGTCGGTGATATTATAAAATGCTAGCTTAAGCGCATTCCAGGCTACCATGTCGTCAGGAAAATAAATATATTTCTGACTAATGGTAGCTATGCCATCCAAAAATTTGGATAGCGCGCGGCTCATCGTAGGCTGGGACATCCCCACGGAGAGGGCACCCAGCCTCTGGAATGAGCCGTTCACCAAAAATTGCAGGCAGCCAAGCATCTTGGTCATACCTGAAATTGCTTGCCCCTTCCTTGTGGTGCGGGCTAACCATGGCCGCAGCTCACTATACAACTTATGGAGAGAAGCGCAATTAAGTCTGGTCAGCTCGAACAGCTCAACGTCATGCATGCCATCGATATGCATGCGTCGCCGGTGCAATCTGGCCTCGGCCATGCTGATACATTCAATCCCCATTAGCTGGAGTTCGAGATGTTCCTCCACAAACGCACAAAACATGTTGATAGCAAGGGTATCCAAGGTCAAAATGGTCCCGTAAGGGGATCGCAAATAAAAAGGTTTTATAGGGTGGTGGTCCCTCAGCAATCAGCTCTCTGAATGAGACGCAAGGCCATACCAATAACGTAAGTTATCTGAATGAATTCAAAATATCAGATTTAAATGGGAAAATGATCAGAACTAACGCATGAGCTCGAACGAACGTACGAATGAAAATGCAACGAAAAAACCTACAAAAATGACAAACACACACAAAAACATACACAGACAGCTACGGAAGTCCAGACGAATGTGTCTATGAATCGAGGCTTATGTACCGCTATACAGACGCTCTGTTGGCAATACCTGCCGTTAATAGTGAATGAGCCTCCACATAAGTGTAACTATCAAATAGCAGCAGGTGAGGCTCTCTATGAATACAAAAAGTAACATTACCCATTAATGGGACACCATGTAACAGAAAAAATTATACCACTATTGAAAGTGCCAGCAGCCGACGCCCGTAGAGAGAGGAGGGGGGAGAAGCTCAAGCTCATCACCTATGCTCGCAGCTACCCATGCCGCTTCTGTCCTCTCCAACTTTTTCATATAGCCCAACAATGAAATGTATTTTTACCTATTTATTGTGCTGTGTCTGCTAGGGCTCCCCCTTGTGGCCACTTGTGTATTAAAAAAATCAGTCAAAGTATTTTGGGTGCTAAGCCTATTTTAGGAAATAACATAAAAACTCACTGGGGACAAGCAATCTGCACGGAAACTGAAGCTGGGAACCTGAGTGACAGCTACCCAATCCCATGCAGCAGTTTGACCCTACTGTCTACCTTTCAAATCCAATTGTCACTCAACCAGAGCCCGGCCAGCATCAGGGGAGGATCAGGTGATTTGTTTTATTATTTTAAAACCAAAATTGGGCTTAGCAGAGGGGCGGGGTTAGCTTGGGGTTTACAAAAAGCTCTTTAAAGTCCAATTGTAGGCACATTTCCCCAGTCAATTTTATGTGTACTGTTTGATTCTGGCCTAAAATATTTAATTTCTTACATCATTTCTGTTTTATGACCTCACTAGAGATGAGCCAACTTTTGAAAAATTTGATTCGGCCGATTCGCCGAATTTTCTGTGAAAAATCGTTTCGGTTCAGGTTTATTCGCGACAAATCGCTATTAAAAACGGCTATTTCTGGGCGTCCGAGAGCCTCCATAGGGTTGTAAAACTTTTTGCATGGCTGTAACATGCATAGGATGCAAGCTGGGTTAGTGAAATACTATTGTAAAGCAGTATGACATGCAGATCAGAGGCGTCGCTATTAAATTCGCTGTCGCAGAGCGGCACAATTACAGAGCCTTGAGGTGGCATCAGCATGATGAGCCCATATATTGCCTGAAAGACACACTCTGGAGTTGGCAGCAGCATAGGGAGCCCATATTGCCTGAAAGACACCCCCCGGGGTTTGGCAGCAGCATTAGGAGCCCATATATTGCCTGAAAAACACATTGGAGTTGGCAGCAGCATAGGGAGAGCCCATATATTGCCTGAAAGAGATACTGGAGTTGGCAGCAGCATTAGGAGACCATATATTGCCTGAAAGACACACCCAGGACTTGGCAGCAGCATAGGGAGCCCATATATTGCCTGAAAAACACATTGGAGTTGGCAGCAGCATTAGGAGCCCATATATTGCCTGAAAAACACATTGGAGTTTCCTTCCCGTTGTTAGGATATCTTACAGATGCGGGGAAGACTTCAGAAAACACTTGACAACTAGGTTGAACACGTGTGCCATACAGGGCGCAGGGCATGGCTCAGGCTTCCTTGTCTCAGCGCAGACAAGATGTTACTCCCATTGTCAGTCACCATGGTTCCCATTTCCATTTTCGCAGAGTAAGCCATGTTTTAATTTCTTGATGAATGAATTTCAGGAGCTCCTCCCCTGTGTGACTCAGTTCGCCAAGGCAAACCATGTGAAGCACAGCATGACACCGCTGTGCCCTGCACACATGGTAGGCTGAAGGGGCATTGAGAACAAACCGTACAGTGGAAGCTGAGGAGACGGCGGAGGATGAGGAGGCGGAGTCGCACACTGTGACAGGCAAAATGGCCTGGGAGCGTGGAAGCGGTGTGACCTGTCCAAGTTGCTGTGCAGGAACCACATTCACCCAGTGGGCCGTAAAGGATAGATATTGTCCCTGACCATAGTTACAGCTCCAGATGTCAGCGCTGCCGTGCACTTTGGTGCACACCGACAGGCTCAAGGACTGACCCACCTTCTGCTCAACAAATTTGTGCAGGGCTGGTACTGCCTTCTTTGCAAAGAAATGACGGCTTGGGACTCTCCACCTCGGCTCGGCACAAGCCATCAGCTCTCTGAAAGGTGCAAAGTCCACCATCGTAAAAGGGAGGGACTACAGCACCAGCAACTTGTACAGGAGCACATTTAGCTTCTGCGCCGTGGGATGAGTGGGCGCATACTGTTGTCTCTTGGACATGGCTACGCTGATGGATTGCTGGTGGGATGAGTGACTTTTAGTAGGAGGAGCAGGAGCATCTGGAGTGGCAGAGGATGGGTATGACGCACAGCTACCTTCGGCTGAGGTGCTGGAGCCTTGGCTGGGTGAATTTGGAAGCGGCGTGGCACTGGCTGACGCAACAGGCTGGACCCCCACTTCGGAGCCTCGGTTCTTCCAGGCCGCTTTATGGTGACGCTGCATGTGTTGCCGCAGGGCCGTGGTACCAACATTGGGGCCCTGGCCACAGCACCATGTATCTTACGATTCATCATTACAGGCAGCTCAGCATATAGCGCGGCGCTCTAGCTTCCCAGGTATCGCCTGTCGCTCTCCCATACATTTCAATGGACGTTCCTTTTCTTCTGTTTAAACAGGGTTTTTTGTTTTTATTTATTTTTTTGTCTCAAATAATTGTGTCACCTCTCCTGGCCTAGAAAAAGTCATTTTTGTTTTTTTATATTTTTATGCAGAATTGTCATTACAGGTTTGGCAATTAAAGTATTAATGCTACAGCGACCAGATCCAGAGCGCCGACGCTGTGTGTGTGTTTTTTTGTTGAATATGATGTGAGTCGCTGAGAGTCGGTCGCACTGAGCTGGCGCTGCCATTCGCTCCCTGCAACGCTGTACTGGTGTTAGAACAACCAACATACATCTCATTCATCAATGCCGGGCAGGTTACTACGGCGACTGAGGCGCTCTGTAACAGCGCCTGATAGCCACTTACAGCGTCTACTAGAGGTCGCTCTTAGCACCGCTATACAGACGCTCATCTGCCAATAGCTGGCGCTAGTAATAAATGGGCCTGCCCGTAATCTCTCAGTAATTAGCCATCCAGTAGCATTGAGTATGCAAAAAAATAATAAAACAATCTAGTGCAATACTGTTAAAAACCAAGACGATTTAATGAATGATAAAAATGCACTCACAAACGACGAAGTAATAAGATCCCAAATCAATGAGAAAGGCAGCAGGGGTACGAACAGTTCTTACTGCCGGGAATCTAGGTCCTCACAAAGTGGATATCCAGAAATGCTGTAAAGGATGGAAGAAATAGACGAACCCCCGAGCCTCCTCCCAACGCGTTTTGTCGCCGGAGTGACTTTGACGAGGGTGCTCAGCGCTGTTAGACACCTGTATTTAAACCATAAATAGCGGGTGGAGTTGTCAAAATCCTGTCTGCAGATCCACATTAGTGATGGCCTTCGAATCGGGACCGAAGCTAGATTTGACCCTGTTCCAATTTGGAAATCCCCTACATGTCTCTCACCTACAGTGATGTAATTAGTCACATGGGAGGGTTCTACACAGGCTCCTTTCAAGGTGGTTTAAAAGGTTCCTTCCAAGGCATGCCTGGCACTAGCTTGGCAGGCCACCAAGGCAGGAGGAGGGCAACCCCCTCACTACAAATGCCATCTGCAATGGCTGCTCTCCCACATGAAGAAGATGACAGCTGCCAGATCAGGGAGGTACCGGTTGAGGACAGATGAAAGAAGATGCAACGAGGTTGAGTTCTTTTGACTAGTTCACAGGACAAAGGGGGGGCAAACCACCTGGCCAACATTCCAGCCAGTTGCTTGCCTAACCCCCCAGCACATTACCAGGTGATGGACAGGGGGGTGTGGAAGAGCTTGGTGCCCCTCAGTATGGGCCCAGTGGCAGTTTGGCCCTTGAGCCATGGATTACCAGCCCCTATATTTGGTGCGCCAGGCTGCTAAGCTTTGGAGGGGAGTCTCATTTTTTACTCAGAGTTTTTTTACTGGGAATGAAATTATAACCCCTCACTGAAAAAAGAAAAAAGTGTGCCCCCTTTCCTCCATCCAAGTAAGGCAGCAGGGGTACCAACAGTTCTCATCGCCGGGAACCCAGGTCCCCACAAAGTGGATAGCCAGATATGCTGTAAAGGATGGAAGAAATAGACGACCCATCGAGCCTCCTCCCAACACGTTTCGTCGCCGCAGCGACTTTGACTAGGAAGCTCGGCGCTGTTAGACACCGGTATTAAAACTGGAAATAGCGGGTGGGGTTGTCAGTAAAAACCTGAGCGGCGTTTAGATTCAGGCTGACATCATTAGGCTGGGGGGGACAAAATAGCGGAGGGGCGGAGAGGCTCACCTCCTACTGTAGTATACTCGATTCTATTGGATGGCTAATTACTGGGAGATTACCAAGTGTATTTTGAAGCCTTAATTCAGGAACACTGGATTTATGAAGTACCCATTGGCTATATGCTCTTTGGCCATTGTACCATTTCATTGTCTGGTAAGAGTTTGAACATCTCAGGTGAAGGCTCACGTGGTGTGTGAAGGAACATGCGCTTTGGGACTTTTTTTTTATCCCTTAACCATTGGAAGAGCTCTGTGTTATACTAATTTTAATTGTTAGGACTTGAGCGGAAGGACTTTTTATTACACGTTGAGCTTGTGATATTCTTTTGGCAGCGCAGTATTTCTGTTTATTTTTATTAATGCCATAATATTGCCATAGTCGCCTTCATATTAAAGGGACAGTCCAGGTAATGGCAATAATTATGCAGCCAAGAGATCACCTGAAGCTTTTGCCATGTGACTCTCCTCCATTTCTATCAACAAGCTGTAGATGCTGTAGGAGATCTTGAAAGTTTGCCCCCTCCTTTTCTTTCCATTTCTCTTTATAGTGGAACAAAAAGGATTTTGGGTTTTGTTCCTTGCCCCCGGGGCAGCCGCTCGTCCGATCAGTGCGCTCAGATCCGCTTGAGCCCCTTCATCCAGAAGCTTGTCTAATGAGAGCCGAGTGCACTGTCTGCCGCATCCTCCGCTACCCTCTAACAGGGAGCGTCCCCCGCCGGCCATTCACAAATGCCTGATGCGGGCACGTGCCCTGCTAAGGGGATAGCGGGGATGCAGCCTCAGCTTGCACATGCACCATTGAACTGGGAAAGAAGATGAGTTTCCAGGTTACTTGGGGGTTTCACACAGCAGAACTTTCCGATTCTGGATGCCCCGGGGGGCAGGGTCTGCTCTAGGTTTGTGGGGGCCCTTGAGCAAGAGAGTCTTAGTGGGTCCCTAAGTATCACCTTTTAGCTCCACTGCCACAAATGGGTCATCTTCTGCTGTTGATCGCCCTCCAGTCCTTATTGCCTTCCCTATAGCCACCAATGGTCCTCTAGTCCTTGTTACTCTATTGCCACCAAGCACCCTTCAGCCCTTACTGCTTGTTCCGCTGCCACTAAAGACTCCATCATTGCTGTCAGATGGCGGCTGGCATTCGGTGGTTCGGATCACATGTAAAATAATACCATGGCCAAGTGTAAGCCTGCGTGGGCCCCTGAAGATGCCAAGGGCCCTGGCATTTGCCCAGGTCAGCCCTGTGCTGCCGCCGGCCCTGTCCAGGGGGGAAGTAAATCCAGTAGCCCTGGAATCTTATAGATCTCAGGGGCATGAGTTTTGGTCCACTTTACCCACAAACAGAGGTTGTTGCACATGCACAAGAGTAAGCAAGTTGCCAAGCCACAGTGTTTTCCCTGCCAGGCTCACTCATGCTGGGAACCAGGACAGGGGAGGTTAAGGGAGGGAGGGACAGGGGAGGTCACAGGACCCAGTGGGCGTTGGCGTGAAAAAATGGAAAGGAGGAGACCTGCTACAGCATCTAAAGCACAATGGAAATGGAAGAGAGGCACGTGGGTTCAGATGAGTTCCTTGCTGCCTTATTATTGTCATTGCCGGACTGATCCTTTAAATAAGACCAAAACTTTTCTGCCTAAATAGAGTCTAAAACACTTCATGGCCATTCGATTCCCTTTCCCTGCTGCATGAAACCTTGCAGGTTGCTTGCGATTCTACCTCTTCCACACTTGCACCACAGCAGTACCAAAACTGTAAGTTTACTGCAACCTAAATGGTTTCACATAGAGGACCTTTAAAATAAAAAATGTTGACTTTTGGTCTTTCTTAAATCCCCTAGAAAGTAAAAAAATATGTATAGCCACGTGAACATCTCACCAATAGTGTTTATGGGGTAAAGGCAGACAGAGCTTTGCTTGCCAGGTCTATATCTGCTCCGTAAACCCTAATGCTTGCACAGAATAGTGATCATGCAGCTGCCGCAAACCACTATAACAGATGTGTGCAAAGGTGAGTATTTTGTCTGATTCTCCAGCTTCCTAGGGAAAAATGTTGAGTTGAAAGCACAATGGAAATGGAGGAGAGGCCGATCATGCTTCATCTGCGCCAGGGACAGGATGGGCGAAGTCTAAAGAAAAAACAAAGAAACAGAAAAGAAATAAAAGAGAAACAAAAGAAGAAAGAAAAGGAATGGTTTCCACGCCTCCACCTAACTGGAAGACGGCCAGGGAAGCTCTCTACATCTCAAGAAGACGGTCAAAATGCCCCGGATGAAAGTGGGCTATCCATCCCTGCCAAATGGCTAGGAAAGGAGTAAAATCATCCTGCATAGAGGCCGCCATCTTTTCAAAAAACTAAATTTCGTTCACTCGAGCAACCAGGCTCCCAGCTGGTATGTTTGTTTTTTTCTAAGAATATGAAACAATGAATTTGGCAGCCATAAGAATATGTCTGATGAGCACATAGAGGACCTTTAAAAGAAAAAATGATTTATGAGTTTTGGTCTTTCTTAAATCCCCTAGGAAGTCAAAAAAATTGGGCATGTAAACCTACGTGATCATTCCAACCAATGGTGTTTATGGGGCAAGGATGTTTATGTCTAATCTGCTCCGTAAACCCTAATGCTTGCACAGAATGGTGATCATGCAGCTGTAGGTGTTCCAAACCACTAGAACAGATGGGTGTAAAGGTGAGTATTTTTCCTCATTCTCCAGTTTCCAAGGGAAAAATGGGCATTCAATTCAGCAAGCCTTGAGGTTAGGACATAAAATTACCCTATGTGCTTTTTTGACTTTAGGTCCACTTTCAGTAGCTACAGATTTGTTGAATCATTAAAGGAAATGTAGCAATGCCCAAAGAAAACACCCACTAGCAACCAATCACATACAGTTCATAAGGCAGAATAGAAAAAAGACTTTTCCTGCACATGAGAGCAAGGAACGATGGTGAACTGTATGTTATAATTATCGTAAAGAGCTTGACCCCGAGGTGCAATAGGTTGACCACAGAGCACAGAAGTGTCTTGTAACCAGATTTCTAAAGCAATTAGTCCCTGATTATCTGTATAGTCCAGAACATTTCTGCTGCTAAAAGGCAACAAAATGAGAACAATTATTTCAAAAATAAAAGGGATTTTTCCTAACCCCATATTTATTTTAACTGATGACATCAGATTTGATTCAATACCAAAAATAGTAATAAGCAGCTTTGTCAAAACAACATACTGCTCTATAAATATACAGGGACATGTACGTGGAGGCTGATTCATTACTAACACGGGGAGGCCGATTCATTAATAGCGCCAGGTAGCGACAGATGAGCGCCAGTAGCGTTATTTTCACAGCGCCCGCTAGTATTCGCTGTGCTTGCCCGTTGTTCGGCTGTTGACAGCGACTCAGTCGGTGTGCGGTAATGTTGAATACAGGGTTAGGAGTCGCTGTTTGACAGGTTCCGCGCTGTATGGGAGCGCATGACAGCGAATGGCCATAGCGAACGGCTCCCAGCATATTCATTAACAAATCACGCTCAAAAAATTCTTGCGCTGTAAAATGCATGTTTAAACCCCAGAGCGCTGGCGGCGATGGGTTAAAAGTAGTTTTTTAACCCCCAAACAACCATATTTTTGGAAAAAAAAAAAACATGTTTTTACAAACATTTTGTAATATAAATACATTAATATCAGACCTGTAATATCAATTCTTCACAAATTTTTTTTTTTTATTTTTTTTTACCTAACATTGCAGACGTGGTCACAGAATTTTTGCCATTTAAAAAAAAAAAAAAAAAAAAAAACATTAATAGCAATTAATTAAGAATATTTAAAGATTGCTCCATTGAAATGCATTGGAGAGCGCCAGGTAGCGAGAGGTCATACCTGTCGCTGTTCAAGGTCGCTCGCTGACGCTGTGGGGTGAGGCTGGAATAATGATGAATGATTCGCTATCTGGCGCTCTGTCAGTCGCTAAGCAGGATCGGCTTGATAAATGTGTGATTGCGGAGGGGAGCCGGCGTTCCCGTTCGCTCACCATTCGCTACCTGGCGCTATCCCTTGTTAAATAAGGGCCCAGTTATCGGCAGATGAGCGTCTGTATACGCTGGTATCGGTCGCTGTAGTAACCTGGCCCGCATTGATGAATGTGATGTATGTTGGGCACTGTAACACCAGTATAGCACTGCAGGGAGCGAGAGGTAGCACCAGTTCAGTGCGACAGACTCTCAGTGACTCACACCATACTTATCAAAAAGCTACGCACGCACAGTGTCGGCGCTCTAAATCTGGTCGCTATACCATAGAGCATCAGGAGCTGTGTTATTAAAGTCTGTTTTTGAACACATATCCACCAGTAACAAAGCGAAAACACATGGAATGGCATTGTTGTAACAGTGTGACATTAACACTTTAATGCCAGACCTGTAATGACAATTCTACATAAAGAAACAAATAAATAAAAAAAGTTTTCAAAAATGACTCTTTCTAGGCCAGGAGAGGTCACACAATTATTTGATAGAAAAAAAAATAATTAAAAGAAGAAAAGGAACGTCCATTGAAATGTATGGGAGAGCGACAGGTAGCGACAGTTAATACCTGGCGCTCTGGAAGCTAGAGCGCCGGCGCTATACACTGAGCCACCTGTAATGATGAGTTGGGCGCTACATGGGGCTGTTAGAGTCGCTCACCAGATTTGCTTTCATAAATGTGGTACATCGCCCAGCATTCACCAGACGCTGCCTACCACTACGAGGCGCTACCTGCCGCTATCCCTTACTGTTCTAAAACCTAGTGTAGAGGAGCCATCCATTGGATTTCAGTGTTAGAACTCAAAATCCTATTTGCAGGTCCACATTAGTGATGGGCTTCAAATCGGGACCAAAGCTAGATTTGACCCAGGCTGCCAAGGCAGGAGGAGGGGGACCCCCTCACTACAAATGCCATCTACAATGGCTGCTCCCCCACATGAAGAACATGACAGCTGCCAGACCAGGAGGAAACCCTCGACCAAGCAGACCAGCAGAGAAGACACCACCCAGTTGAGGACAGATGAAGGAAGATGCAACGAGGTTAAGTTCTTTTTGACTAGTTCATAGGACAAGGGGGTGGCAAACCACCTGACCAACATTCCAGCCAGGTAGCTTGCTTAACCCTCCGGCACATTACCAGGCAATGGGCAGAGGGGTGTGCAAAGAGCTTGGTGCCCTTCAGTATGGGCCCAGTGGCAGTTTGGCCCTTGAGCCATGGATTACCAGCCCCTATATCTGGTGTCCCAGGCTGGTAAGATTTGGAGGGGAGTCTCATTTTTTACTCTCCGATTTTTTTTGCTGGGAAATTCAAAAAGAACCCCTTACCCAAAACCCCAGCACACCAAGCTTAGGGGCTGGTAATCCATGCTTCCGCCAATCTCTTTGGCTTCAGACATATAGCTCCCAGATGCAGGGTGCAGCATTTTATACTGGCAGATTGAGCTTAAAGTGGACCAACACCCAGGGGTGATCGGCCCGGAAATCTATAAGATTCCCGGGCCGATCACCCCCCACCCCGCGGGACATCCGAGATCGGGATGTCCCGCGGGGTGAAACCCCCCAGAAACCCCAAAAACACCTTACCTGATCCGCCGCCGCTTCCGCCGCCGCCGCCTCCCGCGCACCCCTCCAGACGTGCGCGCGCCCGCGCCGGCCCTCTGTGAATGGCCGGCGGGGGCGCGCGCGCGCCGAGAGTGACGCGCGGGAGGCGGCGGCGGCGGAAGCGGCCTGGACGTTCCTGATCCCCGCCTGGACGTTGGCGGGGATTGGCTGCGGCGCTCACGTGGGAGCGTTGAGAGGTGAGTTTTTTGGGGTTTCTGGGGGGTTTCACACAGCGGGGCACCCCCGATCGGGGTGCCCCGCCGAAGTGGACCAAAACCCAGGATAGTCAAAATCCTGGGTGTTGGTCCACTTTAACCCTTTCGCTGCCAGCCTACCTGGAGTTTTTGTCACCCTTGGTGCCAGACCATTTTGCACTATTTTGCGCTCCCCATGTTCAAATGTGATTTTTGAAGGGATTTCCAGGGATTTCCCAGGAAAATGATATATTGTTTTTTTCAGCAGAGTCTGGGCTTCAACATGCGATGTCTTGTTTGGCCTTTTTCTGTGTATTCTCAATACTTTTGGGTGAAATATGTGCAAAAAAATAAAAAAAAATCTATTTTTTGCAATTTGTAGTGTTTTTTTGTAATAAAAAATGTAAGTTTGTCAATAAAATCTTATTGCGTGTGAAACCCCAATTTCTCCCGGTTACAGCGATACCACATATGTATTGGTAGACACCCTTTCCTGCCCAGAAGACTCCCCCAAACTGAAACAGCGCTTTAGGGGATTTTCAGATAAAATACAACTGCGATATGCGCTATGCGCACCTTGCAGTTTTACCAGGAAAACAACCCTTTACATTTGAAATACCCCCAACAAACTATATATTCTCTGGAAGTACACACCTCAAGCTTTCTAGGTGTACCAGGCTTGTTGATCTGGCCACAGTTTTCTGGAAGTAATCCCTCAATGTATTCTTTGGTTGCAAAGAGTTTCCCTAAAAAAAGGATAAAAAAGCAGAATCACAGCAACATTTTCATAAAAAAACTATATACAAACAAGAAAAAACAAGTATAATCTGAAAAAGCAACCTCCCCCGAACAGAACGATACCCAACATGCATAGCTACTGTCAAGGAAAGAGTTGCCAAACACCCCAAAGTAAAGCGTGCGCATAACGGTAATTTTTCTTGAAAATTTCAGCTCTGCAGACAAAGTGCGCACCTTGCGATTTTTCAACCAAAACAACCCTTTACATTTGGAATATCCCCCATAAACCATATATTCCCTAAAAGTACACATGTTAAGCTTTCTAAGCGTACCCAGCTTGTTCTAGTGGACTCATCTTTCTGGAATTGATCCCTCAAAGGATTCTTTGGTTGCGCAGGGTTTCCCTAAAAAATTAATAAAAAAGCTGAATAAAAAACACCTTTTCCTAAAATATAAATATGCAAACCAGAAAAAACAAGCTAAGTCTGAAAGCGCAAGGTCCCCCGAACAGAACAATACCCAACATGCATAGCTACTTTTAACCCTTTTAATTGCCAGCCTACTTGAGATTTTGTCACCCTCTGTTGACAGGTCATTTTTCCCCATTTTGCGCCATGTTTTGCGACATTTTTGCTGGAATTTTCAGGAAAATTTTATATATATTTTTTTGCAGCAGAATTTAGGCTTTAACATGAAATGTCTTGTTTGTAAATTGTATTCTGTTTTTTTACAATATTATTAAGTAAAAAAAAAATAAAAATAAAATTTTTTTTTTGAAAATTGCCTCCTTTATTTTAAATAAAAAATGTATTTTATTAAAGAAAACCGTATTGCATGTGAAAGCCCCATTTCTACCGATTAGAACGGTACCACATAGTTATCGGTAGCCCCCCCGTTCCTGCCCAGGAGACCCCCCTAACTGAAACAAGTACTTTATAACATTTACAAATAAAATACAACTACCATCCACACTACAAAGGGTTAAATCGGGGAAAAAAATGACATAGGGTCCCCCCTTTTTTTGGGGGGGATTTTTAAGGGTTAAAAACCCTTAAAAATCCAAAAAAAAAACGACATGGGGGCCCCCTTACCCAAAGTAACCAGCCCAGGACCAGCTATGCAGGGCTTGTAGGAACAGGGCTTGCAAGGTGGCTTGCCATCCCCCCAGCCTTGTGAACTGGTATAGGGGTCATGGACCGCTTACCAGTTCACAAGGGGTTAACAGTAAAAAAAAAAAAAACACCACACAGATTAAAAAATAACTTTATTAAAAAATAAAAACTTTTTTTTACTTTACTCACCTCTGATCCTCAGCTCCTGTGTCCCTCGCAGCTCTGATGACTCTGAAGTTATTGTCATCGCTGGCCAGTGGAGGAGGGAGGCAGCCGATCAGATCATCACCTGCCTTCCTCCTCCTGTGGCCAGCGATGACAAGTGTGAGAATCGCAGCCCGGAGCCAGGACGACACCCGGAGGGGCGGGGCTTATCGGCAAAATGGCGGCGCCCGTCGAGCAGGACAGGGAGAGGGCCTTTCAGGCCCTCTCCTGAAGCTGGAGAGCCAGGGGGGGGGCGATCGGAGGCCCCCCTGGTGAAGAGGAGACCCGGCGGGAGCAATCGAAGGTAAGTAAATGTCATTTTTATATATTTTTTTTTTTTAACATGTATTTCGGCGGCTGCTGAAGGGGGGGGTGGCTATTCCGGGCTCTCCCCTGCATCCGAGGGGGCCTGGGTGGGGGATCGAAGCCCCCCCGGATGAAGAGGAGACCCGGCCGGATAGAACAAGGGGTCAGGTGAGTGTTTTTTTTTTTTTACTTTTACTGTAGCAGGGGGGAAAGTCAAGCACGTAGATTCTACGTGCTTGGCACTTAAGTGGAGTGGATGCAAGCACGTAGAATCTACGTGCTTGGCACTGAAAGGGTTAAATCCCCTCCCACCAGCGGGTAGCGATGTGGCAAGAGCCCAGTTGGGGCTGTTTGTACTTCTTTGAAGAGCGGTGTGGGACAGTGACTGGAGGACAGAGAGGGAACAGGTGAGTTTATGCTATTTTTTAAGAATTTCAGGGAAAAATTTGTTTGGCACAAACCTTAGAAAATTCAGATTTTTGCCAAATCTTTGCCCTGAAATTCGGAGCAAGCTCAACTCTGATTCTAAACTGTCTTTTCTTTAATTATACAGTTACCAACTGTTACAGGTCTCCACACTATTACACAGGTGTCCTAACTAGTTCTTAGGCCCTTGTTTAAGAAGGGATACCGTCAGGCAGTGGCTGGTTAATGAGAGGTAGCGACAGATAGCGACTGGTGAACGCCGGACACGGCACGCAATTACACATTTATCAAGCAGAATCTGTTTAGCGACTGGGATAGCGCTATGTAGCGTCTGATTCATCATTTTCACAGCCTCAGCGAACAGCGCCGGCGTTCAGCCTTGCACAGCGCCAGGTATGACCTCTCGCTACCTGACGCTCTCCCATACATTTCAATGGACGATCCTTTTCTTCTCTTTAAACAGGTTTTTTTTTTTTTTTTTTAAATCACAAATAATTCTGTGACCTCTTCTGGCATTGAATAAGCAGTTTTTTCATAATGTTTTCATTTTTTATATATTTCTTCAGAAATGACATTACAGATCTGGCATTAAAGTGGACCAACACCGAGAGGTGATCGGCCCGGAAATCTATAAGATTCCCGGGCCGATCACCTCCCACCCCGCGGGACATCCGAGATCGGGATGTCCCGCGGGGTGAAACCCCCCCAGACACCCCAAACCGCTTACCTGATCTTCGGCCGCCGCCGTCTCCCTCGCGCCCCTGTAGACGTGCGCGCGCCCGCGCCGGCCGTCTGCGAATGGCCGGCGGGGGCGCGCGCGCGCCGAAAGTGACGCGAGGGAGGCGGCGGCGGCGGCAGCCGCTTGGACGTTCCTGATCCCCGCCTGGACGTTGGCGGGGATTGGACCGTCCAGTCACGTGGGAGCGGGGACAGGTAAGATTTTGGGGCTTTCTGGGGGGTTTCACACAGCGGGGCACCCCCGATCGGGGTGCCCCGCCGAAGTGGACCAAAACCCAGGATAGTCAAAATCCTGGGTGTTGGTCCACTTTAAAGTGTTCATGTTACAATGTGGTTACAATGTAATTCCATATGTTTTCGCTTTGTTACTAGTTGATAGATGTTGGAAAACAGACTTTAAACACACCGCCTCCTGCGCTCTGGGCTTCAAACAAATATTTTTCAGCGCCAGAGATTTGTGAGGCTGTTTTTTTGCTGAATATGGTGTGAGTCGGTCGCTATGAGCAGTCGCTAACCTGCGCTCCCATACAGCGCTGTACTGGTCAAATAGCGACTCCTCACAATGTATTCAACATTACTGAACAGCTACTGAGTCGCTATAAACTAGCGACCCACGGCCGAGCACAATGACTACTAGCGGCGCTCTGAAAATGCTGCTACAGACGCTCATCTGTCGCTACCTGGCGTTAGTGATGAATCAGCCTCAGTCTACAGCTCTGTCAGACCACTAATGACACCACCTGTGCATTTGGGTGGAGATCTGCAAAACCTGGTGTGACGAATCGTACCTCGTTGCCCCGCCTGACATCACTGCAACCCGGATTGTGTAGTATAGACCTTTGATACAGGCTGTTCAAGCCCTTACAGGATGCAGGAAACAGAGCCCTGCCAGCCCTGTAGATAAGTCCCTAGCTTGTTCGATATAGCCCCAGTCAATTAACTGGATTATATCGGGTCACAAGCCAGCTTCGGCAGTGTGTAATATAACCGAGAAGCACATACGAGTTCTGGATCAAAATAACAGAGCAGCCCAGGATTAGGTTATATATTTAACTGCTTTAGGTATATACTAGACAAACATCATACATACAATGAATATATATATTTACAAGTCAAAAGGGTGAATACAAGTAGTAAGTTACAATGCAGCAGATGGCTTTCCTGTTTGAAGTGACATAGAGCAGGTTCAGGATAGGGGGTGCGTCTGGCCATACACCTGTTGTCTTCATTCATGTTCAGGTGCAAAACTTATCAGTGGAGAAGCCTTTGAGGCCTAGGCCCCAGTTGGAGAGGCATAGCTAGGCTTTCTGACACCTGGGGCAAAGATTTGAAATGGCGCCCCCCCACCTGTGCTCAGGCCCACCTTTGCTACCCTGGAGGCCCACCCACAACCTACCCTCACCTGGAGATCCTGTTGGCTTTACCATGGTCATGGTCCTTCCTTGGGATGATGATCACAGACAAGACCCAAATATGGCTGGATGTTTGGAAGTACCCTGGCTTTGGCTTTTCGGCAGTTTCCTGTCACATGCACATCGGCACTGCCGGGGAGACTTTGGCCCTTATTTATGAAGAAATAGCGACAGGTAGCGACTGGTGAGCGGCCGGTAATGACGGGCCCCGCCACGAGAACGCCGGCTCCCCACCACAATCACACATTTATCAAGCCAATCCTGCTTAGCGACTGCGCCATATAGCCACTCATTCATCATTATTCCAGCCTCAGCCCACAGCGCCAGTGTCCGACCTTGAACAGGTATGACCTCTCGCTACCTGGCGCTCTCCAATGCATTTCAATGGAACAATCTTTAAATATTCATAATTAATTGTTATTAATGTTTTTTTTTTTTTTTCAATGTGAAAAATTCTGTGACCACTTCTGCCATGTTAGATAATTTTTTTAAGGTAAAAAAAAAAAAAAAATAAAAAATGTGCAGAATTGATATTACAGGTCTGATATTATTGTATTCATATTAATAAATTCTTAAAAAAATTTTTTTTTTTTTTTGTTTCCAAAAATATGGTGGTTTGGGGGTTAAAAAACTACTTTTAACACATCGCCGCCAGCGCTCTGGGGTTTAAACATGCATTTCACAGCGCGAGAATTTTTGGAGCGTGATTTTTTGAGGAATATGGTGGGAGCCGGTCGCTCTGACCAGTTGTTATCATGCGCACCCATACATCGCGGAACCTGTCAAATAGCGACTCCTCACCCAATATTCAACTACCGAACAACGGCCAAACACAGCGACTACTAGCGGGCGCTGTGAAAATACTGCTACAGTCGCTCAACTGTCGCTACCTGCCGCTATTAATGTATCGACCTCCCTGTTTTCCATGGTTGTGGCTGGACAACTTCCAATATAGGTGTAGGGTTGCCCACATCTAGGACAGTTGGTCGAGCCGATAGCTGGTGGCAAACCTTCCAATCCTGCTTCACCCAAGCCTGCATGCAGGAGTTCTTCTCACAGGGTTTTTTGTTTTTATTTTTTTTTTCTCTCAAATCATTGTGTGACCTCTCCTGACCTAGAAAGAGTCATTTTTGAAAACATTTTTGATTTTTTATATTTTTATGCAGAATTGTCATTACAGGTCTGGCACTAAAGTGTTAATTTCGCAGTGTTAAAACAATTTCATTCCATGTGTTTTCGCTTTGTTACTGGTGGATATGTGTTCAAAAACAGACTTTAATGACACAGCATCTGGCGCTCTCTGCTACAGTGCCCAGTTTTAGAGCACCGACGCTGTGTGTGTGTTGTGCTTTGTTATATGTGGGTTGCTGAGAGTCGGCTGAGCTGGCGCTACCTCTCGCTCGCTGCAGCGACTGTTCTGGTGTTAGAGCGTCCAACATACATCACATTCATCAATGCCGGGCAGGTTACTAGAGCGACTGAGGCACTCTGTTACAGTGCCCGATACCTGCTTACAGCGTCGCTTTAAAGGGAACCAACACCCAGGATTTTGACTATCCTGGGTCTTGGTCCACTTCGGTGGGGCACCCCCGATCGGGGTGCCCCGCTGTGTGAAACCCCCCCGATCACCTGGAAAACTCACCTCTCCCCGCTCCCACGTGGCCACGGACAAGCGATCTGAAAGCAACGGACAAGCGGCTCCTCCGCCACCGCCTCCCGCGCGCCAAGAGTGACGTGCGGGAGGCGGTGGCGGAGGAGGCCATTCACAGACGGCCGGCGCGGGCGCACGCACGTCTAGAGGGGCGCGAGGGAGGCGGAAGACAAGGTAAGGGGATTTGGGGCGTTTGGGGGGGTTTCACCCCGCGGGACATCCCGATCTCGGATGTCCCGCGGGGAGGGAGGTGATCGCCCCGGGAATCTTATAGATTCCCGGGCCGATCACGGGAGGGTGATGGTCCACTTTAAGCCCTGCTGTACAGGCGCTCATCTGCCGATACCTGGCGTTAGTAATGAATCAGCCTTCACGTTACTACTATATGGATTTACCTGGGGGTCCAGCTCTCCTGCCTGGGAAAACCTCACTTAAGTTGCATGTTACCCTGTAGCAGCTATTCACCCCCCATCTTGCCCTCTCAGGGAAAGCCATTGGAAACCCCTGACCGGACATGGTCAGAACAGTCCCAACAGCCAACTGGTCAGAAGGAGGGGAGCTGGCGGACATTCAGCGTGACGCCCTATCTTCAGGTCTCCTATTAAATGCTCATCGACTTCAAGAGAGCTGTGAGATATATTTTTTAGACACACAAAAATACGAATAAAGTACCAAGCAGAGCAATGGGATAAGGAAAGGAAGGGTGGCTATTTATTATTATTTTATTATTATTTATTATTATTATTTTTTCCCATCAGTCATCTTTTTCCCAAAGTTATAACAGTTATAGGCTACTATTTTTGCAGAATAACAAGGTATAGGTTGTTCAAAATAAAAATGGTAAAGTATTTATCTCCAGAGGATAGGTTCTTGGAGAAGTCTCTGGACGAAAGGCATAAATAAAAAGTATATAACCAGGTCAGCAGGAGCATGAATCACACCAGGAAAGTAAGACACTTGGGAATAGGATCCATGCCAGTATTTTATACGCTATACCTTTTGTATGGGCACAACAGTATAAATAAATAAGTACATATATCAATATACAGTAAATATAGAGAGAAATTCTTTGATTAATAATGAAAAAGCAGGGCATGCACATTTTTCTTTTCTTTTCTTAATGCCATTGCTGATTAAATTTCCTCTTCATTACCCTCCTTAGTACACCCAGCAAGTGTTAAACTGGACGGGGGGGTCTATTGGGTCAGAAAGCCATCTAGCCATATAGTTCTTATTATCCAGCATTTGGCACTTCCAAATCCCAAATACAATTTAAAACAGACAAAAACCTGCATTTTTTTGTTTTACTTCACCTCCAGACATTAGCACAATGCATCTTACAGTCCAAGTTGCCAGGCACAGTAGCCCGTGCATACACTGTGTAAGTATAGTGAGAACTGTAAGTTTTCCGAAGTCGGGCTGCCTCAGGGACAGTTTTCTGTTTAACTAAGGGGGTTATTTAAGAAATGATAGCGTTTTCGACTAGCTCTGCAGTGAATCAGGGAGAAGCTTCTACAGCGCCCCCCTACAGACATCACATATATCACTGCTGGACAGGATACTACAGCGTCACTTGTCCAGCCGCTAAGCTAGGTCACATCGCCAGACACCCGCTTACAGAATCTACTAGCAGTCGCTCGGGGAGGCCGATTCATTAATAGCGGCAGGTAGCGACAGTTGAGCTACTGTAGCGGCATTTTCAGAGCGCCCGCTAGTAGTCGCTGTGCTTGGCCGTTGTTCTGTAGTTGATAGCGACTCAGTCGGTTTGCCGTAATGTTGAATATTGGGTGAGGAGTCGCTATTTGACAGGTTCCGCGCTGTATGGGAGCGCATGATAGCGACTGGCCCTAGTTACCGGCTCCCACCATATTCATTAAAAAATCACGCTCAAAAAATTATCGCGCTGTAAAATGCATGTTTAAACCCCAGAGCGCTGGCGGCGATGGGTTAAATGTAGTTTTTTAACCCCCAAAAAACCATATTTTTGGAAACCAAAAAAACAAGTTTTTTAAATAATTTAGTAATATGAATACATTAATATCAGACCTGTAATATCAATTCTGTACAATTTTTTTTTTCCCTTAAAAAAATCTAAAATGGCAGAAGTGGTCACAGAATTTTTCACATTTAAAAAAAAAATAATAATAACAATTAATTATTAATATTTAAAGATTGTTCCATTGAAATGCATTGGAGAGCACCAGATAGCGAGAGGTCATACCTGGCGCTGTTCAAGGTCGGACGCTGGCGCTGTGGGCTGAGGCTGGAATAATGATGAATGAGTGGCTATATGGCGCTATCTCAGTCGCTAAGCAGGATCGGCTTGATAAATGTGTGATTGTGGTGGGGAGCCGGCGTTCTCATGGCGGGGCCCGTCATTACCGGCAGCTCACCAGTCGCTACCTGTCGCTATTCCTTCATAAATAAGGACCTAAGTGCCGCTACACAGATGCTCACATGGCAATGCGTGCTGCCAGTCTTAAATCAGCCTCCCCATGTCTTACTTTGAGTCCCCCCAAACAAATGGTCAGTTTATTCTAAAAGGCTGCGTATAGTGTTTCTTGGCACCCCCTTGCAGAGAGATATCATGACAGCATGCTAGTTGTGTTTTTTTCTGCAAATGCAGGCATGTTTCTTTTCAATGAAAAATGGAATGACATTGTTTTAACCCTGTGACATGACACTGCAATGTCAGACCTGCACATACAATCCTGCTTAAAAAGAAACAAAAAAAACAAAACAAAAAAAAAAAAGTGTTTGGTTGCCGGGCAGGAGAGGCCACACAATGATCTGAGCCAAAGATTTAAAATTTTACATTGGCAACACGCTATTTAAACACAACCAAATGATACACCATTGAACTGTATGGGAGAGCTACTGAGCAACAGTTACTACATAACGCTACTGAACCTAGAGCACCGGCGCTTTACACTGAGGCCCTTATTTAAGAAAAGATAGCGTCAGGTAGTGGCTGGTTAATGAGAGGTAGCGACAGATAGCGACTGGTCAACGCCGGACATGGCACGCAATTACACATTTATCAAGCAGAATCTGTTTAGCGACTGGGATAGCGCCATGTAGCGTCTGATTCATCATTTTCACAGCCTCAGCGAACAGCGCCAGCGTTCAGCTTTGCACAGCGCCAGGTATGACCTCTCGCTACCTGGCGCTCTCCCATACATTTCAATGGACGATCCTTTTCTTCTCTTTAAACTGGTTTTTTTTTCTTCAAAAAAATCACAAATAATTCTGTGACCTCTTCTGGCATTGAAATAGCATTTTTTTCTGAATTTTTTCAATTTTTATATATTTCCTCAGAAATGACATTACAGGTCTGCCATTAAAGTGTTCATGTTACAATGTTGTTACAATGTAATTCCATATGTTTTCGCTTTGTTACTAGTGGATAGATGCTGAAAAACAGACTTTAAACACACCGCCTCCTGCGCTCTGGGCTTCAAACAACTATTTTTCAGCGCCAGAGATTTGTGAGGCTGTTATTTTCCTGAATATGGTGTGAGTCGGTCGCTATGAGCAGTCGCTAACATGCGCTCCTATACAGCGCTGTACTGGTCAATAGCGACTCCTCACAATGTATTCAACATTACTGAACAGCGACTGAGTCGCTATAAAGTAGCGACCCACGGCCGAGCACTGCGACTACTAGCGGGCACTCTGAAAATGCCTGCTACAGATGCTCATCTGTCGCTACCTGCCGCTAATGATGAATCAGCCTGTGAGCCATCGCTAGTGATATATGTGACGCTACATGGTGCTATTGGAGGCGCTCACCAGATTTACTTTCTTAAATGTGGTTTTGTGTACAGCGCCCAGCGTTCACCACGCTGCCTGCCGCTACGTGGCATTATCTGGCATTATCATTTCTAAAATAACCCCCTTAGTCTTTCTTTATCCTAACGTTGTATTTAGCCGGGTTAAAGCAGACTAGTTATTAGAAGGTGTCTGGTTAATGATGCAGTGCAGTTTTTTTTGAGTTGTTAAAATAGATATATTTCTTTATTTTGGGGATTTTATCGAAAAATGTTTATGTATTATTAGCAAAATAAATAGTTACAAAAGTTATTTTTGTCTATACAAAGTAATTTTTATGTCACTAAGTTAGGTTTGATCTTTTTTTAGCTACATACAAAGTAATTCAAATGTAATTGTGGTCGTGGGAGAGAAATAATTTTTCGTCTCTTGCTGATGAATCAGGTTTAATTTAGCTCATTAAATGTCTGCATGGCATTCAGGAATCTGAATTTCATAATATCCAGCTGCAGCTGCAGCAAATGCCATTATATTGGAGAGATTTCCCAGTTTCCTCAAGTTGGCAAACCATTCCCAGTACTTAATGAAAGGCTCAGAGATTTGGACGCATCGGAGCAACCAGTCCCCAAATAAATACAAATAAAAGTGTCTTCTTCTAAACGTCACTGCATAATGCTTGAGCTGTGACCACCGCCTGCCAAAAATGCAGTAATGGACCTTTTCAGCATTTTTGCTTACAAAAAACTTTTTTTCTCCCTTTTTTACTGCAGAGAGAAAAGAAGCTTGTTAAAGCAAAACTTAACTTTTTCCTGGAGTGCGATCGCAATGCAGCCCATAGATATCTATGGGCAGCACAGGTGGGACGGGTGGATACCATGGTCAACACTACACTTAGGAAACATTAGAGCCCTGTCAGTGGGATAGGCCCTGATAGTGATAGAAACTTTAATAATAATAGTTAAATATAGAACTTAGGTGCCATTACATCATGAATCCACATGATGGCAGTGTTGCCTAAGGAATAAACGTAGTTAATCTTAATTAGTCTAGCGTACCCCTTAAAATAGTGTGGTAAAGTGTATGGAAATGTCATAAATGGAGTGTATTTCTCCCCTGCTAGGCTGTATCAGGCACGGTCCATGCCGGGTTTTCAAGACCCAGGCCACTTTCCCCAATCCTTTTCAGGTTTGTTCCCTGATCTCAGGCCTTGCACAGGTGATCAGGCTGATTGCAGGGGAAGCCTGAATAAAAGGTGCCGCTGAGCCTGTCAGTTGTCTGTTGACCAGCCTGAAGGAAGGAGCCCAGGGGGGAGAAGCAGCGGAGGGCTGGTAGGCCCTGCAAAGTGGACCTGACTTATCCTGGAATTGCAGCTTGCTGGAGTAACCAGCCCTGGACTTACATTGAATTGGTGAAGTAACCACTTTGATTTATTGCGTTGTTGCTGCAACCTCTGAAGTGAGAGATATTTTGCTTTTGAACACTATATTTCTCAATAAACCTGCTTTTGCTGTTGAAGAACTGTTGTCCGTGTCACTGCCATTCGCCCCAATCGCTTACAATAGATTAATAGAGACTCAGACAGGTGGCATTGACAACATTACCTGCCCTGCCATTGGTTGGGCCTTGCAACATAGTTGGGTAAGGCAACAATTCAGAGGTTATATAAGGGAGAACCCAACCCTTCTAGAGTGTTCTTAAGTTTGGTGCTAGTGAAGAGGGTGGTATTGGATATTGGTATTGGTATTTCATAATCCTCGATAGAGGTACCATTGCGCCTTAGACGGGTAAATTGTCCCTTAGGTATTGCATGCAGCCAGTTGGGATGGTGCCAGCTCATAAAGGGCACGCAACCATTCCTGTCTGTGCTTTTAAAATAGGTGGAGGTGACCAATGAATGTCCCTCCTTCCTAATGGTCAGATCTAAAAAGTTGACAGCACTTGGACTGGCCTCGGCAGTGAACTCCAGATTGGACGTGTTCTCATTAATTACCTGGCAAAACGCATTTAGTTCATCTTGGGGGCCGTCCCAGATGTAAAACACGTCATCAATATAGCGATACCAACAACGTAGCTTGGGCAAGGCCTGGCCATAGATAAACAATGATGTTTCTCTCTAGTCAGTAAGAGTTTGCATTGTTGGTGGTGGATTAACTACTGCTTCCTCTCATTGTGAAGTGCATGTGCTTTGGGATAAGGACTCCCTTGATGTTTTATTGAATTGTCTGACCATTTTCTTCTGTTGCTCTGTGTTTTTCATATTTAATTTGTTTAATGTGTTTTGGTTTATTCATAAATAAAATGAGGAGGCATGGAATGCAGGCATGATGCTTAGGGATTCTGTTCTTTACAACGAGGGTGGCCTTGTTATAGCGATCGCTTCATGACAAAGGCTGGAGAGTGACCGCTGTGACGGAACAACTCCGGCCAGAAGCATACTGCACCTCGGAGAACTGGACTTCAAGCAAGAGGAACCTCATTGCCTATTGTCGATTGTTGATATTTTCGCGGTGTACTTCACTGTTGAGCATGGTCTGTATTGATCGCCTCTTCAATAAAAATGTACAATAATAAAAAAATAAAATGTGCACCCCTGCACGAGGCTAGTTGGCAGGGTTTAGATGCACTAACTTGCACTAACTACATGCACTAACTTTATGGACACGAGGCATAAATTCAAGATCTGAAAAATAGATTTTGGCAGTTTTGGGGAGAGTTTTATAAATTATATGTAAGCCTGATTCATAGCCTGTATCGTACGCATTCCTGCATGTGGGAATGCTTAAAACTCTCGGTTTTGGCTGTTTTTCCGACTTGTGCTATTCCGCGTAGTCGTTTTTGCCCAAATTTGCTGTTTCCCGTGAATTATCAGTTTGTGTACGTAAAACGCGTATGCATTCTCACTTTCGTAAGTTTATGGCTCTAGCCTGTGCTTGCGCATTATTCTGAGCCCTGACTTTGGCTGGGCAATAAAAACCCAAACTCACCGATCCCAAATTACGCCCTCTTTATGCTTGCAGGATTGATGGTGGACGTATGTGTTGGAGCCCCCTGACGAGTTCCTGAAAGAGTATGAGCATCTGCAGTTCCTTAGGCATAACCGCCTTCATCTGGACATCTTGATCCAACTGAATCGCCTTTCTCTTGAGAAGCTTTACTTAGAAGTGCGGCCATGGTTGGCCCCCAACAAAATAAAAGGGGCATGTGATTGATGGTATGACCAAATTGGTTGGCTGTCTTAAATTTTTAGCAGATTGGCTCCTTCCAGAGGCTTGGGGCACTGTCTGTTGGCATGTCCCAGCCTTCTCTGAGACGCACACTGACTAACTTTTTCGATGGCATGGCTGACCTGCAGCAGAAATACATCTCTCAAATATGCGGAATGTCATGGGTGCCATTGACTGCATGCACACGGCGCTGGTACCTCCTGTGGCGCAGGAGTTTATGTATTAGTATGCTTAGATGCTCATTGGTGCCTCCTTTGTCCTCTGTTTAGCCTAGCCTTCTGCTCCCCTAAACTAGCTAATCCTTGTTGCTCATATTGCCCCCTATCCCTGTGTCCAAGTTGCCTGTGTATCTGCCTGCTACTGTAATTAACCTGTGTCTTTTGTCAGTTTCTTCCAGAAACAGTAAGTTGGGGCATTCTCGGAATGTCCAGTGCATGGTGGGTCCTGATCTATGGTTTTTCAGCGTCCTGGCAGGCTTTCCTGCCTCCAGCCATGACGTCTTCATCCTGCAGAGCTCCAGTCTCTATTCTCTGTTCTATTCTGAGTCTATTCTAGTCTATTCAGTTTGAGAATGGCGATCTGAGTGGCAGTTGGCTTCTGGGTAAGTGTGTGTAATAGTCTTGCCTTTCAGTGTCTCTGTTGTTAGCCTTGCATTTGCAATGTTAGAAGTTGTTATCAGCTGGGCCCCATAGGCTGAATTTTTTCCTTTTATTTAGTTTTTTTAGTATTTGTCTCCCTGCCCCCCCCCCCCCTGTAATTGTTTGCTCATGTCTCCCATTCCCCCTGTGCCTAGTTTAACTTCATTTTCCTTGTACTGCACCTTACCTTAAGTTTGTCCTTGCCACTGTGGCCTTCTATCTCATCACTTTTGCTTTTGGTATATATTTTTTTATTTTTTGGACCCATTTGCCCTTCCAACAGCTCTCTCTCTGTGCCAGCCTTGGTATTTGATTGTAGCCTTTTAGATGATCCTGTCTACCCTCTGTTGCCCCAGTGGCTGACCTCTATTTTTGCGTCCGCAGGCACAATGAAAGGAGGTGTATAACTAGGCCCACTGCTGGACCCGTGTCATGGTGGAGTTTGCTTTTTGGCTACTAAAGAGCAGGTTTCGTAACCTGGATCACACTGGTGGGGCACTCCAGTGCACACAAGAGAAGGTGGGGAAGATTATTGTCACATGCATTGCCCTCCATAATTATGCCTTACTGGAGAAGGTGCCAGCTTTTCTGGAGCAGGCAACTCCCGCTGCAGCTCCGGAGGTGCTTGCCTATCTTTATTCTGGCACTCAAAGCCTTGCTGGCCACTCAGTCCTCCTGGTTGACTCTTCCTTTAGTGAGTCTGCTTTGTGTCTGCTTTGTTTTGTTTGACATTTGCTGCTGTACCGCCCTTTGTTTTTATTTTGTTGTGACTAAACAAACATACAAAACAAATTGGTTTTAAGTGTCTTTTATTTGGGGAGCTAACACACTGGGTCCACAAAAGGTGCTCACAACAGCAACAGCAAAACATTTGTTCAAAAACAAAAGGGTTGGGCCTCTCGGGCAAAAAAACAAAACAAAAGCAGTCCGCCCTGCAAGATTATGGGGAGGTAACCTAGTCTGTCCTGGTTGGTGCCTCTCTGGCCTCCAGAAGGGCCAGCATTTGTTCCGTGTTGGTGTTTTGGTGGTATATTTGGGAAATACTGCTGCTCCACCATCCCTGCAGCCAGGTCCTTTTGGAGCAGACTGGCAGTTCTCCGCACCACATTAAAATAACGGGTTAAGTTCCGGCGGAAGGAGGAGCTGTTAGCCCGCCAGTCTGCCTCAATCATTTGGCAATGCCATGCCATTGAGAGGTGGTGTCAGGCTGCAGGATGTGGCTGGCTGCCTCCGGGGTGCTGGGTGGACCCAGAGGTGCTGGAATCTTGCCATGGCCCCGGGGGGGGGGGGGGGGGGCGTTGTAGCTGGGAGGCATCCCGGGTTCCCCTGATGTCGGAGTTGTTGGTGGTATCTGCAGCCTGTTTGGGGACATCGGCTGGCTGATATGTCCTTGAGACCCTTACAGGTCCTGTATGGCATCCAGGAGAGGTAGAGTCTGTGTGGATAAGGGTAACCATGTTTGTTTGGGGCCACGGTCCCACACAGCAAATACATTACTTCATTTCATTAGTCTGAGCCTACACATCCCCCCATGTCCCTTTCCATCAGCACATTATGACTCCACATTTACCTCATTTAAGGGTTGGGTCCCCTAACTGTGGGTAGGGCTGATTGATGGTTCAGGTGTGTATGCTGGTTTTTGTGGAGGCAGGGGAGCTGGGGCGGCTGGAGGTAGGGCTGGAGGCTGGGTGGGTGCTGCAAGGCAAAGAAGGAACAATGTAAGCTAAACACATTCCCTTGTTGCACTTCTTAAGCTACTCAACATGGGGTACACACTAGGCACCACAGCAACGTGTGGCCACCAGACCTTTACAAGCAATTAAAAGGTCTGTTTGGGATTGCAATTGTAGGTAAACATCTCTGCGCAGGCAAGCACTCTCTGTGTGCGTCTGGCTACTCATGTTTGTGCCAACTGTTTGTGGTTTTTGTTCTCTCCCCTCCAAAATTAAGCATTGTGGAGACAACTCTTACCACTGTTGGGCATTTGCCACATGTCGGTGTCGATTGTCTCCGCAACCCCCTGGTAGGAGTCGGGGGTGCAACATCCCATATACACGCTGCTCCACTTGAGTAAATTCGAGGGTTTTTGATAACCCGCCAGCTGTTTGCAACCTAAAACCAAATACAAATGGATGAGCTTATAAGTGTTCACATGTGTAAACCAGAAGCACCCCTCTTGGCCCTCCCACTTACCCCTCAGCCTGTTTATTTTCTTCTAGACCACATTTTTAGGTCATCACATTTTTTTGCCACCTGGCCCACATCCTTGGGTTCTGCCCCGCACTATTCACCAGATGGGCAATCGGTTGCCACATGTCATCATCTACCATTTTTGGTGTAGAGCCGGACCATTGCCCAGCCAGGCTGTCAAAATTATTGGCTACCCCATTCAACAGGGCCCCCAGCTCGGCGTCAGTGAACCAGGAGCTCAGCTTCCCCCGGGCCAGCTTCTGACGGCTGTGTTGGGCAGCAAGAGCTCCCTGTTGTCTCGGCTGGGCAGGGGATTCAGACCCATTGTGATCACTCCCAGGCATAAAAGGGGTGGTATGCAGGCTGGCAGGAGAATTTGCAACCCTGGCTGTGGCTCTTCTGCTCTGTTTTGGGCTCTGCCATGGGCTCCTCAGTGGGGTCTGCAATGGGGTGGGGTGTGGTGGGAACCCTGAGTGTGGCTCTATTGCTTCTGCTGAGCCACACTGCTGCAGGTGACCCGCTCAGAGTGTGTAGTGTGTCTGGCAGCTGGTAAGTATCTGTGGCCTGAGCAGTGGTGCCTGGGGCTGAGATGCCCTGGCCGGGTGCTGCATTCCTATCTGCCATGCCTGGCTTCCGGGCTCTGGAGGCTGTGATGGCATCAAACTCATGGCATGTTTCAGGCCAGAGTATGAAAAACCATCAAAGTACAGGTGTCAGGTGTGTGCTTTTATACACATGTAATTTGACACCAATTAAGACTTTATATAACAGGCAAGCACAGGTGTTTGCAACCTAGAGGCTGCAACGTCATGGGCATCGGCATACTTCCGGGATGCACTGGGGGTGCATCATGCTGCTGGAAGAAGCCAGAAGAGACCCTTTGCACCATGACACTATCCCTGTTTAACCGCGATGAGCAGGAGTACATTATGCTGGTAAGTACTCATGCTATGCCATGCTTTGCCTATGCATATAAGTGGCTACAATTAAACCCCTCATGGCTGACACCTGTAGTCCAAAGAGGAATAAAGAACAAGAAAAGGGCATTTAAACAAGCTCTCACTTGTAACCCATGAAAAGTATAAATTAGTAAGTAAAGCATGTAAGAAAGAAATAAGGTTGGCAAACACACAAAATTAAAGAGATGTGGCCAAATAAAGCAAAACAAACCCTAAACTTTTATTAAATATATAAATTCAATGAAAACTAAATCAGAACAGGTAGGTGCCATAAGTAATGATGATGGGGAAATGGTCACTGGATGAAGAGAAGGTGGAGCTGTTAAATGGATTCTTTAGCTCTGTGTATACAAGAGAAAAACAACACAGGAGATGCCTCTGATAGCAATAGCCCAAGTATAATACTCAACAAGCTAAACATGGATATCATCCAAGAGAGACTAAAAAATGTAAATGTGAATATGACTGCAGAACCAGATGGACTTCACCCAAGAGTTCTCAAAGAACTCAGGTCGGTGATCACCCCTGTTCTTGATCTTTAAGGATACACTAACAACTGGTATAGTGCCAGGGGACTACATACATGAATATGTAACTATGCATAATTTTATAAGTGAAAATCAGCACGCTATGACTTCAAGCCCAACACCCACACCAAGAGGACATTAGCAATGGAGGTGGCAGCACATCTGAATGACCAGGGGCCGACAACTGACACCCAGATTAGGCAGCACTGGTCTGATCTCAAAACCCAGAACTTCAGAGGTAAGTGGCTGCTCCGTAGATAAGTTGCCCACTCATGCTGTGTGACTAAATTTTGCTTCTCTTCTAGCATCTAGAGTTATAGTTAGAGTCATGGCAGATTATAAAGCCCACCTGGCTGTGTTGCAGACTGTGAATTTTGTAGTAACTAAAGGGAAAATTAGCTATCTCCTCTCTACTGGGTCACAGTCAAATGCTAACCTTCCTTGCTCCTGGCTGGTACCAGCAATTACCACCAGCATCTGACACATGAAGCTCTTTTTTCTGTGTCTTCTGCCATGTCACCTCTGGTTCTGCAGCGTGGCCAATGTGACCATTGTCGTGCAACTGGGAAGAACGACTGCAGCTGATTGGACGAAGCTACATCAAAGCCATCGCCATAAACAGCACAGCATGGACTGTATTGAAAGGATGCTGTGCTGTTCCAGGCAGGTCCCTGCCTCAGTTCACCTGCTGAGATTGTAGTTGGGACCCTAGACTTGTCCCATATCCCTTACCGGGTCTGCCGCACACACAGAAATTATTGCTCAGATATTAAGAATAATTATAAAAATATTTGAATTTTATTTAGCCACCCTTAAAAAACTATTCACAAAGACATCACAAAAAAGACTTATTAAAAAACATAAACACACATGACTCGCTGGGGGGGGGGGGGGGGAGATACTATAACCCTATAACGACTCTCTTATTATTGTACATTAATTAGTTCATTCTTAATTAAATAAATAAATAATTCATAAATGCATAAATAAATAGATACAAGTATACAAATGCAGATCTTGATTAATATGATAAAAGTGAAGGGAAGAAAAAAAGTTTTAAAGTGCTACAAATATCTACAAAACAATTGGTCTAACAATTACCCTGCTATATATACAGTGGATTTTAAAGTGAAAACGTGCATTGTGCAAAACCGCCAATATAGTTAAAGTGTTTAACCTAAAAAACTACTAATAAAACTACACCCACCAATGTAAACAATTATCAAGGACCTTACATAATAAAAAAATCAAGTATAAGAATGAGCATAAAATGACATCACCGAGTATGTAGAGTCAGGGTCCCCCAAACAGCGGCCTGCCACCGACGCGTTGCGTGGCCTATCGCCACTTCGCCAGGGTGAGATCTCTACATACTCGGTGATCTCATTTTATGCTCATTGTAATTGCTAGACCAATTGTTTTGTAGATATTTGTAGCACTTTAAAACTTTTTTTCTTCCCTTCACTTTATTAATATTAATCAAGATCTGCATTTGTAACCTGTGGGGGGTCCACGTCTGGTTGGTCTGTATGCATTTTTGTTCATTTTTTTTTCTTTAACTTCCATCACCACGGCGTTACCTGTGGGGGGTCCACGTCTGGTTGGTCTGTATGCATTTTTGTTCATTTCTTTTTCTTTCACTTCCATCACCACGGCATGTTTTCCTGCTTAATGGTATGTTATTTTGCTTTATATTTGTACACTCATGTGGACCTGAATTGATTAATAGGTGGGTTTAGCACATTTTTTGTTGTATTTTTGCACTTTTGCATCTGAGAGCATACTAGTTATATGGGTTGATTCAAAGAAACATGTAACAGCTTGGATTTGGCTCACGATCATCCTATTTTTTTCGTCCGCTCGTGCGTTCGTATGAACTTGCGAGTGATTCAATAAGCAAATACGTTTCTATCCTAAAATATACGTCCGTTCGTATGATATCTCCCGAACTTGCCTCAGTCAGTTGGCCATCGTAAAAATCACGTTCATGTGCTCACCTGTTGCGGCGGCAGCCTGTTTTTTCGGCTGCTTCCATCGTCCAGCTCTTCCAATTACTTGCGTTTGCCTCTGGTTTTCATTGGTTTTTGGCCTCTTAGATTCGTGCGTTCGTATGTTTATAAGATCTTGCGCATGCGCACCCTCAACCAGAAACTTACCTAAACCCTTTAGCGCTTGCATCCAACTTCATTTCTCGGTCCCTCAAACTTACCTAAACCCCTTAGCGCTTGCATCCAACTTCATTTCTCGGTCCCTCAAACTTACCTAAACCCCTTAGCGCCTGCATCCAACTTCATTTCTCGGTCCCTACAACTTACCTAAACCCCTTAGCGCTTGCATCCAACTTCATTTCTCGGTCCCTCAAACTTACCTAAACCCCTTAGCGCCTGCATCCAACTTCATTTCTCGGTCCCTACAACTTACCTAAACCCCTTAGCGCTTGCATCCAACTTCATTTCTCGGTCCCTCAAACTTACCTAAACCCCTTAGCGCCTGCATCCAACTTCATTTCTCGGTCCCTACAACTTACCTAAACCCCTTAGCGCTTGCATCCAACTTCATTTCTCGGTCCCTCAAACTTACCTAAACCCCTTAGCGCTTGCATCCAACTTCATTTCTCGGTCCCTACAACTTACCTAAACCCCTTAGCGCCTGCATCCAACTTCATTTCTCGGTCCCTACAACTTACCTAAACCCCTTAGCGCCTGCATCCAACTTCATTTCTCGGTCCCTCAAACTTACCTAAACCCCTTAGCGCCTGCATCCAACTTCATGTTGACGACCCTAAAACTTACACAAACCACATAATGTACATATGTCTATATGTTTCTAAGCGTGTTTTTTCTTGTTTGTGTAATTGTTTCTGTTTGCGCATATTAGAAAAGACACATTTATGAAGTCTTCAAATATAATTTATTTAAATTATTTGTTTTTTTTTTGGGATATTTTTGGTTTAACCATAATTTTTTTATTGGGGTGTTTTGTTTAAAACCCCTTTGTTTTTTTTTATTTTTGTTTTTTTTTACAAACATATTAAAATTTTTTTTTTTTTTTCCTTAAAAACAGAGATAAAATTTTTTTTTTTTTTTTAAACCACAAACTTTAAAAAATTTGAAACAATTATAAAATTTATAAAACTTTTAACAAAAGTAGCCAGGACCAAGGGCACTAATCCTCCTCCTCTTCTTCATCTGTTGGCCCCAACGTCGCCTGTATGGCCAGCAGCTCGGCCACCAACTCCTTTATTCTTTTTTTTTTCCCAGCCAATGTTTTTGGGATCATCCCTGTAACCAATAGAGAATTAAACATAAATAGGAGTCCCAGACCGGTTTGTATGCTGGAAATAGATTTGGGGTTAATCAAATACATGTAAATGCATGACATATGTCATTCTTCCAAGGGATAAAGTTAATGCATTTCCCACAGGTAAGTCTTTAAACTCCTTAAAGCGGACCTTCCACATTATTTAATGAAAACCAATAACTATTCCCAAATGATTCTGCACCAGATCAAAGTAAATTTGGGATGTTTTTGGATTACAGCGCCGCCATCTGGACTCTGAAGCATAACACTTAATGAGGAGTGGAGAGTTGGATAAAGTACAGGGGAGTAGGTTACAGTGGTGCGTTGGGATTCCAGAGCATAGCTGGGTTGAGGGAAAGGTCATCACTCCGACAATGTATGGCAGCACCTTCCTTTTTTCAATCTGTATCCCATGCTGCCTGTAAATATTGCGCATTCCATATTCCGCAATATTGGTTTTGTTCAGTCTAATAACATGCATTAGATGGCTGAAGGGTGTTTTTCCATGTTTCTAATCTGTAGGTACAGTGTGTTGGCTAATTCTTATGTTCTTAATACAAGTTAGGGTCCTCTTTAAGCTAACGAAGTGCCCACATGAAAGTGTGAACTACACATTGGCTACGCCTTTAGTTATGTGTGTGTTATTAGCTAACCAAACATTAATATGAATAATGGCATGGAGACTTACGGAGTTGGTGGCCGACAGATGGCTGGTTGGGGCCAACAGGCTGCCCTTGGTCCTGGCTCGGCTGTGAAGAAGTCCCTGGAGAAACATGTGACATTTGGTTAGTATTTGTAGAGAGTCACTATCCCCAACATATCTGGCTCCCAGTCTGGCTGACATCACTCACCTTCGCCAGGATCTCCTTCCAGCATCTCTGCTGCCTCCTCCTCCACTATCTCACCCGCTCCAGAAGCTTCTACAAATACATAATAAAGGATAACTTAGTTTTTGGCCTGCCATGTATATCTTTGTGCCTATACATGAAGAGTGACATACCAGAGCCTTCCCCATGCGTGGCCAGGTATGACTCCACGCCCACGCGCCTTGGCCCTCCTCTGTGGTAAGGTCCAGGGGCTGGTCTGAGGAGGCCACAGAGGAGGGGTAGGTCCGTCGCCCGGGAGATCCACCACCTTCACTCACAGATGCAGAGTCATGCAGCACTGGTCGGCCTGTACGTCTCCGGGTGCGGCGAATTCTGAAATCCATTTCCAACACTACCAAAGAAAAGTCATTATAAATAAAGGCATAACTTAGACATTTGGAACATATACCATGCAATTGCTTTGTACTTACTTGGGAAATGGATCCCAAAAAACCTCCGCACCCGGGGCATGTGCAGACGCTTCAGGTCCGACCAATGCTGCATTATCTGGGTGTGAGTGAAGGTGGTGCTGGTCACACGGTGGATCTCGGCGATGATCTCCCGGGCGATGTCCCTTTTCTCGCACACATTGGGCGCGAAGTCATACCGGCGCTGAAGCATGATCTGAAAAACATAATGGACACAGAGCTTTTACTTTTACACACAGACCCATATGTGTTGCATCACAAGTTGAGTATTTAATGTCATTAACACACACATTTCGAATGGCCGCCATTTTTGGGGAGTGCCTTAAAGAGGACGTTGACTGTGATTGTCAGTCTGGTCTTATGTTATATGTATCACACACCATGTACATACAGATAATAGCCAACATCAAGAATCAGGCCACCTGCATCTATGGCATGTTAGGATGGTTTAAACATCCAAGATGTAGCCTAATGCTTAGGCTTTTGGACCACGTGTGTGGCTTCCCGTTGTGTTTTTATGGCTTAGGACAACAGTGTTCCGCAAACATCCGCATCAAGGTCCGAGACAGGCCAGGTTTGACAGCTCGCCCCGCTACTCGACAGGTTAATTAACTGTTGCTAAGCCGGAGCAATTGGGCGAATTAGGACATCAGCATAGACAGGTGAAAACGTGGCCAGGCTCGGCCCTTGAGGATGAAGTGTGAGGAGCCAGTGATTAAACATTAAGAGACCCCAAACTAGTTCCCAACGCATCATTTACATTTAGGCCATCATTGACTATTCTATTAAAATGCACAGGCAGCCACTTACCAGCATGAGGATCTCTTCCTGTTGACGGGTGAAGATAGTGGGCGCCATCTTTAGTCTTCTTCCAGGCAGCAGATAAGTGAAACCCCAGCGGTTTCCTGGTTCCGCTCGAACGTACGTTCGTACGAGCGCGTAGTCGTGCGCATAGGCGTCACACGCTGGGCTCATTATTTAAAGGTCCCTTCCCCCCAAGCTCATTCTCTTTGAGCATTTCTGTACGATGGCACCAAAAAAGGCGATCAGCAAGCGACCCCAGGCAAGCAAGACCGCGGAGGGCCCCACCACAAGGTCCCAGCAAGCTGGCCGAAAACTGAGATCCAAGACTCCCACCTCGGCCCCACCAAGGGACCCTGGACCCTCAGGTACCCAAAAAAGGGGCCCCAAGCCTCGTGCCCCTCCTGCAGCCAAAAAGCTGGCAACTGCAGCACCCACCTCCTCTGCCCCCAGAACAGGCAGCACCAGTGAGCCCACACCGGCCATGCCTTCAAGTAGGGCAGTTCGGAAACCCATGCCCCGCAGCAGGGCCCGAACCCCATCCAGGGCCCGAAGTACAGCCAGAGGGCGAAGAACACAATCCAGGGCACGAAGCCCAGACAGGGCCCGAACCCCATCCAGGCCCCGAAGCCCATCCAGAGGCCGCAGATCACAAACCAGGGCCAGAAGCCCCTACAGGCCCAGACGAACCCAATCCAGGGCCAGAAGCCCCTACAGGGCCCGCACATCACAAACCAGGGCCAGAAGCCCCGACAGGCCCAGAAGAACCCCATCCAGGGCCAGAAGCCCCGACAGGCCCAGACGAACCCCATCCAGGGCCAGAAGCCCCTACAGGCCCAGACGAACCCCATCCAGGGCCAGAAGCCCCTACAGGGCCCGCAGATCACAAACCAGGGCCAGAAGCCCCGACAGGCCCAGAAGAACCCCATCCAGGGCCAGAAGCCCCTACAGGGCCCGCAGATCACAAACCAGGGCCAGAAGCCCCGACAGGCCCAGAAGAACCCCATCCAGGGCCAGAAGCCCCGACAGGCCCAGACGAACCCCATCCAGGGCCAGAAGCCCCTACAGGCCCAGACGAACCCCATCCAGGGCCAGAAGCCCCTACAGGGCCCGCAGATCACAAACCAGGGCCAGAAGCCCCGACAGGCCCAGAAGAACCCCATCCAGGGCCAGAAGCCCCTACAGGGCCCGCAGATCACAAACCAGGGCCAGAAGCCCCGACAGGCCCAGACGAACCCAATCCAGGGCCAGAAGCCCCCGACCTGGCACCAGCCGGGAACAGAGCCCCCGACCTGGCACCAGCCGGGAACCTAGCCCCCCAAGAGGGCCCCGAATTGCCCCCATGACCACATCTACACCTGGAAGTTCGGTGGCCAGCCACGCAAGAACACCCAGTCCCTTGGCCAGTCCAGTCCAGTCATTGGGAAGCCACCAATCCGGCCATTCCCCTACCCAGCCCCAGGCCATAATGTCACCACATGTGTCTGCACACATGGAGGAGCAGCCAAGCCAACCATCTGGCCGCACATTGCGCCGCGGCCAGTTGAGTGGGAGATTCTCCCATGACCAAAATATGGCATTGGCTAGTGGCCTTACATTATACTATGACGAGCTATATGGGAGCAAATCCAAACACACCACCAAGCAGCGCAAGATGGAATTGTTTGAAACCATCCTCCGACAAGTAAATGCAGCGGGGGAAGAGAGGAAAGATGTGTCCCAAATTCAGAAGAAAATCTCTGATCTGAAGTATGCTGTACGGCAAAAAGAAATTAAAAGGCATAATTACAGGTAACTAAATGTTTACGCTAAATCTAATGTTTTGGATGTACTGTATGCACCTTTTCTGACGACCAAACGCTTTTCTCTTTTCAGCATGAAAACTGGCGGTGGCTTTCCATCTAAATTGGAGTTTACCCCTGCTGAGGAGATTGTGCTTGGACTTCTCCATCCGGTCGCGGTCGGTGGACATGCTGGTCTAAGGGACACAGACTCACCGACCCGTACCCACGGTGAGTACTCTTAAATCTGCATGTTTGCCTGTTTGCTAAATAATCGACAGTTGACTAGTAACAAGCTAACGGGATGCCCCTATGGTTTGCCTTGCTTGGCCTCGCACTACTGTGGCTGTTTGTGTCCTCTTTTTGTCCCTGGGAATCACACATTTAGGCCCACAGCCATTATGCCAAAGTTCAAATGTCCAATTGTATTGTTAAAGTCATGAAGTTTCGCAAGATAAGTGAGAAATTTTGAATCAATGACAAAACACACATCATTATGTATGGGTTGCCTTTTGCTTGTGTGAGTTGTGTTTGAGTTAACAATTTAATTAGCCACCCACAAACATATGTGACCAAGAGCAGCGAGACTCAAATGGCGGCCCGGGGTCCCAATGCGGACCTTGCCACCACATTCAAGGACCCCTGCCCAGACAGCCCTGCACTCAGTTACTTCTGTGTTGACGTGCTCAGAGCTGCCCCCTTGATCGGCCATGTAGTGGTTGGTCTCCTGCCCAATGTCATGGCTCCGTGAAACATAGCATTGCAATATGAAGTACTGCCCAGGAAGTGGCATTGCAAGGTACACAGTAACTTATTTAAATTTTCACTGGCCACAATCGTGTCCCGCTGCCCCTGCTCTGGCCCATGTGCCACAGTCCCCCCATGCCCCCCCCCACATAAGCCCCATACATTTGTAACAGATTGGCTCCATCCATCCCATCACCATCAATACGTTAACTCCCCCCTTTAGACATCCAATCCCTGTCCCCTCAGCTCTGGCCCATCCAGCCCAGCAAGGGCAAGCAGCCTTTATTAGTTGGCACTTAGAAATCTCCAGCCCCTCCACCAGTGTCTTTATTTTTAACTAGACACCCCCTGCGTCAGCACCATGGCCAGACATTCACCTCTCACCACATACCTTTAAATGGGCGTTTCAAACAATTGTTTGAGTACCCCGGACCTAGCGAATGGTAGGCTAAATCCAAAAATGTGCCTTGAAAGTTGGATGCTGACTGGGTACACTTCATGACTTAGAACTGAGGTCACTTAGCAGTTTGTCCGAGCCATTGCACCTATGTAAACTTGCGTGGGTTTGAACAAAGGTCACCATTGCTCTAGAGTGGAATAATATTACAAATATAGCTATATTTGATTACCTATCAAAAAAAAGGTTATGTGTGTGTGTTTACGTGGTATTTTTTTCTCTTCTTCAGCCCAGCATGATCCCTCAGCAAGGGTAAACTCACCCCCCAGTTTGGTTATGCCTACCAGGTCCGTACAGCATCGGAGCCCAGATCAGAGATTTTCGGTAAGTTAATTTAGTAGCATAAATACTAACAAGTGCTTAAGAATGTGTTAAACTGTTGAAATCCTAAATTGGGACGCAAACTTAGCCTTTTTTTTTTGATATGTCCCTACAGACCCGCACACTCATGGAAGAGATCCAGGACATGGAGGAAGATGATGATGTCTCCGTACAGGGCACGTCGGATGAACTCCCCCTGGGTCCCAATTTGGAACTGCTCGATAATGTTTCTCTGGCCAATCCTCAGCAGCAGAGTGAATCTCCATCCATTGTGCTTGCACATGGGGAGACTGACACTACAGTCCCCAGTGTTCACTCTGCTGCTGAGGATTTGCAAAGCAGGCCGGTTGCTGTTGAGGGTACGACACCACGCGGCAGGGCACGCCCAAGAGCCAGGGTAATTGTGCGGCGGACGCCATTACGCCGCCCCACAATTTCCCAGGGGAGGCAGAGTGCCCTGCTTCAATTATGGACCCAACAAAGGGACTCTTATGACGCCCAGCTCGTTACAGAGCGTGAGCAAAGGCATGCCGACATGGTGAACATCCATACCAGTCTACAGGGCATCCTCGCGGAGTTGCGTACCCTCAACAGCAACGTGGCCAATGCAAGTAATGGCATCCAGTCAGCCATGGCTGAGATGACCAATATGCAGAGAAACATTGTGGAGCAGTTTCAAATTCACAATGCTGCCATGGCCCAGGCTAGGTCCCATTCCCATGGACCTCCACCTGGACCTCCACCTGGGTATTATGGGCAGCCACCCTATTAAGCCATGGGTGTGTGGGACATCTTTTCTCTTAACCCCCACTGTATTTACTTGTCCTTTGAGGTTTCAAACAATCCATTTTGTGTTGCTCTGGCAGGTTGTGTTTTGTATTTGCTCCCATATAGCTCCTTAGAGTAATGCTTAAGGCCACTAGCCAATGCCATAGGTCTATGTGGAGTTTATCTGGCCACTTATGGCTTTACCTATGTATTTGGTTGGTGCTCCTCCTGTTTGCAGACATGTTTGTGTGACATTATGGCCATGCCCAAATATCCCTGGGCACAGGCAATATTAATGACTGGACTAGGCTGGCCTTTGGACTGGGTGTCCTTGTTTGGTTGTGCCACTAACTTCCAGGTGTAGATGTGCTCGATATTTTTTTTAATGTTATCCATTTGTTACCACAGATGTATGTGGACTGATTTCTGTTAACCACTATAATTTTTCATTTGCTAAGTAAAACAAAAATTTCACTTCCAATACTTGTGGCGTTTTTAGTGGGAAGACATTTTTAACAGCTTGGGCTAAACCAGATAATTTTGGTTGGAAGAGGTGTAACAATGCACAGCGAAAGCTAAGGAAACTACATGAAATACATTAGGCAACAATTAAGGTCGAAATGTTTTACTTAGAGGTAATGCCACATTAGGGCAAAACAACATATGTTTCAAAAAGGATAACACAGACATACAGAATGGTGAGACAGGGAAAAAAGTTAACTAAAATGCTGGCTGATCAGGTTGGCTCGAACAGATTGGCCAGACTCACTGGGGGGCCCCTCAAAATTCTCGGCTTCATCCTCGACGGCTGAAGAGGGCAGGCTGTCCACATAACGTGGGACACGTTCCATGATGGCAAAATTGTGCAAAACAGCACATGCCATTATAATGTCGATCACTTTCTTGGGATCATATTGCAGGGCCCCCCCAGTATGGTCAAGGCAACGAAAACGTGTCTTCAGCAGACCAAAGGCCCTCTCCACAACAGCCCGGGTCTTGCGATGCGCACGGTTATACGCTTCCTGAGAGGCATCCTGGGGCCGCAGCACAGGCGTCATGAGCCAGGGTAGAAGTGGGTACCCGGAATCACCTTAAACAGAGAATTAAATGTAATCAAAATTAAAAAGGCAACACAACCAACACCCAAAATTTCACAGATATCCTAATGATGTAAGGTAAAGTGTTCACAAAAAAAAACAGGGCACATTAGGGCCCACAAAAATTGCACTAAGGTATCACCTAAATAAAAATGGCACTTCTATATACCAATTAATTAACAAACATCTGCACGGCCAAGGGTATTTGTATTTTACATATATTTGTAGTTTTCAGACATGTTACAATTAGGATGCTGCGGAGGGCCTATCCACATTTCTCTGGAAACTACAATGTATGCAGTTTAAGTCCACTTTGACATTTAACGACCAATAGTACCAAAGGAGCCAAAGGTCAAATATCCCTCTCCACATTTCACTGGAAAATACAATGTATGCAGTTTAAGTCCACTTTGACATTTAAAGACCAATAGTCCCAAAGGAGCCAAAGGTCAAAGATCCCTATCCACATTTCACTGGAAAATACAATGTATGCAGTTTAAGTCCACTTTGACATTTAAAGACCAATAGTCCCAAAGGAGCCAAAGGTCAAAGATCCTTGGGTATAAACTCCAAACCAATATATTTAGGCACAAGGAACTTACAGACATCCTAACTAAAGGGAAAACATTCTTAAGGCCACAGCGAGACAAGGATTTTTTGGGTAAGTTCCTAATATATGAGCCAAGAAAAAGGCAGTTGTACGCTTCTGTAAATTTATCCTTAAAAAACATATCAACAAATACAAGATTAATGCCACATTTAATAACACACAAATAGGACACACTTACCAAGCAGCCATGCCCCAGAAAATTCACCTGCCTCAAATCTCCGAAACAACCCAGATCGCCGGAGGATATAGGAGTCGTGGGACGATCCGGGGTAGCCGGCAAGGACACTCATAAACCGCATATCCGGACCAACCACGGCCTGGACATTAAGTGAGTGTCCCATTTTACGATTCCTTAAGGCAAAAACATACAAAAAGGGTAATTGATATTTGACCCAAACTAATAAATTAACCACAAAACATGTCTGCACTCTATTTGGAAAGACTAATGAAAAGCCGAGATAAAGCAGCTACACAAATGAGGGATAAACAAATATGCTGCCGCAAAGGAAAACAGGTTACATGACACGTTGGGCAACATAATAACCAATCTCAATACCTATATATATACTCGTCGGCTGCCCTAGGTACGAGTGCCACATGTGTGCAGTCAATTGCACCAATAACGTTGGGCATGTCGGCCACATTATAAAACCCAAGCTTAATGGCGTTTCTGGCTGCCATATCATCAGGAAAATAAATATATTTTTGAGTTATGGCAGCCATGCCTTCCAAAAATTTAGACAGTGCGCGGCTCAGCGTAGGCTGTGACATCCCCACAGAGAGGGCACCCAGCCTCTGGAACGAGCCGTTCGCCAAAAATTGCAGGCAGCCAAGCATCTTGGTCATACCTGAAATTGCATGCCCCTTCCTTGTGGTGCGGGCTAACCATGGCCGCAGCTCACTATATAATTTATGGAGGGAAGCGCGATTAAGCCTGGTCAGCTCGAACAGCTCAACATCATTCATGCTATCGATGTTCATGCGACGACGCAGGGGCAATCTGCTCTCAGACATCTCGATCAACTCAATGCCAAAAAGCATAAGCCCTTGATGTGCCACAAACTCGCTCCGCTCCATCCTACTCCCGAGGCCAAATAGCTGCCGGCAAACATTTCGTAAAGCAGCTCTTTAATGGGCTTCAAAACAATTAGCAATCACCTCTCTGAATTGGGCGCAAGCCCATGTGAAGGACGTAAAAAATAGGATCGGACGCAAATAATACGATTTGGACGGGAAAAACACACGAACTAACGCAAATTATACGATTCTCGTACGAAATGCGTATGTTCATATACGTCTATGCGCGAACGATCGTGCGAATACGAAATGGCCAAAAAAACCAGAAAAAATGACAAACACCCACCCAAACTTACGATTCTCGATACGAAATCACTTAACTTTTGCTCTTTGAATCGAGGGGATAGTATATAGGATTTGGATACACACTTTTAACAGACCTCCAGCGCCCCCTTGTGGTTTTAAATGTTTATGTCATGTAGTTGTTATTGTATAGTCTTAAAGTTCATTGTGATTGTAAATATATGTAATTAGTCAATAAATTTGAATATTTTTTAGACCCTTAAAGTGGTGCAACTGTTTCATCCTTGGCACTTTTTAGAGGGTACTGTGGGTGTCCCTCTTTTCTTGCAGTGTATTCTTAATATCTGAGCAATAATTTCTGTGTGTGCGGCAGACCCAGTAAGGGATATGGGACAAGTCTAGGGTCCCAACAACAATCTCTGTACTGTGCTCCTTTCCCTTCTGCCAGCACCCATTTACTAGGTTGTGCACACCCCAATCCTGGTGTCTTCAGTTCACCTGCTGTCTAAGGATACCATCCCTTATTGCAAGTTCTCCCTATCTGATCATGGCCATGTGCCAAACCTTGTAACTGAATGCTGCCTGTCTCATCACATGTGCCAAGCCTTGATATCAAACAGTCACCTGGCTATGTCCAGTTTCCAAGCCTTGTTATGAATGCTGCCTGTCTGATCACATCCAGGTGCCAAGCATTGTTACAATTGTTGCCTGCCTGACCATGTGCCAAGACTTCTTACCAACTATTGGCATGTCTGAACATGTTTTATTGGCAAGCCCTGTTGCCACATCAGACCATATTCAACACCACTATGTCTGACAATGCCACTGCTATGACCATGTGTCCAGTGACAGCAGATCTGCTTTGCCTAAAACTGTTGTCAGCACCCCCCCACCCCCATTGCAGTTACATTATGCCATCAGCCTTGATATAGTCAGCTATTTGTGGGTCCTGCCATAGCAGATTTTCTTTAAATGGTGTCAGCAATGGTTACCCCTGATAGATATCTGTGGAGCTTGTCTTAGCAGACCTGCTCATCCTAAACAGTTACCAGTACTGGCTACCATCCGGAGGTCCCTGTCTGAACAGGAAAAGAGAAATGTAGCCTCTGTTTATTTTCCTAGGAGTGATATCACCCGTGTAATGTAGGTGGCCCACAGTTGGGTAGGTATCCCTTTTGGGGGTGAGATGAGATGTTGGACCAGCTTACTCCCACCAATGGTTAACAGAGATTAAAGTTTTGGAAAAACAGGGGCCTAGAGCTCACTGGGCTTTTCTCTTCTGTTATACTTCTGTTTAAGTTGTGAATATGGTCCTGTTGGAAAAGGACTGGCAGCACCAAGACGCTATTGCAATAAGCAGCACAGCAAGAACCAACTTCACTAGAGCTTCAGACAAAATATGATACAGGTTTTATTACCTCTTGCCGCAGGTACCTGGCTCTTTCAACTAGAACCTCGACGCACAAAAATATTTTTTTTCCTTTGGCCGTTAAGGCAATGAATAACCTGCACTGAATAACCTGCACTGAATAACCTGCACTGAATAACATGCACTGAATAACCAGCACTGAATAACATGCACTGAACTTTTACCTGTCACTACTAAGAGGCCGATTCATTAATAGCGGCAGGTAGCGACAGTTGAGCGACTGTAGCGGCATTTTCAGAGCGCCCGCTAGTAGTCGCTGTGCTTGGCCATTGTTCTGTAGTTGATAGCGACTGAGTCGGTTTGCCGTAATGTTGAATATTGGGTGAGGAGTCGCTATTTGACAGGTTCCGCGCTGTATGGGAGCGCATGATAGCGACTGGCCATAGCGACCGGCTCCCACCATATTCATTAACAAATCACGCTCAAAAAATTCTCGCGCTGTAAAATGCATGTTTAAACCCCAGAGCGCTGGCGGCGATGGGTTAAAAGTCGTTTTTTAACCCCCAAACAACCATATTTTTGGAAACCAAAAAAAACAAGTTTTTTAAATAATTTGGTAATATGAATACATTAATATCAGACCTGTAATATCAATTCTGTACAATTTTTTTTTTTTTTTTACCTTAAAAAAATCTAAAATGGCAGAAGTGGTCACAGAATTTTTCACATTTTAAAAAAAGAAAAAAACAATTAATAACAATTAATTATGAATATTTAAAGATTGTTCCATTGAAATGCTTCGGAGAGCGCCAGGTAGCGAGAGGTCATACCTGTCGCTGTTCAAGGTCGGACGCTGGCGCTGTGGGCTGAGGCTGGAATAATGATGAATGAGTGGCTATATGGCGCTATCTCAGTCGCTAAGCAGGATTGGCTTGATAAATATGTGATTGTGGTGGGGAGCCGGCATTCTCGTGGCGGGGCCCGTCATTACCGGCCGCTCACCAGTCGCTACCTGTCGCTATTCCTTCATAAATAAGGGCCTATGTTACTGTGTTACTACTATGTATTATATGTAGTATAGGTATTATATGTTTATTGTTTATAGCTCTAATGGTGAATCCCCTGCCAAAATGCATTCCTTGTATGTATTCTGTACTTAGGACCTTATTCATGAAGGGATAGCGCCAGGTAGTGCCTGTACAGCGGCAGGTAGCGTCAAGTAGCGTCAGGTGAACACCGGAGACTGCACGCAATTACCCATTTATGAAGCCGAATCTGGTGAGCGACTGGAATAATGCCATGTAGCGTCTGATTCATCATTATCCCAGCCTCAGCGAACAGCGCCGGCGTTCAGCCTTGCACAGCGCCAGGTATGACCTCTCGCTACCTGTCGCTCTCCCATACATTTCAATGGACAATCTTTTTCTTCTCTTTAAACTGTTTTTTTTTTTAAATCTCAAATAATGTTGTGACCTCTTCTGGCATTTTCATTTTTTAAATATTTCTGCAGAAATGACATTACAGGTCTGGCATTAATGTGTTCATGTCACAATGTTATTACAATGTTATTCCATATGTTTTAACTTTTACTGGTGGATACATGTTCAAAAACAGCCTTTAATCACACAGCCTCCGGCGCTCTGGGCTACAGCGAAGCATTTTTGAGCGCCGGCGGAGTGTGAGGCTGCTTTTTTGGTGAATATGGTGTGAGTCGGTCGCACTGACCAGTCGCTCCCATACAGCGCTGTACTGCTCATATAGCGACTCCCCACAATGTATTCAACAATGCTGCACAGTGACTGAGACTAGCGAACCACGCCCGAGCACAGCGGCTACTAGCGGGCGCTCTAAAATGTCTGCTACAGACGCTCATCTGTCGCTGCCTGGCGTTAGTCATGAATCAGCCTGTTACTTGGCGGTCAATAAAGTATTCAGTATTCAGTATTGTGATGGTCGGAGACTGATGTAGCATTACCAACATATTTATTTAGCAGCACAGCAGGGAAGACCAGCTGCAGAGAAGATAAGAAAGAGATGCTTTCATTTTACACTTAGGCCCTTATTTATGAAGAAATAGCGTCAGGTAGCGACTGGTGAGCGGCCGGTAATGACGGGCCCCGCCACGAGAACGCCGGCTCCCCACCACAATCACACATTTATCAAGCCAATCCTGCTTAGCGACTGATGCCCTTATTCATCAAGCGATAGCGCCAGGTAGTGTCTGACGAGCGCCAGGTCCCGCCAGCTAACGGCGGCTACCGACTCAAGTACGCCCGGCGTCGGCCACAATGACGCATTTATCACGCTAAATGAGGCTAGCGCCGGCGAGAGCGACAGCTACCGCGGGATTCATCATGTAGCCGACTGCAACGAACAGCGCCGCTGCTAATCCCATCACAGCGCCAGGTATGATCTGTCGCTCCCTGGCGATGTCCAATGCATTTCAATGGAGCAATCTTTAAATAATCATAATCAATTGCTATTAATGTTTTTATTTTTTTTTAATGTCAAAAATTCTGTGACCACTTCTGCAATGTTAGGTTTTTTTTTAAGGTTAAAAAAAAAAAAAAATGATTTTGTGCAGAATTGATATTACAGGTCTGATATTAATGTATTCATATTACAAAATGTTTATAAAAACTTGTATAATTTTACAATCAAAAAATATGGTTGTTTGGGGGTTAAAAACTATTTTAAATCCATTGCCGCCAGCGGTCTGGGGTTTAAACAAGGAATTCACAGCGCTAAAAAATTCGAAGCGTGATTTGTTAATGAATCTGCAGCAAGCCGTTCGCTCTGGCCATTCGTTGTCAGGCGCACCCATACAACGCTGAACCTGTGAAACAGCGACCCCTAAGCCCGTATTCAACATTACCGCACACCGACTGAGTCGCTGTCAACAAGCAAACCCCGGCCAAGCACAGCGAATACTAGCTGGCGCTGTGAAAATCACGCTACTGGCGCTCATCTGTCGCTACCTGGCGCTATTAATGAATCGGCCTCTGAGATAGCGCCATATAGCGACTCATTCATCATTATTCCAGCCTCAGCCAACAGCGCCAGCGTCCAACCTTGAACAGCGACAGGTATGACCTCTCACTACCTGGCGCTCTCCAATGCATTTCAATGGAACAATCTTTAAATATTAATAATTAATTGTTATTATTTTTTTTTTTTTAAATGTGAAAAATTCTGTGACCACTTCTGCTATGTTAGATAATTTTTTTAAGGGAAAAAAAAATGTACAGAATTGATATTACAGGTCTGATATTAATGTATTCATATTACAAAATTATTTAAAAAACTTTTTTTGGTTTCCAAAAATATGGTGGTTTGGGGGTTAAAAAACTACTTTCAACCCATCGCCTCCAGCGCTCTGGGGTTTAAACAAGCATTTCACAGCGCGAGAATTTTTTGAGCGTGATTTTTTAATGAATATGGTGGGAGCCGGTCGCTAGGGCCAGTCGCTATCATGCGCTCCTATACAGCGCGGAACCTGTCAAATAGCGACTCCTCACCCAATATTCAACAATACGGCAAACCGACTGAGTCGCTATCAACTACCGAACAACGGCCAAGCACAGCGACTACTAGCGGGCGCTCTGAAAATGCCGCTACAGTCGCTCAACTGTCGCTACCTGCCGCTATTAATGAATCGGCCTCCCTGAAAGCTTTTGCACTAACCCAAATACACTAAAATAGAGCAGAAACAAGAACAATATTCATTGTAACTGTTCCAGGAGAAGATTGCAGCAGATCCTGACGGCTTGGCAGATCATTCAAGGTAGACCAGATGTCTCTCTCCATCTCATTCTCATCTCTGGCCATCCTTTCTCTGGGGGAAGACAAACCACAATTCAATAAACATAAATAATTCCGAGCTTCTAGCTTCTGTAACTGTCATATTTATTTATGCAAAACATTAACAGTTTTCTTGATTAATCTTTTCCTCTTCTGATATCAAAGCCCGTACTCTCAAAACAGTTCAATTTTATTTAACACGGAAAATCAATTTATAGAAACATGCACATCGATTGTAGCCGTACATCACGAAAATGCAGAGTGCATATTTTAAGTTGATTGTTTTTTTTTATTTTTTATTTTTTTTATTGTGTTCATTTGATGTTAGTTTTTCATGGTGTTTTTTTTTTAATTTCTTGCAGATTCTCGTGGCCGATGCGTCCCGCCAGCATGGGAGGGATATGTATATTTAAAATACTGCCAGTAGCATCCCATCCAGATGTCAAGTCAGCTTTAGTCTTGGTGGACGCTTGATTTTGCTGCAAAAGGCTCATGCACCATTGACTCCGGCTAAGAGCCGTCTGTGAGGCCTGCGGACCATGAGCAAACCAAGCCTTCGGCAGATGGGCGCCATGAGCGAATGGCGCTAGCTCTGGATGATGCACAACATTTTTATATGGTGTAAGGATTGTTCCAGACATTAAAGCAGAACTCCATTGAACAATGCTAGCAAATTCAGTGATGAGCTAAAAAGTCTGTTCGGCTAAGAGGCCGATTCATTAATAGCGCCAGGTAGCGCCAGATGAGCGACTGTAGCGTGATTTTTTCAGCGCCAGCCAGTATTCGCTGTGCTTGGCCGGCGTTAGCTTGATGACAGCGACTCAGTCGGTGTGCGGTAATGTTGAATACGGGCTTAGGGGTCGCTGTTTCACAGGTTCAGCGTTGTATGTGAGCGCCTGACAACGAATGGCCAGAGCGAACGGCTAGCTTCATATTCATTAACAAATCACGCTCCGAATGGGCTGTCGCTGTCCATTCCTTGTTTAAACCCCAGAGCGCTGGCGGCGATGGGTGTTAACTAGTTTTTAACCCCTAAACAACCATATTTTTTGAATGTAACATTATACATGTTTATAGAATCATTTTGTAATATGAATACATTAATATCAGACCTGTTAGATCAATTCTGCACAAATTATTTTTAAATTTTTTTTTGACTTAAAAATAAATCCTAACATTGCAGAAGTGGTCTCCGAATTTTTGACATTAAAAAAAAAAAAAAAAAAAAATAATACCAATTAATTATGATTAATTATAGATTGCTCCATTGAAATGCATTGGACATCGCCAGGGAATTTGCAGCGGCGCTGTTCGGTCCAGGCGGCTTCATGATGAATGCCGCGCTAGCCGTCGCTCTCGCCGGCGCTAGCCTCATTTTGCTTGATAAATGCGTCATTGTGACCGCCGCCGGGCGTACTTGAGTCGGTAGTCGCCGTTAGCTGCCGCTACCTGGCGCTCGTCAGACACTACCTGGCGCTAGCCTGTGATAAATTAGGGCCTAAATGTGTCAGGCTATTTGGTTTTCAGGAGCCCCAAAGCTTAAAACATTAAACTCTATGGGGAGAATAATTGGGCAATCCCATATGTTTTATAACATTTTTAAGTGTAGCCCACTTCCTATGGTCTATTAGCCCAGCTCACCAGGCATAGATCTCAGGTTCCGAGCAACAGGCAGGCTGATTCATTACTAGCGCCAGGTACCGACGACAGATGAGCGTCTGTAGCGAGGCATTGAGAGCGACCGCTAGTAGTCGCTGTGCTCGCTCATGCTTCGCTGTTTCAGAGCGTCTCAGTCGCTGGCCGGCATTGATGAATATATTGTGTAAGTCGCTCTAACAACAATTCAGAGCTGTATGGGAGCGAACGGTAACGCCAGCTCAGTGCGACCGACTCACACCATATTCATAAAAAAAACAGCCTCACACAGTCCCGGCACTCAAAATCGGGTCGTTGTAGCCCACAGCGCCAGAGGCTTTGTGATTAAAATCTGTTTTTCAACATGTATCCACTAGTAACACAGCGAAAACACATTACTTTGTTATTACATTGTAACATGAACACTTTAATACCAGACATGTAAGGACAATTCTGCATAAAAATATTATAAATCAAAAAGGTTTTCAAAAATGTAATTTCCTAGGCCAGGATACATGTCAGAAAGATTTTTTTTTTTTTTTTTAATTGGGGTCAGGAAAGGGATTTTAGGATCTTCCATAGAAATGTATGGGAGAGCGCCAGGTAAGACGTGGCTGAACGCCGGCGCTGTACACTGAGCCTGGGATAATGATGAATCGGACGCTACATGGCGTTGTTCCAGTCGCTCACCAGATTCGGCTTCGAATTGCCTGCCGTGTCCAGCCCTTGGGCAATAGAGTCTCAGTGGGCCCCTTGCGTTGTGGTATGACATGCCATACATGGTGATAAAGTTGCATGCACAGGTATGGTGAATATTACCAAAGAATAGAAAAAAATAGAAAGGCCCTTATTTATGAAGGAATAGCGACAGGTAGCGACTGGTGAGCGGCCGGTAATGACGGGCCCCGCCACGAGAACGCCGGCTCCCCACCACAATCACACATTTATCAAGCCAATCCTGCTTAGCGACTGAGATAGCGCCAGATAGCGACTCATTCATCATTATTCCAGCCTCAGCCCACAGCGCCAGCGTCCGACCTTGAACAGCGACAGGTATGACCTCTCGCTACCTGGCGCACTACAATGCATTTGAATGGAACAATCTTTAAATATTAATAATTAATTGTTATTAATGTTTTTTTTTTTCAATGTGAAAAATTCTGTGACCACTTCTGCCATGTTAGATAATTTTTTTAAGGTAAAAAAAAAAAATGGTACAGAATTGATATTACAGGTCTGATATTAATGTATTATATCATATTTCTAAATTATTTAAAAAAAATTTTTTTTGTTTCCAAAAATATGGTGGTTTGGGGGTTAAAAAACTACTTTTAACACATCGCCGCCAGCGCTCTGGGGTTTAAACATGCATTTCACAGCGCTTGAATTTTTGGAGCGTGATTTTTTGATGAATATGGTGGGAGCCGGTCGCTAGGGCCAGTCGCTATCATGCGCACCCATACATCGCGGAACCTGTCAAATAGCGACTCCTAACCCCGTATTCAACATTACTGCACACCGACTGAGTCGCTATCAACAACCGAACAACGGCCAAGCACAGCGACTACTAGCGGGCACTGTGAAAATACTGCTACAGTCGCTCAACTGTCGCTACCTGCCGCTATTAATGAATCGGCCTCCCCGACAACAATAATAGAAGGAATAACAAATAACGAGAAACAAAGAACTGAAAAGTACAAGGAATGCAAAAAAAAAAGAAAGCAGGAAAGAAAGAATGTAATGAAAAAAAAAAGAAACAATAGATGGAAATGAACAAATATAACAAATACAAGGAAAGAAGCAGAAGCATAGAATGAATGACAGAAACACAGAGGGAATAAATAGAATGACAGAAAAAGGGAAGGAGGAAAAGGAGAAGGAATAGGAGAGAAAAAAGGGTATGGAAGGAAAGAAAGAAAAGAAGGACTGACAGAAAAAGAAAGAGAAGGTATGACAGAAAGAATAGAGGGAATGACAGAAAAAATAATAGAAGAAAAGAAAGAAAAGGAATGGCAGAAGGAACCAATGAAAGAAATAGAAAGACTGGATGGCAGGAAAGAAAGAATAGAAGGACTGATAATGAAAAATAGAAGAAAAGAAGAAAGAAAAGGAATGACAAAAAGAATGGATGAAAGGAAGACAGAAAGAAAATAGAACAAAAGAAAAAAAGGACAGAAAGAAAGACTCTCCCAATGGCCATTCCACCCCTGGCTGACAGTCCTTAGTCCTGGTTAATGCACAGCCCTGCATGCCCAGGGTAGAGGGAATGAGGTGGGCCCTCCCAAGGTGCAGGGGTCCTGGCACCTGCCCAGGTATGCCCAGTGCTGACACCTGCCCTGCCTTTCTGCATAGGAACATTGCATCTTCTGGGGGTTCCCCCAAGACCTGCAGTGAGGATGCTGTCTGGCATGTGACACAGGGAGGAAGACACAAAAGAGTGTTACTCCAACCTGTAAATTTGTAAAAAATTGAAGGTTCAGCCAGCATCCAGGTTAAAATTCCATTTATTCCATTCAGACTTGTGGGTTTATTCCAATAATAGCATTAGCAGACAGAACTCCACACACTGGTACGCGTTTCAGAGCTCATGGCACCTTAATCATGTCCCATCAGCTCAGCCATCTTGCCCACATATCCCTTTAGGGCTTGGGGGAGAGCCACAAATTATGAAATTACAAAAGCTATAGAAGATGAACCTTCCCATGGGGCACAAGGGCATGAGTTCCTGAGGCATACAACAAGCCAGGAAAACAATGGGCAGCCTACATATAACAGGTTCCATTTGCCACACAAGAACGAAGAACTCCCTTCCCAGAAGTAAGACCTGGAGTGGCGTTGATTCAAACCCACCCTCCGGCAGCACCTGTCAGAGCTCCCTCTTCCACCTGCTGGGGCAGCATAACAACAGTAAAGATCGTACTCATAATATATTGAACACTTTTTCTCAATTTCTGAGAACGAAGGTAGAGACATAAATTATCTCACCAGACCCCCCTCATCCAGCTTCAGAAGAATGTGTACTGATTTTAGAGGGATGGTGGGACTCTGCAGCCCAGAGGTGTCTCCCCCCTAGCTACGCCCCCGGGGCAGCCCTTTAACCACACAAAACTGTAATGCACTGTGAGTCTCCCACCTTCTGTGAGCTGGCAACCCCCAATCTCCACCAGCGCTTCTGCCTATAGACAAGCCCCCACTCGCTGGGACGCGCTGGGGGATATGTCTCACCGGACACGGTTGCCCCCAGGTCTTAGATGGCGCAAAGGATGCCAGCTCACGGTGAAGATGGAAGGAACACGAGGGTTATGCGTCTACTCACAAGGGTAAGGCAGGAGAATGGTCAGAAACTAGCTGAGAGTCAGGCGGGGTGGTCAGAGGTACGCGATATCCAAAGGGTAAGACGGAGTTCGAGGTCGGGCAAGCAAATATTCGGTTCGGGCAGCAAACTGGGATGGTCAGATGAAAGCCGGGTCAATCACAAGAATAACACACACTAAGTCACACCCTGAGCAATACTGGCTATAATAGGCACTGCGGATAGGGCTAGTTCCCTATTTATGGAATGACTGACCAATGATCACCAGGGACGGGGGCGTGTTATGTGATTGGTGCAACTAATGACTTAGCCGGATTGGCTGTACTTCCCAGGGTCTGATCAGCCTTGGCAGCAAGGCTGACCAGCCCCTGATTCACTTCAAGTGGAGGGCGCTTAAACTATTAGACAGAGCGGCAGCTACTGCAAGCCGCTCTGTAAAAGAGCAGAGCGCGTGCCCGTACCACTGCAAGGGAGGGGGGGCGGCAGGCTGGGCGGCTCACCATGCTCTTCGGCTTCCGGGAGCGGCGAGCGCGCCCTGCTCCAGACAGCTGGCTCACCGCGGGTTCCCCAGGAGAGGTAAGTTCCTTACACAAACATCTCATACAGCCAGCCTGGATCTTCTTTTCCCTCAACTGACCTCTTCTCTGGGCTCAGAGTAGAATGATCCCTCAGAACAATGTCTGATGTCTGGGTCCTCATCACACTCCAGGTCACCAATATTTTCATTCCCACTGGACAGGACCAGCGCTCCCAGACTCCAAGAAAGAGAATTGCTGAAATTGCTGCCAACTAAACTGACTTTGAGAGTCACCTGGAAATTGTGGGGCTTGTATAAAAAAAAATAAAAAGAGTCAGAACTCAGCAACCAAACCATCACAGTAGGGACCAGAGTTCCAGCTCTGGAAATCGTAATGCTAAAGACTTTCTATCAAATCCATGCAACTGACCCTAAAAATCAGCCTCTTTCTTCAACTACATTACAATTACAACTACCAAGTCTTTTGCTTGTCTGACAAGCCCTGTACTGCAGCTCCAGGCTGCAATCTCAGGTGGACGCTCAGCCTTGCCACCTGTTGCCAGGGGGTCCCTGGTAACATTGCAGTGTAGGTGGCTGCTGTTGAAACAACCTATTACACAGGCTGCTCCAGTGACAGCCTCTGGAACATCTACCTACTTTTTGTCAGCAGTTCAAGAGTTCAAGAGAGACCATGTAAGGTACATGGCTTATAGACTGTTGTCACATACCTTTTTGAAGACCAGGCCATCGAAGAAACAGACAACCACCAGCAGTACCAACTGATGTTTCCCCAAAGGAAGGATACTGGGGGAACTCAGCAGAAGAGAAGGCCAAAGTGTCAAGTATAGATGCGCTGGAGGATCTGGTAAGCAGAGCAGGTATTCAGGATACTGGGAATCTAGAAGACTAGAAGACAGGAAGGGGTTAACAAAGTCTGCACCTGGAGAAAGCCAGCAATGAGCAACCATGCACCGTACCCAGAGTAGGGAGTCTGCCGGCAAGAGTTCAGAAAGCCAACACATCCAAAACCAGAGGTCGGAGCCAGAGCAGAGTTGTCACTCAAAGCAAGGGATCAGGAGCCAGAGCAGGGTTGTCATCCAAAGCCAGAGATCAAATCCAAAGTGGGTGATCAACAGAGTCAAGGTCAAAGAGAAAAATGATAACGTTAGACACAGGAGCAGGAGCTATGTATCACTTCAAGGAAGATCTGCAAGCACCTTTTCAGTGCCACAGACCTCCTTTAAAAGGGTGTTTGGCTCCAGGAAGAGCCTGCCATGCATGTGCAAAAGCAAGGAAGAAGATAGAGGTTTCTTTGCAGAGTGTTGGTGGTGGATGCAGTGGAGTCAAATCCAGATAGACATTTGTGGTGTAACAGGAACTAACTTTACTGGAACATGCATTCAGTATGAGAATGTCATCTTAACATTGTGGCTAAAGCTAAATGTACAGGAAACACAGCACGGCAGAAAAATGCATAGATAAACTACAGATAAGCATTGGTAACAGCGCCATCTAGTGTCATAACTTGTCATAACTGTAAACTGCAGTCAATCTGGCAAAAGTCTCCAAATCACATTCAGAGGCAAGCATAAGCTGTTGCAAAGTATTGTATCTCCCACAGTTTGCACATGCTAGGTAACGTGCGGAAGTGAGCGGGATCAAAGGTGTCAGTCGGCACATGCGCAAATGGACGTACCAGTCACCTTGGTGACCACACACTATTGGTCACATACTCGCCAGACTGAAATACCCAAGGGGCCCGCCCATGCACACGTACACTCACAGAAATGATTGTGCATGCGCCAGAGTGTGTTTGTAAGCCCAGATCTCCCACCTTGACAACTGTTTATTAGTGACTATAGAATGTATGTGATTTCCATTGTCATGTCTGTTACCGGTAATTCAAATGTATTGTAACATATGTGCTTGTCTAATAAATAGAGATGGGTGAACCTGAACCACAAAGTTTGGGTTCGTACTGAACTTTAGGAGTTTGGGTTCCCCATCCCGAACAAGAACTTTAGCCAGAAGTCGGTGTTCGGGTCAGATGCTGAAATCGAACACGGACTTCTGACTAAAGTTCGTATTCGGGATGGGGAACCCGAACTCATAAAGTTTAGTACCAACTCAAACTTTGTGGTTCAGGTTTGCCCATCTCTGAGCTTCCCATCAACTCGCTTCACCTACAGTTGCAGCAGCAGGAAGCTGCTGTGACTTACCTCTGCCCGATCCTCTTCTGTCAATGATTTTAATGGGGGCTGGGTTCGGGTTCAAAGTTATTCAAAGTTCGGCTAAATTAGCAGATGACGAATTTTGAGGGGTTTGTCCATTCTTACTAATAAACCTTTATGTGGACCAACACCCTCCAAAACAACTTAGCTTTATTATATATAAAATAAAAGGACACTTACCTTTTGATGACTGTTGGAGCCATCTGTCCCTCGCAGCGCCTGAAATATTAATAATTCTCAACAGGAAGTCCCACCCTCCAGGTCTTGTCCGCTGTCAATCACGCTTGTCCGCTCATTAGCATATTTTGTCCGTGGATCAGGTCTTCTCTAGGTCTTCTGTTGTCTCGCGTTGTCATCAGGTGGCGTGTCCTCTCTCTGGCCTCGGGCGCGTGCACGTCTCCCTCCCAGCTATACTTGCAGTCAGTCTGGTTATTTGATTGGTTGAGCTGTGCTCAGCCATGATTGGCTGCAGGCACCTGAGCCTCCGCCTCCCCTCCTCTCACTCCCCTCCCTCCTCCTTCCATTATACTTTTCAGCGTCTGCTCTCCTCTCGTCTCATCTCGTGCTGGATGCGTAGGACAGGTGAGTTTACTTTTGTTTCATAAATGTCTTGGTCAAATGTGTTTACTGTTTAATTCACTGTAATGTACTGCGCCACTGAGAATGTTATGGGGGGACTCAGCCACTGTGAATCTTATGGGGGGACTCGGCCACTGTGAATCTTATGGGGGGACTCGGCCACTGTGAATATTATGGGGGGACTCGGCCACTGTGAATCTTATGGGGGGACTCGGCCACTGTGAATCTTATGGGGGGACTCGGCCACTGTGAATCTTATGGGGGGACTCGGCCGCTGTAAATCTTATGGGGGGACTCGGCCGCTGTGAATCTTATGGGTGGATTCGGCCACTGAGAATCTTATGGGGGCCTCGGCCGCTGTGAATCTTATGGGGGGATTCGGCCACTGAGCATCTTATGGGGGGACTCTGCCACTGAGAATGTTATGGGGGGATTCTACCTGCTGGACATGTTATGGGGGGATTCTGCCTGCTGAACATGTTATGGGGGATTCTGCCTGCTGAACATGTTATGGGGGGATTCTGCCTGCTGAGCATGTTATGGGGGGATTCTGCCTGCTGGACATGTTATGGGGGGATTCTGCCTGCTGAACATGTTATGGGGGATTCTGCCTGCTGAGCATGTTATGGGGGGATTCTGCCTGCTGGACATGTTATGGGGGGATTCTGCCTGCTGAACATGTTATGGGGGGATTCTGCCTGCTGAGCATGTTATGGGGGGATTCTGCCTGCTGAGCATGTTATGGGGGGATTCTGCCACTCTCAGCATGTTATGGGGGGATTCTGCCTGCTGAGCATGTTATGGGGGGATTCTGCCTGCTGAACATGTTATGGGGGGATTCTGCCTGCTGAGCATGTTATGGGGGGATTCTGCCTGCTGAACATGTTATGGGGGGATTCTGCCTGTTGAGCATGTTATGGGGGGATTCTGCCTGCTGAGCATGTTATGGGGGGATTCTGCCTGCTGAGCATGTTATGGGGGGATTCTGCCTGCTGAACATGTTATGGGGGGATTCTGCCTGCTGAACATGTTATGGGGGGATTCTGCCTGCTGAACATGTTATGGGGGGATTCTGCCTGCTGAACATGTTATGGGGGGATTCTGCCTGCTGAACATGTTATGGGGGGATTCTGCCTGCTGAGCATGTTATGGGGGGATTCTGCCACTCTCAGCATGTTATGGGGGGATTCTGCCTGCTGAGTATGTTATGGGGGGATTCTGCCTGCTGAGCATGTTATGGGGGGATTCTGCCTGCTGAACATGTTATGGGGGGATTCTGCCTGCTGAACATGTTATGGGGGGATTCTGCCTGCTGAGCATGTTATGGGGGGATTCTGCCACTCTCAGCATGTTATGGGGGGATTCTGCCTGCTGAGCATGTTATGGGGGGATTCTGCCTGCTGAACATGTTATGGGGGGATTCTGCCTGCTGAGCATGTTATGGGGGGATTCTGCCTGCTGAACATGTTATGGGGGGATTCTGCCTGCTGAGCATGTTATGGGGGGATTCTGCCTGCTGAGCATGTTATGGGGGGATTCTGCCTGCTGAACATGTTATGGGGGGATTCTGCCTGCTGAACATGTTATGGGGGGATTCTGCCTGCTGAGCATGTTATGGGGGGATTCTGCCACTCTCAGCATGTTATGGGGGGATTCTGCCTGCTGAGCATGTTATGGGGGGATTCTGCCTGCTGAGCATGTTATGGGGGGATTCTGCCTGCTGAACATGTTATGGGGGGATTCTGCCTGCTGGGCATGTTATGGGGGGATTCTGCCTGCTGAACATGTTATGGGGGGATTCTGCCTGCTGAGCATGTTATGGGGGGATTCTGCCTGCTGAGCATGTTATGGGGGGATTCTGCCTGCTGAGCATGTTATGGGGGGATTCTGCCTGCTGAGCATGTTATGGGGGGATTCTGCCACTCTCAGCATGTTATGGGGGGATTCTGCCTGCTGAGCATGTTATGGGGGGATTCTGCCTGCTGAACATGTTATGGGGGGATTCTGCCTGCTGAACATGTTATGGGGGGATTCTGCCTGCTGAGCATGTTATGGGGGGATTCTGCCTGCTGAACATGTTATGGGGGGATTCTGCCTGCTGAGCATGTTATGGGGGGATTCTGCCTGCTGAACATGTTATGGGGGGATTCTGCCTGCTGAGCATGTTATGGGGGGATTCTGCCTGCTGAACATGTTATGGGGGGATTCTGCCTGCTGAGCATGTTATGGGGGGATTCTGCCTGCTGAACATGTTATGGGGGGATTCTGCCTGCTGAACATGTTATGGGGGGATTCTGCCACTCTCAGCATGTTATGGGGGGATTCTGCCTGCTGAACATGTTATGGGGGGATTCTGCCTGCTGAACATGTTATGGAGGGATTCTGCCTGCTGAACAATCAGTGACAACAGGAAAGTTGGCAAGGACTAGATAATTGTGACAGTGGACAAGGCACTGAGGACTGGAAGACAATCAGCAGCAGAAGAGGGAACATCAGTGGCAGGGGAGCTGAAGGGAACATTACATGAAGTGGCATGTAATGACCCGCCACAAATTGGCCCACTGAGACTTGTAAGGGAGGTCTAGTGTGTCCAGACAATTTGGCTGTAAGGCGGTGTATACAATTCCAGTGGCAGCCCTGGCTCTGTTGAGGACGGTTTTTGATTTCCAAGTCGTTTCTTTTTATTTCCTTGAAGTAATCATAATGTGGTGTGTGGTCAAAAAAACTGATGTGAATTTAAATAGTGTCATAACTGTTTGGTGACTTGAGCAGACAAAGGGCTCTGTTTCAGTCTCAGTGTTGACAGCAGCCGGTAGCCGCTTCACCGCCGCGCACTACGTCTCCCGGCATCCCCTGCGAGCCGTCTCCTTTCTGGAGCTCGCCGAGGAGTTTTACGGGGAAAGGAAACGCGATAGAAGCCCGTCCCTGGCAGGGGGAGACTCGCGCATGCGCAGTAGTGTCAGGTGAAGCGCCGCTCGCTCCCGATGCAAGCGGCGCTTCACCTATCTACTGCGCATGCGCGCGATTTTAACAGGAAGAGGTCAAAGGATCTCTTCCTGTTTGGAGAAAAATGAAGATGGCGGCCGAAAATTATAATGTTAGCGACGCGGAGCGGGATCATAAAAGGTAAGTTTTTTTTTCATAACTTTTTAAATCGGGTCTTCCTGCTTATTTTGTATATTTTTAAAATACACATAAAAGAAAAAACGGGACAGGGTGTTGGTCCACTTTAAAAGGTTTGAAAACAGGAACGTTCTCTTTTCACTTGTCTGGCTGTTACATAACACCCACTATACACCGTCTGTTCCCCATCCCAAAAAAGTTTATGTTCAGGATGGAGAACCCGAACTTATAGAGCTCAATACCAACCCAAACTTTGTGGTTCAGGTTCACCCATCTCTGAGCTACTCATCAACCCGCTTCACCAAGCAGGAAGCTGCTGTGACTTACCTCTCCCGATCAAGAACTCGAGCCAGAAGTCTGTGTTTGGCGCAGACGCCTAAATCGAACACATGGACCTCTGGATAAAGGTCGTGTTCGGGATGGGGAACCCGAACTCGTAAAGTTCAGTATCAACCCAAACTTTGTGGTTCAGGTTCGCCCATCTCTGAGCTGCCCATCAACCCACTTCACCTACAGTTGCAGCAACAGGAAGCTGCTGTGACTTACCTCTGCCCGATCCTCTTCTGTCATTGATTTCAAAGGGGACCGGGTTCAGGTTCAAAGTTATTCAAAGTTCGGCCGAACTTGCTGATCCCGAACTTTGAGGGGATTGTCCATCACTACTAATAAACCTTTAAAAAGTTTGAAAGCAGGAACGTTCTCTTTTAACTTGTCTGGCTGTTACATAACACCCACTATACACCGTCTGTTCCCCATCCTGAACAAGGACTCAAGCCAGAAGTCCGTGTTCGGCCAGACGCCAAAATCGGACACATGGAGCCATGCCACAAGAACAAATACAATAACTATTGGGACTAGAAAAATGGGCACAATCCCAAGGTCATATATTAAGATGAATACACTTTCTTAAAGCCATAAAATTAAAATAATCTCAGACACACAAAAAAACACAGGACTAAACAGGTCCTGCCTATCCTGGACGTTAATAATGCAGAAAATCACAATGATATGTTTAAGCAATAAGTGGGGTGGTAGGTATTAATGCATATGAAAGGAGGGAAAAAAACATTCCAATTTGTTCTCCTTCATAGACCATGATAGTGTAATACATAGATAAATATCAAAAATATATGTGGCCCCAGCAACCACAGGGAAAAAATCCAAATCGGAGCCACCAACCACAAACTCACTATGAAAAAAGAGAACTCACAATACACATCTAAAATCATTGTTAGCAGCAGGGACATCAAAACCCAGAAATACCATTTCCCATCCAATAACAAGATCCAAAATATACAATATATGCAAAAAATTACATAAAGTGCAAATGCTCAAAAATACAAAAAAGAGAAAACTCTCTAAAGTGCCCAGATAAATCAACATGAGAAGATAAAAAAGATATCATCATATAAAGTGATCAATTGGTGTCCCCGCTGAAACCTGGTAGCCCCTTTACCCACGCATTCCGTGGGTCGAACTCACTTTTTCAAGGTGCCAGGAAGATATAGATAGACATAGATAAATATAATAAGGTGCAGCCGGTGCCAAAAATAGAACTACTGGTATCAATGAATTAAAATATAGTGGATAATTGGGAAATTAATAATATCCATATAAAGTAAATAACACTACCTACTGATAGAAAATAGTAAGACACACACGCAACACACCCTGTGCAATCAAAATTAATACTCCTGGAAGCTGAACACCATAAACATAACAGGAGGGGAAGCTCCTGTAATCCCAAGATAGAGGCCTTCCCAATTCTCACAATGTAAAGTGCTAAGTGCGAAAAAAGACTTGCAAAACTGATAAATTATATCAAGAAATCCATCATAGGGCAATAGCTACAACCCAAGCAACAATTCAGTATGGTCCAGGAAGGCAGAGCTCCCTACCCTGCGCGCTCCGCCATGCCCTCACCCTTAGAAGCAGCACAGGAGTCGCGTGCGCGGGTGTTCGCGTTCTCCCTCTCCTGCATCAGCCATTTTGGACTGCCCTATATATGTTGGCAATTGTATAGAAATAGCTGCTGGCACTTGCACTTTTTTAGGCGTCACTGACCACATATTTATTGTTTACACTTAAAGACATTGTCTATTGATATATATTTACTCTTGGGATATTCTGTGCAGTATATATGGATTGATATTTATTTAGTATATTTTTCATATAATTATTATGATCGGTTAGAATGCACTAGTCACTTTGTGAATGTTGTTTGCTTTTTATTGCACTTTATTTGGACACAATTGCATTTTATTATATTATATGGATTTAGTGCATTGATATTATTAGGATCTGGTAGTTTAGGGTGTTTTAGCCTTAAGAGGCAGAGACAATACATGAATTCTATGTGGAGATTGTAGGGAGTTTTTGCAGCAGTGTTTTTAAAGTGTCTTGTCATTTATGAGGCCGATTCATTAACAGCGGCAGGTAGCAACAGTTGAGCGACTGTAGCAGCATTTCAGAGCGCCCGCTAGTAGTCGCTGTGCTTGGCCGTTGTTCGGTAGTTGATAGCAACTCAGTTGGTTTGCCGTAATGTTGAATATTGGGTGAGGAGTCGCTATTTGACAGGTTCCGCTATTTGTATGGGTGCGCATGATAGCGACTGGTCAGAGCGACCGGCTTCCACCATATTCATTAACAAATCACGCTCAAAAAATTCTTGCGCTGTAAAATGCATGTTTAAACCCCAGAGCGCTGGCGGCGATGGGTTAAAAGTAGTTTTTTAACCCCCAAACAACCCTAATTTGGGAAACAAAAAAAAACAAGTTTTTAAAATAATTTTGTAATATGAATACATTAATATCAGACCTGTAATATCAATTCTGTACATTTTTTTTTTTTAACCTTAAAAAAAATATTTAAAATGGCAGAAGTGGTCACAGAATTTTTCACATTTAAAAAAAAAATAATAATAATAATTAATTATGCATATTTAAAGATTGTTCCATTGAAATGCATTGGAGAGCGCCAGGTAGCGAGAGGTCATATCTGTCGCTGTTCAAGGTCGGACGCTGGCGCTGTGGGCTGAGACTGGAATAATGATGAATGAGTGGCTATATGGCGCTATCTAAGCAGGATTGCCTTGATAAATGTGTGATTGTGGTGGGGAGCCGGCGTTCTTGTGGCGGGGCCCGTCATTACCGGCCGCTCACCAGCCGCTACCTGTCGCTATCCCTTGTTAAATAAGGGCCTATGTATTTTTAGCCCACATTGTTTCTTGAATGTAATTAATTGTTAATAAAATATTGAAACTTTTTATATTTGTTTGGTGCTCCTCATTGGGAGGGAGGTGTAGTCTCTCCACGTCCACTCCATTACAGTTTGGTTTTGCATTTGGGAGTGAGCACATTACATGATATCATAGGTGGTGCACCCCTGTTTCCAATATATGTGCTATAGGTTTCCAATAAACCCCTAAAAGATTTGAAAGCAGGAATTTTCTCTTTTCACTTGCCCATAACACCCACTATACACCGTCTGTTGTCAACACAGCCCTTCTGGGAGTGATACAGCGTATGACTTTATTAACTTTGAATTTCCTCATTCACAATGCTTTTTTTTTCACTTCAAGAATGTATTAAAGAATTGAAGAGTGAATTCTAATTCCCATATTTATATATTGCCAGTTGCTCCTTCCAGCTGCTCCACAAGTCCCTTGACCTTGGCTGGTGAGTGACTTCATCAAGTATTTAGAGCCCAGCACCTGCTGAATAAAATGTCAATGCTTGCTGTACCTTTGAAGTTCTTGCCTAGGCACCTGCCGTGCTAAGCGACGGTCCTACACGAGCTCTTAAAAGGCTTTCAGAATAAACTAAGACTGCATTATTATCTATACATTAAAGCTCTCCTACTGGTGGAGAAAAGAGCCAGCAACGTAAATCTGCTTTTCATAGTGAAATTAGTTTAGAAGTCTAACAGGAGATATTTTTATTTATTTTTAAAAAAAGTTTTCTTTAGTCATGCCTTGAAATGAACAGGCATGAAAAAATCAATACAAAGAGAAACAGCTTAAGAAAATGCTAATGTTTGCTAACCACTCGAGATGGTTGACCCTGAGCCTCGAAGTCAGTACCGAACTTTACAGGTTCGGGTTCCCAAACCTGGACAAGGACTTCAGCCAGAGGTCTGTGTTCGAGTTCGGCATCCGGCACAATCAGAGAAAAGCTGGATAATTAACCAGCTTCACCTAAGGTGGCAGCAGCAGGAAGCAGCTGTAACTCACCTCTGCCCAATCATCCTCCTGTCAGGGGTGCTGGAGAAGCGGCGGGCCAATCATCCTCCTGTCAGGGGTGCTGGAGAAGCGGCGGTGGCATTTGAAACCATCCCTAGTCGCAGGCCGGCTCCAGGTTTATGCGGGTCCCTGGGCGATCGTCTCAGTGGGCCCCTTGCGGTGTGGTATGACACTCCATACATGGTGATAAAGTTGCATGTATGCTGAATATTGCCAAAGAACAGAAAGAAAAAAATAATAGCAGAAATTACAGAAAGAAAGTACAGTATATAAATATAAGAAATAGAGGGAATGACAGAGAAAGAAAGAGTGACATAACAGAAGAACTGGGAGAAAGAAAGAAAGGATAGAAGAAATGACAGAAACAAAAGAAAGCAAGAATAGAGAGAACATAAATGATCAAAAAAAGTAATATAAGGAAAGAAGAAAAACAATGATAAAAATAATAGATTAAAGATAGAAATAAAGAAAAGATAGGAAAAAATATAAAAAAAAAAGAAAGAACAAAGGCATATAATGAATGACAGGAAGAGAATGAATCACAGAGTCTGAGAAAGTATAAAAGGAACAACAAAAAGAAGAAAGAAAAGGAATGGCAGAACGAACAGATAAAAGAAAGAAGCAATGGCTAGATGGAAAGAAAGTAACTTATAGAACAGAAGGAAAGAAAATGAATAGAAGGACTAGCAGAAATAATAGAAGGAAGAAAAAAAGAAAGGAAAGAAAATAAATGGGTGTTGGGTGAAAGAAAATGAGCGGGTGTTTAATGTCTGAGTAATGGCCTTCATTAATGGCCACTCTCCCAGGGTGTAGTAGTTAATGGTCCTTAAAAAGGTTTGCAGGCCATACACAACCTTTGACAGTATTTATGCTCACTATTAAACTATTTATCTTACCAAAGCACTGCATGTGATGTGAATATAGTAAATAATAGACAACACTTACTTCTTTGTCTTTCTACCAATGGGGTTGTAGCTGTGCTTTGGTCAGACAAACTTAAGCTGGGGTCAGGGAAAGGGCTACCTAGGAAGAATGCACAGCAGCATACTCTGAAGCCAAATGCTATTTGCAAGCTAACTGTCCCCCTAATGCACCATTTTGGATCTGTAAAGCCTCCTAACATGCAGTACATGCATGTTTGTATTATTTAAGGTGACCAATCTGTATGTACAGGGTAAGGCATACATATAAGAGATACTGACATTCATTGTGAAGGTCAACTTGGATCGTTAGGGGAGTTCCTGCTTGGCCACGTGTTTTCTAACTCATATGTACTAATTCAGCTCATCAATGGATGTTTGTGTGTTTACGTGCCTTTTACTTTTAAACCCAGCCCAGCATCTGGAAGTGTGGAAGGCTCCTCCAGGTTGAGAACTCCGTCTACTGCACTGCTGCCTAGGACACAGGAACAGATATATAGGGTAAGTGGACTTTGATGAAACTGCTGATGCATGTGAATGCACATGAGTAATTTGGATCCTAAAGATATTTAGGGCCAAATCTGAAACACTTTTTCACATGTCCAAACAAACTCCCACACTGATGGATGTAATCCAGAAGATGGAGCAGGAGGAGGATGCCAGCCTGATTGGACCTTCAAAAAATTACCCCCCTGGAACCTAATCTTCCACTGCCCCAGGATCCTACTGCACCAAATCCTCTGCAGCAGAGTGAAGCTGGACGCATGCTGCCAGCCCATTGTTGCCAGCAGGCTGAGACTGAGCCTACAGTCCCCAGTGGTAGCTCTGCTGCAGAGGTTTTGCCGAGCACATCTGGGACTGTTGCTCGCCCTAGAGGTCCAGCATCTACAGGCGCTCAAACCCGGGGAAGTGGAAGACGCAGTCAACAACGTCGACCAGTTTCCCAGGGGAGGCGGGTGCCGATCCTGGAGTCAGCATGGCGCCATGACAGCCGTTACTTTCGGCAGGTGACTCAACGAACAACAGAGCAGATTACTGCACAATTCGAGATTTTAAATAATACATTAACCAACATGCTGACTGAATTTAGGAAGAGCAACAGTCAGATGTCTGAACAAATGGCCAACTTAACCACACAGATGCCAGACCAAATGGCCACCTTAAATGCAAACTTCACTGCCATGCTAGATGCATTTCGAACTAGCAACAGATGCTTGTTCTGAATGACACACATGCCCAGGCGTTGGGCCACCTGCAAGGCCCAACACAACCTTATTATGGGCAACATCACTTTTAAGATCTATTTCACCTGGATCTTGTCACGGGAACCACCTCACCTGTCCGCCGGTCCCTCGTCGACTCCTCTCCCGCGGCAAGAACGCGGGCTGGGCGTCCTTTGCAGTCGGCGGCGGGCCGGCGTCTATCCTTTCCGGCCGCCGCTCGGCTGTTTCCGCCGCGAGCAGCCGCTCGGCTCTGTCCGTCACGAGCGGCTGCTCGGGCGGCCTCCTCTTCGGCGGCGTCGGGAGCGGCCGCGCCGCTCTCTGCTCGGCGCGCTCCCGGCGCACTGCTTCGGTTACGCGCGCGCGCGCGTCAGGCTCCTGTGTATGCCCTCCGGCGGCGCTGCACACAGCGCGCCTGCCGGAGGTAATCAGCGTGGGCCAATGAGCCCTTAATTAGATGGGCCAATGAGCCCAAGGTACACTGGGCTAAACGCCCTTTTGAGTTAAACTGGGCAATCAGCCCAAGGTTCCCATGTTGCACCAATCACCACATTCCCCCTCCTCAGCCAATCCAGTTAGTCCCCATCATATAAAAGTATTCCCCCTGCGGTCAATCCTTGCCCGTTATAGCGTGCTACTGGGTGCGATTTTGGATACCTTTTTCCCTGTGAATCTTGCTGTGTTTTGACCATCCCTGATTGCCGCCTGGACCGACCTTGCCTGTTCTTTGACCACGATTCTGCCTGCTCCTCTGTACCGCGAACTTCTGACCTCCCGTTGTGACCCTTGGCTTGCCCTGACTACTCTCCCGTCTAAACCCTTCTGTACCGTGCCTCCTCGGATTGACCACCCGTGTATGACCCCTGTCCGTTTATTGCTACTCAGTCTAGTTCCTGGTTCATCTGCCTTCCCCTGCATAAATCAGCATCCTTTGTGCTAACAAGACCTGGGGGCAACCGTGTCCGGTGAGGCATGTCTAGCGTCCCGGCAAACGGGGGCTTACTATAGGCGAAGAAAGCAGTGGAGATTGGGGGTTGCTGGTTTATTGGAAGGTGGGTGTCCCACGGGACCTGACATTATAACGGGCCCACATAACTTTCCTAGATGGAAGAACTAATACAGCAAGTTCAAGCTATGGCCACCGCCATCAACCAGCTGGCCCAGCGAGTGGCAACTCAGGAGAGTCGTCAGATTCCTGCGCCAGTGGAACCTGGCCCAGCCATCGAGCCCAAGATTCCTCTACCGGAAAAATTCTTCGGGGATCGTGCAAAGTTTTCCAACTTCAAGAACTCTTGCGAGCTCTACTTCCGCCTTCGACCCCACGCGACTGGATCAGAGTCTCAACGTGTCGGCCTGGTCATTTCACTTCTCCAGGGTGACCCTCAGACTTGGGCATTTGGTTTAGCTCCGACTGATGAAGCCTTACAGTCGGTCACTTCATTTTTCTCAGCTATGGAACTCTTATATGCTGACCCAGATCGGGCTGCAACAGCGGATTCTAAGTTACGGAATCTAAGACAGGCCAAACGCTCTGCGGAGGAATACAGCGCAGAATTCCGGCGATGGGCTATAGATTCCAAATGGAACGACCCAGCTTTATGTAGTCAATTTTGGATTGGACTCTCTGAGAATATCAAAGATATCCTAGTAAATTATCCTCTGCCTAAGAGTCTGGATGAGTATATGCAGCTGGCCATTAGGGTGGATCGACGTCTCAGAGAGAGACGCCAGGAAAAAGGCAAGGACCAACCTTGGGGATCCTCACGCCAAGAACCAAGCTTAAGGGGGGCAGCCGTTTCCTCTTCTCCCTTGTCACCTGAAGAACCGATGCAGCTTGGAGCAACCCATCTCTCTCAGGCAGAGAAGGTTCGGCGCAGATCCCAAGGCCTCTGCCTCTATTGTGGAAATCCAGGTCATTTCGCCAAGAGCTGCCCAAACAAGGCTCCGGTGGCGGGAAACTACAGCGCCTAGATCCTGCTGAGGGACTTCGTCTAGGCGGTCAGGTATCGTTCCCTCTTGATAATCGAGTACTCCTACCCGTTATACTCTCTTGGGGTCCTTCCAGGACTATTGCCTCCGCCTTCATTGATAGTGGAGCGGCTGGCAATTTCCTGGATAGATCACTTGCCACCACTCTTGGAATTCCGTTAATTCCATTAGATAATTCCCTTCGGGTCCTGGCGGTCAACAATAAGCCCATTGAGGGAGGGTTGGTCTCCTACAAGACTCCTTGGGTAAATTTAACCGTAGGATCTGCCCACTCGGAAGAAATAGAGTTTCTTATTATTGAAAGTCCCGTATCCCCTATTGTATTGGGATTTCCCTGGTTAAAGGCCCATAACCCAGTGATAGATTGGAGGTCTGGGGACCTTGTAAAATGGAGTCCTTCCTGTCAGGATCATTGTTTCTCCATATCCCTTAGGTCCACACCTGTCATCCTTGATGTTTAACCTCCAGTCTACGCAGATTGGGCAGATGTATTCTCAGAAAAGTCCGCTGATATTCTTCCCCCCCATAGGGCCTACGACTGCCCTATCGAGTTACTCCCAGGTACTATGCCCCCTAGAGGGAAAATATATAATCTCACACGGTCTGAGGAGCAGGCTATGAAAGATTATATTACTGAGAACCTCCAGAAGGGATTTATCCGTCCATCTACCTCTCCTGCCGGTGCCGGGTTCTTCTTCGTCGAGAAGAAGGACGGTGGGTTACGCCCCTGTATAGACTATCGAGGGTTAAATAAGGTTACTGTAAAGAATAGGTATCCGCTACCTTTAATCAATGACCTTTTTAATCAGGTCTCTGGAGCTCAAGTCTTCTCCAAGTTAGACCTTCGAGGGGCATATAACCTTATTCGCATTCGTCAGGGGGATGAATGGAAGACAGCCTTCAATGTTAAGGATGGGCATTATGAATATTTAGTGATGCCATTCGGTTTATGTAATGCTCCTGCTGTGTTCCAAGATTTTGTCAATGACATATTTCGTGATTTTCTAGGTCAATTTCTGGTGGTCTATTTGGATGACATACTGATTTTTTCCCGTTCCCTGGTGGAGCACCGTCAACATGTCAAAGCGGTGTTGCAGAGATTACGGGAGAATCGTCTGTATGCTAAAATCTCCAAATGCGTATTTGAAGTGTCTGAAATTCCGTTCCTAGGATATATAATCTCCAAGCGTGGGTTAGTGATGGATCCCTCCAAAGTTTCTGCTATAATGGAGTGGGAACAACCTAGAACCCTAAAAACGCTTCAGAGATTTTTAGGATTTGCGAATTTTTACAGACAATTTATAAGGGGTTTCTCGTCCATAGTGAGTCCTTTGACAGATCTCACTCGTAAGGGCGCTTTTGTTGAGGAGTGGCCTCCCTCAGCAAAAAACGCCTTTCAAATACTAAAAGAAACCTTCACCTCCGCTCCCATTTTGATACATCCCGATACCCAGCTTCCATTCCTGTTAGAGGTAGATGCCTCGGAACTGGGAGTAGGAGCGGTCCTCTCTCAGTATTCAGGCAGTCCTGAGAGACTGCATCCTTGTGCATTCTTCTCTCGTAAATTTTCGCCCGCCGAACGCAATTACGATGTTGGGAATAGGGAACTATTGGGTATTAAACTGGCCTTTGAAGAATGGCGTCACTGGCTAGAAGGTTCCCTACACCCTATCACTGTATATACTGATCACAAGAATCTAGAATATTTAGAGTCCGCTAAGAGACTCAACTCCCGTCAGGCTCGCTGGGCACTCTTCTTTTCTCGATTCAATTTCATCATTACCTATAAACCAGGGAAGAAGAATGCCAAAGCTGATGCTCTATCTCGTAACTTCGGGGATTGTAAGGACCAGGGCGGTCCTCCTGAATCGATTCTACCTTTAGGTTGTGTTGTGGCCGCTCTTCTCCCTGACTTGTCTAGCTCGCTAATGCCATTCCAGGTTGATTCCCCTCCTGGCAAACCCTCTGAATGTTTATTTGTTCCACCTCACTTACGTCTTGCCGTTTTACAAGAACTTCATGATGCCAAGTCTGCCGGTCACTTAGGTGTTCGGAAGACCTTGGCCATCGCCAAACGTCATGTCTGGTGGCCCACCATCAGACGCGATACTTCCGCCTTTGTCGAAGCATGTCCTGTATGTGCCCGGAGTAAGACTACCCATGGGTCCCCAGCGGGATTATTGGTTCCTTTAGAAATCCCCAGTGAGCCATGGTCTCACATATCCATGGACTTTGTTGTTGAGCTACCTCCGTCGCAGGGTAATACTGTAATTTGGGTGGTGGTGGACCGCTTTAGTAAAATGGCACACTTTATTCCACTGATTAAACTTCCGTCGGCACCCGACTTAGTACAACTATTCATAAAACATGTTTTTCGCCTCCATGGTCTACCGCAGAATATTGTTTCGGATCGTGGAGTCCAGTTTGTGTCCCGTTTCTGGAAAGCTTTCTGTAATCGCTTAGGTATTAAAGTTTCTCTCTCTACAGCCTATCACCCCCAGTCTAACGGACAGACTGAACGGGTAAATCAGTGTTTAGAACAATATTTACGCTGTTTCGTGTCCGACCGCCAAGAACAATGGGCGGAATTCATCGAATTTGCAGAATTTGCCTTTAACAATGCGCCTAGTGAATCTACTAAGTTTTCGCCTTTCTTTTGTAATTATGGTAGGAATCCTAAGGCATCATCCTTCTCTGGTCCTTCCTCCAACTTGCCGGCCTTGGAGGAATGGCTACGGGAGAGGACTAAGGTGTGGTCTGAGATACAGACTAACTTAAAGAAAGCCTCCAGAACTTATAAAGTTTTTGCGGACCGACATAGATCACAAGAACCACCATTTCAGGTGGGTGATTGGGTCTGGGTATCTACCAGAAATATTGCCCTTAGACAACCCTCGTCTAAGTTAGGCCCTAAATACATCGGTCCTTTTCCTATTGTTAACAAACTGAGCGATGTTACCTTTAAGGTCAAGTTACCTTTATCCATGAAAATTCCATCGACCTTTCATGTTTCTTTGTTAAAATCTGCCAAAAATATTCAGGTGTCATCTCCTCCTCCGATCATAGTGGGAGATGAGCCTGAATACGAAATAAATAGAATACTCGACGCTCGGGTGCTTCAAAACTCTTTACAGTATTTAATAGATTGGAAGGGTTTTGGTCCTGAGGAAAGGTGTTGGGTACCGGCCAAGGATGTCCATGCCAAGACCCTTATTAATAGATTCCATCGTGAGAATCCGGATAAGCCTGGTAAGGGTCCAGAGGCCCCTCGTGAAGGGGGGGGTAGTGTCACGGGAACCACCTCACCTGTCCGCCGGTCCCTCGTCGACTCCTCTCCCGCGGCAAGAACGCGGGCTGGGCGTCCTTTGCAGCTGGCGGCGGGCCGGCGTCTATCCTTTCCGGCCGCCGCTCGGCTGTTTCCGCCGCGAGCAGCCGCTCGGCTCTGTCCGTCGCGAGCGGCTGCTCGGGCGGCCTCCTCTTCGGCGGCGTCGGGAGCGGCCGCGGCGCTCTCTGCTCGGCGCGCTCCCGGCGCGCTGCTTCGGTTACGCGCGCGCGTCAGGCTCCTGTGTATGCCCTCCGGCGGCGCTGCACACAGCGCGCCTGCCGGAGGTAATCAGCGTGGGCCAATGAGCCCTTAATTAGATGGGCCAATGAGCCCAAGGTACACTGGGCTAAACGCCCTTTTGAGTTAAACTGGGCAATCAGCCCAAGGTTCCCATGTTGCACCAATCACCACATTCCCCCTCCTCAGCCAATCCAGTTAGTCCCCATCATATAAAAGTATTCCCCCTGCGGTCAATCCTTGCCCGTTATAGCGTGCTACTGGGTGCGATTTTGGATACCTTTTTCCCTGTGAATCTTGCTGTGTTTTGACCATCCCTGATTGCCGCCTGGACCGACCTTGCCTGTTCTTTGACCACGATTCTGCCTGCTCCTCTGTACCGCGAACTTCTGACCTCCCGTTGTGACCCTTGGCTTGCCCTGACTACTCTCCCGTCTAAACCCTTCTGTACCGTGCCTCCTCGGATTGACCACCCGTTGGGTTGCTGGTTTATTGGAAGGTGGGTGTCCCACGGGACCTGACAGATCTGCTCCATATCTTTCCTCTACATCCCCACTCTATTTACCTGTCTGGTAAGCGCTACCAAGATTTTTTTATGGCTTTGCTGGTTTGATTTTGATTTTGCCCATATAGCTCATTAGAGTGCTGACATACCCCACTAGCCAATGGTTGAGCTTAAGCCTCACTGAAGCGGCCGCTCAAGCTCCCACGCTGCAGGCTTGGGCCTAATCAAATGGTGGCTGGCTCATCCTGTTTGTTGGCAATATTGGTGGACATTCTTGGCTGGGAACCAACTACATTTGCCCATGGCAAAGATTGGACTGGACTAGCATTAGGACTGGGGGTAATTGGCTGGGTGCAAAAGTCTTAAAGGAGCCACAGCACTCAAACCAGTTAGCTTGCTGACCAACCTACAATCTGTCTCTAAACTTGGTTAAAAACAGAGGGCTCGGTCACACACATCTGCAGAAGTATGCTTAAGCTGCACCACCAGCGCCAAGGTGCCCCTGTGAGGTGCAGTCCTAACTCTAATCCCTGAGAGCCCCATTTGGGACATACAATGCAATAGATAAATTGGGAGCAGGCTTACCTGATGTTGCCCTACATCTATTGCATTGTATGTCCCAAATGGGGCTCTCAGAGATTAGAGTTAGGACTGCACCTCACAGGGGCACCTTGGTGGTTGGTGGTGCAGCTTAAGCATACTTCTGCAGATGTGTGTGACCGAGCCCTCTGTTATTAACCAAGTTTAGAGACAGATTGTAGGTTGGTCAGCAAGCTAACTGGTTTGAGTGCTGTGGCTCCTTTAAGACTTTTGTATCCTAATTGCCCTGCTAACGTGCACCTCTCAGGTTAGTTCTAAAATGGTCTGAGCGGCTGCCACCCTTCCTTTGGTCATTGGCTGGGTGCCCACTGAACTTACAGGCGTAGATGTGGCATAGGTATGGCTGCTTTCCACCTGTGCCGGTGGCAAATGTGGCCGAGCAGGAGAGGGTGTGTAATTGGGCCTATGTATTCCCTTCCCTCTATTCTCCTGGAAATTGTTGCTCCCTATGGATCTTGATGTTGGTGGGCGGGGAAACTTCAGCCTGGAGTAAGTTACTTTAGAACTTCTGGATGTGGCCAATTGCTAGGTGCCATGAGTCTGCCACAATTCATAGTTATGTTCTACAATGTATGTACATTTTGAGTCTGTGAGTGCCCTTCAACTACAAATTGACATATTTGGCGAAAATAGATGGAATGTGACTTTACCTGTTCTTGGCTAAGTTGATGCATTAATACTTGGGTTATTTTTATCTTAATGAAGGTTTTTAAGAACAAACATGCGAAAATAAACTGCATGAGGCTCAAATCAGGTGTCAATTTTTTAGTAATTAAGTCATTACTTTTTTTGAAAAACAAGAAAAAGGCCTTCACAAAGGCAAATCATAGTGAAAATAACAAAATAACATAAACAAACAAACAAACAAAACAAATTTTAGCCAAAAAGCTGGTAATCAAATTGGCCCGCACTGCTTGGCCAGAGGCACTAGTTGTGCCAGTGTAATGCTCATCTGTCTCCTGGCTGGGTGGAGAGGGGGGCAGATCCACATACCGAGGGACACGCTGCATGATTGCAAAATTAAGCAGCACGCAGCATGCAAGGATGATGTTGATGACCTTGAAAGGGTCATATTGCAGTGCCCCCCGGTATGGTCCAAACAGCGGAATCTGGTTTTCAGGAGGCCAAAGGCCCTCTCTACTACGGCCCGGGTCTTCCTGTGTGCCCAATTGTATGCCTCCAGTGCCTCATTCTGTGGCCGAAGTACGGGCACCATGAGCCAGGGAAGAAGCGGATATTCTGAATCCCCTGAAAAAATAAGAAAATACTTACATAAATTACACATTCGAAACAACAATATTGTTTAAAGCGGTCGTTCACTCTGAATAAGAGCATATCTTATATGTTTCCCACATCCTGTACATACAGATTGCTCACATTAAAAATCATCCTGCCTGCATCTACTGCATGTTATGAGCCTTTAAACATCCAAGATGGCGGCTCAGGGAATATCAGGCAGGCTGCAAACAGAAAGTGCCTTCTGACTGTGCTGCTCTGCATTCTGGGATTGCTGACCTTTTCCGGACCCCAGCTCTGCTCTGTGTGAGAAAAGCACAGCTATAACCCGCCCCCTGCACTTTATCCCGCTCTCCTCTCCTCAGTAAGTGTGATGCATCTGAGCAAAGATGGCGGCACCCGTATCCTAAAGTCCTGAACAGAGTTGCAGCCCAGTGGGGGAAAGATTAATAAGTAGGTGACTAAAAACTTGAAATATATTAGCTTGAAATGCTGGGGAATAATTTTTTATGGGTTTGGACTTCTAAAAATCATGGTGAAGGTCCGGTTTAACATGTCATCAAGGTGAAAAAACAGCCATAGGTTAAGACATGGGTCATCAACTAAATTCATAGGCATATAGTGAAAAGGGAATGACGTAATTTGCGGAAACTTATCAAGGAGCCATCCACCTGAGAATTCTCCAGACTCAAACCGACGGAATAATCTGGAGCTCCGCAAGATATAAGCATCATGGGATGACCCTGAAAACTCCTAACACCCTCCAAAAACATGTTGTACAATCCAAATAACACTACCTAAGTACATAATTAGGTTTAATAACAAAGATTATATGTATGTGGGAGAAAATAAAGATTAACATTCTAATGACTAATTAAGGTCAGCATTAAAATGTTTTGATAAGGCCTACATTTAAAAAATTGATGAAGGTATACATTGTAAAGGGATTCACAGGGACACTTTTCAATGAGGGATTAAGGTATACACTGTAAACTGGTTCTCAGGGACACTTTACAAGGAGGGATTAAGGTATACACTGTAAACTGGTTCTCAGGGACACTTTACAAGGAGGGATTAAGGTATACACTGTAAACTGGTTCTCAGGGACACTTTACAAGGAGGGATTAAGGTATACATTGTAAACTGGTTCACAGGGACACTTTACAAGGAGGAATCAAGGTATACACTGTATACTGGTTCACAGGGACACTTTACAAGGAGGAATTAAGGTATACACTGTATACTGGTTCACAGGGACACTTTACAAGGAGGGATTAAGTTATACGCTGTAAACTGGTTCACAGGGACACTTTACAAGGGGGGATTAAGGTATACACTGTAAACTGGTTCACAGGGACACTTTACAAGGAGGGATTAAGGTATACACTGTAAACTGGTTCTCAGGGACACTTTACAAGGAGGGATTAAGGTATACACTGTAAACTGGTTCACAGGGACACTTTACAAAAAGGGATTAAGGTATGCACTGTAAACTTGTTCTCAGGGACACTTTACAAAGAGAGATTAAGGTATACACTGTAAACTGGTTCACAGGAACACTTTACAAGGAGGGATTAAGGTATACACTATATACTGGTTCACAGGGACACTTTACAAGGAGGGATTAAGGTATACACTGTAAACTGGTTCTCAGGGACACTTTACAAAGAGGGATTAAGGTATACACTGTAAACTGGTTCACAGGGACACTTTACAAGGAGGGATTAAGGTATACACTGTAAACTGGTTCACAGGGACACTTTAGAAGGAGGGATTAAGGTATACACTGTAAACTGGTTCACAGGGACACTTTACAAGGAGGGATTAAGGTATACACTGTAAACTGGTTCACAGGGACACTTTACAAGGAGGGATTAAGGTATACACTGTAAACTGGTTCACAGGGACACTTTACAAGGAAGGATTAAGGTATACACTGTAAACTGGTTCACAGGGACACTTTACAAGGAGGGATTAAGGTATACACTGTAAACTGGTTCACAGGGACACTTTACAAGGAGGGATTAAGGTATACATTGTAAACTGGTTCACAGGGACACTTTACAAGGAGGGATTAAGGTATACACTGTAAACTGGTTCACAGGGACACTTTACAAGGAGGGATTAAGGTATACACTGTAAACTGGTTCACAGGGACACTTTACAAGGAGGGATTAATAGATAGTTACAATACAATTTGCATAAACTATATAACAAAAGGACATCATTAACTTACCTATAGATGTACTCGTCGGCTGCAGGAGGGACCAATGCAACGTGGGTGCAATCAATCGCACCCATGACGTTGGGCATGTCGGCGATATTATAAAAACCCAACTTAAAGGAGCACTATCGCGAAATTGTATAATGTTAAAAATTCATATAAACACGTCGGTTAATGAGCGGAGGAGTCACTTACATACCCGAACTGAATAAAACTCTTACCGAGTTTGTGGTTTATTTTCACATGGTAGGAACAAAATCCAGGAGTGACAGGTTTAGTCTATGAGGGGTGACAGAGCCTGTCACCCCGGATGTCCTTTTCCTTCCATTAAAATAAAAGAAACAAGCCTAGCTGGATATTTCTTATTGTCAGGTGTATAAGCGACCTGTCCTCCCACCATCCAGCATATTTATATGGATTTTTATCATTGGACCATTTTTTCGCGATAGTGCTCCTTTAAGCACGTTCCAGGCTACAATGTCGTCCGGAAATGAAATATATTTTGGAATGGTAGCCATGCCTTCCAAAAACTTGGATAGCGCGCGGCTCAGCGTAGGCTGGGACATCCCCACGGAGAGGGCACCCAGCCTCTGGAACGAGCCGTTCGTCAAAAATTGCAGGCAGCCAAGCATCTTGGTCATACCTGAAGTTGCTTGCCCCTTCCTTGTGGTGCGGCTAACCATGGCCGCAGCTCACTATACAACTTATGGAGAGAAGCGCGATTAATTCTGGTCAGCTCAAACAACTCAATGTCATGCATGCGATCGATATGCATGCGTCGCCGGTGCAATCTGGCATCGGCCCTGCTGATACACGCAATGCCCTGGAGCTTATTGTAAAGTTTAGGGCCCTCATCCCCTAATTGGTAGCCAGGTTGAAGAGAGGATAGGCCTGCTTTTATCTGGTCAAGAAATGCTAAAGGAAGACTAGGCTTTCCAACATGCGTGATTAGGCCAGAACATTGATTTTTTTTTTGTTCAAGTGATGGATCGAGGGGTGGAGCAGAATTATTATTATTATTATTGTATTATTTATTATTAAAGTTGTCTTTAAAAAGACCAACAGTCAAAAATGAATAAAAAAAGACCAACACAACAAACAGTGCTCATATGCATCACTCGGGCAAGGGCAATCACTAGGGCGATTTAGATTGTTGCACATCACCTTTTTCTAACACCTGTTAGGGCAAATTTTAAAAACAAGATGGCCGCTCATGGGCTTACAGGCCACCTGCAAACAGGAAGTTGTGCTGGGCTTCCTGTTACTGTGCATTTCAGTTATGTCAGTTGGGTGAGGAAGCTCCAAAATGGTCGCTACCTTTATTTTCCAACTGTGCCGGGCTGTTGGTCCGGTTTTATACCACGAATGAACAAGGAATCAGTGAGCTATCTTGAAATCTTCAAAGCTTTGTAATAACTTCTGTGCCAAACTGAGGGATCCCAGGGACCCCTTTACATATTCAGGGGATCTCAAACTCTTCCGGTAGCCTGAAGTTTTTCTCATGCCCCTTTTTGATAACCTGCACCCACTACCCCTACCAAGTTAATCCCGCCGGGGCATAGAGGCTTTTAAACCCTGGAGGAGGAGTCTCTCTAGAATCCCCCCATGTGACTAATGACTTCACTGGAGGGGAGAGACATAGAAGGGATTTTCAGAGATTCTCCTCCTCTGGGGTATAAAAGACTCAGTACTCTAGGCCACAATTAGCTTAGCTGGGGACTATTTTGCCTGAGGGATTCAGAGTCGGATTATCCCCGCTGCGGCTAATTACTAGTTGCTACTCAACATGGCAAAATTCTGGCTATTGAGCCTTTAAAATACACATGCTTCCCTATAGCAACAATAAAAACTAACACACGGCTGTAAAATGTAAAATTTATTATATCTATTGGGTAGGGGGCTTGTAAAACTTCTGCTGTGATATACAATGTAACAAACAGGACAGGAGTCCTGCAAATTACATTGTAGCCAGCTGTTAAAGCAGAACAAAACATGCTATTTTAACTATCCCAGGTTTTTATCCCTTGCCCCCAGGCTATCCCGATTTGGGATGCCCCCGCTGTGGGAAACCCTCCAGATCCCCCAGTACGAGCTCAAGTTTCCCTGGTCTGGCAATGCACATGCTCTTAGGCAGTCAACCAAAGCTTTTTGCCGTGCATATTTAAACCGGACCAACACCCGTTTTGTCTTTGTCCCACTGTCAGTTAATAATAACAAGCTCGGGGGCCATCCAGAATGCTGGAGCATCCCTTTGCACATAACCCCACGCGAATGCCCATAATACTCACCTTCATTATGAGCCAGCGCCGGAAAAGGACTCCCACGATTGGCTGCCGGACGGTCACGTGGGCCATAGTCGCGTCCCTGGGAACACCAGAAAGACTTGCCCCTGTTACCGACGGCGGACAATTGTGGGACTCCTTTCCAAGTGCTGGCTCATAATGAAGGTGAGCATCACAGGCATTCAGAGGGATTATGTGCGAGAGGGGTTCCAGCATTATGGATGCCCCCCCGAGCTTGTTGTTATTGTTGTTATAACTGACAGCGGGACTAACACCCGGTGTTGGTCCGGTTTAATGCTTGCCAAGCGGCTCAGCGCTCAGCAAACGGGAGCAAAAACAGTAGCATATCAAAACACGAGAGCGCTCCCGCCCTAAATGGCGAGGCGTGGGAGCATGCCACAACCCTGTGGATCTTGCAGCTCTCGCTCTCTATGGTTTACACCGCTGAGGGAGCAGCCGGAAAAGTTGAGTTTTGCTGGTGCCGGAGGGTGGGGGAGTAGTTCACACAGCCGCCAGGGGAAGACCAGCCAGTGGGCTAGTTGGGTTTTGTTCTCCTTTAACCAGCCAGGTCTGAGGTCGAGCACTTACTTTCAAAAATGTTGCATCTGCATGTGACGATTTTGGGCACCGCTGGCATAAGCAGTGTATGTTTTTTTATTTTGTACTTTTTATACTAGAGCTAACAAAAGTGTGAGGGATGTCTCTAAATGGCTGCAATGAGGGATGTTCCTCACTGGCTGGGATGAGGAATGCCTCTCAATGACTGTAATGACGGATTCCCCTTACTGACTGCAATGAGGAATGCCCCTCACTGGCTGAAATAAGGGATTCTCCACACTGGCTGTAATGAGGGATGCCCCTAACTGGCTGCAATGAGGGATGTCCCTCACTGGCTGTAATGAGGGATGCCTCTCACTGACTGTAATAAGGGATTCCCCTAACTGACTGCAATGAGGGATGCCCCTCACTGGCTGTAATAAAGGATTCCCCACACTGGCTGTAATGAGGGATGCCCCTAACTGGCTGCAATGAGGAATTTTCCTCACTGGCTGTAATGAGGGATGCCTCTCACTGACCGTAATAAGGGATTCCCCTAACTGACTGCAATGAGGGATGCCCCTCACTGGCTGTAATAAGGGATTCCCCCCACTGGCTGTAATGAGGGATGCCCCTAACTGGCTGCAATGAGGAATGTCCCTCACTGGCTGTAATGAGGGATGCCTCTCACTGACTGTAATAAGGGATTCCCCTAACTGACTGCAATGAGGGATGCCCCTCACTGGCTGTAATAAGGGATTCCCCACACTGGCTGTAATGAGGGATGACCCTAACTGGCTGCAATGAGGGATGTCTTCTTGTGTCCCTCTTTACGGCTTTCAAAAGTTGGGAGGTATGGCCAGGCGTGGGACCGTGTCGCAACCCTGAGGTGCTGGTGATCTTGCAGCTCTCGCTCTCTATTGTTTACACCGCCGAGGAGGCAGTTGGAAAAGTTGAGTTTTGCTTGTGCAGGGGGGTTGAGGATGAGGGTGAGCAGTTCACACAGCCGCCAGGGAAAGGCCAGCCAGCGACCTAGTTGGGTTTTGTTCTCCTTTAACCAGGCAGTGGTACATTCAAGCGCTCACTCTTAAAAATGTTGCATCTGCATGTGAAGATTTTGGGCACCCCTGACATAAGCAGTGTATGTTTTTTTATTTAGGGGTTTATTCATCAAGGGATACGCCAGTTAGTGCCTCATAGCGTAACGCAAAACCACATTTATGAAGGTGAATCTGGTGAGCGCCTCTAACAGCGCCATGTAGCGTCTGATTCATCATTACAGGCGGCTCAGCGTATAGCACCGGTGCTCTAGCTTCCAGAGCGCCAGGTATTACCTGTCGCTACCTGTCGGTCTCCCATACATTTCAATGGACGTTCCTTTTCTTCTGTTTAAACAGGTTTTTTTGTTTTCATTTTTTATTTCTCAAATAATTGTGTGACCTTTCCTGGCCTAGAAAGAGTCATTTTTGAAAACTTTTTTGTTTTTTTAATATTTTTATGCAGAATTGTCATTACAGGTCTGGCCCTAAAGTGTCAATGTCACAATGTTATAACAATGTCATTCTATGTGTTTTTGCTTTGTTACTGGTGGATATGTGTTCAAAAACAGACTTTAATCACACAGCGTCTGGCGCTCTATGCTACAGCCACCCAGTTTTGAGCGCCGATGCTGTGTGAGTCTGTTTTTTTGTTGAATATGGTGTGAGTCGCTGAGAGTCGGTCGCACTGAGCTGGCGCTACCTTTTGCTCGTTGCAACGTTGTACTGTTGTGAGAACGCCCAACACACATCACATTCATCAATGCCGGCGAGGTTACTACAGTGACTGAGGTGCTCTATTACAGCACCCGATAGCCGCTCGCAGCGTATACTAGCGGTCGCTCTAAGCGCCGCTATACAGACGCTCATCTGCCGATACCTGGCGCTAGTAATGAATAGTAGTCTAATCCCGGAACCAGCCAAGAATAATGAATCAGCCTGCCTGTACTTTTTTATACCAGAGCTAACAAAAGTGTTTAGAAACAGGTGTCAGAAAAGTAATTGAATTGTACGTTCGTTTCACACAATCCACTTTTTTGCATGGTTTGGAACACATATGTATAAAAGTACAATACAAAGTATAATTCATGCAATATAAAAGCCACAATGTGGCTGGGTTGGGTTTTAAAGTGGACCAACACCCTCCCGTGATCTATAAGATTCCCGGACCGATCAGCCCCCTGACTGCGGGGCACCCCGATCGGGGGTGTGTGAAACCCCCCAGAAACCCCTAAATCCCTACCTGCTCCTTGATCCAGCGGCGCCCGCCGCCGCCTCCCATGCGTCCCTCTAGCAGGACGCGCACCCGCGCCGGCTGTTTGTGAATGGCCGGCGAGGGCATGCGCCCTGTAAGAGTGACGCGCGGGAGGCGGCGGCGGGAGCGCTCTCTTGTCCGTCGCTGCCTCCCGCTTGTCCGTCGGCGGGGATTGGCAGCAGCGGTCACGTGGGAGCGGGGAGAGGTGAGTTTTTGGGGCTTTCTGGGGGGTTTCACACAGCGGGGCACCCCCAATCGGGGTGCCCCGCCGAAGTGGACCAAAACCCAGGATAGTCAAAATCCTGGTTGCTGGTCCACGTTAAGGCAGAGGAGGAATACTGTGATTCTTAATAGGAAATTTGCACGCCGCCATAGTGCTGGTATGTGTCACAGCTGTGGGGAGACAGAGGAACGTCTAGACATATAGAAAGCGCTGCAGCCGCGGCAGACAATGATGTCCAAGGACTCCGATATAAATAAATATCTCCAGGAATTACAAGACTGCTTGACGTAATCCTTTCAATGTAACACTCTAGAAAGGGAAAATTACCTCTAATGCCGCTACTGTTGGATGCGGATCAGCGTGCTGCTGTTATGCATGCTGATTTTATAGCCAGACATGTCTTTTTTTTTTTAAATGGGACCTCCAGTGTGTTTTAAAGTGGGCTAAAACCCAGCCCCTGGGGCATCCAAAATCGGGATGCCCCGCTATGTGAAACCCCCCAGGTCACCCGCTACACTTACCCTAATCCCGGTCCAACGGTGCATGCATGGGCCGCGGGCGCATCCCCACTATCCCTCTAGCAGGGCGCGTTGTTGCGAATGGACCATGCAGGCGAGATGCGGCCGCCACCGCGCTCGGTGCCGCTGAGCTAAGATGGCGGCTCCAAGTGCGCTGAGTGGACAGTCAAAATCCTGGGTTTTGGTCCACTTTAAAGTTAATCTTGAATTTTGGTCCTTGTCTTGCCTCTGGGGCATCCCGATCGGCTGTGAAACCCCCAGGTCGCCGAAACCAACTCACCTCTTCCCGGTCCTAGGGCGCATGCACGGCCGCTCATTCAATCCGCATGATCGAATTTGCTGACGTCATGGCGTCTGTCGTGTAAGGCAAGCAGCACGCTGACGGCCGCATCCCCCGCATACCTCGCCATTCACAAATGTCTGGCACAGGCACACACCCTACAAGAGGTATAGCGGGATGCGGCCATGGCTCACACATGCGCCGTTGGACCGGGAACGAAGGTAAGTGTATGGGCAACCTGGGGGGTTTCACACAGCGGGGCATCCTAATTTTGAATGCCCCAAGGGAGGGGAGAATCATAGATTCCCGGGCCGATCTGGGCTCGGTTTCAGCCCACTTTAAAGTGGACCAAAACCCAGGATTTTGACTATTCTGGGTTTTGGTCCTTGCCTCCGGGGCACCTCGATCGGGGGTGTCCCACTGTGTGAAACCCCCCAGGTCACCGAAACCAACTCACCTCGTCCAATCAGTGGGCTCGGATCCGATGACATCACGCCGTATAAGCCTTTGTCTAAGGCGAGTGGCTCTGAGTGCGCTGACAGCCGCATCTCCCGCTACCCTCTAACATGGAGCGTGCTCGTCTGGCCATTCACAAATGCCTGGCACAGACACACTCCCTGCTAGAGGTATAGCATGATGCGGCTGTGGCTTGCGCATGGTCCATTGGACGGGGAATGAAGGTAAGTGTATGGGCGACCTGGGGGGGTATCACACAGCGGGGCATCCCGATTTTGGATGCCCCAGGGGAGGGAATCGATCGGCCCGGGAATCTCATAGATTCCCGTGCTAATAGCTGTGGGTTTGGTCCACTGTAAGAAACCAAGTAGTTGCACATGACCAGCTCACCCTTCATACATATCCTCCAGCACGGACTTCGGAAAAAACTCTTGAAAATTCCAGCACGCAAAACAAAAAAGAGTGTCCAGCTCCAGGAATAAAACGTAACTTTTACTAGGAACTCGATAATAGCATCAAACATAAAGATCCAAAAAAGAGAGTGCCAAAAGACGATGTGTCCCCTCCAATCCCTCACCACACGTAACGCGTTTCAGGCTTCAAGAGCCCTTAATCACTGTAAGAAACCACCCGGCCAGCCTCTAGGGTGTGCGAGGTGTGGCATCGCACAGGAAGCATTGGGCGACCACCCGCTTGCTCACCGCCCCCTGCTCGTTTTCCCTCCAGCTTTCTCAGTTTAATGGTTTGCTGATTGCTCATCCACACGCTCGTGTGCCCCCTCACACCTGCCCACTTGCACAGGGCGCCTTCTACCCTAAGGCCAGCCCTGCCAACCAGGCAAGCATACAAATGATATTCCATTTTCCCCATGCCCCAGGTTACCTACTTGCCCCTGTCCATCTTTTGTTTTCATGTTGGCAGCTCCCCCATGGGAGGGCGCCACCTGCATGAACACATTACCATAGAGACCAAATGTGGTTAAAGTGGAGCTCCAATCAATAGAATTAGGCCCTTATTTAACAAGGGATAGCGCCAGGTAGCGAATGGTGAGCGAACGGTAATGACGCTCACTGTCACGAGAACGCCGGCTCCCCTCCGCAATCACACATTTATCAAGCCGATCCTGCTTAGCGACTGACAGAGCGCCATATAGCGAATCATTCATCATTATTCCAGCCTCACCCCACAGCGCCAGCGAGCGACCTTGAACAGCGACAGGTATGACCTCTCGCTACCTGGCGCTCTCCAATGCATTTCAATGGAGCAATCTTTAAATATTCATAATTAATTGCTGTTATTTTTTTATTTTATTTTTTTTAATGTCAAAAATTCTGTGACCACTTCTGCAATGTTAGATATTTTTTTTAAGCTAAAAAAAAAAAAAAAAAAATTTGTGCAGAATTGATATTACAGGTCTGACATTAATGTATTCATATTACAAAATGTTTTGAAAAACATGTTTTTTTTTTTCTAAAAATATGGTTGTTTGGGGGTTAAAAAACTACTTTTAACCCATCGCCGCCAGCGCTCTGGGGTTTAAACAAGCATTTCACAGCGCGAGAATTTTTGGAGCGTGATTTGTTAATGAATATGCTGGGAGCCGTTCGCTATGGCCGTTCGCTGTCATGCGCTCCCATACAGCGCGGAACCTGTCAAACAGCGACTCCTAACCCCGTATTCAACATTACCGCACACCGACTGAGTCGCTATCAACAGCCGAACAACGGCCAAGCACAGCGAATACTAGCGGGCGATGTGAAAATAACGCTACTGTCACTCATCTGTCGCTACCTGGCGCTATTAATGAATCAGCCTGTTAGTGATGGGCTTCAGATCTTGGGACAAACATAGATTAACCCGGATTCCCAATTTGGTTTGGTCAAACCCTATCCCGGATCCTGCCATGCATGTGTGGCCAACGGAAAGTGGTCAACAACTATTTTCAGAGTTCTTCAGTGTGGTAGTTCATGTCTGTCCTGCAGTTGCGTAACCTCACCACATGATGGCACTGTTGGATAAGCAATTCATTATGACACTGTTGGTCTACCAAACTGTTGACGTGGAGGCTGATTCACTACTATACCAGGTATTGCCATGTGAGCGTCTGTATAGCGACGCTTAGAGCGACTGCGCTAGTAGACGCTGTAAGCGGGTAGTGGGCGCTGTAACAGAGCGCCTCAGTCTCTGTAGTAACCTGGCCGGCATTGATGAATGTGATGTATGTTGGGCACTCTAACAACAGTATAGCGCTGCAGGGAGCGAGAGGTAGCGCCAGCGACTCTCAGCGCTCCACACCATATTTAAGAAAACACTACCTACACACAGCATCGGCGCTCTAAAGCTGGGCGATGTAGCACAGAGCGCCAGACGCTGTGTGATTAAAGTCTGTTTTTGAACACATATCCACCAGTAACAAAGCGAAAGCACATGGAATGACATTGTTTTAACACCGTGACAATAACACTTTAGTGCCAGACCTGTAATGACAATTCTGCATAAAAATATGAAAAGTCCAAAATATTTATAAAAGTGTTTGTTTGCAGCCAGGAGAGGTCACACAATGATTGGAGCAAAAAAAAAAAAAAAAAAAATAAATAAAATTGTCAAACACTCTGTTTAGACAGAAGAAAATGAACGGCCATTGAAATGTATGGGAGAGCGACAGTGAGCGACAGGTACTACTCTCGAGCCTAGAGCGCCGACGCTATACACTGAGCCACCTGTAATTATACATGTGACGCTACATGGCGCTGTTAGAGGCGCTCACCAGATTCGCTTTCCTAAATGTGGTTGCGTACAGCACCCGGCATTCACCAGACACTACCTGGCGCTACGAGGCGCTACCTGGCGCTATCCCTTCTTAAATAACCCCCTTAGAATCCAGAAAATAGAGGATAAATCTGTGCTGCATTGGTTGAGGTGAGTAACACTGCATTAAAGAACAGAGTGTATAGAAGTAGGGGATGGGCTTATTGTAGTATCCGGGAGTGAGGAAGGTACCAGCAGGGTCTAATGGTGGCAGTAACTGGTGTAAGAGAAGGGAGAGGAGCCGCATTCATACCTAACAAGTGACCACAGGAGAGGTGAACCATTCCACCCGAGATGCTGATGGAGGAAGCTAAGGCCTCAGTATTCAGCTATGGGACCAGGATGAGTGACCACCACCTGTAAGAGTCCACCTGGATGTAATGCTGTGCTATGGAAACTGCTAATGGAACAACTGTGGATTATGACTGTATGACCTGCTGTGAACATTCAAGTGTACCTGAAGTCCTGCTAATAAAGTAAGTGCCCTTTTTATAAAGTCGGTCTCATTTGGAGTTATTGGATACAAACCCGAATTAGGAGGTCCCAAACGGTACAAACAATGAAGAGTTGTGGTCCCAGCAACCACAGAGAAATATCCCATAGGCACCAAATCCCCAACAAATCACATAACTATCCTCTCACATTATATACGTGTATTTATTCTAAAAAACACTTACAACATATAATTAAAAACACATTTCACAGCAGGAACCCCCCTTAACCCCTTATTGGCACACCTTACCCAATTGTTTATCATTAGTGGGGTGGTGCAGGAGTGATATCATTTGTGAGTTAATTAGGAAGTCCCCAAAGCCCGTAACTAGGGATGAGCGAATCGGTTCTAACGAACCTGAATTCGCTCCGAATTTCAGGGAAAATTCGATTCAGCACGAACCCGAATATTTAGTGGTTCGTGCTGACCGAATTTTCCCTGAAATAAAAAAAAAATGCCGGCATGGTGGGAGCGGGGAGACCGGCTGCGCTGTCAGTGGGCGGCGGAAGCCGGCTTCCGCCGCCCGCTGACAGCGCAGCCGGCCTCCCCGCTCCCACCATGCCAGCACTTTTTTTTTTACAGCAAACACTTACCGGCATGGTGGGAGCTAGGAGGCCGGCTGCGCTGTCAGCTGTCATCAGAGGACGCGTCATCAGAGAAAGCCGGCTTCCGCCGCCCGCTGACAGCGCAGCCGGCCTCCCCGCTCCCACCAGAGATGAGCGATTCGCTAAAGTTTGATTCGGACGACCCCGAATTTCTCTGAGAAATTCGGCGAATCGCCCGAATCGAATTTTTGAGAAGTTTGCTCATCTCTACCCGTAACCATGAACCCGCTCCCCACACGCCTGAGTAGCTAAACCCCTCAGGTATGCATGTGCTACACATGGTCAAATCAATTCAAATCAAATGGCGGCATCTTACCTCACCCTTTGAAGTGGCATGGTAGCCACGTGCGCGGGTGCCATGTAATACTGCATTCCCTTTCTCTCCAGTCCTTGCCTCATATGTATTGATGGGTTTGGTAACTGCCCTCTGGAATTTGCACTGCACTTTTTTTGCCATTGATTGCTGCTCATGGTCATTGTTACCTATTAATGTGTATTTGAAACTGTGTCTCTGTGCAATATTGGCTTCTGTACCATATGGGTTTTTCTGTGTATATATGAAGCACTTATGGATTTTTTTTTTAGACACAGTTGAGTTGATTGTAGCTGATATTGTTGTAGCTATCTAAATATATTGTTGTTTCACTGTGCCATTTAGTTGGTTTTGGTATTTAAAAATTGTAGATATTTTTAATTTTTTGCTTTTTTGCACGATTGGTTCATTAAGGCACTTTAGGGTTATAACGGTTTTTTTTTTGTGCCGGCACAAAAATTAGGATTCATTCCTGGAGGGTGTTCATATACAACATACTTTTCAGATTTGGGGCTCAATAGGACTTTTATTTATTTATTTATATTATTTATCCATTATATATATATAGAATATAGTGGTTAGGTCCCATTATTGGATCTAATTATATGATGATATTATGTGTGATATAGGGTATTTTGCAGTTGTTTTTAATTTGTCTTGTGTTATATGTTGTGTGTATTTTATTATATTTCAGTAAGTGTAAATATATTTAATTAAGACATTTCTTGTAATATTAAATATGGTATTTGTGGTTGGTGCTCCTCACTGAGGAAGGTGTGACTTTATTCACGTCCACTCATATTTCTTTTTTGTCAAATCAATTCATATTCACTCAAAAATTCATATTATCCGGCATGCCAACCACCAGGGCTGGTAGAGAGCACTCACTATCTTTTCAACTTGTATAGGCAAGGCCGGATTATGAGGGGGGCGCAAGGAGCGTGCGCCCTGGGGCCTCCACAACCTGCCCTGCAAAGGGGCTTCCACTGACCTTTGGATAAGGTCTGGTCCAGGAAGCTTTTCAGTCTTTGGTCTGATGGATCAACAAAGCTATCGGCAGCAGTGACCCGCCCTTTTTTTAGTATTTGCAAACCTGCCGCTAAAGCCACCACAGGGCAAAATGAAAAGTCTAGAGCAGCAACGCTACAGTGATGGGTGCAGAGCTGTCACTGCACATAAGCCACCAAACACAGCCACTGGCAGCTCAATGCAGGGAACTGTTTTCTGCTGGACCAGCCGGGCGACTACACAACCCCCCACCCAGAATGGCAAAGCAGGAGTTCCCGAGCAGCACGCACCCGCACAAGCGGGGCACAAGGGACTCGATCTGATGTTCCAGTAAGTAGGCAGGTGCCAGACAACCACCAATCACTTACTTGGCTGGACTATTATTTTAAAGGAAGAAAAAATTCTGAATCTGGGGCCTCCACCACAATGAATCCAGCCCTGGGTATAGAGGTCCCTTAGAACCCTTATCAGTTCACAAAGAACCAAAATCAACCAAAGTGGTGCACTGCGTAGGACTAATTAGATTGTGCTACACTGTAATGAATAAAGCACTACACAAAAATTAGGCTCATGGGACACAGCCCATAGGCCTAAAAAACAGGAGCACCAAACAGTATCAAAATCCAATTCAATTTCATTTATTAAGAGACAAAAAAATCAAAAAACACAAGACATAACAAACAATGTACAAAACCAACACATTAAAAACACTGCGAATCCCCAAAATTCATCCAGTGCTGCAGAAACGCAGCAATTCATTCCTGGGATAACTTTGCACTATTAGATATTAGGCTCAATGGAGATTAATGGTGTTGTGTACTGTATATGGATTTGATGTTATGATTATTTATGCACTGTCACTTTAATGTATATACTTGATTAGGCATTGAGAATTTGGGGTTTTGTGCCGGCACAAAAAATTAGACTTTTTATAAAGGGTGTCTATATACGTGCTGATATTTAGGAGTTATCCCAGGAATGAATTGCTGCGTTTCTGCAGCACTGGATGAATTTTGGGGATTCGCAGTGTTTTTAATGTGTTGGTTTTGTACATTGTTTGTTATGTCTTGTGTTTTTTGATTTTTTTGTCTCTTAATAAATGAAATTGAATTGGATTTTGATACTGTTTGGTGCTCCTGTTTTTTAGGCCTATGGTCTGTGTCCCATGAGCCTAATTTTTGTGTAGTTCACAAAGAACCATGTTGCCGTACCTTTCTTTAATTGGCATATTCTTTCCAGATTTTCTTGGCCTGGACCTCTTTTCTGACCCGGCAGGCTCTGGCCTGCTACTGAGAGCCACTATTGCAGACACCCCGCTGGCCTCTGTAGTTAGGTTATCTTCTCTGTTAAACTGGAACAACACCCATTTTTTGATAAATGGGTGTTGCTGAAACTGCAGGGGGGCATCACAATTGCCATTTCCCCCTTGTGCGTTAAGGGTGTAAAATGGTCGAAATCTTACCTTTTTTTTCTGTCCCACAGAGAAATCTAGTGCTCTGATTGCCTATCTAAATAACTGGAGGCAGGAGGATGCATGCCAGGTTAAATAGCTGGGAACAGGGGTGCAAACACAGCGCAAAGACGCCAGGGATGTGGCCATCCACAATTCCTTCACTAGAGAGCCAGGAAGAAGGTGAGGTTCGCAACGCCCTAAGGGCGGTGTCACACAGTGGGGTATCTCATTTGGGATTGCCCAGGTGAAGGTCAGTGGCCAGCTTTGTTAGGTTTTGGGCCAGTGTGACACAGCAGATGAAGGTCAGCCTGATGAAGTGGGTGATGTGCCCATGGAACGCGTGGCTCTTGATGTGGTAGGCGGTGGGGAGACTTCACACATGTTATTTTCATGATACCTAGGCTTTATTTCTGGTGATTTTTTTTTGTGATATTGTTTTTTGATTGGTATTGTGATATATATCAGTGGTTCCCCTTTGGGATGCCTAAATAATATATACAGGTGATTCTATTTTCATTGGTGAATATAGTAGATTGATATGTTTATGAGTTGTTATGGTTGGGAATATTAATTCTTCATTGATTGTTTGACTAGTAGCACTTGCACTTTATAAATATATAGGTTTTATAGAGATCCGGATCATAGGCAGGATTTGCACATGCTCAGTTGCACTGTTGGAACACTTTGTTGAATGATTTAGCACATATATATTTAGGCATTTGATATCAATTAGTGTGGTGAGACTCTCCCCATCGCCTACACACCTTCATGTTGGTTTGTCCTGTGTGTTATTGTCCCATTTATATGTTTTTAAGGGATTTTAATATGTTGAGTGTATTGTATGTAGTATTGTATTTTTTGATTAATTTATGAGTTGAGAGTTGCCTCCCTACATGCTTTTTTTGTTCCAGCTCAGCTGCCAGCTCTGTTAGATTTTGGGCCGGTGTCACACAGTGGGGTATCTCAATTTGGGATGGCCTAGAGGAAGGTCAACGGCCAGTTCTGTTGGGTTTGGGCCGGTGTGACACAGTGGGGTATCTCAATTTGGGATGGCCTAGGGGAAGGTCAGCGGCCAGTTCTGTTAGGTTTGGGCCGGTGTGACACAGTGGGGTATCTCAATTTGGGATGGCCTAGGGGAAGGTCAGCGGCCAGTTCGGTTGGGTTTGGGCTGTTGTCACACAGTGGGGTATCTCAATTTGGGATGGCCTAGGTGAAGCTCAGCGGCCAGTTCTGTTGGGTTTGGGCTGTTGTCACACAGTGGGGTATCTCAATTTGGGATGGCCTAGGTGAAGGTCAGTGGCCAGTTCTGTTGGGTTTTGGGCTGTTGTCACACAGTGGGGTATCTCAATTTGGGATGGCCTAGGTGAAGGTCAGCGGCCAGTTCTGTTGGGTTTTGGGCCGGTGTCACACAGTGGGGTATCTCAATTTGGGATGGCCTAGGGGAAGGTCAGCGGCCAGTTCTGTTGGGTTTTGGGCTGGTGTCACACAGTGGGGTATCTCAATTTGGGATGGCCTAGGTGAAGATCAGCGGCCAGTTCTGTTGGGTTTGGGCCGGTGTCACACAGTGGGGTATCTCAATTTGGGATGGCCTAGAGGAAGGTCAGCGGCCAGTTCTGTTGGGTTTGGGCCGGTGTCACACAGTGGGGTATCTCAATTTGGGATGGCCTAGGGGAAGGTCAGCGGCCAGTTCTGTTGGGTTTTGGGCCGGTGTCACACAGTGGGGTATCTCAATTTGGGATGGCCTAGGTGAAGGTCAGTGGCCAGTTCTGTTGGGTTTTGGGCTGTTGTCACACAGTGGGGTATCTCAATTTGGGATGGCCTAGGTGAAGGTCAGCGGCCAGTTCTGTTGGGTTTGGGCTGTTGTCACACAGTGGGGTATCTCAATTTGGGATGGCCTAGGTGAAGGTCAGTGGCAGTTCTGTTGGGTTTTGGGCTGTTGTCACACAGTGGGGTATCTCAATTTGGGATGGCCTAGGTGAAGGTCAGCGGCCAGTTCTGTTGGGTTTTGGGCCGGTGTCACACAGTGGGGTATCTCAATTTGGGATGGCTTAGGGGAAGGTCAGCGGCCAGTTCTGTTGGGTTTGGGCTGTTGTCACACAGTGGGGTATCTCAATTTGGGATGGCTTAGGGGAAGGTCAGCGGCCAGTTCTGTTGGGTTTGGGCTGTTGTCACACAGTGGGGTATCTCAATTTGGGATGGCCTAGGTGAAGGTCAGTGGCCAGTTCTGTTGGGTTTTGGGCTGTTGTCACACAGTGGGGTATCTCAATTTGGGATGGCCTAGGTGAAGGTCAGCGGCCAGTTCTGTTGGGTTTTGGGCTGGTGTCACACAGTGGGGTATCTCAACTTGGGATGGCCTAGGTGAAGGTCAGCGGCCAGTTCTGTTGGGTTTTGGGCCGGTGTCACACAGTGGGGTATCTCAATTTGGGATGGCCTAGGGGAAGGTCAGCGGCCAGTTCTGTTGGGTTTTGGGCTGTTGTCACACAGTGGGGTATCTCAATTTGGGATGGCCTAGGTGAAGGTCAGTGGCCAGTTCTGTTGGGTTTTGGGCTGTTGTCACACAGTGGGGTATCTCAATTTGGGATGGCCTAGGTGAAGGTCAGCGGCCAGTTCTGTTGGGTTTTGGGCTGGTGTCACACAGTGGGGTATCTCAACTTGGGATGGCCTAGGTGAAGGTCAGCGGCCAGTTCTGTTGGGTTTTGGGCCGGTGTCACACAGTGGGGTATCTCAACTTGGGATGGCCTAGGTGAAGGTCAGCGGCCAGTTCTGTTGGGTTTTGGGCCGGTGTCACACAGTGGGGTATCTCAATTTGGGATGGCCTAGGGGAAGGTCAGCGGCCAGTTCTGTTGGGTTTTGGGCTGGTGTCACACAGTGGGGTATCTCAATTTGGGATGGCCTAGGTGAAGGTCAGCAGCCAGTTCTGTTGGGTTTTGGGCCGGTGTCACACAGTGGGGTATCTCAATTTGGGATGGCTTAGGGGAAGGTCAGCGGCCAGTTCTGTTGGGTTTTGGGCCGGTGTCAGACAGTGGGGTATCTCAATTTGGGATGCCCCAGGAGAAGGTCAGAACCAGCTCTGTTCCGCTCTGTTCTTTAACTCCCTTAACACACCAGTTCTATTTACCCCTTCCACTTTCCCCACAGCAAGTCAGAGGACACTGAGGCTTTGATGACCACATGTGGATCCCTAGCGCCAGGTTGAACATGTCACGTGTACTTTAGAACCTGGTTAAACAGGTTTTGGTCCACTTTGAGATTCTTTTCTAAGGCCATAATGCACAACCTGAAATTCCCACTATACACTTTGGGCCTTATTCATGAAGGGATAGCGCCAGGTAGTGCCTGTACAGCGGCAGGTGAACGCCGGACACGGCAGCAATTACACATTTATGAAGACGAATCTGTAGAGCGACTGGAACAACGCCATGTAGCGTCCGATTCATCATTATCCCAGGCTCAGCGTACAGCGCCGGCGTTCAGCCTTGCAGAGCGCCACATCTTACCTGTCGCTACCTGGCGCTCTCCCATACATTTCTATAGACGATCTTTAAATCCCTTTCCTGATCCCAATTTTTGTTTTTTTTTTTCAAAAAAAAGAAAACTCAAAACTTTCTGACATGTATCCTGGGTTAGAACCTTTTTAAAAACTTTTTGGATTAATAATATTTTTATGCAGAATTGTCCTTACATGTCTAGTATTAAAGTGTTCATGTTACAATGTGATAAAAATGTAATTCCATGTGTTTTTGCTTTCTTACTAGTGGATACATGTTCAAAAGCAGACTTTAATCACACAGCTTCTGGCGCTGTGGGCTACAACTAAATGATTTTGAGCGCCGGCGCTGTTTGAGGCTTTTTTTTTTAAATATGGTGTGAGTCAATTGCGCTGGCGCTATCGTTCACTCCCATACAGCGTAGTGCTGCGACTGACACATCATATTCATCAATGCTGGCCAGAGTGCTCTGCAACAAAGAACCATAGCCGAGCACAGCGATTACTAGCGTCCGCTGTGAAATCCGACGCTCATCTGTCGCTACCTGGCGTTAGTAATGAATCAGCCTGCCCGCATCATTCGGATGCAGAAACAGAATATTCCTTGAAAGTCAGCGGCATTTTTGTTAGACACATATTACACTTAGGCCCTTATTTATCAAGGGCTAGCGCCAGCGGTAGTGTCTGACGAGCGCCAGGTACCGCCAGCTATCGGCGGCTACCGAATCAAGTACGCCCCGCGGCGGTCACAATGACGCATTTATCACGCTAAATGAGGCTAGCGCCGGCGAGAGCGTCAGCTAGCGCGGGATTCATCATGTAGCCGACTGCAACGAACAGCGCCGCTGCTAATCCCATCACAGCGACAGGTATGACCTGTCGCTCCCTGGCGATGTCCAATGCATTTCAATGGAGCAATCTTTAAATAATCATAATTAATTGCTATTACTGTTTTTTTTTTTTTTTTTTTAATGTCAAAAATTCTGTGACCACTTCTGCAATGTTAGGATTTTTTTTTAAGTAAAAAAAAAAAAAATGTGCAGAATTGAGATTACAGGTCTGATATTCATGTATTCATATTGAAAAATGTTTAGAAAAACTTGTATAATTTTTACATATAAAAAAAAAGGTTGTTTGGGGGTTAAAAACTACTTTACACACATCGCCGCCAGTGCTCTGGGGTTTAAAGTGGACCAACACCCAGGATTTTGACTATCCTGGGTTTTGGTCCACTTCGGCGGGGCACCCCGATCGGGGGTGCCCCGCTGTGTGAAACCCCCCAGAAAGCCCCCAAATCTTACCTGTCCCCGCTCCCACGTGACTGGACGGTCCAATCCCCGCCAACGTCCAGGCGGGGATCAGGAACGTCCAAGCGGCTGCCGCCGCCGCCGCCTCCCTCGCGTCACTTTCGGCGCGCGCGCGCCCCCGCTGGCCATTCGCAGACGGCCGGCGCGGGCGCGCGCACGCCTACAGGGGCGCGAGGAAGATCAGGTAAGCGATTTGGGGTGTCTGGGGGGGTTTCACCCCGCGGGACATCCCGATCTCGGATGTCCCGCGGGGTGGGAGGTGATCGGCCCGGGAATCTTATAGATTTCCGGGCCGATCACCTCTCGGTGTTGGTCCACTTTAAACAAGGAATTCACAGCGCGAGAAATTTTTGAACGCGATTTTTTAATAAATCTGCAGCAAGCCGTTCGCTCTGGCCATTCGCTGTCAGGCGCACCCATACAACGCTGAACCTGTGAAACAGCGACCCCTAAGCCCGTATTCAACATTTCCGCACACCGACTGCGTCGCTGTCAACAAGCAAACCCCGGCCAAGCACAGCGAATACTAGCTGGCGCTGTGAAAATCACGCTACTGGCGCTCATCTGTCGCTACCTGGCGCTATTAATGAATCGGCCTCCCCGGACATAACATTTACTACATGACATAATAAAAAACACATATTAAAAAACCCAAGTGGGGAGGAACTCCAGGGCTAACCAATTTGTATATTGCTCATAATCTTTGCACTCTTGTCAATAATAAATTAATAAATAAATGATTCAATAATAATCTTCAATCCCGAAATAAATAATTTATGAAATGTTATAATGCTAAAAATTGAAAGACATGTACTGACCGACGCTTATGAGATAAAGAGGCCGATTCATTAATAGCGCCAGGTAGCGACAGATGAGCGCCAGTAGCGTGATTTTCACAGCGCCCGCTAGTATTCGCTGTGCTTGGCCGTTGTTCGCTTGTTGGCAGCGACTCAGTCGATGTGCGGTAATGTTGAATACGGGGTTAGGAGTCGCTGTTTGACAGGTTCCGCGCTGTATGGGAGCGCCTGACAGCGAATGGCCAGAGCGAACGGCTCCCACCATATTCATTAACAAATCACGCTCAAAAAATTATTGCGCTGTGAAATGCTTGTTTAAACCCCAGAGCGATGGCGGCGATGGCTTAAAAGTAGTTTTTAACCCCCAAACAACCATATTTTTTGATTAAAAAATTAAACAAGTTTTTCTAAACATTTTGGAATATGAATACATTAATATCAGACCTGTAATATCAATTCTGCACAATTTTTTTTTTTTTACCTTAAAAAAAATATATAACATGGCAGAAGTGGTCACAGAATTTTTGACAGTTAAAAAAAAAAAAAAAAAAAAAACAATCATATCAATTAATTATGAATATTTAAAGATTGCTCCATTGAAATGCATTGGAGAGCGCCAGGTAGCGAGAGGTCATACCTGGCGCTGTGATGGGATTAGCAGCGGCGCTGTTCGTTGAAGTCTGCTACATGATGAATCCCGCGCTAGGTGACGCTCTCGCCGGTGCTATCCTCATTTAGCGTGATAAATGCATGATTGTGTCCGCCGCCTGGCGTTCTGGAGTCGGTAGCCGCCGATAGCTGGCGCTACCTGGCGCTAGTGAGACACTACCTGGCGCTATCCCTTGATAAATAAGGCCGAAAGGCCCTTTTTTATGAAGGAATAGCGACAGGTAGCGACTGGTGAGCGGCCGCTAATGACGGGCCCCGCCACGAGAACGCCGGCTCCCCACCACAATCACACATTTATCAAGCCAATCCTGCTTAGCGACTGAGATAGCGCCATATAGCGACTCATTCATCATTATTCCAGCCTCAGCCCACAGCGCCAGCGTCCGACCTTGAACAGCGACAGGTATGACCTCTCGCTACCTGGCGCTCTCCAATGCATTTCAATGGAACAATCTTTAAATATTAATAATTAATTGTTATTAATTTTTTTTTTTTTTTTTTTTTTAAATGTGAAAAATTCTGTGACCACTTCTGCCATTTTAGATCATTTTTTTAAGGGAAAAAAATAAATAAATTGTACAGAATTGATATTACAGGTCTGATATTAATGTATTCATATTACTATTATTTTAAAAACTTGTTTTTTTTGGTTTTCAAAAATATGGTTGTTTGGGGGTTAAAAAACTACTTTTAACACATCGCCGCCAGCGCTCTGGGGTTTAAACAAGCATTTCACAGCGCAAGAATTTTTTCAGCCTGATTTTTTGATGAATATGGTGGGAGCCGGTCGCTCTGACCAGTTGCTATCATGTGCACCCATACAGCGCGGAACCTGTCGAATAGCGACTCGTCACCCCGTATTCAACATTACTGCAAACCGACTCAGTCGCTGTCAACAACCGAACAACGGCCAAGCACAGCGACTACTAGCGGGCGCTGTGAAAATACCGCTACAGTCGCTCAATTGTCGCTACCTGCCGCTATTAATGAATCGGCCTCTTAGTCGCTATCAACTACCAAACAACGGCCAAGCACAGCGACTACTAGCGGGCGCTGTGAAAATACCGCTACAGTCTCTCAACTGTCGCTACCTGCCGCTATTAATGAATCGGCCTCCCCGTCGCTATCAACTACCGAACAACGGCCATGCACAGCGACTACTAGCAGGCGCTGTGAAAATACCGCTACAGTCGCTCAACTGTCGCTACATATCGCTATTAATAAATCAGCCTGATAGTTGTAATAGTGAGTCCCCTAGGCTGGCACCTAATTTGGATTATGGAGGCTGTGCATATCCAATTGTTTTGAGGGCATTTTTGTTAGACCTACATAGAGCCCTGATCTTGCTTGTTGCACTGCCACCTAATGGATAATATAGATAATTATGTATATATATATAATTATTATTATTATTATTTATTTTTTTCTTCTATGTATCCAAACATACAATGAAGTGCGGCAGTTAGAACAATTCTTTACAGAAAGATTGATTTCACAGTAGAAAATAATATCTTGTGGGAAGAAGATGAATCTCTGAAACGAAGCAGCCGACATGAAAATGACAGTAAATACCTATCATAGAAAATCGCTGTGGCATTAAGATTGCGCGCTGACTTATTTACTCTGCGTTCACGTGGAGATAGAATTGAATCAGATCAGTAGGAGGCCTAAAATGAGGATAGATATGCACCAATAATCAGATGCGATGAATGTAGAAAGAAAAGACAAAATTGGCCCAAGGTGAAAAAATAGCGGCGTTCTGATTTTCCTGGCAGGAATAAGAGGCCGATTCATTAATAGCGACATGTAGCGACAGTTGAGCGACTGTAGCTGCATTTTCAAAGCGCCCGCTAGTAGTCGCTGTGCTTGGCCGTTGTTCGGTAGTTGATAGCGACTCAGTCGGTGTGCAGTAATGTTGAATATTGGGTGAGGAGTCGCTATTTGACAGGTTCCGCGCTGTATGGGAGCGCATGATAGCGACTGGCCCTAGCGACCGGCTCCCACCATATTCATTAAAAAATCACGCTCAAAAAATTCTCGCGCAGTGAAATGCATGTTTAAACCCCAGAGCGCTGGCGGCGATGTGTTAAAAGTAGTTTTTTAACCCCCAAACAACCATATTTTCGGAAACCAAAAAAAACAAGTTTTTTAAATAATTTAGTAATATGAATACATTAATATCAGACCTGTAATATCAATTCTGTACAATTTTTTTTATTTTTTTTTCCCTTAAAAAAATTATCTAACATTGCAGAAGTGGTCACAGAATTTTTCACATTAAAAAAAAAAAAAAAAAAAAAAAGAATAACAATTAATTATTAATATTTAAAGATTGTTCCATTGAAATGCATTGGAGCGCCAGGTAGCGAGAGGTCATACCTGTCGCTGTTCAAGGTCGGACGCTGGCGCTGTGGGCTGAGGCTGGAATAATGATGAATGAGCCGCTATATGGCGCTATCTCAATCGCTAAGCAGGATTGGCTTGATAAATGTGTGATTGTGGTGGGGAGCCGGCGTTCTCGTGGCGGGGCCCGTCATTACCGGCCGCTCACCAGTCGCTACCTGGCGCTATCCCTTCATAAATAAGGGCCTAAATTCCAGATGTGACAGGTCTTTTAAGAGGACCAAAACCCACCCTGGAGTTTTGGTCCTCTTTAAAGTCTATGAGACTATGGGGTTTATTCATCAAGGGCGGCAGGCAGCGTCTGGTGAACGCCGGGCGCTGTACACAAAACCACATTTATGAAGGCGAATCTGGTGAGCGACTCTAACTGCGCTATGTAGCGCTCAATTCATCATTTCAGGCAGCTCAGCGTATAGCGTCGGCGCTCTAGCTTTCAGAGGGCCAGGTATTACCTGTCGCTACCTGTCGCTCTCCCATACATTTCAATGGACGATCCTTTTCTTCTGTTTAAACAGGGTTTATTTATTTATTTATTTTTTTGTGCATCAAATAATTGTGTGACCTCTCCTGGCCTAGAAAAAGTCATTTTTGAAAACTTTTTTTGACTTTTTAAATTGTCATTCCAGGTCTGGCACTAAAGTGTTAATGTCACAGTGTTATAACAATGTCATTCCATGTGTTTTTGCTTTGTTACTGGTGGATATGTGATCAAAAACAGACTTTAATCACACAGCGTCTGGCGCTCTATGATATAGCGCCCAGCTTTGTGTGTGTGTGTCCTTTTAGTATGGTGTGGAGCGCCAAGAGTTGGTCAAACTGAGCTGCCGCTACCTTTCACTCCCTGCAGCGCTGTACTAGTGTTAGAGCGTCCAACATACATCTCATTCATCAATGCCGGCCAGGTTACTACAGCGTCTCAGACGCTCTGTTACAGCGCCCGATACCCGCTTACAGTGTATACTAGTGGTCACTCTAAATGGCGCTATACAGACGCTCCACGAGTCTATGAGACTCCAGGGCAGGCATACTCGCTCCCCCCGAGGTACCAAGATCAGGTCCCGCTGTGTGAAATCCCCCGGGTTGCCCAAAAACTCACCTATGTTCCCAGTCCAACGGCACATGCGTGCGTCCCCGCTATCTCTTTAGACGTTGTGCAGGCCGGCGTCAGGCATTTGTGAGTGGCTGGCGTGGGCACGCTCCCTGTTAGAGGGTAGCAGGGGAGAGAAGAAAAGAAGAAATAAAAGAAGGAATGAAAGAATAGCATGAATGACATAAAGAAAGTGAGAAAGATAGAAAGAAAGAGAAAGAAAGAAAGAGAAAGAGAGAGAGAGAAAGAAAGAAAGAAAGAAAGAAAGAAAGAAAGAAAGAAAGAAAGAAAGAAAGAAAGAAGAAGAAATAAAAGAAGGAATGAAAGAATAGCATGAATGACAGAAAGAAAGAAAGAAAGAAAGAAAGAAAGAAAGAAAGAGAAAGAAGAAGAAATAAAAGAAGGAATGAAAGAATAGCATGAATGACAGAAAGAAAGTGAGAAAGAAAGAAAGAAAGAAAGAAAGAAAGAAAGAAAAGAAGGAATGAAAGAATAGCATGAATGACATAAAGAAAGTGAGAAAGATAGAAAGAAAGAAAGAAAGAAAGAGAGAGAGAAAGAAAGAAAGAAAGAAAGAAAGAAAGAAAGAAAGAAAGAAAAAGAAAGAAGAAGAAAGAAGAAGAAATAAAAGAAGGAATGAAAGAATAGCATGAATGAAAGAAAGAAAGAAAGAAAGAAAAAGAAGAAGAAATAAAAGAAGGAATGAAAGAATAGCATGAATGACAGAAAGAAAGAAAGAAAGAAAGAAAGAAAGAGAAAGAAGAAGAAATAAAAGAAGGAATGAAAGAATAGCATGAATGACAGAAAGAAAGTGAGAAAGAAAGAAAGAAAGAAAGAAAGAAAGAAAGAAAGAAAGAAAGAAAGAAAGAAATGAAAAAAATAGCATGAATGACAGAAAGAAAGTGAGAAAGAAAAAAATAAAAGAAAGAAAGAGAGACATGTATGGCAGAAAGAAATAAAAGAAGGAATGAATGAAAGAAAGAAAGACATGTATGGCAGAAAGAAAAAAAGAAATAAAAGAAGAAATAAAATAATAGCATGAATGACAGAAAGAAAGTGAGAAAGAAAGAATCAAAGAAAGAAAGAAAGACATGTATGGCAGAAAGAAATAAAAGAAGGAATGAAGAATAGCATTAAGGCATGAAAGAAAGAATACAAGAAAAAAGAAAGACATGTATGTCAGAAGGAATGAAAAAATAGCATGAATGACAGAAAGAATAAAAGGAATGAAAGCAAGAAAGAAAGAAAAAAAAAATCTACTACTGGGCAATCTACTCGTGACTGACAGTGCCCAGTATGAGCTGCTCTGCACCTGCCTGGGGGGGGGGGGGGGGGGCACGCCCTGTTAGAGGGTAGCAGGGGAGAGAAGAAAAGAAGAAATAAAAGAAGGAATGAAAGAATAGCATGAATGACAGAAAGAAAGTGAGAAAGAAAAAAATAAAAGAAAGAAAGAAAGACATGTATGGCAGAAAGAAAAGAAGAAACAAAAGAAGGAATGAAAAAATAGCATGAATGACAGAAAGAAAGTGAGAAAGAAAAAAATAAAAGAAAGAAAGAAAGACATGTATGGCAGAAAGAAAAGAAGAAACAAAAGAAGGAATGAAAAAATAGCATGAATGACAGAAAGAAAGTGAGAAATAAAAAAATAAAACAAAGAAAGACATGTATGGCAGAAAGAAAAGAAGAAATAAAATAAGGAATGAAATAATAGAATGAATGACAGAAAAAAGTGAGAGAAAAATACATAAATGAAAGAAAGAGAGACATGAATGGCAGAAAGAAATAAAAGAAGGAATAAAAGAAAGAAAGAAAGAAAGAAAGATAGAAAGAGAAAAGAAGAAATGAAAGAATAGCATGAATGACATAAAGAAACTGAGAAAGAAAGAATAAAAGAAAGAAAGAGAGACATGTATGGCAAAAAGAAATAAAAGAAGGAAAGAAAGAGAAAGAAAGAAAGAAAGAAAGAAAGAAAGACATGTATGGCAGAAAGAAAGAAAAGAAGAAATAAAAGAAGGAATGAAATGAAAAAATAGCATGAATGACATAAAGAAAGTAAGAAAGAAAGAAAGAAAGAAAAAAAGAAAAGAAGAAATGAAAGAATAGCATGAATAACAGAAAGATACTGAGAAAGAAATAATAAAAGAAAGAAAGAGAGACATGTATGGCAAAAAGAAATAAAAGAAGGAAAGAAAGAGAAAGAAAGAAAGAAAGAAAGAAAGACATGTATGGCAGAAAGAAAGAAAGAAAGAAAAGAAGAAATAAAAGAAGGAATGAAAAAATAGCATGAATGACAGAAAGAAAGTGAGAAAGAAAAAAATAAAAGAAAGAAAGAGAGACATGTATGGCCACCCACCGCTGGGAAGAGGTGTGTCACATGACCATGACGTGAGCCTTTCTAAGGGCAATAAAATAAGGCCCTTATTCATCAAGCGATAGCGCCAGGTAGTGTCTGACGAGCGCCAGGTAGCGGCAGCTAACGGCGACTACCGACTCAAATACGCCCGGCGGCGGTCACAATGACGCATTTATCAAGCAAAATGAGGCTAGCGCCGGCGAGAGCGTCAGCTAGCGCGGCATTCATCATGAAGCTGTCTGGACCGAACAGCGCCGCTGCAAATTCCTTCACAGCGCCAGGTATGAGCTGTCGCTCCCTGGCGATGTCCAATGCATTTCAATGGAGCAATCTATAATTAATCATAATTAATTGGTAATAATTTTTTTTTTTTTTTTTTTTTTAATGTCAAAAAATCGGAGACCACTTCTGCAATGTTAGGATTTATTTTTAAGTCAAAAAAAAAATTATAAAAATTTGTGCAGAATTGATCTAACAGGTCTGAGATTAATGTATTCATATTACAAAATGATTCTAAAAACATGTATAATGTTACATTCAAAAAATATGGTTGTTTAGGGGTTAAAAACTAGTTAATACACATCGCCGCCAGCGCTCTGGGGTTTAAACAAGGAATGGACAGCGACAGCACATTCGGAGCGTGAATTGTTGATGAATATGAAGCTAGCCGTTCGCTCTGGCCATTCGTTGTCAGGCGCTCACATACAACGCTGGACCTGTGAAACAGCGACCCCTAAGCCCGTATTCAACATTACCGCACACCGACTGAGTCGCTGTCAACAAGCTAATGCCGGCCAAGCACAGCGAATACTGGCTGGCGCTGAAAAAATCACGCTACAGTCGCTCATCTGTCGCTACCTGGCGCTATTAATGAATCGGCCTCCCCGTGCTGCCCTCTGCTCACACCCATTATGTAGAAAATGGGTTTGGGAACGCTGCGGATTTTTATTATGGACGATTTTTTACGATAGCTTCCCTTTCTCCGCCTTGCAGTATACTTTCATTTTCCTTTTTTTTTATAAATGAATTTTCCATTCCGCTAGGCCAATGTCATCCATGGTTGGGAATCATCTGCCACGTGCTTCACGCTGCCGTTTCAGCAAAATACTCTTCCATCATGGAAACAATGAAGGGGAATCAGCTCACTGAATAACAGAATATTTTTAGTTTAAAAAAAAAAAAAAAAAAAATTCATCTTCTCAGTGATTTCAGTTCTAGCTCTAGAATAAAAGAACAATGGATGATAAAAAAAAAAGAGTGAGAGTTCTTGGCAGCTCTCTTTATGTTTTGTCACTTTCGCACAACAAAAGTTTACTGGTGCAGTCAGAGATGTGAAATGTACACTGCTTATTAGGAGGGAAATGGAACGCATTCATGGCTTAAAGGGGAACTGTGCCACAGAGATTACTACAGCTGGGAGACTTAGAGGCTGATTTATTAATAGCGACATGTAGCGACAGTTGAGCGACTGTAGCGGCATTTTCAGAGCGCCCGCTAGTAGTCGCTGTGCTTGGCCGTTGTTCTGTAGTTAATAGCGACTCAGTCGGTGTGGCGTAATGTTGAATATTGGGTGAGGAGTCGCTATTTAACCGGTTCCGCGGTGTATGGGAGCGCATGATAGCGACTGGTCAGAGCGACCAGCTCCCACCATATTCATTAAAAAATCACGCTCCAAAAATTCTCGCGCTGTGAAATGCATGTTTAAACCCCAGAGCGCTGGAGGCGATGTGTTAAAAGTAGTTTTTTAACCCCCAAACAACCATATTTTTGGAAACCAAAAAATATATATATATTTTAAATAAATACATTAATATCAGACCTGTAATATCAATTCTGTACATTTTTTTTTTTTTTCCCTTAAAAAAATTTTCTAAAATGGCAGAAGTGGTCACAGAATTTTTCACATTTAAAAAAAAAAAAAAAAAATTAATAACAATTAATTATTAATATTTAAAGATTGTTCCATTGAAATGCATTGGAGAGCGCCAGGTAGCGAGAGGTCATACCTGTCGCTGTTCAAGGTCGGTGGGCTGAGGCTGGAATAATGATGAATGAGTCGCTATATGGCGCTATCTCAGTCGCTAAGCAGGATTGGCTTGATAAATGTGTGATTGTGGTGGGGAGCCGGCGTTCTCGTGGCGGGGCCCGTCATTACCGGCCGCTCACCAGTCGCTACCTGTCGCTATTCCTTCATAAATAAGGGCCTGTATCTTACTTTCTATCTACATACTTTATCACACACATTACAACAGTTAAAGGGATTGAACAATCAAACTTCTCCTGCTTTCAGCACCTCCCCCCCCCATCTTGACCACAAACCCAAGCCTGGGGCTCGTGTCAGGTTGACACCTCCTCCGTAATGATAGGCTAGAATAGAGCCCTCCTTTGCAGGATGGCAACAGACTTGAGATTTCTCCTGGAAAAGCAAAATGTTTTATTCCAAACATGTCACAAGTGATGAGCAAACCCATAAAAGTTTGGGTGCAGCAAGTTCGGCGAACTTTGAACAAAAGTTCGGTTTGGGTACCTGAACTTGACCCGAACCCCATTGAAATCAATGGGGACCAATAGATGGCTATAAAATGAGGGTAGTAAGGGGTAGATGGCTGCATAATAAGGGCAATAACAGGACAAATGCCCTGCAAAAAATGAGGTAGGAACAGTACTAATATTATGTATACTTCATTAAAAAAAATAATAATAACCCCCAACCATATAACAGACTGTGCGACAGAACACCCCTATCACCCCCTAATAAACTGTGTGACAGAGCCCCCCTATCACCACATAGCAGGCAGTGTGACACTACCCCATATCACCCCATAGCAGACTGTGTGACAGAACACCTCTATCACCCCCAGTAGACTGTGTACCTGAACACCCCTATCCCCCAGTAGACTGTGACAGTACACCCCTATCCCCCATAGCAGACTGTGTGACAGAACACCCCTATCACCCCATAGCAGGCAGTGTGACACTACCCCCTATCACCCCATAGCAGACTGTGTGACAGAACACCCATCACCCCAGTAGACTGGGTGACAGAACACCCCTATCACCCCATAGCAGACTGTGTGACAGAGCACCCCTATCCCCCATAGCAGACTGTATGACAGAACACCCCTATCACTCCATAGCAGACTGTGTGACAGAGCACCCCTATCACCCCATAGCAGACTGTGTGACAGAACACCCCTATCACCCCATAGCAGCCTGTGTGACAGAACACCCCTATCCCCCATAGCAGACTGTATGACAGAACACCCCTATCACCCCATAGCAGACTGTGTGAAGAACACCCCTAGCCCCCAGTAGACTGTGTGACAGAGCACCCCTATCCCCCATAGCAGACTGTATGACAGAACACCCCTATCACCCCATAGCAGACTGTGTGACAGAGCACCCCTATCACCCCATAGCAGACTGTGTGACAGAACACCCCTATCACCCCATAGCAGCCTGTGTGAAGAACACCCCTATCCTCCAGTAGACTGGGTGACAGAACACCTCTATCCCCCATAGCAGACTATGTGACAGAACACCTCTATCCCCCCATAGCAGACTGTGTGACAGAACACCCCAATCACCCCATAGCAGACTGTGTGACAGATCACCCCTATCACCCCATAGCAGACTGTGTGAAGAACACCCCTATCCCCCAGTAGACTGTGTGACAGAGCACCCCTATCCCCCATAGCAGACTGTATGACAGAACACCCCTATCACCCTATAGCAGACTGTGTGACAGAGCACCCCTATCACCCCATAGCAGACTGTGTGACAGAACACCCCTATCACCCCATAGCAGCCTGTGTGACAGAACACCCCTATCCCCCAGTAGACTGGGTGACAGAACACCCCTATCCCCCATAGCAGGCTGTGTGACAGAACACCCCTATCCCCCAGTAGACTGGGTGACAGAACACCCCTATCCCCCATAGCAGATTGTGTGACAGAACACCCCTATCACCCCATAGCAGACTATGTGACAGAACACCCCTATCATCCCATAGCAGACTGTATGACAGAACACCCCTATCCTCCAGTAGACTGGGTGACAGAACACCTCTATCCCCCATAGCAGACTGTGTGACAGAACACCCCAATCACCCCATAGCAGACTGTGTGACAGATCACCCCTATCACCCCATAGCAGACTGTGTGAAGAACACCCCTATCCCCCAGTAGACTGTGTGACAGAACACCCCTATCCCCCATAGCAGACTGTGTGACAGAACACCCCTATCACCCCATAGCAGACTGTGTGACAGAACACCCCAATCACCCCATAGCAGACTGTGTGACAGATCACCCCTATCACCCCATAGCAGACTGTGTGAAGAACACCCCTATCCCCCAGTAGACTGTGTGACAGAACACCCCTATCCCCCATAGCAGACTGTGTGACAGAACACCCCTATCGCCCCATAGCAGACTGTGTGACAGAACACCCTTATCGCCCCATAGCAGACTGTGCGAAGAATACCCCTATCCCCCAGTAGACTGTGTGACAGAACACTCCTATCACCCCATAGCAGACTGTGTGACAGAACACTCCTATCACCCCATAGCAGACTGTGTGACAGAGCCCCCCTATCACCCCATAGCAGACTGTGTGAAGAACACCCCTATCCCCCAGTAGACTGTGTGAAGAACACCCCTATCCCCCAGTAAACTGTGTGACAGTACACCCCTATCCCCCAGTAGACTGTGTGAAAGAACACCCCTATCCCCCAGTAAACTGTGTGACAGAACACCCCTTTCCCCTCCAGTAGACTGTGTGACAGAACACCCCTACCCCCCCAGTAGACTGTGTGACAGAGCCCCCCATCACCCCATAACAGACTGCGTGACAGAACCCCCATATCACCTTATAACAGAATGTGTGACAGAGCCCCCCTATCACCCCCAGTAGCCTGTGTGACAGAGCCCCCCATCACCCCATAGCAGACTGTATGACAGAACACCCATCACCCCTTAGTTGTGTGGCAGAACACCCCCCATAACAGAATGTGTGACAGCAGACCATCAACAAGCTTTTCTGTTGTGCCAAACCCAAAAACAGACTTCTGGTTGACGTCCATGTTTGGGTTTGGGAGCCTGAACTTTGTGGTTCAATTTCGCCCAGCACTACATGTCACCCTTGATTCTTGACACCCCCTTCTTAGTGATAGCCTAGAATAAAGCCCTCCACATTGTCAGCCAGGCCCAGCTTAATCCAATGCAATGCACACAATGTGCTTGCATGACTCAGCCCTGTCACTGCGAGCGCAGCTCGAGGTGACACTTTGTCTTATTATTACTCTGGCAATTTAGCTTTCTTTTCAAAAAGCAACAGAAATTAAAACTTTGCCATGTGTAGCCCTTCACCAATGGAATACTGAGCATCTGGACAATCATTTCTAAACCCTGGCAGATGTAAGCCGCCTTCCCCTGGAGCATCCCAAATCAGGGTAGCCCATTGTGTGAACCCCTTCAGAACACCTGCAAAACTTATCTTTTCCAGGGTAGGCACAACGCTTTCGTGGCCCATGGTCACAAACCCCTGGCCTCCCTTAAGCCCAGACCTAGACACTTTTAGTGCTTGCACCCCTTTTGTTGCATTTGGGGCACAGTCCAAGAGTGGTCTTTCCTACGACACAACCTATGCAATTGCATGGGAACTCCACCTGTTAGACACAATGTCCCTATTAAGAGCGCAGTATTCAATTCCGCCTCTAAAGTGGACTGAGGCAGCGAGGACACCATACTGATGCCTCCAAAATTCCGCATCTCTATAGTGGCTAGGGAGGCTGTCACTAGGGAGAGATACCATTCTGGTTGCTTCACCACCTTGTTTCAGGGCAGGAGAAGGGGATTGGCCACACCTCCTGCATAGCTTCTAGAATGTGTTCGTACCTGAGGAAGAGATCTCACAAGACCTCTAAAGATCTCACACTTCCCAGGCTGTATATATATAAGTATGGAGCAGGTAAAAAGACCTGTAGGGATTTATCTTGTGGAGCTTGGTCAAGCTGGATGTGCTACTGGCTGGTGCAGTGACCAAAGCATGTGGTTAAGCAAGACATGGAAGTGTTGAGAGTACCTTAGTGCATAGTGCATAATTTGCTATTGGGGAAGTGCCCACTAATGCTGCTGGTTCCATCTAGGGAACTGAACGTCATCCTTGGGTCACAGGGGGGATGACCAGAGTAAAAAGAAAGGGGGGGGGGGAAGGCAAACCTACATATTCTCTTGGAGCAAGAGGGTGGGTAACAGGAAAACCTACATATTCCCTTGGAGCAAGAGGGTGGGTAACAGGAAAACCTACATATTCCCTTGGAGCAAGGGGGTGGGTTACAGGCAAACCTGCTAGAATTAAATGGGGGGGGGGGAGAATCCTATGGCCAGTGCTAACTACTAAAACACTTCCAGGTGACCAGGGTTTATCCTACTGATACTGAAGATGCCTCACATAAACACCCTTGTCCATCCCAAGTGGGCATCCAACAACAGGTTGGTAGTGGCATTGCAGTGTGGTTGCCCTCCCCCTGGTTCTGAAAAGTACCTGTAAACCCAGGGTAGAGTTGCTGTGAAAGTTTATTGCATCATAATAATTCAGTTGATGTTAACAGCGTATGTGTAGTAATTAGAACTGTACCTAAAGGGAACCATCAAGCATGTCCGAATAAACAAACTTCCTTTGAAAGAAATCAGTGCTGGTGTGCAGTGAGATCCTTGTGTTAATGTTTTTGATTAGGGCTCCAGTAATGATAAGCCCATCCTTGCCATGGATTCAACAGTAGGGAAACAGTGATCCCCTGGCACCAAAGAACTGACAGGAGCAAGGTCAGGAGGTTGTGGACACGTAGAAGGCAATAATAATAGAGTAACAAAAGGTTATGGCCTGGCAGCAAGAATCGTTAACAAAAGTCTGTAGTCAAGTTTGTAGGCTGACGTGTTGTAAAATTCCCACATTTTACCAAAATTTAGTTCTGTTTGAATTGAATTGAAAGGGTAAAATTCTGGTCGTATTTAACTTTAATCCCAATCTGAACGGCAGCAAAGTAATGCACTGTATAAATGGCGGCAGGGATATAGGAGTTCACATAGAATTTCCATGCCGGGTATTCTTAGTACAGCCTTACTGATTAAGGCCTTACGAATTCAACTTGGTAACTAGCCTTTCACCAGCGATTGTAAACTACATCGGTCTCTATTTCTTTCTGGCTTTGCATGTCAAGAAATATTTTGATGTATTGTGACAATACTGACAATAAACTGTAAGGAACGTCGGATACAGTTAGTTGTACATGTTAGGTGGGTGGTTAATGTCAAGTTTTATATTCGTTCCTCTTCCTCAAAGTGTCTTTTCGAGTTAGTATAATTGTTACTTTTTTTTTTTTTTTCTTATGCAATGCTTCTATTTTTGTTAAAACTGAAATCTGGGACAGCAATTCTTCTCTTTATTCCCCTTTTAAATGCTAACGCACTGTTTTCTTCTCACTGAAATATATTATCCTAAAAATTGAAAATCTCATCCTCAAAGTTTAACTACGAAATAACAATTTAAGTGGGGACTGGGTGGGGCACAGTGGTTTGGCCCTTCAATTTATTCCTAGGACTTATGGACTTATCCATCCTGTAAAGAAAGCTTAGGCCTCACATGTGAAAATACAGACCCCAGGTAAGGCACCTCTGTAGATGCTGTACCCACTCCTATTTTTAAGATCCATAGTTGGGTCATGTACTGCTATACATAACTATAGAGTCATTCACCAGGAGGTTGTTCATGTGGAGGCTGATTCATTACTAACGCCAGGTATCGGCAGATGAGCATCTGTATAGCGGCGCTTAAAGCACCAATAGTAGACGCTTGTGTGCGGGTATCGGGCGCTGTAACAGAACGTCTCAGTCGCTGTAGTAACCTGGCCGGCATTGATGAATGTGATTTATGTAACATCAGTACAGCGATGCAGGGAGCGAGAGGTAGCGCCAGCTCAGCGCGACCTAATCTCAGCGACTCACACCATACTTCTTAATCTGATCGCTATTGCACAGAGCGCCAGACGCTGTGTGATTAAAGTCTGATTTTGAACACATATACACCAGTAACAAAGCAAAACACATGGAATTACAATGTTGTAACTTTGTGACATTAACACTTTAGTGCCAGACCTGTAAATATAATTCTGCATAAAAAATCAAAAAAAATTTCAAAAATGACTTTTTCTAGGCCAGGAGAGGTCATACAATTATTTGAGAGAAAAAAAAAATTAATTAAAAAAACCCTGTTTAAAAAGAATAAAAGGAACAGCCATTAAAATGTATGGGAGAGAACGCCAGGTAGAGACAGGTAATTCCTGGCTTTCTGGAAGTTAGAGTGCTGGCGCTATACACTGAGCCGCCTGTAATGATGAATCGGATGCTACATGGCACTGTTAGAGTTGCTCACCAGATCCGCTTTCATAAATGTGGTTTTGCGTATAGCGCCCAGCATTCAGCGTTCAGACGCTGCCTGCTGCTATGAGGCTCTACCTGGCGCTATCCCTTGATGAATAACCCCCATAGCTTTAGCGCACTACATGTGGAGGATCCAGACCTAGTTGAACTGCCACTGTGCGTACACCTAGCACATGCAAACAAAGAAAACAACAAGCTGCTACAACCATTTCAAAGTGGACCTAAACTAAGTCTGGTTAGACAACCGCCACTGGAGCATCCCAGGTTTGGAATTCCCTGCCGTGTGAAACCCCGCTAGTCGCCCACTTTTCTTATCTATCCAATAAGCCTGCACCAGCCGCGGCATCTTTCTCTTGGACTCTGTGCGGCTGCACCCACCATAAATGAATGCCTGGCGTGGCTGCACACAGCTGAAGGATGCAGTGGGTGCTGCATACTGATTGTTAGTGCAGCTAAGATTCTATTCAGCTTATCCATCTGCACATTAATATGCTTGGTCGGAGAAGCTGATTGGAGGAGAGCCACACCCGTGCAATAGGCTCACTGGAAAGGTAAGGAAATTGTACCACTGGTGGCGTTTCATGCAGTTGGACATCCCAATGCCACAGTGGGACTGGCCAAAATTTGGGATAGTTAAAATATTCCTGGGTTTTGGTCCTCTTTACCCGGTACTGGGTGGTGCCTAGTGGTATTCAGATTCAATCAACTGATATCAGCAAATGGCTCGTCCATTCTACAAAGAAATCAGAGGCCTCACCTGCACACATTTGTAAATGCATGTGAAAACCGTATGCTTCATTAAGGGGACAGCCCAGTTTATGGAAGTAGCCATGATGGGATTACTGTGGCATGCTGCCCTATTGTCTTCTATTGAGGTGTATGACATAAGCTCCCCCCTTTCTCCTCTAAATACAAGACGATTGGGTATCATGCTGCAATAATCCCACCATGGTTGCTCTGATGAACTGGACTTTCCGCTTGGGTCCCCTACCTCTATTTTTGAGATAGAAAGTTAGGTAATGCACTGTAATACATAACTATAGAGCCACTCACCAGGAGGCTGCCCGCCTTCCTTCGGAGCACCATAACAGATTCAGCTATGGATAAACTCATTCCTCCAAGTGTGCACCTGGTATATGTAAATAAAAGAAATTGAAGCTGCTACAACAAGTTTAACAGGGACTGTGTGGAGCACAGTGGTATACATCAATAATCAAATTCAAGGAATAATCAAAAGAGTTCTAAGTTGTACACAATTGCAAATGCATGTGAAAATCACATTTTCCTATAAGACATCTATGTAGGTTTGGCCCCTTCTAAGTAATCTTACACCTTCATAAAGCCTATTGGCTACAGTGAAGACTGACAGTATACCCCCCTGCTGGGTGTCTAAACTCACAGGGGACTTGAAAGTTAAACCAAAGATAAAGCTGGACACACCAGAGCTGATAGTTTTTAAGGAACTGTAAAAGTTTCAGTAACGGATCCGCTCCTGCCCCTTCATCTATTAGCTCGTCGAAAACGAGCGTGCTGGCGGCTGCATGCTCCACTATCCTCTAACTGCCATTTGCAAATGCCTGGCATAGGCAGCACGCACCCTGCTAAAGGAATAGCAGTATTGCGAATGCAGTTTGCTCATGTGCAGTTGGGCTGGGAAAGAAGGTGAGTTTACAGGCGACCTGGGGGTTTTCACACATCTCAATTCTCGATGCCTTGGGGGGGAGGGAATACAGTGGCCCTGGAATCTTATAGATTTCAAGACCGTTGGGTCATAGGTTTCAAGCCACTGTAAGCATGCTGTTGTCTTTTTCAGAAAATGTATTCAGAGAAAAAACATTGGTTCAAATCACTGGTGTATCAGTACTCTTTAATACCACTTGCTCCAACCACTGGTGTGTCAGTACTCTTTATTAGCACTTGCTACAATCACTTCAGTATTCTTTAATACTTACTTTAATTCTTACAGGAGTGTGCACTGTTTCAAAGCAGTTGAGGCCCTCTTGAAAGAAGAAAAATGTATGTAGTGTGCACTGGTTCAAATCACTGATGTATCAGTACTCTTTAATACCACTTGTTCCAACCACTGGTGTGTCAGTGCTCTGTAATACCAATTGTTCAGACCACCTAGGGGTCACTGCTCTGCAATACAAATTTTTCAGGCCCCTTGGGGTCACTGCTCTGTAATACTAATTGTATAAACCACTTGTAGGTCACTGCTCTGTAATTACCATTGTTAAGGCCCCTTCGGGGGAACTGCTTGTTAAACCAATTGTACAAACCTTTTGAGGGTCACTGCTCTGCAATAACAATTGGTCAAACCACTTGGTGGCCAGTGCTCTGTAATACCAATTGTTCAAACCACTTGTGGTCACTGTTCTGTAATACCAGTTGTTCAAACCACCCAGGGGTCACTGCTCTGTAATACCAATTGTTATTGGAGAATCCACTGGGTCAGGTCACTTGTGTGTCAGTACTGTTTCATTTAATTTTAACTATTCAATTGTGGGTACACCTGGCATTATACTCTTTTCAGCTTTGATAAACTATTTAATTGTAGTCACACCTGGAATTATACTCTTTTGAGTCTATTCTCTTTGCTCCATTAACTACAAGATTTGACATTAATACAATATTAGAGTGTGAAAGTTTGATTTTCTATACATATTACACTTCGTAGCTCCACAACCTTGTCAAATTTCAAGAACATCCCTTAGGAGGTCTTCACTGAATCCTAGACATAAATATGGAAATCGTCATCAAACTTGATGAAGTACACTGAAGTCTTTGGCTTCAAATTGATGACTTACCATGCCAGTCTTTTTGAGCCATCTTCTTTGGCATATTCCACTTGCTTCCAAACTAAGCTGTCCACAATCTCTCCTGGCTCTCTTTCCGCTGGAGGAGAATCATTAGAGTCAGGCATGATGCTAAGATCTCCTTCTTTATCGTTGTCTAAAAGCTGATACATGTATAGAACAGGGTCTTTTTTCATATGTTATATAAAACCATGTGTTCATGATTGGTGCTCTAGCTAAAACTACCTCTCACCATTCGTCTTTGGAATCGTCTTCCATTTCAACCATATGTTCCACATCTTTATCAATAATTGTGTCAGCCAAATGGGCATTGCTTATCCTGGATGAAGCGACTCTGTCTGGAAGCACTTCAAGGACAGATACCCTTTCATCATTGTGGGGTTCTAGTCCATAAACACAGTCGAATAAATCACACTTAATAAGGTAGAGGGAAGGGTTGACTGATATTTGCTGAAACACCTGCTCTCAATCACTGTGTTGTCGCCTTTCCAAAATTAGTATTCATTTGTCTACATTAAAGGGCAGCAAGGCTGCCACTCTACAGAGAAAACAGATCACCTTTAACTTGTTGATGTTTCATTATGCATGAAAAATAGTCTATACCTTCCACCAGTCTGCCAAGAGATGTAGGTAGCCAACACTTCAACTGCTCACTCGGGTGCTGGTACAGCCAAGCCATGTGGGATCCACATATTTGTGAATGTAAGGGTGTCCACATTGGCCATGGATCGGTGGATTCTCTTGTCGGTGATGACACCCCCATGCGGTGCACATAAACACGTATGTTCTGCTAGGACAAATTGCTGCATATGTGCCACCTAAGTGGCGTGTTAGTGTTGTCAGTCACCTAAACCCCTAATCAAAACATACAAAACACAGTTTTTAACGTGAATGAATCACACCCAAAATTGTGCATTTTATGGTGCAAACCATGCTTGAGTTGCAGATGGCAGCAGATCAGGTTGGATTACAGATGCAGTACAATTCAGCAGCTTTGTTGAGTACCACCTGTAAGCACCTCAAGTACCACCAGTACCACCTGTTGGTAACTCCTGATCTAATTTATCAATGTCTCAACTTGGTCTGGTCTCACTATTCTGGCAGGGGTATTGGAGCCTACAAGAAAATGCTGCAAATCCTGGCACCTGCTGGCACCAGAAGGAGATGTAGCAAGCACAGATGTAACAGGACCTCTCCTTCACCTTTACCTTAGCAGATGTTCCTTTGTCTCTAGCTGTCCCTCAGTATGTGAGCCACCTGTCCATGGAAGGGCAATAAAATGGACAGTTAGCTTTGGAAATGGACCCCCATTATTCATTTGGCCAATAAAATATTTATTCTATAAATTTTAAGTATTCTGTTAATATTTTGAGTACTTTCCCTAGCCCATTTTGTGCAGGGCAATCGCCCCAGGTCTTACCCCCAAATTGGCCTCTAAGTCGGACACCTGTAAAAAATTAATGTTTATAATTTATTATGTTATTATTTCAAGTACTTTACCTACCTCATTTTGTGCAGGACAATCTTCCAGGTGTTACCCCCAAGATTTGCCCTCTGACACCTGTTAAAAAAATAATATTTTGATTTTTTTAATGTATTTATGTATTTTTATGTTTTTGGTTTTTACTTACTCTAGTCCATTTTGTGCAGGGCAGTCGCCCTGTTGTTCCCCTCAATTTGCAGTCCTCTAGCACTTTCTACCCCCATTTTTCAGCCATTTTTTGTCCTCCACATTCGGGTCCCCCCTGACTTCAATGGGATTCGAGTCCAGGGACACGGACCGGACTTTAACTGCAAGTTCATCGGAACTCGGCGAACCCAAACTTTGATAGGCCCGGCGATCCCTGTGTTACTACATTGATGTGTGTTCCTGGATGAATGGAATAGAAAGCAGGGACAGACCTTGGAGTCCTGCCAAGCCTTCTGCAGGCACTTCAAGAAATAGAGAAGAGGCAGAGGAGACAGGCTGCTTGCTACCTTATTATTGCTGGCACCTGGACAGTCCCTTTAATAATGTTGATAAAGGTTGCATGTCCAGTTTTATACAAACAAGATTTTATTTTTAGTTAGGATCTTTTTCAGCATTCAGAATCCTTTAATATAATTGAAAATTGAAAATGTTATATAGTAATAGAACTTGTCAAAACTAGCAATAAAAATCTGAAACAAAAAAGCATAAAGTATTACTTATAAGTTTTCATTGATTCAATGTACAAAGAATTTTATGAGTTTGGACACGAGTCAGTTGGAAGTATGGACTGTAACATTAGAGCATATAAACCTGCTTTATGGATTGATAAAGAGTTAGCTTCAAGCCACCTTAAGATGTGAATATCAAAAAAATGAGAAAAAGTTTTGAAAGTAAGGCATATTATTTTTTTCTTTTATTCTTTTGGCCAGCTGTAGTATAAAGATTTTTAAGTATAAAATTATTGTAGGGGTAATTTAGTAACATTTGACATGCACCATTTCACATGGGAAGATTATTGACCTACGTGGCAACCTTGCAGTCTCAAGTGGACAACTAGCCTCACTTTAGTTACTGTTTCACATGGGGCAGTTATTTCCTAATTTGTGTCTCCACCTACAAGGATCTGCACCGCACATCCACCACCTTAAAAACCTAAATAGAGAAAATATTAAATAGTAGGTAGGGAGTACCACTGCAGCCAGCTCAAGGGTGATATAAACCTTTAAAAAGACGTATAGTATTCACCAGCATCCCACCAACCCAGAAGCAGACACCACGCAGAAACAGAGGGACAATCAGTTAAATGTGGGACCGGGCACAAAGGACATATATGCTAATATAAATGCCAAACACTACTTTATTAGATATAACACATACCCCTAGCATACAAAAACGGTGCAAAACTCCCAAAATATACAATAAAAAGCACAACGTTGTGACCAAAAAGAATAAAAAACGGGCCCCACCCCAATGTACACCCATGCAACCGCACACTCGTCCACACTCATCCACACTTTAAACTGAGTTGTCTGGCCAAAAGATAGACTGGGGTTGGAGATGCCTGTAGTCTGCCTACTCAATGAATAACCTATGATGATCTCTGTGAAGAAATTGATTGGCCGACTGTGAGAGGGAGGAGCTAGCTGAGCAAAATGAGGGAGGAGTAGTGTTTGCCATTTATATTAGCATATATTTCCTTTGTGTCCGGTCCCACATTTAACCAATTGTCCCTCTGTTTCTGTGTGGTGTCAGCTCAAGGATGGCTCTGTTTAAAAAAATAGTTCTTTTCAACACTGAGGCCACGCCTACACAGCATTTTTCAGATTAACAATTGGCTGATCTCAAAAATACTGTCTGACATGACGCGATGGAACTTTCACAAGGTGGTGCAACCTGTTTCTGATGTGATGTGTTAGTGTTGTGGCTGTAAGGTCCTTACCTTATTCCGGGGTCCGATCCCACGGCGTCTCTCCACGGTGGCGCCTCCACCTCCCGCAATGAAGCCTCGGTCTCCGCCGCCTCCCCTGTCTTGGCGGCGGTGGCTGGGGTCGGCGACCTCACGGGGGCTCCCTCTACTTCGGTGGGCGGCTCCCCCGCCTCTTCAGCCGGCGCGGCGTCCCCTCTCCTCTCGGGGAGCGCACCCGGCCAGTCACGTTCTCTATATGCCCCCCCGGCGGCGCTGCTCCCAGCGCATTCGCCGGGGGCAAGTTTAAATGGACCAGTTAGGTCCTGAGGCTGGGTGGGGATTAACCCAGGGACTGGACAGCCTGACTGGCCAGGGCGGTCCAGTCCCTGGGGCCGCTCCTATAGGGAGCCAGTTCTTAGTTACACCAATCACCCTCACAGTTGCACCAATCACCACATCCCCCTTCCCATTGGTCAGTTCTCCTTTAAATATGTTCCTGCCCAATCCAACAGTGCCCGTTATAGCCATTATTAGCTTGGGTGTGCTATTGGATTTGCGTTTAGTGTGTTCTGATCCGGCTCCGTCTTTGACCATTCCTGCCCGTTGCCCGCACCGACCATCTGCTTGTGTGACCTCGTCTCTGCCTTACCTCTTTGATACCGCGCTTTGGTGACCACCCGGCTTTTGACCCCTGCCTGTCTTGACCATTCTCTGTCTAACCCCTTGGATACCGTGCCCTGTGACCACCCGGCTTTTACCCCTGCTCGTCTCGACCATTCTTGCCTAACCTGCTGGACTCAACGTTTCAGACTCAGCCCGCTTGAACTTCCGATTTGGGATACCCCGCCGTTCACCTATATTCACCATAAGCCAGCAATCTTTGTGCCAGTAAGTCCTGGGGGCAACCGAGTCTGGAGAGGCATAAACTGTGTCTCCAGCAAGCGGGGGCTTGTCTATAGGCACAAGAGGCGGTGGAGATTGGGGATTGCTTGGCTTATGAAAGAGGGGTGTCCGGCGATCCCTGACAGTGGCTTTTGAGCCATTTTAAGGTATATGTTAACATGAAAGGCTGTTTCTGATTATATTGTGTTAAAGGAGCACATAAAAATGTCCCAATGATAAAAATCCATAGAAATCTGCTGGATGGTTTAGGGAGGGGTCATTAATATACCCGACATCAAGAAATATCCAGCCAGGCTTGTTTTTCTTTATTTTAATGGAAGGAAGAGGACATCTGGGGTGACAGACTCTGTCACCCCGGATAGACTAAACCATTAGAGAATAAACCACAAGCTTGGTGGAAGTTTTATTCAGTTCAGGTGTAAAAGGGACCCCTCCTCTCATTAGCCAATGTGTTTATAGTTTTAATATTACACAATTTTGTGATAGTGCCCCTTTAATGATGAAACGTGCGCCATCCAGCATTTATCCTAACTATATAAAGGAAAACCTCTGCTAAAGAATGGATTTTTTTTTTATTTAGTGATTTAATGTTACCTGATGAATCTGACACTGATAGTCCTTATTTGTATCTCAATGTAGCTGCAGGCCAGCAGACTCTGAAGGGACCTGAAGATACAGTAAGTCCTGGACTGTTCTGAACCGAAGGACAAGATTCCCGGGGAATGTGTAAAAAAGCATAAATTTCCACTTCAAGGTATCTGTCCATTAAAGATAATGTCCTGGCTATGTGTAAAAACACATTGATGTTTGAGTACCTGCTGTGCCGAGGATTCGTTCTGATGAGTTGCTGAATAAAAATGTTGATGCTGAGATTCAGCCTCTTTTCTGTAGCCCGGCCTCTGGATTGTATTTATTCACGACCACCTTTGTTTCTGCACTGTATAGGTGTGCTTATACAAAGAAGCAGGGGAAAGACAGACAAGCAAGGCAGGGAGCAGTGTATCTCACACCTTCTGATTCAAGAGGAGGGGAAATAGGTCCACCCCTCAATGCTAAACAAATGTGGTCAAAAATAAATAAAATCCAGGGGATGGGCAACAGGAAAGGGACTATATCCCAACAACAAATGCATTCAGCAGTGCACCAGGAGCAACCCTCTATGCAGATATGCAAACAATGACTGGTATGTACACTGGCAGGCTGATTCATTACTAGCACCAGGTAACGCAGATGAGCGTCTGTACAGAGGCGCTAAGAGCGACCACTAGTGGTCGCTCTGATCGTCCGTGAATCGCTATTACAGAGCACCTCTTTCGCTGTAGTAACATTGCTGGCATTGATGAATTTGATGTGTGAGTCGCTATAACACCAGTACAGAGCTATATGGGAGCCGAAAGGTAACGACTGGTCAGTGTGAGCGACTCAAACCATATTCATCAAAAAAACAGCCTCACACAGCGCCGGTGCTCTAAATCTGGTTGCTGTAGCCCAAAGCGCCAGACGCTGTGTGATTAAAGTCTCTTTTTGAACACATATCCACTAGTGACAAAGGAACATGGAATTACATTGTTATTACATTGTAACATTAACAGGCCAGGATAGGTCACACAATTATTTGATACAAAACAAAACAAAATTGTTAAAAGAAAATCCTGTTTAAAGAGAAGAGAAGTAACGCCCATTGAAATGTATGGGAGAGCGACAGGTAGCGACAGTTAATACCAGGCGCTCTGGAAGCTAGAGCACAGCCAGGATCCGCTGAGCCCTCTGTGATGATAAATCGGTCGCTATGTGTCGCTGTAAGAGGCGCTCACCAGAATTGCCTTCATAAATGTGGTATTGCGTGCCACGGCCGGCGCTCACCTGCCGCTACTTGCCGCTACCTGACGCTTACAAGGCACTACCTGTCGCTATCCCTTGATGAATAAAGCCCTTAGTCTGGACAATTCCTTTAAACCAGACCAACTACCTTGCATAGGTAGAAAAAAAACTCCCCAAAACTCGCTTGCCACATCTGCATGCATTATACTGAATCATTGTCAGCACTTATGTTTGCTCCTGCATCTACTTAAACGCCGCCTCACTGATCTTCTCCTGGTAGCAGACGTTTTAGTGCTTCCTTTCCCAGCATCCCAGTTGTGCTGCTGCCTGGATTCAACTGACACATATCCCACAATGCACAGCAGGAAGCCCAGCAACACTTCCTCTTTGAAGATGGCCTGCAGATCCATTGGGCATCATTTTGTAAGGTTGACCACGGCAGGACTTACAAAAGGTAAATTCATTTTTATGTGTTGCAATCTATATTACCCTGGGGAGGGATGTGTATGAGCGCACTTTCTTGCAAGGGTGTCTGGGTTTGGTATAAGTTCAACCAAAAAAAAGGGGAAAGGGGAATGCAGGGTAGAACACGTTCCTGTAAGGGAAGAAATCCTGAAAAGTAAATTGACTTGATTACTGCATTAAGATAAACCAACAATACAGACAAAGAAGCCGTCTGGTGCTGGGTAACTCTATATTTTTCATTTAGAGACCGGGAGGCTGATTTATTAATAGCGCCAGGTAGCGACAGTTGTGCGACTGTAGCGGTATTTTCACAGCGCCCGCTAGTAGTCGCTGTGCTTGGCCGTTGTTCGGTTGTTGACAGCGACTCAGTCGGTGTGGCGTAATGTTGAATACAAGGTTACGAGTCGCTATTTGACATGTTCCGCGATGTATGGGTGCGCATGATAGCGACTGGTCAGAGCGACCGGCTTCCACCATATTCATCAAAAAATTACGCTCAAAAAATTCTCGCGCTGTAAAATGCATGTTTAAACCCCAGAGCGCTGGCGGCGATGGGTTAAAAGTAGTTTTTTAACCCCCAAACAACCATATTTTTTGAAACAAAAAAAAAACAAGTTTATAAAAACATTTAGTAATATGAATACATTAATATCAGACCTGTAATATCAATTCTGCACAATTTTTTTTTTTTTTTTTACCTTAAAAAAAATATCTAACATTGCAGAAGTGGTAACAGAAATTTTCACATAAAAAAAAAAAAAAATATTAACAATTAATTATTAATATTTAAAGATTGTTCCATTGAAATGCATTGGAGAGCGCCAGGTAGCGAGAGGTCATACCTGGCGCTGTTCAAGGTCGCTCGCTGGCGCTGTGGGGTGAGGCTGGAATAATGATGAATGAGTCGCTATCTGGCGCTATCTCAGTCGCTAAGCAGGATCGGCTTGATAAATGTGTGATTGTGGTGGGGAGCCGGCATTCTCGTGGCGGTAACCGTCATTACCGTTCACTCACCAGTCGCTACCTGGCGCTATCCCTTGTTAAATAAGGGCCTAAGGGGGTTATTTTAGAAACGCTAGCGCCAGGTAGCGCCAGGTAGCAGCAGCCAGCGTATGGTGAACGCCGGGCGTTGTACGCAAAACCACATTTAAGCAAATCTGGTGAGCGCCTCTAACAGCGCCATATAGCGTCACATGTATTATTACAGGCGGCTCAGCGTATAGCGCCGGCGCTCTAGCTTCCAGCTTCCAGCGTCTACTGAACATGCGAAGGCTCCTTGAAAAAGAAACTTCCTACCAGCATTATGAAGATCTTTGGCCCATTTCTGCCCTGGGAGCTAACCCGCACTGTTACTGCTTGCTGCTGGGTACACCTCCCCGGCAGTTATGTAAGAGGCTTCCCCCAATCTCTGGCTAATGGCGGCCTCGCTTCCTCTTGACACGGCCCTTACTGCCTACAGGTACCACAGACCTATCCTCTGGCCTACCGTGAGGTTCTAAGCCTCATTAGACCAGGTCCTTGTGGAAAGGTCCGGTCCCTCAGCTCTGGTCTTCCATTGGTTGCCTGAGAAGCCCAAGCGGGTGGCCTCCTTACAGTGCGGTGGCACCCTATCATTCTGCTGTGAAACGTACCTATGCTGAATCGAAATTGCTGAATTTTGGAGCTCTCTGCATTGCAATTATGGAGGAGGCGGTGCTTTACAGCTAAAACAAGGGTTTTTAAAGTGGACCAACACCCGATGCTGATCGGCCCGGGAATCTATAAGATTCCCAGGCCTATCAGCATCGGGCCTGCGGGGCACCCCGATCCCTGTAAGAGTGACGCGCGGGAGGAGGCGGCGGGCACGCTCGCTTGTCCGGCGACGGACCTCGCTTGTCCATCGGCGGGGATTGGCAGCAGCAGTCACGTGGGAGCGGGGAGAGGTGAGTTTTTGGGGTTTCTGGGGCGTTTCACACAGCGGGGCACCCCCGATCGGGGTGCCCCACCGAAGTGGACCAAAACCCAGAATAGTCAAAATCCTGGGTGTTGGTCCACTTTAAATGGGATTAGAGTAAAGCAAGGGCACTAAAAATTGGCAAAGTGTGTTATTCATGGGGGGGAGCAATTCATAGGATGCTAGTCAAAAATGTGGGTTTTGGTCCACTTTAAGGGTGTGAGTGGCAGGGTAGAGGCTCCCTTTAGCCCTGGTATTTAACAAGCCTCAAGGTCTCTAGAGAAGGGTACTGCGCACTCGGTATACAATTAGGGATGCAGAATGCAGTTTTAAGTTTTGTTGAGACGTTTCAGTTTAACCACCTCTTAGAATAGTCATTTAATACAGTATCATGATACTGTAACTAAGGGGATCATTCACGAAGGGATAGTGGCAGGTAGCGCCTCGTAGCGGCAGGCAGCTTCTTGTGAACGCTGGGCGCTGTACGCAAAACCAAATTTATGAAAGCAAATCTGGTGAGCGCCTCTAACAGCGCCATGTAGCGTCCGATTCATCATTACAGGCAGCTCAGTGTATAGCGCGGGCGCTCTAGCTTCCAGAGCGCCAGGTATTACTGTCGCTACCTGTCGCTCTCCCATAGATTTCAATGGACGTTCCTTTTCTTCTGTTTAAACAGGGTTTTTTGTTTTTAATTTTTTTTTTCTCTCAAATAATTGTTTGACCTCTCCTGGCCTAGAAAAAGTCATTTTTGAAAGCTTCTTTGATTTTTTATATTTTTATGCAGAATTGTCATTACAGGTCTGGCACTAAAGTGTTACAATGTTACAACAATGTCATTCCATGTGTTTTCGCTTTGCTACTGGTGGATATGTGTTCAAAAACAGACTTTAATAACACAGCGTTTGGCGCTCTATGCTATAGCGACCAGATCCAGAGCGCCGACACTGTGTGTGCCTGTTTTTTTGTTGAATATGGTGTGAGTCGCTGAGAGTCGGTCGCACTGAGCTGGCGCTACCTTTCGCTCTGTACTATACTGGTGTTAGAGTGCCCATCATACATCTCATTCATCAATGCCGGCCAGGTTACTACAGCGACTGAGACGCTCTGTTACAGCGCCCAATAGCCGAACACAGCGTATATTAGCAGTCACTATACAGACGCTCATCTGCTGATACCTGGCGCTAGTAACGAATCAGCCTTCCCATCTCTAAAAGGCTTATTTGTTACATAACTATGACCACCTGGTGTACTAAAAAAATCAACATTCATCTCTCACCATATCTATATATATCTATACAAGTTTTAGACAAGCTAGAAAAGTTGCACCAGTCTATAAGCCAAATGGTAAGTCAACAATAAAGCCAATAATAGTGCGCACACTAATCCCAGCACTCAAAACTCAATACACTGCAAGAAAAGAGGGACACCCACAGTACCCTCTAAAAAGTGCCAAGGATGAAACAGTTGCACCACTTTAAGGGTCTAAAAAATATTCAAATTTATTGACTAATTACATATATTTACAATCACAATGAACATTACGACTATACAATAACAACTACATGACATAAACATTTAAAACCACAAGGGGTGGTTACGAACGAGCGCGTTCGTAGTGTCTCCTGCAAGGCAAGGGCCTGTGACTCGCCCTTGAAGTAGTGCAGGAGACACTACGAACGCGCTCGGCGTTGTTACCTGTGGGGGGTCCACGTCTGGTTGGTCTGTATGCACTTTTGTTCATTTCTTTCTCTTTCACTTCCATCACCACGGCGTGTTTTCCTGCTCAATGGTATGTTATTCTGCTTTATTTTTGTACACTCATGTGGATCTGAATTGATTAATAGGTGGGTTTAGCACATTCTTTGTTGTATTTTTGCACTTTTGCATCTGAGAGCATACTAGTTATAGTATATAGGATTTGGATACACACTTTTAATGAGTATTTTACTTTTTGCACTGAGACAGACCTCCAGCGCCCCCTTGTGGTTTTAAATGTTTATGTCATGTAGTTGTTATTGTATAGTCTTAATGTTCATTGTGATTGTAAATATATGTAATTAGTCAATAAATTTGAATATTTTTTAGACCCTTAAAGTGGTGCAACTGTTTCATCCTTGGCACTTTTTAGTGGGTACTGTGGGTGTCCCTCTTTTCTTGCAGTGTATATATATCTATCACCATATATCTATCGCCATGAGGAAAGATAAGGAAGGTCACTGCACGCAGTCTGCAAGAGGTAAAAATGATTCAATTAATTTGCTTTTTTTTTTTCTTTTTGGAAGACGAATCGTAATGAACCACGTTTGCCCTTTTGTTCTGTCGCTGTTTAGAGATATAATTTTTATTTTACAAATATGTTCTGTATCTCGTTTCATTGTATAATGAGTTCAAAGTAAGTCGGCTGTGAGCTCGCTAAGTGTTTAACTAATATTCCCCGCAAGAGCACCTCGCAAACCGCGCGGCCGTCAACCCATTCTGTTTTTTGGGAAGTGTCGATCTATTACTCATACATTAGAGCTGTCCATCGGCTGGTTGCTCGGTTTACGGCTGCCTGACCTTGTACTGTGAGATATATTTCATGTTTCTCGTGCTTTACATCACGTTCCCGGGAAACTCGCTTTCATCTTTCGTTCTAGCAAGGGACAAAAACATCATTCCTGCGGGAAAAAACACACAAAAATCAATTAAAGTAACACACGGTCAGTAGGCTGCATAGCCATTGGGAAATCTGTACTTTCTACAGTGTGTAGTAATGGGAGGGGAGCGTGTAATATGTTTTTGCTATACAGATGTAGCAACTGCTAACCTGCCACTGTAATTATCCAATGGTCAGGAGTATTATTGTGATGCCCAGCGGGTCACCAGCCTTCTGTAAGCAGGCAACCCCCAATCTCCACCGCCGCTTCTGCCTATAGTCAAGCCCCCGTTTGCCGGGACGCTAGGTACGCCTCACCGGACACGGTTGCCCCCAGGACTTAATAGATGGCTGCTTACGGTGAAGGTCGATGAACCATGAGGTTATCCTGAAGCCGAGGTCGTTCACAGGTAGTCAGTCCAAAAGGTGCATCAGAGTACAGGGATGAGACAGGTGCGTAGTCAGGGGTAGCCAAAGGGTCAAGGCGGGAGGTCAGAGATAACAGGGTATCCAGAGGGGCAGGCTGGTTCGTGGTCAGACAAAGCAAAGGTCGGTACAGGCAGCGGTTGGGGATGGTTGATCAAGCCGGGTCGGAAACAGATAATAACTAACAGAATCACACCCTAATCACAAGTGACTATCACGGGCACTGAGTACTGGGCTGACTCCATATTTATTGGGGAATTGACCAATGGCCACCCTGGGAGGGAGTGTATGTGCTGATTGGTGCAACTTACAACACTGTGAGTGATTGGAGACACTATCCAGGGGCTGGTCAGTCTTGGCAGCAGGCCTGATCAGCCCCTGATTCCCATCAGGTGTGGAGGACGCTGCTCCGCCTGCCACTTGCACCACAGCGCCTCCTAGTGGCGAAATTTACAGACTGCGGGGTGCGAGTCTGCACAGCTAGAGAGGGGCGGGGGAGGCTGCCAGAGTGACACACCTCGCTCCTCGTTATCCAGGAGCGGCGGCCACGCTCAGCAGCAGGAGCGTCACGTCGAGTGCCGCGTCGCCCAGCAGACGTTTGCCGCGGGCCCCCTGGCGGAGATAAATCCCTTACAATTATCCTTAAATTCAGTGATTTTCAATGACTTCTGTGATGAGGACTGTGAGGAATAGGGCAAATATTACATTTCATTTTATCGCTGATCCCCCTTTAAGATTCTCTGTTCTTAGCAAATGTCACCCTTACAAGGCTAGCAGGAAAAGGAAGTCCATATATGGGCATGAGGCTCTGACACTCAGAAAAGGCAGTTTGAGGATGAAAGGCCCCCCTGTGGCTCCCCTAACACCTTGGTTAAACCGCCAGGAGCTATGATCCTAATTTGCTGGGGGGGGGGGGGTTCAAAAGAACTAAACAAGGCCCTGTGTCTAGGAGCAGATGGGGTGGGGCTGCAGAGACAGTGCCAAGAGACAGCGCCAAGGAGACGAGAACAGGGTCGATCTCTGGAAAGGAGTCACGCGGCAGCGTGCTGGAGGTGCCCAAACCATCTATAAGCTCTTGACATACCCCTCTTCATCACCACTCTGTAACTGTTTCTTAAGGTAACTGACTATTATATCTCTGTGTGTAACTCACTGTAACCTGTAACCCACTTCTCAGAACAGCATTTGTATTCATACATATTCCATCATAACCAAATGTTTGTTATCACTGCCTGGTGTGCGCTCATTGCATTAAGATCTTTATTTAACTTGAGCGATCTTTTTGCCTTAGCCAAGAATCTGTGTGTCTGTAGGCTTTGGGCCTGGTAGTCCCGCTAGGAGGGCTGGGGCAGTGTTTTGGGAAAGCGGGCTGTGTGTCCGGAGGTCCCTAACTGAAACTTGGATCACGTGACCCGCGGTTCCCTGACAAGGACCAAAGCCCAAGCTCCGTTTGCCACCCCCCCCCCCCCCCGGTCATTCTGATTTGAATAAAATTGGCACATGATTCGGGTTTCTGAAATGCTTATTAATCAGAAGTCCAGTTAAGAGTTGACTTTTGTGCATTTTTTGTAAAGTTTTCCACAGGCCAGCAAGGTGGTGCCGGGGGCTTACATAACTGCCACTACCGTGCCATCAATCATTTCCCCGCAGCTGCGGTTTGTAAAGCTGGGAGCTGCACTTCCTGGCTCCCAGGCTACCCCTACCCAGCAAGTGAAACCAGGAAGTGCAGCTCCTGCCTTGACAAACCGGGGCTGTGGGAGGAGATCAGTGGTGCAGGAGCGGCGTTGGGTTAAGCCGGACATTCACCCTGAATAAGAGCCTATCTTATATGTTTCCCCCCTGTACATACAGATTGCCCACATTATTCCGGACCTTCACCCTGAATAAGAGCTTATCTTATATGTTTCCCCCCACCCTGTACATACAGATTGCCCATATTAATCCGGACCTTCACCCTGAATAAGAGCTTGTCTTATATGTTTCCCACACCCTGTACATACAGATTGCTCACATTAAAAGTTATCCTACCTGCATCTACTGCATGTTATGAGCCTTTAAACATCCAAGATGGCAGCACATGGAGCATCAGGCAGCCTGCAAACAGGAAGTGTCTTCTGACCCTCTGCATTCCGGGATTGCTGTCCTTTCCCTGACCCCAGCTCTGCTCTTCAAAATGCTCTCCTCTCCTCAGTATGTGATGCTTCTGAGTCAAGATGGCGGCGCCCGTATCCCCGAGTCCTGAACAGAGTTGCAGTCTGGTGGAAAGAAAAATAAGTAAGTGACTAAAAACTTGAAATATATTCATTATAGATGCTGGGGAATAGTTTTTTAAGAGTTTGGGCTTTTTATTAAATTATGTTGAAGGTCCGATTTAAGCAGGTTGCCTTGTGGCCTCTGGCATTTGTTTGAGGCCTGTTGTAAAGTCTACAAGAATGGATCCTTTACCAACATACTCAATAGGGTGCTGATGTTGTTTCTGGACTAAAAAAATGTGTATATATATATATATATATATATATATATATATATATATATATATATTTTAACTAAGCTAACAAGCTTCAAACAAAGAAAAAGGGAGGCACACCAATCTAAATCAAAAAGCCAGTATCAAATTTTATTCAATAAAGATCCACATGACATATTAGACAAAACATATTAAAAACACTAAAAAACATATAACAGATAACATATCAGACAGACAAATATAAAGGATGCGTAGATGGTGGGGAGAAAATTCAATATTTCATCTATAATCAATAAATCCAATATTAGCATACTCCAAATGCATACAAACAAAAAGTCAAAAAAATACATAAATAAATAAAAAAATTGTGCAAATGTGCAATGTGCAAAGGTTCACTATAGAAACATATACTGTGAAAAAAAATGCTGTGCTATCCAATCAAAGCACCACATATCACAGCAGGTGTAAAGTATGCTGCTCCCGAAGGGAGCTCACCCCCCTAGGCAGGCCCCCTTCAGTCACTAAACAACCATCACCAAGATATATATAAAATCCCATAACCCAAACTATCCAGTAATTCAATAACACTTCAAAAATTACAGATTAATCACCAGGTCTCCCCACCACCTGCCAGCATCTAAAGTAGCCACGCGTTCCGTGGGCAACTCCCACTTCCTCAAGCTCAAAGCTAACAAGCTCTCCCAAATGCAGATTACAATTTACATGCAAATGAGCAGCCAGTGTTACACACACTTTACTGAATAATTAGCATAACCCCTATTGAAGATCTCCAGCACCCTGCAAGCAAGCCTCCGGAGATTTCCTATCCCTGGAGCATCCCAATCTGTGTTACCTTACTGTGTGAAACCCCCTGGGATCGCTGGCATATCCACTATGCAAACAATTCCACCCCTGAGTTTTGGTCCGCTTTACGGGGGCATCTCAATTTGGGATGCCCCTGTTTGTGAAAGAACCCCCCTGGTTTGAACGTTAACTATAACTGGCAATCCCACAGTGCATTCACCAGATCCAGGAAAGTAATGAACAAAGGAGGGGGGGGGGGGGGGTTACACACAGGGGCATCCAAAATCAGGAGAATCTAGATTCGTTTAGACTCCGAGGTCAGGTTTAAAGGGGTTTGGTGCGCTTCAAAGTAGACCAAAACTAGAGTTTGGGTCCAAATAGCATGATCCTTAGGGGGCATCCAGATTTGGGACGTCCCTCGGTTATGTGACGTGACTCTTCACAAAAAAGGGGCCCACTGAGACCAGGCCACCCAAGGGCCCACATAAACCTGGAGCCAGCCCTGCCTGAGCCCAAATAATATGTGTGAAACAAATATCTCATCCAATGAGAGCCACCTGCTATGGCTACGTCATTTGGCAGGCAGCTCTTATTGTTCTCAATGGGGAGAGCATGCAGCTACTAGAGATGACCGAATCGATTCTGACGAACCCAAATTCGTTACGAATTTCAGGAAAAATTAGATTCGTTACGATTGCGAATATCACCACGATTCAATCGCTCCAACCGCTTCCTTAAAACGCCATTTACTGTTATACTGCCCATAAAAATGGTGGATCCACATGTCAGGACATGTCCCATGGGGCAAGGAATCCTGGGCAGGTATCACATGCTACCTATCAGCAGACAGGCTTACTGATGATGTCACAGACCTATATAAGAGGCGGCCATTTTGCGGAAGCTCATTCTGACACTGTATTGTGGCCAGAGCAGATCAGGCAGGGAGAGAGCGAGGGACAGAGACAGACAGATAGATAGATAGATAGATAGATAGATAGATAGATAGATAGATAGACAGACAGACAGACAGACAGACAGACAGACAGACAGACAGATAGATAGAGCGAGGGAGAAATAGATACACTAGCACAAATATTTCAAGAGTACCTGTCTACTAACTGGTTGCATTTTGTAATCAAAGTCACTTTTCCACTATCAAAGCAGCCAACCTGTGTATTTGAAGAGGGGGCATCCCAAACACTAGCACAAATATTTCAAGAGTACCTGCCTATTAACTGGTTGCATTTTGTAATCAAAGTCACTTTTCCACTATCAAAGCAGCCAACCTGTGTATTTGAAGATGGGGCATCCCAAACACTAGCATAAATATTATAAATATTACAAGGGTACCTGTCTACTAACTGGTTGCATTTTGTAATCAAAGTCACTTTTCCACTATCAAAGCAGCCAACCTGTTTATTTGAAGAGGGGGCATCCCAAACACTACCGTAAATATTTCAAGAGTACCTGTCTATTAACTGGTTGCATTTTGTAATCAAAGTCACTTTTCCACTATCAAAGCAGCCAACCTGTGTATTTGAAGAGGGGGTATCCCAAACACTAGCATAAATATTTCAAGACTACCTGTCTACTAACTGGTTGCATTTTGTAATCAAAGTCACTTTTCCACTATAAAAGCAGCCAACCTGTGTATTTGAAGAGGGGGCATCCCAAACACTAGCATAAATATTTCAAGACTACCTGTCTACTAACTGGTTGCCTTTTGTAATCAAAGTCACTTTTCCACTATCAAAGCAGCCAACCTGTGTATTTGAAGAGGGGGCACCCCAAACACTAGCATGAATATTTCAAGAGTACCTGTCTACTAACTGGTTGCATTTTGTAATCAAAGTCCCTTTTCCACTATCAAAGCAGCCAATTTGTGTATTGGAAGAGGGGGCATCCCAAACACTAGCATGAATATTTCAAGACTACCTGTCTACTAACTGGTTGTATTTTGTAATCAGTCACTTTTCCACTATCAAAGCAGCCAACCTGTGTATTTGAAGATGGGGCATCCCAAACACTAGCATAAATATATCAAGACTACCTGTCTACTAACTGGTTGCATTTTGTAATCAAAGTCACTTTATCACTTTCTAAGCAGCCAACCTGTGTATATGAAGAGTGGGCATGCCAAATACTAGCATAAATATTTCAAGAGTACCTGTCTATTAACTGGTTGCATTTTATAATCAAAGTCACTTTTACACTATCAAAGCGGCCAACCTGTGTATTTGAAGAGGGGACATCCCAAATACTAGCATAAATATTTCAAGACTACCTGTCTACTAACTGGTTGCATTTTGTAATCAAAGTCACTTTGCCACTATCAAAGCAGCCAACTTGTGTATTGGAAGAGGGGGGCATCCCAAACACTAGCATAAATATTTCAAGAGTGCCTGTCTACTAACTGGTTGCATTTTGTAATCAAAGTCACTTTTCCATTATCAAAGCAGCCAACCTGTGTATTTGAAGATGGGGCATCCCAAACACTAGCATAAATATTTCAAGAATACTTGTCTACTAACTGGTTGCATTTTGTAATCAAAGTCACTTTTCCACTATCAAAGCAGCCAACTTGTGTATTTGAAGATGGGGCATCCCAAACACTAGCATAAATATTTCAAGACTACCTGTCTACTAACTGGTTGCATTTTGTAATCAAAGTCACTTTGCCACTATCAAAGCAGCCAACCTGTGTATTTGAAGAGGGGGCATGCCATATACTAGCATAAATATTTCAAGAGTACATGTCTATTAACTGGTTGCATTTGGTAATCAAAGTCACGTTTCCACTATCAAAGCAGCCAACCTGTGTATATGAAGAGGGGGCATCCCAAACACTAGAATACATATTTCAAGACTACCTGTCTACTAACTGGTTGCATTTTGTAATCAAAGTCACTTTGCCACTATCAAAGCATCCAACATGTGTATTTGAAGAGGGGGCATGCCAAATACTAGCATAAATATTTCAAGAGTACCTGTCTATTAACTGGTTGCATTTGGTAATCAAAGTCATGTTTCCACTATCAAAGCAGCCAACCTGTGTATTTGAAGAGGGGGCATCCCAAACACTAGAACAAATATTTCAAGACTACCTGTCTACTAACTGGTTGCATTTGGTAATCAAAGTCACTTTTCCACTATCAAAGCAGCCAACCTGTGTATTTGAAGAGGGGGCATCCAAAATACTAGCATAAATATTTCAAGAGTACCTGTCTATTAACTGGTTGCATTTTGCAATCAAAGTCACTTTTCCACTATCAAAGCAGCCAACCTATATATTTGAAGAGGTGGCATCCCAAATACTAGCATAAATATTTCAAGACTACCTGTCTACTAACTGGTTGCATTTTGTAATCAAAGTCACTTTTCCACTATCAAAGCAACCAACCTGTGTATTTGAAGAAGGGGCATCCCAAACACTAGCATAAATATTTGAAGACTACCTGTCTACTAACTGGTTGCATTTTGTAAAGAAAGTCACGTTGTCAAATTGCCAGCAGCCATTGCCTTTAACCGGGGGGGGGCATCCCAAATATGCTAGCATGTGTCTTTTAAGAGTACACACATTGGAGTTGGCAGCAGCAGCATTAGGAGCCCATATATTGCCTGAAAGACACACATATGAGCTGGCAGCAGCAGCATAGGGAGCCCATATATTGCCTGAAAGACACACCCTGGAGTTGGCAGCAGCATAAGGAGCTACCATGCATCAACTACTACCATGGATCAGCCATTGGTGGCTGGAAATCCTGGCTGATCCATGCCTGATTCATCTTCACAAAGGTGAGTCTCTCCACATTTTTCTTGACAAATGGAGACAATTCTGCGGTCACTATGCAAGCACGTGAGCATGCATCGTGCCATTTGTGCAAGTGACTCGGAGGGACTACCTGTCTCCATCTCCACTGCATACTGCCACGGAGTGTCTGGGTCCTCTGTCTCGCCTTCCTCACAACCCTCTAGCTCCTCTGGCTGCTCCTGCTCCTCCTCTCCTGTCAGATGACTAAATAAAATGGCCATTTTGTCAAACCTAAACTGTGCTTTGCTGTGCTCCACCCCCTCCTCCTCCTCCTCCACTTCAGCCCCCACAGGCTTCATGTGGCCATGAAATGTAGGCGCCATGTCTCCAGTTCCCTGACCAGCCATGGTTTACAACATGTGTTGTAGTACATGAAGCAGTGGAATCACATTGTTCATCCCGTAGTCCTGGTGACTGACTAATAATTGGCTTCCTCAAAAGGCCTGAGCAAACGACAGGTGTCACGTATGATCTGCCACTGGTTTACATTGAAGTTACACAGGGGAATCCCCCTATGCGCTTGCATCATCAAGAAATCAGTAATGGCTTTTCTCTGTTCGTATAGTCGATCCAACATATGGAGGGTGGAATTCCAACGAGTGGAAACATCGCAAATCAGACTATATTGGGGAATACTGTTCTGACGCTGTAGCTCAAGAAGGGTGTGCTTGGCGGTGTAGGAGTGGCTGAAGTGCATGCAAAGTTTCCTTCCCATTGTTAGGATGTCTTGCAGATGGGGGGAAGACTTCAGAAAACGCTTGACAACTAGGTTGAACACGTGTGCCATACAGGGCGCATGGCTCAGGCGTACTTGTCGCAGCGCAGACAAGATGTTCTTCCCATTGTCAGTCACCATGGTTCCCATTTGCAGTTTTCGTGAAGTAAGCCATGATTTCATTTATTGATTTATGATTTTTAGCAGTTCCTCCCATGTGTGACTCAAGGCAAACCATGTGAAGAACAGCGTGAAACCACCATGTCCTGCACACATGGTAGGCTGGAAGGGCACTGAAAAAAATTAAAAAATAAATAAAAATAATGAAAAAAAACAAAATACAAAAAAAAAAAATAATAAAAAATGAAAAAAAGAATTCGTAAAAAAATTAACACATTTTTTTAAAAAGGCAATGAAAAAAAATACATTTAAAAAAAATACAAAAAAAAAAAAAATTCAAAAAATATATATTTAAAAAAAATACAAAATATTAAAAAAAAAAAGAAAATGAAAAAAAATTCAAAATTAACCAAAAAAAAATGTAATACATTTGATATGTTATTGTTATTATGTTATATGTTATTATATGTTATTATTATAAACGTGTTCAAATAAGATACATGTTAACAATTGATATGTAATTGACAATTAGGCACTTTTTTCTGTGACACCATTGCTAAGTGCACTGTAACAGGCACAAAGCCCTAGGAGCATGGAGGCCACAGCGGAGGGACCTGTCCAAGTTGCTGTTGTGGCTGTGCAGGAACCACAATCACCCAGTGGGCCTTAAAGGATATGTATTGTCCCTGACCATAGTTACAGCTCCAGACGTAGGCACTGCCGTGCACTTTGGTACACACTGACAGGCTAAAGGACTGGACCACCTTCTATTCAACAAAATTGTACAGGGCTGGTATTGCCTTCTTCACAAAGAAATGACAGCGTAGGACTCTCCACCTCGGCTCAGCACAAGTCATCAGTTCTCTGAAAGGTCCACCACCTCAAAGGGAGGGACTGCAGCATCAGCAACTTATACAGGAGCACATTTAGCTTCTGCACTTTGGATGAGTGGGCACATACTGTTGTCTCTTGGACATGGCTTGGCCAATGGATTGCTGGCGGAATGACTGACTCGGATAAGAGGAGGAGGAGCATCTGGAGCGACAGAGGATGGGTATGAGACACAGGAGGTGGTGGAGCCTTGGCTGGCTGGAACAGGGAGCGGCGTGCCACTGGGTAATGCAGCAGGTTGGACCACCACTTTGGAGCCAACTCTCCCAGGCCGCTTTATGGTGACGCTGCAAATGTTGACACAGGGCTGTGGGTCCAACATTGGAACCCTGGCCACACTTCGCCTTCTGCCTACACATCTTTCATATAGCCATGTTAACCTCCTGTGGATGCTTGATGAAAAACTGCCACATCACCGAGTAGCTGATTTTCCTACCAACAGTCCGCACTAATTCACTGCTGCTGCCGCGGCCGACGACGACTCCATGGACCCTCTTCCACTACACCCTGGGATGGTAGCCTGCCGCGCAGCAAGTGGTCTACCCAGGGCTGTATTTCCCATTAGGCAACCCTAGGCACGTGCCTAGGGTGGCAACCAGGAGGGGGGGGCTCTGCCCTTATTACTGTAGTAAAGAAAAGAAATTAAAACTCCCATAGCCAGAACATTAATGCCTCCTGACAAGCCAGCCGCAGAGGGATGCAGAGTGTATCTCTGGGGAGAGAGGGTGCAATGGGTTGAACACAGGCGAGAGAATCTCCCCTCCGCTGCTGTGGTCATGTTACTCCTGTATATCAAAATGCCAGAAAGATAGAACATGTTTGCCTGCTTCTCTGCATTTCCGCCCTTTGTGTCCTTACCCTCCTCCACACACATACTCCCCTATCCACACCTTTTTTAATGTGGACCGCGACTAACTTAAAAAAAGGGGGCGGAAGCACCTAAAGTGCCTAGGGCACCATGAACCCCAAATACCGCCCTGGGTCTACCCCGAGCACATTTGCCTCCATACTTTCCCCTTCTGCCACCATGCTGACCGCTAAATCTGTCACTCTCCATCACTCCAAGCCTTTAAAAGTGCCCTCAAAACTCACTGATGTCCTCTTCAGGTTCCTCAGCACTGTCTACTTAAGAAGCCAAAATGCTTGCAACACCACCTCCCAAGCCCCTCTCCTCATCACTACTTGCCCGCCTAGTGGAAGAAGCGGCGAGTGTCTCCTCCACTTCTTGGCTGGGCAGTAGCTGCTGATTTTTCAGATTATCAGATCATCCTCACTGAATAGCGAAGCTGAACCCAAAGCATAAGATATAACTGACAGTTGACTGGGGGTGTCACATGTCACTTGTGATGAAGTGGATGATTGTGTTAATCAATGGATGACGGCAGATGGGTTGCTGGTCGAGACACGACCGTTAGCTGATCCCGGGAGATCAGGCCTCTCACTGAGACTCCTGCTGCCACTCACCCCTAGTCTGTTGCGACCTCTGCTTGATGAATTTAGGCCTCTGCAACTTCTCTGTGCCCATCCGGGCACTTCTCTGCCTGATATACCTAGTGCGTATATGAGGGGAGGACAAAACACTACACTACACTTAAAACAGGATTTGTCGATAACAGCAGCAGGTGTGTAACTATCTATGGCCTTTATCTAAGTAGTAACTAGGCCCTGAAGACTTTAACAGGAACAAAGTGATGAAACTCTTAGATGTGCGTATGTGATGCTTTGATGAGGGCAATTCAATGTGCTCCAGTACGCTTGAAAAATGTTTTTTTGAGAGACTGGCCTGTGTGGAAATGAATCGGGCATGGATCAGCCAAGATTTTCACCCACCAATGCCTGATGCATCAGAGTAGATTGATCATGGTGCTAGACCAACACTAAAAAATATGGATAGTGCAAAACAGATTTAAGGCACTGCTCTCCAGTTACAGACATTCCTCCGCATCAGACCACAAGTAATTATTGAGGAAATGCTTTATGTTAATCTTAATTTTTATTAATATTCTTCGGATAAGATATATGTGCCCGAAATCTGTATATGTTCTCTTTATGCTGCTGCCAACTCCAGGGTGTGTCTTTCAGGCAATATATGGGCTCCCTATGCTGCTGCCAACTCCAGGGTGCGTTTTTCAGGCAATATATGGGCTCCTAATGCTGCTGCCAACTCTAGTGTCTCTTTCAGGCAATATATGGGCTCCCTATGCGGCTGCCAAGTCCAGAGCATGTCTTTCAGGCAATATATTGGCTCCTAATGCTGCTGCCAACTCCAATGTGGTTTTCAGTCAATATTTGGGCTCCCTATGCTGCTGCCAAATTCAGGGTGTATTTTTCTGGCAATATATGGGCTCCCCATGCTGCTGCCAATTCCGGGGTGTGTCTTTCAGGCAATATATGGGCTCCTTATGCTGCTGCCAACTCCACTGTGTGTCTTTCAGGCAATATATGGGCTCATCATGCTGATGCCACCTCAAGGCTCTGTAATTGTGCCGCTCTGCGACAGCGAATCTAATAGCGACATCTCTGATCTGCATGTCATACTACTTTACAATATCATTTCACTAACCCAGCATGTATCCTATGCATGTTATAGCCAAGCAAAAAGTTCTGTAACCCCATGGAGGCTCTCGGAAGCCCAGAAATAGCCATTTTTAATAGCATTTCGTCGCAAATAAATTCGGACTGAGACAATCTTTTCTGGAGAATTCGGTGAATCGGCCAAATCGAATTTTTCAAAAGGTCACTCATCTCTAGCAGCTATATCCCCTGCATCCCTGGCATCTTTCTCCCTTAAAATCAATGAGAGCAGTTTGCCAAAAGAGGTAAACACAGCAAATGTCTCTCAATGGCTGAACACCGGCGCATGTGCCATTAGAACTCAGAAGAGGTGAGTTGTTTGGGGCTTTCTGGGGCTTTCACACAGGGAGGCATCCAAATCTGGGATGCCCCAGGGGAACAGAATAAAGCCCGTTCCAATTTAAACACAAAGCTGTAATCACTGCATTCAGAGGTATTTCCAATATTGCTCTGAGATTAGAAAAAAAGGAGGTCTTTCACCGCCACAGCCCAGGTCAGAAAAACTTTCCACTTGCATTGACTCCTTCGGCTGCTTCCTTTCTCCTTCATTTTAGGGTCCGCCCCCTCACAGATTGATCTTTTTTTTAGCTTCTCCTCTCAATATCTAGCATGCTTGAATGAATTTTAAATTTAGATATTTTCCTGATACAGCTCCTGAAGGTATAGGCTGGTCTAGATTTATGCTTTTGTAATATGTATTTACAAGATGCAGCTTGAGAAGTAGCCTTGTGAAATTCTACTAGTATCGTCTAGTCTGAAATGTTCTGCTGATAACACACGTAGTCATGAGAATGTGTCCTGTGTGAGATTTTGTTTTGGTTTCACACTGAAACACAGTGGGCCTTGGCTGCAGGCTGTCTAAGTATAAGATTGTAAGATTGTAAGCTTCTTTTCAATAAACTAGATTTGTATTGTTGATGCCTGTCTCTGATTCTCATTCAATCTACCATACATATCTCTGGCTCGAGTCTCTCGGTAAGGGTGTGAAGGTGTCAGACGCATAGTCGGGGTTCCGAGGTACCCCAGCAAGAGTCCCCCAACAGTTTTTGGTGTCAGAAGTGGGATCCTGGGGTCCAGGGTAAGTGATTCTTTTGATATTACTTGCCCGGGGTAGTAGGGATCGGCCATGCCTTTTTGGGAGTGTTCTGAGATCATTTGAGAGACCTGTGAGCCGGCTGCGCCCTGTGGAAGCACCATGGAGTCCCGTGGAGACTCCAGGAGATAAGGAGACCGTTCCGTGCGATGGCAGCGCCCAGTTGAGGCGCCAGGGAGTCCCTAAAAACTAGTTAACTAAAAAATGGCCAAATAGTTTGACCTGGATATTTCAGGCCAGAAACAATAAGCCAAATTCAAAACTCATCATTACAGTAAATGTTATTCAGATGTAAGGGCTGAACCAAAATATTCCAAGAGACTCAGAGGCTGATTCATTACTAATGCCACATATCGGCTGTATAGCGGTGCTTAGAGCGATCACTAGTAGACGCTGTAAGCGGATATCGGGCGCTGTAACAGAGCGCCTCAGTCGCCGTAGTAACCTGGCTGGCATTGATGAATGTGATGTATGTTGGGCACTCTAACACCAGTACAGCGCTGCAGGGAGCGAGAGGTAGCGCCAGCTCAGTGCGAACATCTCTCACCGCTCCACATCATACTTATCAAAAAAGGACACACAGTGTCGGCGCTGTAAATCTGGTCGCTATAGCATAGAGTGCCAGACGCTGTGTGATTAATGTCTGTTTTTGAACACATATCCACCAGTAACAAAGCGAAAACACATGGAATGACATTGTTGTAACACTGTGACATTAACACTTTAGTGCCTGACCTGTAATGACAATTCTGCATAAATATATAAAAATGTCAAACACGCTGTTTAAACACAATCAAATGAACAGCCATTGAAATGTATGGGAGAGCGACACTGAGCGAAAGGTAAAACCTGGTGCTCTGGAAGCTAGAGTGCCGGCACTATACACTGAGCCGCCTGTAATAATACATGTGGCGCTACATGGCGCTGTTAGAGTCGCTCACCAGATTCGCTTTCATAAATGTGGTTTTGGGAACAGCGTCCATCATTCACCAGACGCTACCTGCCGCTACAAAGCGCTACCTGGCGCTATCCCTTCAAGAATGACCCCCTCAGAATCCCTATTAATGGGTCCCTGTTTGAACAAACTGGAGTGATGGCTCCTTTAGTCATACTATTGTGGGTCCGATTCTTTGTTCATTCCCTGGCACGGTACCTGAAGCTTCTGCCATTTAGAGGAAATGTTCCCATTAAAATAATACAGACACCCTGCATTTAAATCTCCTATTGCACATTGAAGTTACAATTAGCTCTTGTTGGAGTTTTGTGGGAAATCTCAAGAGCCAGACAAATATTCAAGCCTGGGGGCTAACGAGGCAATAAAAGACTTTTAATTTTTATTATCAAAATAAAACGCTTTGCCTGATAGCAGAACCCGCACAATAGGCTGCAATGTTTCAGCTTTATCCAGATTCAATTAAACATCAGTCTCCCCACGCATGTATTTATACAAGGAGTTATTGAGTAGAGGAGAGGCTAATGGACATCATTTGAGCAGCAAATCAAAGAACCCGGCTTCCTGTCTCATGATGTGCAGGGCTGTTACATAAATGAAGACTGATTGTTATATATATATATATATATATATATATATATATATATATATATATATATAGAGAGAGAGAGAGAGAGAGAGAGAGAGAGAGAGAGAGAGAGAGAGAGTTATTATGGGGTTATTTTAAAGGATATTTTTGGGCAAAGTAAATAATTGGTAATAATAAGACTTATATACTTTTCAATTCTCAGCTTTGTTTTTCCTTATAATATCAGCAAGTGCTCCTGCTAGTGGTTGAAATCAGGCCACAGCTTATCCCTCTCTGCTACAGTGTGGTCTAGATTAGTCGCTCTAATGGTTCGGCATGGAAAATGTAAAACATGCTGGAAACGAAATATCGTTATATTCATGTTCATGTGCCCAGGATAGTGCACAATAATATATGGTAGATATTAAAGAGGATCAAAACCTACCCTGGATTCTATTATACTCCAGAGCAGGCATCCTGTTCCACTGTGTGAAACCCCCCAGGTTGCCCGAAAACTCACCTTGGTACCTGGTCCAATGGCCAGGGCTGGCTCTAGGTTTGTGTGGGTCCTTGGGCAAGAGAGTCTTAGGCCCTTATTTAAAAAGGGATAGCGACAGGTAGCGACTGGTGAGCGGCCGGTAATGACGGGCCCCGCCACAAGAATGCCGGCTCCCCACCACAATCACATTTATCAAGCCAATCCTGCTTAGCGACTGAGATAGCGCCAGATAGCCTCAGCCCACAGCGCCAGCGTCCGACCTTGATCAGCGACAGGTATGACCTCTCGTTACCTGGCGCTCTCCAATGCATTTCAATGGAACAATCTTTAAATATTCATAAGTAATTGTTATTAATTTTTTTTTTTATTTTAAATGTGAAAAATTCTGTGACCACTTCTGCCATTTTAAATAATTTTTTTAAGGTAAAAAAAAAAAAAAAAATGTACCACCAATAGCCACCAATCACCCTCCAGTCCTTATTGCCTTCCCTAGAGCCACCAACCACCCTCCAGTCCTTGTTGCCTTCCCTATAGCCACCAATCGTCCTCCAGTCCTTATTGCCTTCCCTATAGCCACCAATCGCCCTCCAGACCTTATTGCCTTCCCTATAGCCACCAATCGCCCTCCAGTCCTTATTGCCTTCCCTATAGCCACCAATCATCCTCCAGTCCTTATTGCCTTCCCTATAGCCACCAATCATCCTCTAGTCCTTGTTGCCTTCCCTATAGCCCCCAATCATCCTCCTGTCCTTATTGCCTTTCCTATGGCCAACAATCACCCTCCAGTCCTTATTGTCTTCCCTATAGCCCCCGATCATCCTCTAGTCCTTATTGCCTTCCCTATAGCCACCAATCATCCTCCAGTCCTTATTGCCTTTCCTATAGCCACCAATCATCCTCCAGTCCTTATTGCCTTCCCTATAGCCACCAATAATCCTCTAGTCCTTGTTGAATTCTCTATTGCCACCAAGCACCCTTCAGCCCTTACTGCTTGCCCTGCTGCCACTAAAGACTCCATCATTGCTGTCAGCTGTCACCTAGTTCTCACCACCTTCTGAGCTTCTCCAATGTTGTTGATCTTTCCCTGTTGCTGAGGCCAGCCATGAGCAGGTCTGCACACAACACCCTGCATTTTATTGTTCGGGTCCACTGTTAAATAATAACATGGCCAAGTGTGAGCCTGAGTGGGCCCTTGAAGATGCCAGGGGCCCTGACAATTGCCCAGGTTTGCCCTGTGCTGGCTCCGGCCCTGCCAATGGCGCATGCACGAGCATTGGTCGCATCCCCGCTATCCCTTTAGAGGCTCCCTTTTAGAGGGTAGCGGAGGATGCGGCCACCAGCACAGATTCACTCGCATTAGACGAGCTCCTGGATTAAGGGGCTCTAGTGGATCTGAGCACGCTGATTGGACAAGCAGCCGGGCATGCGTTGTAGGACCAGAAAGAGGTGAGTTTGTTTATATAGATACTGTTAATTGCTGAATGTTATATAATAAACAGATCTGGTGAAAAATATTTGCAAGTCATTAGCATAGTTGATTATAGGGGAGTTAGACCACTAGGAGGAATTAATTGATTATTCAATTGATTTTGACCCTGTGACATGGTCCCTATTCTGGGAGTTACTCCCTGGCACTGATAGACTTAAAGGAGGAATATCGTGAAATTGTGTAATAATAAAAATCAACATAAATATGTCGGCTAATGAGAGGACCCTTATGACCCTTTATTCCTGCCTTTTTAATTTATTTTTAATCAAGGAACTGAACTGTTTATTATACCGTGCTTACAGAATTTATAATTGCTGGAGTACTTTTTAAGTTAAAGGGGACCTAAGAAAACTTATAATAGGCCCTGGTCAGAGTTCCTGTATCCACTAAGAAGTTTTGGATACATTTGGATACTGCCTTAATTTATTTTGATTAAGGAACTGTACAGTTTATTATACCGTACAGTTTATTATATTTGGAAGGAAAAGGAGTGGTTGCTATTACTCAGGATCACAGCTGTACCCACACAAAAAATTTGCTCCACTTATGACCCTTTATCCCTGTCTTTTTCATTTATTTTGATCAAGGTACTGTACAGTTTATTATACCGTACCCAAATTTTATCCATTTATGACCCTTAATCCCTGCTTTTTTAATTTATTTTGATAATGGAACTGTACAGTTTATTATACCGTGCTTACTGAATTTATAATTGCTGGATTACTTTTTAAGATAAAGGGGACCTAAGGAAACTTATAATAGGCCCTGACCAGAGTTCCTGTACCCACTAACAAGTTTTGGATACAGATACATCTGAAATTATTATCTGCTGTACCTCATTATGTTCTGTAAAAAATTACAGGAAGCACCTTAAAGGGGGAGTCCAGGCATGGTCCTTTTAGACTGTAAGCTTGCAAGGGCCAGGCTCTCTCTCCTATTGTATCCTGTATTCAGAATCTTCATTGTAAACTCTCATCTGCCTATTCTCTTGATTGAGTTGGCAGGAGCACACACGGTGCACAGAAAGCCGCTTTGTGCTTTCTCCCAAGATGGCGGCGCCCAGGCCCTCGAGCACCAGGAGAATGGTGCTGGATCACAGCGAGGAATCCCCCTTGCGGTGTAGCAGGGGACAAAGACTAGGACCAGCAGGGATCAGGTAAGTATTTGGAAGGAAAAGGAGTGGTTGCTATCATTCAGGGTCACAGTTGTACCCCGGGGTCCAACGCCATTCTACCATGTCCGTATGGTCGCGCAGCAAGCTACAAAGCGCCATCGCCCACAATGTATGCGCTCCCATCTGCCCATTCTCTTGATTGAGTTGGCAGGAGCACACACAGTGGGGGGGAAGCCGCTTTGTGCTTTCTCCCAAGATGGCAGCGCCAAAGACCCAGAGCGCCAGGAAAATGGTGCTGGATCACAGCGAGGAATCCCCCTTAGAAACATAGAAACATAGAAGGTTGACGGCAGAAGGAGACCATACGGTCCATCTAGTCTGCCCTTATGTGCATACTGTATGTACTCTTTATCTTAGGATAGATGTGTGCTTATCCCAGGCATGTTTAAATTCAGTGACTGTTGATGTTTCAACTACCTCTGCTGGAAGTTTGTTCCAAGCACCTACTACTCTTTCTGTAAAATAATATTTTCTAACATTGCTCCTGATCTTCCCCCCGACTAGCTTCAGGTTGTGCCCCCTTGTTCTATCGTTAAGTTTCTTCTTAAAAACACTTCCCTCCTGAACCTTATTCAATGCTTTCACATATTTAAAGGTCTCAATCATGTCCCCCCTCTCCCTTCTTTCCTCCAGACTGTACAAATTTAGTTCTTTAAGTCTCTCCTGATAAGTTTTAAGTTTAAGTCCTTCCACCATTTTCGTTGCCCGCCTTTGGACACGTTCTATTTGAATAATGTCTTTTTGCAGGTAAGGTCTCCAGAACTGCACACAGTATTCTAGCTGTGGCCTTACCAGGGCTCTATACAGCGGCATCACAACCTCCCTCTTCCTACTGGTGATGCCTCGAGCTATGCAGCCGAGCATCCTGCTTGCTTTTCCCACTGCCTGGCTACACTGTCCACTCATCTTGCAGCTATCAGTAATCAGTACCCCTAAATCTCTCTCCTCCGAGGTCCTGGCTAACACAGTACTGCCCATACGGTACTCAGAGCAGGGATTCCTTCTACCCAAGTGCATGATTTTACATTTAGAGACATTAAACTCTAGTTTCCACAGTTTTGACCATCTATCCAGTAAAGCTAAATCATTTTCCATGTTGCAGACACCTCCAGGAATATCCACCCTATTACTAACCTTTGTATCATCAGCAAACAGACAAACTTTTCCTACCAAGCCTTCTCCTATGTCACTTACAAATATATTAAAAAGAATGTGCCCCAGGACAGAGCCTTGCGGCACACCACTTGTAACTCGCCTTTGTTCAGATTGCACGCCATTTACAACAACGCTCTGATACCGATCCCTCAGCCAACTGGAAATCCACTGAACTATCCAGGGATTGAGTCCTACCTTCAATAACTTATCTATGAGCTCCTTATGTGGTACAGTGTCAAAGGCTTTGCTAAAATCCAGATAGGCGATATCCACAGCACCACCTTCATCTAACACTTTAGTGACATTGTCAAAGAAATCAATAAGATTGGTCTGACATGATCTGCCCTCAGTAAAGCCGTGCTGTTTTGGGTCCAATAGGTCATTAATTTTTAGATGGGAAATTATCTGCGGTGTAGCAGCTGACAAAGACTAGGACCAGCAGGGATCAGGTAAGTATTTGGAAGGAAAAGGAGTGGTTGCTATTATTCAGGGTCACAGCTGTACCCACACAAAAAATTAGCTCCACTTATGACCCTATATCCCTGTCTTTTTCATTTATTTTGACCAAGTTACTGTACAGTTTATTATACCGTGCTTACTGAATTTATAATTGTTGGAGTACTTTTTAAGTTAAAGGGGCCCTAAGAAAACTTATATTAGGCCTTGACCAGAGTTCCTGTACCCGCTAACAAGTTTTGGATACATTTGGATACTGCCTTTATTTATTTTGATCAAGGAACTGTACAGTTTATTATACCGTACATTTTATTATATTTGGAAGGAAAAGGAGTGGCCGCTATTATTCAGGGTCACAGTTGTGCCCACACAAAAAATTTGCTCCACCTATGACCCTTTATCCCTGTCTTTTTCATTTATTTTGATCAAGGTACTGTACAGTTTATTAAACCGTGCTTACTGAATTTATAATTGCTGGAGTACTTTTTCAAGTGGACCAAAACCCACTAAAACGAGGGGCCTTTATACAATAGCAATCACAGCGCCCGTTATCTTCAAAGTCCGAGGCCAGTAGGCCCACCCTCCAGCTTGACTGGCGTCTCTCCTCCTTAGACGTGCATTCCATTCCTCTTCTGTCTCCTGCAATCCTGCGATCGTGGGATTTAACTTTCATTTCTCTCGTCGTGATGTCATCAGGGTGGGCGTGGTCTTCTCATTGCTGTCGTCCTCTCTTGCGATCGTGCAGGAGCGTGCACGCTTAGTCATCGGTCATCAAAAAAAAAAAAATCCTCACATGCGCAGTAGCGCCACCTTAGGTACAGGGAAGCGCCATTCACTCCCGATGTAAGTGGCGCTTCCTATACCTACTGCGCATGTGCGAGATTTGTGAATGGAAGAGGTCGAAGGATCTGAAGACAAGAAAATCCAAGATGGCAGTGCAACAACAAAAAAGATGCGACGCCGTGCAGGAGCCTCGGAGGTTTTTTTTCTTTTTAACTTTCAATTAACAAGTCCTGGGGCACATTGCCCAAGAGTTTTTTAAGCAAAAAAAAAATTAAACAATGGCCGGGTTTTGGTCCACTTTAAGTTAAAGGGGACCTAATAAAACTTATAATAGGCCCTGCTCAGAGTTCCTGTACCCACTAACACGTTTTGGATAGAGATAAATCTGAAATTATTTTCTACTGCACCTCATTATCTTCTGTAAAAAATTACAAGAAGCATCTTAAAGGGGGAGTCAGGCATGGTTCCTTTAGTCTGTAAGCTTGCAAGGGCCAGGCTCTCTCTCCTATTGTATCTTGTATTCATAATCTTCACTGTAAACTCAGTAATGCTGTAATAGTATATGTAGTGTATGTTTCTACCCTGTCTGTAATTACTACTTTGTACAACGCTACGGAAGATGATGGCGCTATATAAATAAACAATATTAATAAAAATGGGTAACCCTCCCGCCTTGCCACCCTCCCCTGACCGAGTTGCACTCGGCGATTTGGAGGTTTCACATAGCGGGGCACCCCCAATTGGGGTGCCCCGAAGATAATGTCCAAAACCCAGGATACTGAGGCAGGATGGGGGGGGATAGAAAGAAAAAAAGCCTTACCTCACCTGGGGTCCAACGTCATTCTACCATGTCCACATGGCCACCACGCAGCGAGTTACAAAGCAGCATCACTCACAATGCATGCACTCCCAAGATGGTGTCACCCGGGACCAGGAGCATCAGGCCCTGATCAGAGTTCCTGTACTCACTAACTTTGTGCTTTCTCCCAAGATGGCAGTGCCCAGGACCTGGATCACCAGGAGATTGGTGCTGGATCACAGCGAGTAATCCCCCTCATCCTGCCACATCGCCAAGGGAGGGCGGCAGGGCAGGGGCTTCTGGTTTAATAGGGCTGCGGCAACTGCAGTGCGCTGAGTGCGCTGACTGGATGAGTGGCCATGCATGCACCATAGGACCGGGAAGAGGTGAGTTGCGGTCAGTGATCTGGGAGGTTTCACACAGCAGGGCTCCCCCAATTGGGGTGCCCCGGAAGAAAGGACCAAAACCCAGGATAGTCAAAATCCTGGGTGTTGGTACACTTTAGGTTAAAGGGGCCCAAGAAAAATTATAATAGGCCCTGATCGGAGTTCCCGTACTCACTAACTTTGTGCTTTCTCCCAAGATGTCAGTGCCCAGGACTTGGATCCCCAGGAGAATGGTGCTGGATCACAGCGAGTAATCCCCCTCATCCTGCCACATTGCCAAGGGAGGGCGGCAGGGCAGGGGCTTCTGCTTTAATAGGGCTCAGCCAACTGTAGCATCAATATAGTACCTTACATATTTTGATCTTCTACCCACATTATTTTTTTCACTGTAGGTCTGATTAAAGTGGACCAAACCCGGGAATCTATAAGATTCCCAGACCAATCCATTCCCTCAACCCGGGGCATCCAAAATCAGGATGCCCTTCTGTGTGAAACCCCCCAGGTCTCCCGCTGCACTTACCTTACTTCCTGGTCCAACGGCGCATGTGCCGGCCGCCCTATCCCCCTAGTAGGGCACGTGCCCACGCCAGCCATTTATGCCCGCTTCCTGTTAGAGGGAAGTGGGAGAAGTGTCCGGGAGCGCGCTCGGAGCCGTTCTGCTAAGACGTCGCTCAGACGTGCATAGCTCAGCGGCTCAGAGAGCGCTGATTGGACGAGAGGCTGCGCATGCGCCGTAGGTCCGGGATGAGGTGAGTTTCCTCCGACGATCTGAGGGGTTTCACGTAGCGGGGCACCCCTGATTGCAGTGCCCTGGGGGAAAGGAACAAAACCCAGGATAGTCAAAATAACTATAACTAAAAGTTAAAAGGGACCTAAGAAAAATTATAATAGGCCCTGATCAGAGTTCCTGTACTCACTAACTTTGTGCTTTCTCCCAAGATGGCTGTGCCCAGAACCCGGAGCACCAGGAGAATGGTTCTGGATCACAGCGAGTAATCCCCTTCATCCTTCCACATTGCCAAGGGAGGGCGGCAGAGCAGGGGCTTCTGCTTTAATAGAGCTGTGGCAACTGCAGTGCGCTGATTAGACGAGTGGCTGTGCATGCTCCGTAGGACGTGGAAAAGGTGAGTTGCGCTTGGCGATTTGGGGGTTTCACATAGTGGTGGTGTCCCCAGGGAAACGACCAAACCCCAGGATAGTCAAAATCCTAGGTTTTGCTCCACTTTAAGTTAAAGGGGACCTAAGAAAAATTATAATAGGCCCTGATCGGAGTTCTTGTACCCACTAACTTTGTGCTTCATCCAAAGATGGCAGTGCTCACCAGGAGAACGGTGCTGGATCACAGCAAGTAATCCCCCTCATCCTGCCACATCGCCAAGGGAGGGTGGCAGGGCAGGGGTTTCTGCTTCTGCTTTAATAGGGCTAATAGGGTTAATAGTGCACTAATTGGACGAGTGAACGTGCATGCTCCATAGGACCTGGAAAAGGTGAGTTGCACTCTGCGATTTGGGGGTTTCACATAGTGGGGCCTCGATTGGGGTGCCCCAGGGGAAAGGACCAAAACCCAGGATAGTCAAAATCCTGGGTTTTGGTCCACTTTAAGTTAAAATGGGACCTAAGAAACATTATAATAGGCCCTGATCACAGTTCCTGTACCCACTAACTTTGTGCTTTTTCCCAAGATAGCAGTGCCCAGGACCCGGAGCACCAGGAGAATGGTGCTGGATCACAACAAGTAGTCCCCCTAATCCTGCCGCATCGCCAAGTAAGGGTGGCAGGGCAGGGGTTTTGCTTCTGCTTTAATAGGGCTCAGCCAACTGCAGCATTAACATATTACATTACATATTTTGATATGATTTTTTTCATTGTAGGTCTGATTAAGGACAAATTAGCCTTCGAGGCTCTGCAAGTGGACACAAATATATCTACATGAATGGCCTTTCAGATCAATGTGGCATCCCGTAAAAAAAAAGTGCTACGTGTTTGTTTTACCATAAAAGCAGTAAATAATTTAGTGGTCCTCACCGGCGGGGGATATAAGCCGGTAAGTGGTGGAACAACTTCATATAACAGACATTACATCAGTGCAGCTTTTCAGTGTACATGAACTGCAGTCACCTTCGCTGCGCGCCGAGTAGCAGCTATGAGACTATTATCCTGAGCTGTGCGTTTTTTTCTGGTGAAACATGACTCTCCGAGCTAATGATGCAGCAGCAGGCTTTGTGAAGAAGCTGCTGTCCCAGCAATACTCGCCGGCCTCTATTGACAGCCCGAAATCCCATCTCCCTATTATTTCCATTCTTGGACAGCAAAATCCTCTCTCAAGACTGATCACACGGGATAAAGGAGGAGGGGAGTGGTGGGGGGGATTAGCAGTCAGATCAACCGGTAAATAAGATAATGGAGGCAGTGTAGACTGTATTAATAATGTAGGATAGATGTTGGTGTTTACCATGGGCGAGTCTGAAAGAACAAATATACATACAATTTCAGCTATGTATGGGTTTTCTTTTCATAAACCAGCGCTGGTATTGGGGGGGGGCTGGGCAATTGCCCAGGGCCGCCATTCTAATAGGGGCCCCTTGCTGGATCACCAGAGTTCCCCTCTGTAGATGAGCTGCCTGTTCGCCCCTTTGCTGCAAATGCTGCTTACATTGTAATTTAATACTAACTCCATTGTGTAGTAGCAGAGGAGCTAGTAGGGGTGGTTGACTTTTATATTCAGAAATTGCAGCTTTGCCTACACTCTACCTATTCCAGGGCCGGCGTCAGCACCCGGCAAGGTGGGGCCGCCGGGGGCCCCTGCCTCCAGGGGGGCCCACTGACAGGGTGTGCCTTTGGAGTGTGCAACGGTGCTTGACCGGCAGACTGGAAGGGCACCGCGGTGTGGCGGTGCATCCAGGGAGCATCCAGTTTTGGGACGTCCTTCGGCGATGTGACACAACTCTTCACCACAAAGGGGCCCACTGAGACCATGCTGCCCAGGGGCTCACATAACCCTGGAGCCGGCCCTGACCTATTCCACTGTAATTAAACATAGTGAATGCAAACATTCAAACACCAACGAGCTCACCCAATCCACTGTTGAAGCCCAGAAAAAGGTATGTTCTCCTCATATAAGCAAAATCCTGTAGAGTTTCCAGCTTCTCCTTTTGTAAAAATTATCTTTTAATAGTTAGATTAAAAAGGTAATACAAAGCCTCCAATATGAGTGCACAATCACAACGACTAAGGGCTCTTGAGTGACCGAAACGCGTCACCTGGTCCCCGGAGCGGGACACTCTATGGCTTAGGGTCCCTGTATGTGATTGTGCACTCGTATTGGTGGCTTTACTCAGATTACTGCATTAAACACAGGGAAGCAGCAATTTTAATGATGATTTCTCTATTACAGCAGCATGATGAAGAGAACAGTCACTCATCACAGTCAGCTGTTTCCTGCCCAGGAGACTCCCCCAAACTGAAAAGAGAACTAAGGACTCCTTGTAAGTTCATACAGGATTTTAGTGAAAAAACACATACACACAAACCTGAAAAAGTTCTTAATTTATTTTTTTTAAACCACAGCTTACCCCCTTCCTTTGCCGGGTGCTGGAACGTGGACGGAGGTATGTTTTTTTATTTACTCTAAAGGGGAGTAAATTCCAGTCACATGAAACTGACGTTGGTGGCATTAAATCCTCTCTCAAGACTGATCACACCGGATAAGGAGGAGGGGGAGCGTGGAGCCGAGTGGTGGGGGGGGATTAGCAGTCAGATCAAACGGTAAATAAGATAATGGAGGCAGTGTAGACTGTATTAATAATGTAGGAAAGTTGGTGTTTACCATGGGCGAGACTGAAAGAACAAATATACATTTGCAATACAGCTATGTGTTCTTTTCATATAACCAGGGCTGGCAATTGCCCAGGGCCCCCTTTCTAATAGGGGTCCCTATGCTGGATCACCAGAATTCCCCTCTATAAATGAGCTGCCTGTTTGCCCCTATGCTGCAAACACTGCTTACATTGTACTTCAATACTAACTACATTGTGTAGTAGCAGAGAGGCTAGAAGGGCTGGGTGCCTTTTTTAAGAAACAAAAGAGGGGTGGCAGCCACTCAGACCATTTTATAAGTAACCTGGGAGGTGCACATTAGCAGGGCAATTAGGATACAAAAGTCTTAGAGGAGCCACAGCACTCAACCCTGTTAGCTTGCAGACCAACCTAAAATCTGTCTCTAAATCTGGTTAAAAACATGTGAGGTGCAGTCCTAACTCTAATCTCTGATAGTCCTGGCCTCCAGGGGGGCCCACTGACAGGGTGGACCTTTGGGGTGTACAAGGGTGCTTTACCGGAGGACTGGAAGGGCACTACGGTGTGGTGGTGCATCCAGGAGGCATCCAGTTTTGGCACGTCTCTAGGTGATGTGACGCGACTCTTCACCACAAAGTGGCCCACTTAGACCATTCCGCCCAAGGGCCCGAATAATCCTGGAGCCGGCCTGCTCCTGAATGCACCGCCACCTTGGTCATTGCTGGTACGCTGCAAGAAGTTGTGGGTACTATTGCTATTGATGAACTTGACAGTTCACAAGCTGCTTCAGCCCCAGTATCCGGCATTCAGTCCTCCTTTAATAGCAGCTAAAAATAGAAAAGTCTATTAAAGTGGAAATGTTTCCTAATTATTTGCTTTTCCCTATTGCTGATACCTTCTCCTACACACACCCACTGGCTAGAGTGGTGAGTAGGAGTCCAGTGCCCATCAGCATGTTGACACCCTGGGAAGGGCACTAGATCTTGTGCTGAAGGGCTTAGTAGCTAGTACAGTTGTAGGAAGAAAGGCTAACTTTCCAGCCTCTAAACCATGTGTTGCCAGCCCCTCCTGTCTGGTGTGTGGAGCGAGATGAAGGGTACATATTTTGTGTTGTTTCAAGACAAAATATTATATTAAAACTCAAAGTATTTAGTTCGACACAGATTTTGCCACTATCCTGGTCTGGCCTGATGGGACCAAATAGTCAATTTAACCCAGACCTGGATTCAGAGCTCAGCAAAAATGGCTGTGTCAAGGATTTCTCAACTAAGAAATCCTGATTGTAGAGACTGACCAGAAATTGAGGTTGCGAGACAAAGGTGGATATGCGGCAACCATGTTTTATAGTGACATTTCACAGTTAACAGTGCACACACCAATCAGACTGCTGTACATATTTACATAAGTGTACATATAACAAACACGTGCTGCAATAACTATACAGAATAAAGGTAATCACTGAGTGCTAAGGCTGCTGTGCAGAAATACAGGCAAACATAAACACACTCTGGCTGCTGAATGAATACACAAGAGGAGTCAGGAAACATACGTGAATAGATATCCAATGAAAGTCCAAAGACGAGGTTGTGACAGGAGTCCTGGGTTCAGAGTTCAGAGTTCTGGGATATGGGTTAAGATGACAATTCAATGCTGATCCACTGCAAAATGGGTGGATCAGCTTATATAGAGCAGGAAGTCACACAGGTGCTGGCTGATTACCAACACCTCTGCAGGACAGAGCCATCTGCTGGTGGAGCAGCATATAGCAGGATAAAGTTCCAGAAAGGGAGCCAGCCGAAAGCAGAACTGAAGAGAGGCATGCTCCCAGGCTGTGGAGGAACTCCAACCTGGCAGGTTGGCTTTAAGTCAATATAATGCCTCTTACTCCAACATGAAGGTTACTTTGCTCAATAGAGAGGATCTGTATAATGTCAAATTAGAGTGACTGTCACTGTGTAACGAGTCTAGTTTGTGGCTACCGTTCATCACTCCATCAGTTGCTGTACCTTGGCTGCTCATAGAGTTGAGTACTGAACCCCTTTAACCCTTTAACCGCCAGCCTACCTTGAGATTTTGTCACCCTTTGTTGCCAGACCATTTTGCACTATTTTGCGCTCCCCTTGTTCAACTGTGATTTTTGAGGGGATTTCCAGGGATTTCCCAGGAAAATGATATATTGTTTTTTTCAGCATAGTCTGGGCTTTAACATGAAATGTCTTGTTTGTCATTTGTTAGGTGTATTCTTAATATTTTTGGGTGAAATATGTGCAAAAAAAAAAAAAAAAAAAAATTTTTACATATTGTAGTTTTTTTTGGAATAAAAAATGTAAGTTTGTCAATAAAATCTTATTGCGTGTGAAATCCCAATTTCTCCCGGTTACAGCGGTACCACATATGTATAGGTAGACACCCTTTCCTGCCCAGGAGACTCCCCCAAACTGAAACAGCGCTTTAGGAGATTTTCAGATAAAATACAACTATGCTATGCAATATGCGCACCTTGCGGTTTTTCCAGAAAAACAACCCTTTACATTTAAAATACCCCCAACAAACTATATATTCTCTGGAAGTACACACCTCAGGCTTTCTAGGCGTACCAGGCTTGTGGATGTGGCCATAGTTTTCTGGAAGTAATCCCTCAACGTAATCTTTGGTTGCAAAGAGTTTCCCTAAAAAAAGGATAAAAAAGCAGAATCAAAGCCACATTTTCCTAAAAAAACTATATACAAACAAGAAAAATCAAGTTTAATCTGAAAAAGCAACATCTCCCGAACAGAACGATACCCAACATGCATAGGTTCTGTCAAGGGAAGAGTTGCCAAACACCCCAAAGTAAAGCATGTGCGTAACGGTAATTTTACTTGAAAATTTCAGCTCTGCAGACAAAGTGCGCACCTTGCGATTTTTCAACCAAAACAACCCTTTACATTTGGAATATCCCCCATAAACCATATATTCCCTGAAAGTACACACGTTAAGCTTTCTAAGGGTACCCAGCTTGCTGTAGTGGGCTCATCTTTCTGGAATTAATTCCTCAAAGAATTCTTTGGTTGCGCAGGGTTTCCCTAAAAAATTTATAAAAAAGCTGAATAAAAAACACCTTTTCCTAAAATATAAATATGCAAACCAGAAAAAACAAGCTAAGTCTGAAAGCGCAAGGTCCCCCGAACAGAACAATACCCAACATGCATAGGTACTATTAACCCTTTTAATTGCCAGCCTACTTGAGATTTTGTCACTCTCTGTTGACAGGCCATTTTTCCCCATTTTGCGTCATGTTTTGCGACATGTTTTGCGCCATTTTTGCTGGAACTTTCAGAAAAATTATATATTTTTTTTTTTGCAGCAGAGTTTAGACTTTAACATGAAATGTCTTGTTTGTAATTTTTTTTTTTTTTTTTACAATATTATTAAGTGAAAAAAAAAATAAATAAATACAATTTTTTTTTTAGAAAATTGACTCCTTTATTTTAAATAAAAAATGTATTTTATTAAGGAAAATCATATTGCATGTGAAAGCCCCATTTCTACCGATTAGAACGGTACCACATATTTATCGGTAGCCCCCCGTTCCTGCCCAGGAGACCCCCCCTAACTGAAACAAGTATTTTATAACATTCACAAAAAAAAACACAAAAACCATCCACACTACAAAGGGTTAAATCGAGAAAAAAAATGACATAGGGTCCCCCCTCCCAGGGGAGGGAGACCCCATTTTTTTTTTTGATTTTTAAGGGTTAAAAACCCTTAAAAATCAAAAAAAAAAATGACGTGGGGTCCCCCTTACCCACAGTAACCAGCCCGGGACCAGCTATGGGGGCTTGTAGGCACAGAGTGGGGGGGCCAGCTTTTGTGGCCCCCCCACCCTGCAGCCTACGAGCCCACATAGCCCATGTGGGCCCGGGCTCTTCTGCCCCCCCCTGGCTTTTGGGGAGGCAGGTAATGGGGGTGCCGGGGGTTAATGGCAAGCCACCCGCTAGCGCAGGTGGCTTGCCATCCCCCCAGCCTTGTGAACTGGTATAGGGGTCATGGACCCCTTACCAGTTCACAAGGGGTTAAAAGTAAATAATGACACAGACACACAAAAGAGAAAAAATATTTTATTAATTTTTTTTTTTTTTTTTTTACACTGTACTCACCTCCCATCCATCCTGGAGCACTCTGTCCCTCGGCGATCACTGGCTTCTGCTCACTTGCTAGAAGCCTTTTATAGCTGCTGGATGACAGAACACAAAGGGTTAATCAAAAAAAAAAATGACATAGGGTCCCCCCTCCCAGGGGGGGGTGGACCCCATTTTTTTTTTGATTTTTAAGGGTTAAAAACCCTTAAAAATCAAAAAAAAAATTGACGTGGGGTCCCCCTTACCCACAGTAACCAGCCCGGGACCAGCTATGGGGGCTTGTAGGCACAGAGTGGGGGGGCCAGCTTATGTGGCCCCCCCACCCTGCAGCCTACGAGCCCACATAGCCCATTTGGGCCCGGGCTCTTCTGCCCCCCCCTGGCCTTTGGGGAGGCAGGTAATGGGGGTGCCAGGGGTTAATGGCAAGCCACCCGCTAGCGCAGGTGGCTTGCCATCTCCCCAGCCTTGTGAACTGGTATAAGGGGTCACATGGACCCCTTACCAGTTCACAAAGGGTTAAATGGTAAAAAAAAAAAGACAAGACACGTTTTTTAAAAAAGTTTATTAAAAAAAAAAAAAAAACTTTTACTTTACTCACCTCCGATCTTCATCTTCTGTGTCCCGCGGCGATCTGCTGTCAGTGACGGCTGGGCAGAGAAGGGGGGAGGCAGGCGATCGGAGGATCGCCTACCTCCCTCCTTCCCCGCCCAGCCGTCACCGGCATCTGAGAAACGAACTGCCGGGTGCCCCGATGACACCCGGCGGTGACGTCATGTGGCCCCGCCCCGTGACGTCACCAAGATGGCGGCCGCCATCGGAAGAGGCAAGGGAGGAGGGCTGTTATGCCCCCTCCAGAAGACAGAAGAGCGGGGGGGGGGATCGGAGCCCCCCCCCGTGAAGAGGAGAGCCTGCGGGAGCCGGCGGGGACAAAGGTAGGTGACTGTTTTTTTTTTTTTTGTTTTTTTTTTTACAGTAAACCGGGCGGCTGCTGAAACGGGGGGGGGGGCACCCTGTTCCGGGCCCTCCCCTGCAGCCGGAGGAGCCCCGATGGGCGATCGGAGCCCCTCTGGCTGAAGAGGAGACCCGACCGGATCGAACGAGGGGTCAGGTAAGTGTCTTTTATTTTTACTTTTTTTTTTTTTACTGGGGAAAGTCAGGCACGTAAATTTTACGTGGCTGGCGTTTAACTGTTGGAGAGGCAGCCACGTAAAATTTACGTGGCTGGCGTTTAAAGGGTTAAAGCAAATGTGTGATGCTTCAATGCAGTCCTCTTTCTGATGCTCTTTGAGGCAACCATGTTTAATAGTGACAAACAGTGCACACAATCAGACTGCTGTACAGATTTGTAGTGTACATATAACAAACACGTTCTGCAATAACTATACAGAATAAAGGTGATCACTGAGTGCTAAGGCTGCTGTGCAGAAAAACAGGCAAACAGGCAGACACACACTCTGGCTGCTGAATGAATACACATACATACAGTTGGTGTAACTTGGCTGCTCATAGAGTTGAGTAGGGATGAGCGAATCGATCCGGACGAACCCGGATTCCTTCCGAATTTCATGGAAAATTCGATTCTGAACGAATCCGAATTTCCCCGCAATTCGATCGATCGAAGTTTTCCTTTAAACTCCATTTATTTCAATTACAGGTATTCTAAAATGGTGGATGAACATGTCCAGACATACCCCCTGGGGCAAGGTATCATGGGTAAGTCACATGCAGCCTATCAGCAGCCAGGAAGCCCGGTGACGTCACCGTGCTATATAAAGCGGCGGCCATCTTGCTTGTGCGCATTTCAGCCTTGCATTGCGGCCAGAGCACAGCTAGTTAGAGACAGGGACAGAGAGTTAGAGATAGATAGGTAGGGAGAGTCAGAGAGCAAGACAGAGAGGTAGACAGAGCCAGAGAAAGATAGGGAAAGATAGGGAAAAACGGAAACCATCCAGCCAGGGACGGCTTAGAAGTGACAGTGAAAATTTTTTTTTTTCATTAGCCAGTTCTTTGTGCTGTAAATCTGCCTTGCCACTGTGCATGCCATCTATGCAGTGGCTTATTTAACCCTATCTGTTACACACAAACATTAATCATAATATATAACTGGATTGGTTTAAATATTTTTTGGTCTGCCTTTAACCAAAAAAACACCAGCCCACCTGGTTATCCCAAACCTGCATTAGGCAGCCTATCTGTTATACTAAATACGCTTGTTGATTCTTCCTCAGCTGAATCAAAGTATTGCATTTTGAATTAGTTTTTGGTCTGCCTTTAACAAAAAAAACACCAGGCCGCAGGGCATCCCAAACCTGCATTAGGCAGCCTATCTGTTATACTAAATATGCTTGTTGATCCTTCCTCAGCTGAATAAAAGTATTGCATTTTGAATTGGATTTTGGTCTGCCTTTAACCAAAAAAACACCAGCCCACCTGGTTATCCCAAACCTGCATTAGGCAGCCTATCTGTTATACTAAATACGCTTGTTGATCCTTCCTCAGCTGAATCAAAGTATTGCATTTTCAATTGGTTTTTGTTCTGCCTTTAACAAAAAAAACACCAGGCCGCAGGGCATCCCAAACCTGCATTAGGCAGCCTATCTGTTATACTAAATACGCTTGTTGATCCTTCCTCAGCTGAATCAAAGTTTTGCATTTTGAATTGGTTTTTGGTCTGCATTTAACAAAAAAGACACCAGGCCGCAGGGCATCCCAAACCTGCATTAGGCAGCCTATCTGTTATACTAAATACGCTTGTTGATCCTTCCTCAGCTGAATAAAAGTATTGCATTTTGAATTGGATTTTGGTCTGCCTTTAACCAAAAGAACACCAGCCCACCTGGTTATCCCAAACCTGCATTAGGCAGCCTATCTGTTATACTAAATACGCTTGTTGATCCTTCCTCAGCTGAATCAAAGTATTGCATTTTGAATTGTTTTTTTGTCTGCCTTTAACAAAAAAAAACACCAGGCCGTAGGGCATCCCAAACCTGCATTAGGCAGCCTATCTGTTATACTAAATACGCTTGTTGATCCTTCCTCAGCTGAATCAAAGTTTTGCATTTTGAATTAGTTTTTGGTCTGCCTTTAACAAAAAAAACACCAGGCCGCAGGGCATCCCAAACCTGCTGATCCTTCCTCAGCTGAATCAAAGTATTGCATTTTGAATTGGTTTTTGGTCTGCCTTTAACAAAAAAAACACCAGGCCGCAGGGCATCCCAAACCTGCATTAGGCAGCCTATCTGTTATACTAAATACGCTTGTTGCTCTGATCCTTCCTCAGCTGAATCAAAGTATTGCATTTTGAATTGGTTTTTGATCTGCCTTTAACAAAAAAAACACCAAGCTGCAGGGCATCCCAAACCTGCATTAGGCAGCCTATCTGTTATACTAAATACGCTTGTTGATCCTTCCTCAGCTGAATCAAAGTATTGTATTTTCAATTGGTTTTTGGTCTGCCTTTAACAAAAAAAAACAGGCCGCAGGGCATCCCAAACCTGCACTAGGCAGCCTATCTGTTATACTAAATACGCTTGTTGATCCTTCCTCAGCTGAATCAAAGTTTTGCATTGTGAATTGGTTTTTGGTCTGCATTTAACAAAAAAGACACCAGGCCGCAGGGCATCCCAAACCTGCATTAGGCAGCCTATCTGTTATACTAAATACGCTTGTTGATCCTTCCTCAGCTGAATCAAAGTATTGCATTTTGAATTGGTTTTTGATCTGCCTTTAACAAAAAAAAACACCAAGCTGCAGGGCATCCCAAACCTGCATTAGGCAGCCTATCTGTTATACTAAATACGCTTGTTGATCCTTCCTCAGCTGAATCAAAGTATTGCATTTTCAATTGGTTTTTGGTCTGCCTTTAACAAAAAAAACCAGGCCGCAGGGCATCCCAAACCTGCACTAGGCATCCTATCTGTTATACTAAATACGCTTGTTGATCCTTCCTCAGCTGAATCAAAGTATTGCATTTTGAATTAGTTTTTGGTCTGCCTTTAACAAAAAAAACACCAGGCCGCAGGGCATCCCAAACCTGCATTAGGCAGCCTGTCTGTTATACTAAATATGCTTGTTGATCCTTCCTCAGCTGAATCAAAGTTTTGCATTTTGAATTGGTTTTTGGTCTGCCTTTAACAAAAAAAACACCAGGCCGCAGGGCATCCCAAACCTGCATTAGGCAGCCTATCTGTTATACTAAATATGCTTGTTGATCCTTCCTCAGCTGAATCAACGTATTAGATTTTGAATTGGTTTTTGGTCTGCCTTTAACAAAAAAAACACCAGGCCGCAGGGCATCCCAAACCTGCATTAGGCAGCCTATCTGTTATACTAAATATGCTTGTTGATCCTTCCTCAGCTGAATCAAAGTATTGCATTTTGAATTGGTTTTTGGTCTGCCTTTAACAAAAAAAACACTAGGCCACAGGGCATCCCAAACCTGCATTAGGCAGCCTATCTGTTATACTAAATACTCTGGTTGATCCTTCCTCAGCTGAATCAAAGTATTGCATTTTGAATTGGTTTTTGGTCTGCCTTTAACAAAAAAAACACCAGGCCGCAGGGCATCCCAAACCTGCATTAGGCAGCCTGTCTGTTATACTAAATATGCTTGTTGATCCTTCCTCAGCTGAATCAAAGTTTTGCATTTTGAATTGGTTTTTGGTCTGCCTTTAACAAAAAAAACACCAGGCCGCAGGGCATCCCAAACCTGCATTAGGCAGCCTATCTGTTATACTAAATACGCTTGTTGATCCTTCCTCAGCTGAATCAACGTATTGCATTTTGAATTGGTTTTTGGTCTGCCTTTAACAAAAAAAACACCAGGCCGCAGAGCATCCCAAACCTGCATTAGGCAGCCTATCTGTTATACTAAATACGCTTGTTGATCCTTCCTCAGCTGAATCAAAGTATTGCATTTTGAATTGGTTTTTGGTCTGCTGCCAAAACACCCGGCCGCAGGGTATCTCATATTGCCAATTTTCCTAGTATCTGGTGCAGAGAAGCAGTCCCTTACTTTATTTAGCTTCTTCTTTTAAAAGTAAACACATTTTTTATCGTACCTATTGCGCATTTCAAATACATAAAAATGTCAGGCAGACAAGTGCAAGGATGTTCAAAGAGGAGTGGCAGAGGCCAAGATTCACCAGGCAGAGGTCGCAGCAGACTAGGCGCGAGTGGCAGCAGGAGTCACGGTGAGAGACCTGATCTGCCAGTATCTGCTAGCGGTCGTGTCTCCACCAGTAACGCATCTGCCGTGGTAGATTGGTTAACGTGCTCATCAACATCATCACAAGTTACATCTGAGACCCCCAGTCTAGGGTTGGTAGGTTCCTCTGACACAACCCTGAGTTGGCATGGCCCGAGAGCAGTCCCTGTCCTCCCATTGCCTCTGTCCTACGCCATTCCCTCCCCCAGCGACGTATCCTATGCTTTGGGTTCAGCTCCACTCTTTAGTGAGGACGACGATCAGATAGAGGACAGTCAGCAGCTACTGCCCAGCCAAGAAATGGTGGTGGCTTCTTTAGCTAGGCAGACAAATAGTGATGTGGACAGTGCTGTGGGTGTTGCGAGCGGTCCAGCTCCTGCCCCAGACACTGTTGAAGAAACCGAGAACATCAGTGACATGCAGCCACAACTTGGTAATGATGATGATGATGAAGCCGATCGCACTTGGGAACCGGGTGATGAAGGGGCTTCATCGTCATCATCAGGAGAAGAGGGGCGCAGGTTGCCCCGGAGTCAGCAGCTGAGGCAGCAAGGTGTTAGCAGCATGGTTGGCAGTCAGCATGGGGGCACAATTGTAAAGCCTGGAGGCAAACAGGGACAGGGCTGGGGTAGAGCACCTGCTGCGCGGCAGGCTACCTTATCGGGAGGTAGTGGAGCAGGGGTTCCTGGAGTTGGCAACAGTAGCAGTGAATCAGTGCGGTCTGTTGGTGGGAAAAATAGCTACTCGGCAGTGTGGCAGTTTTTCCTGCAGCATCCGCAGGAGGGTAACATGGTCACATGCAAGAGAAGCGTGGCCAGGGCCCAAATGTTGGCACCACGGCCCTGATGCGTCACCATAAAGCGGCCTGGGAGAGCCGAGGCTCCGAAGAGGTGGTCCAGCCTGCTTCCTCACCAAGTGGCACGCCGCTCCCAATTTCTGCCAGCCAAGGCTCCAGCACCTCAGCCGAAGGCAGCTGTGCATCATACCCATCCTCTGTCGCTCCTGCTCCTCCTTCTACAAGTCATGCATCCCGCCAGCAATCCATCAGCGAAGCCATGTCCAAAAGACAGCAGTATGCACTCACTTATCCTACGGCGCAGAAGCTGAATGTGCTCCTGTCCAAGTTGCTGGTGCTGCAGTCGCTCCCTTTTCATGTTGTGGACTCTGCACCTTTCAGAGAACTGATGGCTTGTGCCAAGCCGAGGTGGAGAGTCCCAAGCCGTCATTTCTTTGCCAAGAAGGCAGTACCAGCGCTGCACACTTTTGTTGAACAGAAGGTGGGCCAGTCCTTGAGCCTGTCGGTGTGTAGCAAAGTGCATGGCAGCGCCGACGTCTGGAGCTGTAACTACGGTCAGGGACAGTACATGCCGTTTACGGCCCACTGGGTGAATGTGGTCCCTTTGCAGCAGCAGCAGCAGAAACTTGGACAGGTCACACCGCTTCGGCCTCCGTGCTCCCTGCCCATTGGGCCTGTGACACCGTGCGACTCGGCCTCCTCATCCTCCGCCATCTCTTCACCCTCCACTGTAGGCTCAAGTCTCAGTGCCCCTCCAGTCTACCATGTGTGCAGGGCACGGAGGTGTCACGCTGTGCTTCACATGGTTTGTCTTGGCTAAAGGAGTCACACAGGGGAGGAACTGCTTACATTTATTCATCAGGAAATCCAAACATGGCTTACTCCAAGAAAACTTAAAAAGGGAATCATGGTTACCGACAATGGGAGGAACATTTTGTCTGCGCTGTGCCAAGGAAGCCTGACCCATGTCCCCTGCATGGCTCACGTCTTCAATCTGGTTGTCAAGCGGTTTCTCAAGTGTTCCCTCTATCTGCAAGACATCCTAACAACTTCAAGGAAACTTTGCATGCACTTCAGCCACTCATACACCGCCAAACACACCCTTCTTGAGCTACATCGTCAGAATGGTAGCCCCCAACATAGTCTGATTTGCGATGTTTCCACCCGTTGGAATTCCACCTTTCACATGTTGGACCGATTATATGAACAGAGAAAAGCCATCACGGATTTCCGGATGATCCAAGCGGATAGGGGGACTCCCCTGTGTAACTTCAATGTCAACCAGTGGCAGCTCATACGTGACACCTGCCGTTTGCTCAGGCCCTTTGAGGAAGCCACTTTATTTGTCAGTCGGCACGATTACGGGATGAACGACTTGATTCCACTGCTTCATGTACTACAGCACATGTTGGAAACCATGGCTAGTCAGGGCAATGGAGACATGGCATCTACATCTTACGGCCACATGAACCCCCGGAGCTGAACTGAAGGAGGAGGAGGAAGAGGAGGAGGAGTGGCCCAGTGAAGCATAGTTTAGGCTTGGCGAAATGGCTGGTTTATCTAGTCAGCGGACAGGAGAGGAGGAGCAGGAGCAGCCAGAGGAGCTACAGGGTTTTGAGGAAGGCGAGACAGAGGACCCAGACACACCGTGGCAGTATGCAGTGGAGATGGATACAGGTAGTCCCTCCGAGTCACTTGCGCAAATGGCAGGAAGCATGCTCATGTGCTTGCGTAGTGACCCCAGAATTGTTTCCATTTGTTGGCGGGATGACTTCTGGCTGTCCACCTTATTGGACCCTCGCTTCCGGCACAAAATGGGGGCATTTTTTAAACCCGCCGAGAGGGAGGACAAACTGAACTACTACAAAGACATTCTGCGTAGTCAGTTGGCCGATGCCTATCTGCGCCATGGTCCATATTCTCGCAGGTCTGACTCGGGGGACCTCTGCACTCACCTTCCACTGCCATGGCTGCTTGGGGGGGTTGGCAGGAGCAGCAGCAGCAGCTCCATCAGCAGCAGCCTCAGTCCTCAGCCAGGATTTCCACCCACCAATGGCTGATGCATGCGACTAGATTCAGCATGGTGCCACGCTTTACACTTTCCAAATGGTGCAAAACATATTTATGTCTTTAGGGCAATTTTTGGGCTCCTGCTGATGCCAACTTCAGGGTGTGCCTTCCAGCCAATTTTTGGCCTCCTGCTGATGCCAACTTCAGGGTGTGCCTTTCAGCCAATTTTTGGCCTCCTGCTGCTGCTGCTGCTGCTGCCAACTCCAGGGTGTCTTTCAAGCAATGTTTGGGCTCCTGCTTATGCTGCTGCACACTCCAGGGTGTGCCTTCCAGCTAATGTTTGTGCTCCTGCTGCTGCCAACTTCAGGGTGCCTTCCAGCCAATTTCTGGGTTCCTGCTGCTGCCAACTCCAGGGTGTGATTCAGCCAATTTTTGGGCTCCTGCTGCCAACTCCAGTGTGTCTTTCAAGCTATGTTTGGGCTCCTGCTGCTGCTTGCAACTCCAGGGTGTGATTCATCCAATCTTTGGGCTCCTTCTGCCAACTCCAGTGTCTCTTTCAAGCTATGTTTGGGCTGCTGCTGCTTGCAGCTCCAGGGTGTGATTCATCCAATTTTTGGGCTCCTGCTGCCAACTCCAGTGTCTCTTTCAAGCTATGTTTGGGCTCCTGCTGCTGCTGCTTGCAACTCCAGGGTGTGATTTATCCAATTTTTGGGCTCCTGCTGCCAACTGCAGTGTCTCTTTCAAGCTATGTTTGGGCTCCTGCTGCTGCTGCTTGCAACTCCAGGGTGTGATTCATCCAATGTTTGGGCTCCTGAAGCCAACTCCAGTGTCTCTTTAAAGCTATGTTTGGGCTCCTGCTGCTACTGCTGCTTGCAACTCCAGGGTGTGATTCAGCCAATTTTTGGGCTCCTGCTTCCAACTCCAGTGTCTCTTTCAAGCTATGTTTGGGTTGCTGCTGCTGCTGCTGCTTGCAACTCCAGTGTGTGATTCAGCCAATTTTTGGGCTCCTGCTGCCAACTCTAGTGTCTCTTTAAAGCAATGTTTGGGCTCCTGCTGCTGCTTGCAACTCCAGGGTGTGATTCATCCAATCTTTGGGCTCCTGCTGGCAACTCCAGTGTCTATTTAAAGCAATGTTTGTGCTCATGCTGCTGCTTGCAACTCCAGGGTGTGATTCAGCCAATTTTTGGGCTCCCGCTGCCAACTCCAGTGTGTCTTTCAAGCTATGTTTGGGCTCCTGCTGATGCTGCTGCTTGCAACTCCAGGGTGTGAATCATGCAATTTTTGGGCTCCTGCTGCCAACTGCAGTGTCTCTTTAAAGCTATGTTTGGGCAACCGGCTGTTGCTGCTGCTTGCAACTCCAGGGTGTGATTAATCCAATTGTTGGGCTCCTGCAGCCAACTCCAGTGTCTCTTTCAACCAATGTTTGGGCGGCTGCTGCTGCTTGCAACTCCAGGGTGTGATTCAGCTAATTTTTGGGCTCCTGCTGCTGCCAGCTCCAGGGTGTGTTTTTCAGCCACTATAGGGGCCCCTCATAGTGATGCCACTTCAACTCTCTGCAATTGTGCCGCTCTGCTATTCTTTTAGCGATGCCTCTGATCTGCATGTGATAATTATTTACAGTATTATTTAAATAACCCAGCATGCGTCCTATGCGTGTTACAGCAAGGCAGAATGGTTTATAACCCTATTGAGGCTCTAGGAGGCTCAGAAAGAGCCGTTTTTAATAACGATTTGTTGCGAATAAATTCGGGTCGAAACTATTTTTGTTGAAAAATTCGGCGAATCAGTCGAATCGAGTTCGCTCATCTCTAGAGTTGAGTACTGAACCCCTTTTAAAGCAAATGTGGGCTGTTTCAGTGCGGTCCTCTTTCTGATTCTCTGATTCTCTTCGAGTACATGACATTGAAATTCCAGAGAGCGAAGGATCACCACAACTGATGGAGTGATGAGCGGGAGCAGCAAACAAGACTCAGGAATGCTGTGACTGGGGACAGCTGAAATGTACAGCCTGCAGACACCATTGTCACAGCAAATTAAACCCGCTAATAAGCTGATCCACTTTCCACTGTTCTCAGCCTGTGAGGTGGCGGATAAAAGTGTTTACTTCACTGTGGGGACTCTGATACTGATACAGCCAATCATACAATTTATGCTGCCGATGTTTTCATAGATTTAATTATCTGTGGCAAATTAAATTATTTGTTGGTTAGTAAGCGTGTTTTCATTAGGATTTTATTAAGCTTCACAAATTTAACAGAGTTTTGTTTCATATTTATCCATGTCATCTCATCTACTACAGTGTGCCTAAAGCCACAATGGACCATTAGGCCATCATATCCCCTTTTCCTAGACATCAAGATTTGAGTCTCTAGAACAGCAATACTCAACTGGCGTACCGGGGTCCGAAAGAGGACCTTAGCTCCAAATTTCCGGACCCCTGCCAGCCCTGCGCTCAGTTGCTTCTGTGTTGCCTTGCTCAGAGCTGCCATCAGCAATGTGGTGCTTTGTCTCCCTGCCAGCGTCATGGCTCTCTGACACATAGCATTGCTATATGAAGTACTGCACAGGTTGGTAGTGGCATTGCAAAGTGCACACAAACTTTGTTTCAAGGTCTCTTTGGCCCATCCGATCCTTTTCTCCCGCCCAACTGAGCCTGATCTAGCTCTGTTCCACCATCTCATCCACCAGCTCAACTCCATTCATTCCTGCCCCTCTAGCTTTGCCCCACCCATCCACCCCCATTCACTCCTGTCCTCCCAGCTTTGCTCCATCAAATCCTGTCCCTCCTGCTTTGCTACACCCATCCCTGTCCCCTCAGCTCTGCCTCATCCAGCCCACTTTCTCTGCCACACCCATTCCTGTCTACTCATCTCTGCTCCATTCATCCCGGTCCTCTCAGTTTTGCCCCATCCAGCCCAGGCCCTCTGTCCCATCTTTTTCTGTCCTCCCAGCTTTGCCCATCCAATCCCTGTCCCATCAGCTCTGCCCCACCCAGCCCAGTTTTTCTGCCCCACCCATTTATGTCCGCTTAGCTCTGTTCAATCCATCCCCATCCTCTCAGCTTTGCCCTATCCAGTCCAGGCTCTCTGTCCCATCTATTCCTGTCCACCCAGCTTTGCCCATCCAATCCCTGTCCCTCTCAGCTTTGCCCTATCCAGCCCAGTCTCTATGTCCCATACATTCCTGTCCTCTCATTTTTGCCCATCCCGCCCCCAGCCTCCCAGCTTTACCAATCCATTATTCTTCCTTCCAGCTCTGGGCATCTACCCCCCAGCTCTGCCCATTCATTCCTATCCTTCTAGTTCTGCCCATCAATCCCTTCTCTCAGCTCTCTCTCCACCCCTCCCTGTCATTCCTGTTCTGTCTATCCATCCCTCATACCTCTCCCCTGAGTCCAATCTATCATTCTTGTTAGCTTTAGGTTCTGTGGGGCCAAAAAAAAGCTCCTGATTTTTTTCCAGTGTCCAATAGAATTTTTGGGGTGGGAGCAAGAAACCTTTTTCCTAGTTTTGCCTGGGGTATCTATTGCCCCTTCCCCAGTGTGCTAAATATCCTCCCCCTGTGACAGCCCTCCACCCGGACCTTCACCTTTCACCGGATGCTTTTTAATGGACTATTACAATACGTAGTTGCGTACGTCTGCTATATAAAGTCCCTTATTTTTCACACTCGTGTGTTTTCAGCATCCCGTGACTCACATAAGACTGGAGAGTCCCTAAACTAGGCAGCTAGAGGAGGGAGTCACACTCTGAATACTGTTAGGGTAAGTTTGAGCCGCAGACCTGATACTTACCTACTATATTTCTGCTTCGGAATGTGGAAGCAGGAGAGTACCAGGGCTGGGGCTCCGGTTTGCCCCACTGGTATGCAGAGGTAGACATCCCTTTTTATAAGGGATGCTGCCTAGTTTATTTGATTGGAGTGTCCCTTTAATGCTAGTGACCAATAATGTTTGTGGGATAGACATGCATGAGTTTGTGAGGCTTAGGATGCGTGCTGGGTTACTGAAATAATACTGTAAATAATTAGGACATGCAGATCAGAGGCATCGCTATTAGAATCGCAGAGCGGCACAATTACAGAGAGTTGAGGTGGCATCACTATGAGGGGCCCCTATATTGCCTGAAAAACACATCCTGGAGCTGGCAGCAGCAGGAGCCCAAATATTGGCTGAAACACATCCTGGAGTTGGCAGCAGGAGCCCAAAAATTGTCTGAATGACACCCTGGAGTTGCAAGCAGCAGCAGCAGGAACCCAAACATAGCTTGAAAGAGACACTGGAGTTGGCAGCAGGAGCCCAAATATTGGATGATTCACACCCTGGAGTTGCAAGCAGCAGCAGCAGCAGGGGCCCGAACATTACTTTAAAGAGACACTGGAGTTGGCAGCAGGAGCCCAAAAATTGGATGAATCACACCCTGGAGTTGCAAGCAGCAGCAGCAGCAGCCCAAACATAGCTTGAAAGAGACACTGGAGTTGGCAGCAGCAGGAGCCCAACAATTGACTGACACACCCTGGAGTTCGCAGCAGCAGCCCAAACATTGCTTTAAAGAGACACTGGAGTTGGCAGCAGGAGCCCAAAAATTGGATGAATCACACCCTGGAGTTGCAAGCAGCAGCAGCAGGAGCACAAACATAGCTTGAAAGACACACTGGAGTTGGCAGCAGGAGCCCAAAAATTGGATGAATCACACCCTAGAGTTGCAAGCAGCAGCAGCCCAAACATAGCTTGAAAGAGACACTGGAGTTGGCAGCAGGAGCCCAAAAATTGGATGAATCACACCCTGGAGTTGCAAGCAGAAGCAGCAGGAGCCCAAACATTGGCTGAAAGAGACACTTGAGTTGGCAGCAGCAGGAGCCCAAAAATTGACTGACACACCCTGGAGTTCGCAGCAGCAGCAGCCCAAACATTGCTTTAAAGAGACACTGGAGTTGGCAGCAGGAGCCCAAAAATTGAATGAATCACACCCTGGAGTTGCAAGCAGCAGGAGCCCAAACATTGGCTGAAAGAGACACTGGAGTTGGCAGCAGGAGCCCAGAAATTGGATGAATCACACCCTGGAGTTGCAAGCAGCAGCAGCAGGAGCCCAAACATTGGCTGAAAGAGACACTGGAGTTGGCAGCAGAAGCCCAAAAATTGGATGAATCACACCCTGGAGTTGTAAGCAGCAGCAGCAGGAGCCCAAACATTGGCTGAAAGAGACACTGGAGTTGGCAGCAGGAGCCCAAAAATTGGATGAATCACACCCTGGAGTTGCAAGCAGCAGCAGCAGCAGCCCAAACATTGCTTTAAAGAGACACTTGAGTTGGCAGCAGCAGGAGCCCAAAAATTGACTGACACACCCTGGAGTTGGCAGCAGCAGCAGCAGGAACCTAGAAATTGGCTGGAAGGCACCCTGAAGTTGGCAGCAGCAGGAGCACATACATTAGCTGGAAGGCACACCCTGGAGTTGGCAGCAGCATAAGCAGGAGCCCAAACATTGCTTGAAAGACACCCTGGAGTTGGCAGCAGCAGCAGGAGGCCAAAGATTGGCTGAGAGACACACTGGAGTTGGCAGCAGGAGCCCAAACATTGCTTTAAAGAGACACTTGAGTTGGCAGCAGGAGCCCAAATATTGGATGAATCACACCCTGGAGTTGCAAGCAGCAGCAGGAGCCCAACATTGGCTGAAAGAGACACTAGAGTTGGCAGCAGGAGCCCAAAAATTGAATGAATCACACCCTGGAGTTGCAAGCAGCAGCAGCAGGAGCCCAAACATTGGCTGAAAAAGACACTGGAGTTGGCAGCAGCAGGAGCCCAAAAATTGACTGACACACCCTGGAGTTGCAAGCAGCAGCAGCAGCAGCCCAAACATAGCTTGAAAGAGACACTGGAGTTGGCAGCAGGAGCCCAAAAATTGGATGAATCACACCCTGGAGTTGCAAGCAGCAGCAGCAGCAGGAGCCCAAACATTGGCTGAAAGAGACACTGGAGTTGGCAGCAGGAGCCCAAAAATTGGATGAATCACACCCTGGAGTTGCAAGCAGCAGCAGGAGCCCAAACATTGGCTGAAAGAGACACTGGAGTTGGCAGCAGGAGCCCAGAAATTGGATGAATCACACCCTGGAGTTGCAAGCAGCAGCAGCAGGAGCCCAAACATTGGCTGAAAGAGACACTGGAGTTGGCAGCAGCAGGAGCCCAAAAATTGACTGACACACCCTGGAGTTGCAAGCAGCAGCAGCCCAAACATAGCTTGAAAGAAACACTGGAGTTGGCAGCAGGAGCCCAAAAATTGGATGAATCACACCCTGGAGTTTCAAGCAGCAGCAGCAGCAGCAGCCCAAACATTGGCTGAAAGAGACACTGGAGTTGGCAGCAGGAGCCCAAAAATTGGATGAATCACACCCTGGAGTTGCAAGCAGCAGGAGCCCAAACATTGGCTGAAAGAGACACTGGAGTTGGCAGCAGGAGCCCAAAAATTGGATGAATCACACCCTGGATTTGCAAGCAGCAGCAGCAGCAGGAGCCCAAACATTGGCTGAAAGAGACACTGGAGTTGGCAGCAGGAGCCCAAAAATTGGATGAATCACACCCTGGAGTTGTAAGCAGCAGCAGCAGGAGCCCAAACATTGGCTGAAAGAGACACTGGAGTTGGCAGCAGGAGCCCAAAAATTAGATGAATCACACCCTGGAGTTGCAAGCAGCAGCAGGAGCCCAAACATTGGCTGAAAGGCACACCCTGAAGTTGGCATCAGCAGGAGGCCAAAAATTGGTTGGAAGGCACACCCTGAAGTTGGCATCAGCAGCAGCCCAAAAATTGGCCTAAAGACATAAATTTGCACCATTTGGAAAGTGTAAAACGTGGCACCATGCTGAATCTAGTCGCATGCATCAGGCATTGGTGGGTGGAAATCCTGGCTGATCCATCCCTGATTCATTTTGACAAAGGTGAGTCTCTCCACATTTTTAGTTGACAGACGAGTTCTCCTCGCCGTAACTATGGCCCCCGCCGCACTAAGCACCCGCTCAGATGGCACGCTACTTGCCGGGCAGGACAGCTTTTCCAGGGCAAACTCTGCTAGTTGCGGCCACAAATCAAGTTTGGCTGCCCAGAAGTCCAGCGGATCCTCAAGGTGTGTTGGCATGGTCATGTCAAGGTATGACATGACCTGCTGGTTGAGGTCCTGCTCCAGGTCCTCCTGCTGCTCATGAGTAGCCTCACTATGCGGGTGTAGAAAGCTACTCATTAGCGACTGAAGACTGAGGCTGCTGCTGATGGAGCTGCTGCTGCTGCTCCTGCCAACCCCCCCAGCAGCCATGGCAGTGGAAGGTGAGCGCAGAGGTCCCCTCGAGTCAGACCTGCGAGAGTATGGACCATGGCGCAGATAGGCATCGGCCAACTGCCTACGTAGAATGTCTTTGTAGTAGTTCAGTTTGTCCTCCCTCTTGGCGGGTTTAAAAAATGCCCCTATTTTGTGCCGGAAGCGAGGGTCCAATAAGGTGGACAGCCAGAAGTCATCCCGCCGGCAAATGGAAACAATTCTGGGGTCACTACGCAAGCACGTGAGCATGCTTCCTGCCATTTGCGCAAGTGACTCGGATGGACTACCTGTCTCCATCTCCACTGCATACTGCCACGGTGTGTCCGGGTCCTCTGTCTCGCCTTCCTCAAAACCCTCTAGCTCCTCTGGCTGCTCCTGCTCCTCCTCTCCTGTCCGCTGACTAGATAAACCAGCCATTTCGCCAAGCCTAAACTGTGCTTCACTGTGCCCCTCCTCCTCCTCTTCCTCCTCCCCCTCCTCCAGTTCAGCTCCAACTGGGTTCATGTGGCCGTAAGATGTAGACGCCATGTCTCCAGTGCCCTGACCAGCCATGGTTTCCAACATGTTCTGTAGTACATGAAGCAGTGGAATCACGTCGTTCATCCCGTAATCCTGCCGAGTGACAAATATAGTGGCTTCCTCAAAGGGCCTGAGCAAACGGCAGGTGTCACGTATGAGCTGCCACTGGTTGACATTGAAGTTACACAGGGGAGTCCCCCTATCCGCTTGGATCATCAGGAAATCCGTGATGGCTTTTCTCTGTTCATATAATCGGTCCAACATGTGAAGGGTAGAATTCCAACGGGTGGAAACATCGCAAATCAGACTATGTTGGGGGATACCATTCTGACGCTGTAGCTCAAGAAGGGTGTGTTTGGCGGTGTATGAGTGGCTGAAGTGCATGCAAAGTTTCCTTGAAGTTGTTAGGATGTCTTGCAGATGGGGGGAACACTTCAGAAACCGCTTGACAACCAGATTGAAGACGTGAGCCATGCAGGGGGCATGGGTCAGCCTTCCTTGGCACAGCGCAGACAAAATGTTCTTCCCATTGTCGGTAACCATGATTCCCATTTTAAGTTTTCTTGGAGTAAGCCATGTTTGGATTTCCTGATGAATAAATTTAAGCAGTTCCTCCCCTGTGTGACTCCGTTCGCCAAGACAAACAATGTGAAGCACTGCATGACACCTCCGTGCCCTGCACACATGGTAGACTGGAGGGGCACTGAGACTTGAGCCTACAGTGGAGGGTGAGGAGATGGCGGAGGATGAGGAGGCCGAGTCGCACGGTGTCACAGGCCCAACGGGCAGGGAACGCCGAGGCCGAAGCGGCGTGACCTGTCCAAGTTGCTGCTGCAAAGGGACCACATTCACCCAGTGGGCCGTAAACGACATGTACTGTCCCTGACCGTAGTTACAGCTCCAGACGTCGGCGCTGCCATGCACTTTGCTACACACCGACAGGCTCAAGGACTGGCTCACCTTCTGTTCAACAAAAGTGTGCAGCGCTGGTACTGCCTTCTTGGCAAAGAAATGACGGCTTGGGACTCTCCACCTCGGCTCGGCACAAGCCATCAGTTCTCTGAAAGGTGCAGAGTCCACCACCTGAAAAGGGAGCGACTGCAGCACCAGCAACTTGGACAGGAGCACATTCAGCTTCTGCGCCGTAGGATGAGTGGGCGCATACTGCTGTCTCTTGGACATGGCTTCGCTGATGGATTGCTGGCGGGATGCATGACTTGGAGGAGGAGGAGGAGCAGGAGCGTCAGAGGATGGGTATGACGCACAGCTGCCTTCGGCTGAGGTGCTGGAGCCTTGGCTGGCAGAAATTGGGAGCGGCGTGCCACTTGGTGAGGAAGCAGACTGTACCACCCCTTGGGAGCCTCGGTTCTCCCAGGTCGCTTTATGGTGGCGCATCATATGTTGACGCAGGGCCGTGGTGTCAACATTTGGGCCCTGGCCACACTTCACCTTCTGCCTACATATCTTGCATGTGGCCATGTTACCCTCCTGCGGATGCTTCAGGAAAAACTGCCACACTGCCGAGTAGCTACTTTTCCCACCAACAGGCCTCACTGATTCGCTGCTATTGTCACCAACTCCAGGAACCACTGCTCCACTACCTCCCGATAAGGTAGCCTGCCATGCAGCAGGTGCTCTACCCCGGCCCCGGCCCCGTTTGGCTCCAGGCTTTACAATTGTGCCCCCATGCTGACTGCCAACCATGCTGCTAACACCTTGCTGCCTGAGCTGCTGACTCCGGGGCAACCTGTGCCCCTCTTCTCCTGATGATGACGATGAAGCCCCTTCATCACCCGGCTCCCAAGTGCGATCAGCTTCATCATCATCATCATCATCATCACCGAGTTGTGGCTGTACGTCACTGATGTTCTGGCGCAGAAGCTGGAAATCTTGCAACACCCACGACACTGTCCACATCACTATTTGTCTGCCGAGCTAAAGAAGCCACCTCCATTTCATGGCTGGGCAGTAGCTGCTGACTGTCCTCTATCTGATCGTCCTCCTCACTAAAGAGTGGAGCTGAACCCAAACCATAGGATATGTTGCTGGGGGAGGGAACGGCGTAGGACAGAGGCAATGGGAGGACAGGGACTGCTCTCGGGGCATGCCAACCAAAGGGTTGTGTCAGAGGAACCTACCGACCCTAGACTGGGGGTCTCAGACGTAACTTGTGATGATGTTGATGAGCACGTTAACCAATCTACTACTGGTGGAGACACGACTAGCTAGCAGATACTGGCAGATCAGGTCTCTCACCATGACTCCTGCTGCCACTCGCCCCTAGTCTGCTGCGACCTCTGCCTAATGAATCTTGGCCTCTGCCACTCCTCTTTGAACATCCTGGCACTTGTCTGCCTGACATTTTTATGTATTTGCTTATTTAGTATAAACAGATAGGGTGCAAGGTGCAGCTGATCAACGCTTATGTTGTATACCAGATAGGGTGCAAGGTGCAGCTTTGGGGTGCCCTGCGGCCTGGTTTATGGAAAGCAGTCAAAAACAAGTGCAAACTGAAGTAGCTTAATAAAGCAGCTGATGCTGATCAACGCTTATGTTGTATACCAGATAGGGTGCAAGGTGCAGCTTTGGGGTGCCCTGCTGCCTGGTTTATTGAAAGCAGTCAAAAACAAGTGCAAACTGAAGTAGCTTAATAAAGCAGCTGATGCTGATCAACACTTATGTTGTATACCAGATAGGGTGAAAGGTGCAGCTTTGGGGTGCCCTGCGGCCTGGTTTATTGAAAGCAGTCAAAAACAAGTGCAAACTGAAGTAGCTTAATAAAGCAGCTGATGCTGATCAATGCTTATGTTGTATACCAGATAGGGTGCAAGGTGCAGCTTTGGGGTGCCCTGCGGCCTGGTTTATTAAAAGCAGTCAAAAACAAGTGCAAACTGAAGTAGCTTAATAAAGCAGCTGATGCTGATCAACGCTTATGTTGTATACCAGATAGGGTGCAAGGTGCAGCTTTGGGGTGCTCTGCGGCCTGGTTATTGAAAGCAGTCAAAAACAAGTGCAAACTGAAGTAGCTTAATAAAGCAGCTGATGCTGATCAACGCTTATGTAGTATACCAGATAGGGTGCAAGGTGCAGCTTTGGGGTGCCCTGTGGCCTGGTTTATTAAAAGCAGTCAAAAACAAGTGCAAACTGAAGTAGCTTAATTAAGCAGCTGATGCTGATCAACGCTTATGTTGTATACCAGATAGGGTGCAAGGTGCAGCTTTGGGGTGCTCTGCGGCCTGGTTTATTGAAAGCAGTCAAAAACAAGTGCAAACTGAAGTAGCTTAATAAAGCAGCTGATGCTGATCAACGCTTATGTTGTATACCAGATAGGGTGCAGGGTGCAGCTTTGGGGTGCCCTGCGGCCTGGTTTATTAAAAGCAGTCAAAAACAAGTGCAAACTGAAGTAGCTTAATAAAGCAGCTGATGCTGATCAACACTTATGTTGTATAACAGATAGGGTTAAAATAGCATGTGCCTTGGGATGCCAGTGCGCCGTAATGTATTTTAAGCTGAGCAGAGAGTATTAACAATAATCCAAGTCTGAGAAATGCTTTTGTTTAACAGATAGGGTTAAATAGCATGTGCCTTGGGATGCCAGTGTGGCGTAATGTATTTTAAGCTGAACAAAAAGTAACAATAATCCAAGTATGAGAAATGCTTTTGTTTAACAGATAGGGTTAAAATAGCATGTGCCTTGGGATGCCCGTGTGGCCTGGTATATTTTAAACTGAACAGAAACTTTTAACACTAATCCAAGTATGAGAAATGCTTTTGTTTAACAGATAGGGTTAAAATAGCATGTGCCTTGGGATGCCAGTGTGGCCTAATGTATTTTAAGCTGAGCAAAAAGTATTAACAATAATCCAAGTATGAGAAATGCTTTTGTTTAACAGATAGGGTTAAATAGCATGTGCCTTGGGATGCCAGTGTGGCGTAATGTATTTTAAACTGAACAAAAAGTAACAATAATCCAAGTCTGAGAAATGCTTTTGTTTAACAGATAGGGTTAAATAGCATGTGCCTTGGGATGCCAGTGTGGCGTAATGTATTTTAAGCTGAACAAAAAGTAACAATAATCCAAGTCTGAGAAATGCTTTTGTTTAACAGATAGGGTTAAATAGCATGTGCCTTGGGATGCCAGTGTGGTGTAATGTATTTTAAGCGGAACAAAAAGTAACAATAATCCAAGTATGAGAAATGCTTTTGTTTAACAGATAGGGTTAAAATAGCATGTGCCTTGGGATGCCCGTGTGGCCTGGTATATTTTAAGCTGAACAGAAACTTTTAACACTAATCCAAGTATGAGAAATGCTTTTGTTTAACAGATAGGGTTAAATAGCATATGCCTTGGGATGCCAGTGTGGCGTAATGTATTTTAAGCTGAACAAAAAGTAACAATAATCCAAGTCTGAGAAATGATTTTGTTTAACAGATAGGGTTAAATAGCATGTGCCTTGGGATGCCAGTGTGGCGTAATGTATTTTAAGCTGAACAAAAAGTATTAACAATAATCCAAGTATGAGAAATGCTTTTGTTTAACAGATAGGGTTAAATAGCATGTGCCTTGGGATGCCAGTGTGGCGTAATGTATTTTAAGCTGAACAAAAAGTAACAATAATCCAAGTCTGAGAAATGATTTTGTTTAACAGATAGGGTTAAATAGCATGTGCCTTGGGATGCCAGTGTGGCGTAATGTATTTTAAGCTGAACAAAAAGTAACAATAATCCAAGTCTGAGAAATGCTTTTGTTTAACAGATAGGGTTAAATAGCATGTGCCGTGGGATGCCAGTGTGGCGTAATGTATTTTAAGCGGAACAAAAAGTAACAATAATCCAAGTATGAGAAATGCTTTTGTTTAACAGATAGGGTTAAAATAGCATGTGCCTTGGGATGCCCGTGTGGCCTGGTATATTTTAAGCTGTATTGCTGGATGGAGCCCTTCATGGGTTCCCAATGAGTGACCTCAAAATATCCCCTTACTGGTGTAGTTTTTATAGTGTTTATTAGGGTTGGTACACAGCCTGGCCTTTGTTACAAATACTTTCGTGTCCAGGGCTAGGTTACCCCGGAAATCCCTTTTAGGCTCAGTCCTGTAACCACACCACTTGTTACATGCAAATTCTAATGTTTATTTAATACCAATAAAAGCAGTTGATGTGAACAGCTAATTATACATTAATAGTTCTATCTGTTAACATACAGCAAATATACAACTTTAAATCATTATCTATTAAAATCATTACAACATCTTGGTAACGGGCAGACATGTATCATGTTTCACCAACTCTGGCTTTTTCAATGCCCTATCATGTGACAAAACAGACAGATAAATCACAGTATTAGTAATATGATTAGTATATTAGTATTTAAGTAGTTGCATCGTTAAACAATTAGGGGCACAGGGAAATTAATCAAAATAGTACCTGGTTCTGATGATTCCAAATATTGGAGGCAGAAGTTGCTATGTACATTCAAAATACTCCACAAGGTGAGCCGGTGGTATGCACTCTCCTGTTGTTAAGACTTGTTTTAGTTAGTTTTCATATCTTTTCTATATGGGCCATATTCTAATTTAGATTGTTCGCCCATACCTTAATTGGTTGTATTCCTCTTTAAGCTAGAAGATTCCTTGTGTTGGGCCAGACACAGTAACTGTACTGCCTATAGAGAGGGGGAATGCCAAAAAGGGGGGGGGGGGGGGGGCATTGGGTTGGAGTTGTGCTGACACTGATTGTTTTAAAGGGTAATCGAATTAAAGTGGACTTACTATTTAAGATCCATTCCTTGCATGTGTGGAGCACTTGCGATGGCAGGAAGTTTCAAAGGCTGCGTTGTTCTATCGTATTGTATCCACATGGGCCTCCCATCATACGTTAAGGACTCGGGACATGTCCTGAGGATCCTTGACGGGATGTGGGTGAGCCCCGACTCTACCCTGGTGACTCTGGACGTGGAGGCCCTATATTCAAGTATTCCCCACGATAAAGGCCTTAGGGCAGTGGAATCGTTCTTAAACGAATTAGACATATCCCACCATGACCACAACGTGTTCCTGCTTCGGCTCCTCAATTTCGTCCTCACCCACAACCTCTTCCTTTTTAAAGACCAACTTTACCACCAGGTGCAGGGAACGGCGATGGGGACGACCTGTGCCCCGTCGTTCTCTAACCTGTACCTGGGATGGTGGGAGAGGAGGTTGTGGGGTGAGGACGAGATGTCCCAGTACCTGTGCCACGTGACAGCGTGGCACAGGTACATCGATGACATTCTAGTCATCTGGGAGGGGCCGAGGCAGGAACTGGTGAAATTTGTGGAAGCATTAAACCACAACGATGCTAACTTAAAATTTACATGTCAGCAAGATCAGGACAAAGTTACGTTCTTGGACTTGGAAATCATAAAAGCTCCGGATGGTCAGATTATTACTAATCTATTCCGTAAAGAAACCGCCGCAAACAACATGCTACGCGCTACCAGTTCACACCCAAAACATTTACTGAAAAGCATCCCCTATGGGGAGTTTGTTCGAGCGAGGCACAATTGCGCCACTCTGGAACTCTTTGAAATGGAGGCATCTAGGATAAAAACCAGACTTAGAGAAAGGGGCTATAAGGCGAAAGTGTTAAGGTCCGCCTATAACAAGGCCAAAAGCAGGGATAGGCAAGAATTGCTATATAAACCCAAGAAAAACAAGGAACAGGTCGGTCCTGCATTGATTATGACCTACACAGGTGCCCACCAACACATACAAAAGATACTGCAGACCCGCTGGGGTATTCTCCTTAATGACCCCTATTTAAAGTCCTTCCTACCAAAGACACCAAAAGTCACATACAGAAGGTCCAAAAACCTGCGGGATACCTTGGTACACAGCCATTACGAGCAAAATCGAGTGAAGGACTGCTGCAAAATTAAAGGAACATTCCGGTGCGGGGGATGCAGTATGTGTAAATATGTGAAGGTGGGCCCATGTATTTCTGTAGGGGGATGCAATAGATATGAGGCGCAACATTTTATCAACTGTAATACAGTCAATGTAATATACTTGCTAACCTGCGCATGCGGCCGCATACATGTGGGTAAGACCAACCGACCACTAAAGAAAAGAATCTATGAGCATCAATATAGTATAAAAACAGGCTCCAATAAAACACCAATTGGTCGCCACTTTCTCAGATACCATAATAAGGACCCGAGCTCCCTACAAGTACAGGGATTGGACTGCTTACACCCAACAATACGGGGCGGCAATATTGAAAAACTAACCTTGCAACTTGAAACAAGATGGATCTTCAGGTTGGGGGCACACCGGTACCCCGGCCTAAATGAAACCCTAAGTTTTGCCCCATATCTCTAAATAACGAAGGGTGTGTGGGGACTCACAATGCCTAGCCATCCTTCGTTGCGAGTATTAAAAAGACATATCTAACATTACCTGCCTCTATATACATAATAGAAAGGACACCACAATGTGGATGATTTTTAGGCTAGAGGGGTTAATAGACAATAATAAGAGTTTTCTTATATACATACACCTACAAAAACATATGAAAAAGAATCGGAGATAAATAAATAAATAAATAATTGCTAGTGTGGATGCATACAATAGATGTAAACACATGGTGAATCGGTGGAATGCCCCTGTACGTAAACACATGGTGAATCGGTGGAAGGCCCCTTTAAGATTCATTGTGGGTCAGAGAGAAGGGGAGAGTTCTAATCTTATATAACAACTATGAAGTCCAAATAAATATAGGGGAAATAGGGGCAATGTATGTATATGAGGAAATTATAACAAAGATCCCAATGGGTATATGGATGTTATAAGTATTGTCACTAAACAGATGATGCATAAGAAAGTAGCGGATATTATATAAAAATACAGAAAACTGTGTGGAGCATTTTCGGTTCCCTTTTGCATTGCAATGTATAGATGCCCTTTAATACACAAACCGAGATGCAATAATGCCTTTTTGTATATAGGTTAAACAAGACAGGTTCAAAAATGCGAGCAGTGAGGCTATACTACAATGGCGGACGCCAAATATGTGAGTCCCGCCTCTTGGGCTCAGGCAGAATGGAAGCCGGATACGGGGGTAGTTGCGCTCCAGGTGTCTGGAGCGCATAAAACGAACGTCGCTGGTGCGGTGGCAGGTAAGCAGTTGGAGCAGAGAGAACGGGTGACACGTGGGGAGCGGGACCTGCCGCGGGACATTGGCAGTACAGCGGCCACCAACAGCGTGACCACGGGGGTCACTGGATACAATACGATAGAACAACGCAGCCTTTGAAACTTCCTGCCATCGCAAGTGCTTCACACATGCAAGGAATGGATCTTAAATAGTAAGTCCACTTTAATTCGATTACCCTTTAAAACAATCAGTGTCAGCACAACTCCAACCCAATGCCCCCCCCCCCCTTTTTGGCATTCCCCCTCTCTATAGGCAGTACAGTTACTGTGTCTGGCCCAACACAAGGAATCTTCTAGCTTAAAGAGGAATACAACCAATTAAGGTATGGGCGAACAATCTAAATTAGAATATGGCCCATACAGAAAAGATATGAAAACTAACTAAAACAAGTCTTAACAACAGGAGAGTGCATACCACCGGCTCACCTTGTGGAGTATTTTGAATGTACATAGCAACTTCTGCCTCCAATATTTGGAATCATCAGAACCAGGTACTATTTTGATTAATTTCCCCGTGCCCCTAATTGTTTAACGATGCAACTACTTAAATACTAATATACTAATCATATTACTAATACTGTGATTTATCTGTCTGTTTTGTCACATGATAGGGCATTGAAAAAGCCAGAGTTGGTGAAACATGATACATGTCTGCCCGTTACCAAGATGTTGTAATGATTTTAATAGATAATGATTTAAAGTGGTATATTTGCTGTATGTTAACAGATAGAACTATTAATGTATAATTAGCTGTTCACATCAACTGCTTTTATTGGTATTAAATAAACATTAGAATTTGCATGTAACAAGTGGTGTGGTTACAGGACTGAGCCTAAAAGGGATTTCTGGGGTAACCTAGCCCTGGACACGATAGTATATTTTAAGCTGAACAGAAACTTTTAACACTAATCCAAGTATGAGAAATGCTTTTGTTTAACAGATAGGGTTAAAATAGCATGTGCCTTGGGATGCCCGTGTGGCCTGGTATATTTTAAGCTGAACAGAAACTTTTAACACAAATCCAAGTATGAGAAATGCTTTTGTTTAACAGATAGGGTTAAAATAGCATGTGCCTTGGGATGCCAGTGTGGCCTAATGTATTTTAAGCTGAGCAGAAACTTTTGACACTAATCCAAGTATGAGAAATGCTTTTGTTTAACAGATAGGGTTAAAATAGCATGTGCCTTGGGATGCCCGTGTGGCCTGGTATATTTTAAGCTGAACAGAAACTTTTAACACTAATCCAAGTATGAGAAATGCTTTTGTTTAACAGATAGGGTTAAAATAGCGTTCAGGCCTAAATAGCAGAAAGGGTTAAATAGCATGTGCATTGCATGCACAGTGTGCAGCTGTATTTAACAGATAGGGTTAAAATAGTGTTCAGGCCTAAATAGCAGAAAGGGTTAAATAGCATGTGCATTGCATGCACAGTGTGCAGCTGTATTTAAACCAAACCAAATATATTAACAGTAACCCAGTAATTATGAAATATGAATCATAGCCAGCACTAGGCACCCTGTCAATGTGACTTGTATGCTGCTGGATTGTTCCGGTTTTAAACCTATCTTTCCCTAGCTCTGTCTACCACTCTAAATCTCCCTATCTGTAAATCTCCCTACCTATCGCTAACTCTCTCTCCCTAGCTGCAGCAGCCACCTTTCTCTCACGAATGCAAGTCTGAAATGCGTACAAGCAAGATGGCCACCGCTTTATATAGCACTGTGACGTCACCAGGGCTCCTGGCTGCTGATAGGCTGCATGTGACCTTCCCATGATAACTTGCCCCAGTGGATATGTCCAGACATGTCCATCCACCATTTTACAATGCCTGTAATTGAAATAAATGGAGTTTAAAGGAAAACTTCGATCGATCGAATCGCGGGGAAATTCGGATTCGTTCAGAATCGAATTTTTCATGAAATTCGGAACGAATCCGAGTTCGTCCGGATCGATTCGCTCATCCCTAATTAACACTTTAGTGCCAGACCTGTAACGACAATACTGCATAAAAATATAAAAAGTCAAAAAAGTTTCTAAAAATGTTTGTTTGCAGCTAGGAGAGGTCACACAATAATTTAACAAAAAGGAAAACAAAAATAAAAATTGTCAAACACGCTATTTAAACACAAGCAAATGAACGATCACATTGAAATGTATGGAAGAGCGACACTGAGTAAAAGGTAATACCTGGCGCTCTTGAACCTAGAGCGCAGGTGTAATAATTGGACGCTACATGGCGCTGTTAAAGGAGCTCACCAGATTCGCTTTCATAAATATGGTTTTGCGTACAGTGCCCAGTGTTCACCAGACGCTGCCTGCCACTACGAGGCGCTACCTGGCGCTATCCCTTCTTACATAACCCCCAGATTGTGTAAGTGGTATCAACCTAAGTTTGGTAACTTTAACCCTTTCAGTGCCAACCACATGACATTTACGCGGTGGCATTGACAAACATTAAATGCCATCAAGGTAAATTTCACATGGCTGGCATGTACTTCCCTCTAGAGTTGAAAAATGAAAAATAAGCTTAACTTCATTCACTTTCTAGGGTCCAGCGATGTCCCCAGGATGGGCCGCCGTTGTCTTCAGCTGGACACAGATTCTCTGTCCCGCGCTGGCTCCCCACCACAGATGGGGGTATTTTCTACTGGCAAATGTCTTGCACATATTTCACCCAAAATATTTAGAAAAAAACAATATATGATTTTCCAGGAAATCCTTGAAATTTCTGCAAAAATCACCGTTAGACATACATAGTGTAAAATGCTTACATTTTTTTAGCAATTTACATCTCTAGGTCAGCTAGCACTAGTGGGGTCACCTGCAGATTCTCTACTGGATTAGGGGTACCCAGGAGTGGGGGGATGCAACGGCCCTGGCAGCCACTGCACAAAAACTGGTAGAAGGCCTCCATAACATTTTGTTTGTTTGTTTTTTCTGTCTGTCTTCTCCAAGTGTGACTGTCCCCAACCCAATGTGTAAGTGTTCTAGCCAGTCCATCCGGCCACATTAAGCCCCCTTCCCCTATATCGCCATTTTGTGCTGGACATTGTGAAAGCTTCTGCCATTGCTCGCGCTACGTGTAACATTGATCTGGGGAGGGATTATGTCTGCTCTGCCATGTTCCTGGCCTCATTAGCTTAATTATAACCTCTGGTGATGAACTGCAAAAGCCGATTGTGCTTAAATGGGATTAAACACCCCTTGTGTTACCAGCAAATGTGTGTGTTTTAAAGGAAAGGCATCTGCTGGCTGCAGTATGTGCTGGGCTTATTTAGGGGCAATAGATAAAGATATTGAAAGTTAGATAGAGAGATAGATAGATAGATAGATAGATAGATAGATAGATAGATAGATAAACACAGTAGATATATAAGTGGATCAATAGATGGATAGAAAGATTGATATCAGTGAACCAAAACCCACCCAGATCGGATTTAATCCCTCCCCCCAGTGCATTAAAAATCGAGTTGCCCAGCTGCGTGAATCACCCCAGGTTGCCCCATACACTTACCTTGTTGCAGATAAATAAGTTGATTACTAGATGGATGGATAGATTGATTAATGAAATGGGGATAGAAAGACCAATATATAGATCAATAGAAAGATATAGAAGTCAATATTTATTGATACTGTGGGTAGATAGATAGAGGGATGGATTGATAGACACAATAGATAGATAAGTTGATCAATATATGGATGGACAGATTAATAAATAAAGATAGATAGACCAATAATATAGCGATCAAAAGATACAAAGATAGAGAGAGAGAGGGACATGGATGAATAGATAGATAGATAGATAGATAGATAGATAGATAGATAGATAGATCAGAAGAGGGAAAGATATAAAGGGAGGAGGAGAATGCAGAAAAAAGAGACAGAGAAAAAAGACGAAGCTTCCCAAAACTCAGAAAAGAGAAAGAAAGATAGAAAAACTCGGGGAATAGAGAGAAGGAGGGAAGGTTAAAATAGAAAAAGATGTAGAGAATGTTAAAAAAGTTGCAGGTGGAAGTACAACCCCAATTCCAAAAATGTTGGAACGCTGTGCAAGTGCAAGTTGTGGAACGCTGTGCAACTTTATAGAAAACATAAATGCAATGATTTGGAAATTGCACATAACCATATTTAATTTACAATAAAACGTAGAACGCGTATTAGAGGTTGAAAGTTAGACATTTTTCTATTTAATTGAAAAAAAAATATTTGGAAATGGATGTCAGTAACACAGTTCAAAAAGTTGGTACAAGGTTAACAAAAGGCAAGAAAAACATAGGTGGTACCAAACAAAAGCAGACTGAGGATCCCATGACTGTGTATAAAAAGAGCATGTAAGAAAGGCAGAGACTCTTAAAAGCAATGATGGTCAGAGGTTCACCAATCTGTGGAAATCTAAAAATTGTAAAACTATTTCAAAAGAATGTAAAATTGCAAATGCTTTGAATAGCCCACTTTTTAGGGTGAATAATATCATCTTGAGTCTATAATTTCACCTATGTAGATCAGAGTCGGGTCAGATCAAATGCCATCCACTACTGTGGTCAGCGGAAACTAGCAAACCCCCCACAGTTTGAGTACCGCAAGTTCGGACAAACTTTGAAAAAAAGTTCAATCGATTGAAATCAATAGGGACCCGAACTTTGGCGGGCGATTCGCCTGTCGATAGGCCCCCAGAGGCAGAATTTAGGATAGAAAAAACAAATTATCGGTGTGCAGCACAAAGCGATACTGTACAACTTATCTGAGCCCTGCGATCCCGTTTCCATCAGCAGCAGCGTTCAAATGGCCCACGGCAGGGGCCACAGAAAGATGTTCACCCATGAGTGAAGACACTCACAGTGAAGCTTTTCCATGTTTAGGCTGCACGCAAAATTCAAACACTTCTGGCTGAAGTCTTATTTCAGGTTTGGGAAACTAAACATGCAAAGATCGGTACAAACCTGAACTTTGCAGTTCGGGTTCACTCAACACTAGTGGTCAGATTATACAGTAGTTGGTGTATAGAAGGTCAATAACTAACACAGTCTTCAGAGCCTAGTTACTGTGAAAGGCCCGACAAAATTACACACCTGCCCAAAAGTACACACCTGCTGCTGTCAAACAGTCTTTTAAGTGTACTGAAGCGCATTGAATTCCCCTCATTAGTGCATACCACATACAACTCCTGGTGCTGCTGCCACCTCCAGGATGTGTCATTCAGACACTGTATGTTCTCCTCATGCTGCCGCCACCTCCATGCTGTGTCATTCAGATACTGTATGTTCTCCTCATGCTGCCGCCACCTCCACGCTGTGTCATTCAGGCACTATGGTCTCCTCATGATGCCGCCACCTCCATGCTGGGTCATTCAGCCATTATATCGTCTCTTCATGCTGCTTCCACCTCAACATTGTGTCATTCAGCCATTATATGGTCTCATAATGATTCTAATAGCAAAGCCTCTGATCTGTATGTCATACTGAATAACAGTATTATTTCACTAACCCAGCACACACCCTATGCGTGTTACCTAGAGAGCCTCAATAGCCTCAACCCTATTGAGGCTCTCTGTAGGCCAGAAACAGCCATTTTAATAGCGATTTGCCGCAAATAAATTCTGATAGAACTAATTTTTTTTGTAAAATTCACCAAATATTTTTCATCGTCCGAATCAAATTTTTCAACAGTTCGCTCATCTCTAATTATAATAAATTACATGTATACACACTTTTCTTTTTTATATAACCCTGATTCTCACTTTACATATCACATGATAACATGTGCCTTTGCTATGACAAATTAATGACATTCTTTTACACTTATCCAATTCATTTACAAGAGTAGAGAGCATCTCATTGTCACCACGTCCACAAATGATATACATGTTTCACTCTCACGCTTCCTCTGTATAAATTGTGAAACAAAGGATGACAATTCACGTTTTTGCACTTTTAGAATTTATATGAATATAATATAATAATAATATATAATATAATATATAATATATATGAATATATGATATAAATTGATATGCCTCAGGGATTCTGTTCCTCACTACAGTCCAGCGAGGGGGGCACATTGTTGAAGGTTCACCCCAGGGGCGAAAGAGACCCCCACGCCCTGTCACAGAGCTGGCTGTAAACACATTACTTCAATGTTTCTCCGCACGTGTGTTGCCCACAAATAGTAAATGACTTGTAAATGGAATCTTGTGCACCGAGAAAAACTGGAGTTCTAATTGTTTGGTGTATTTAATACATCTCTGAGTTTGATTGTGCTGCAACTGCATGGGGTATGTGGCCCTATCTGGGGGGCTACTAATAGAGTTAAAAATACATTCAGGATTAGAGATATGCGAACCCCCCCCCCCCCCCCCAAAGTTCGGCCAAACTTTGAATAAATGTTTGAGTTGAGTTAACCTGGTCCTCACTGAAGTCAGGGGGTGGTGGGGGTGGAGTGCAGAGTGCGCAGAAGAAGCGCTGCTGTAACTCACCTGAGACCTGATCCTCTTCTGCCAGTGGTGGTAGAAGTGGCGGCACCCGCATTTCAAGCTAACCCTAGTCGGGGCTACAAAAAATGGCCACTGGCTCCCATTAGTGAGGACACTTTTAAATTCAGTGACTATCGATTTTTTAACAACCACTGCTGGAAGTTTGTTCCAAACATCTATTACTCTTCCTGTAAAACAATATTTTCTAACATTGCTCCTAATCTTCCCCCCGACTAGCTTCAGGTTGGGCCCCTTGTAACACTTCCCTCCTGAACCTTATTCAATCCTTTCACATATATAAAGGTCTCCATCATGTCCCCCCTCTCCCTTCTTTCCTCCAGACTGTACAAATTAAGCTCTTTAAGTCTTTCCTGAGAAGTTTTAAGTTTAAGTCCTTCCACCATTTTTGTTGCTGGCCGTTGAACACGTTCTATTTGAATAATGTCTTTTTGCAGGTAAGGTCTCCAGAACGGCACTCAGAATTCTAGCTGTGGCCTCACCAGGGCTCTATACAGCGGCATCACAACCTCCCTCTTCCTACTGGTGATGCCCCGAGCTATGCAGCCGAGCATCCTGCTCGCTTTTCCCACTGCCTGGCTACACTGTCCACTCATCTTGCAGCTATCAGTAATCAGTATCCCTAAATCTCTCTCCTCCGAGGTCCTGGATAACACAGTACTGCCCACACGTTACGCAGAGCAGGGATTCCTTCTACCCAAGTGAATGATTTTACATTTAGAGACATTAAACTCTCTATCAAGTAAAGCTAAATCATTTTCCACGTTGCAGACCTCCAGGAATATCCACCCTATTACTAACCTTTGCATCATCAGCAAACTGGCAAACATTTCCTACCAAGCCTTTTCCTATGTCACTTACAAACATATTAAAAAGAATGGGGCCCAGGACAGAGCCTTGTGGCACATCACTTGTAACTCGCCTTTGTTCAGATTAACAATAACACTCTGATACCGATCCTTCAGCCAGCTGGAAATCCACTGAACTATCCCGGGGTTGGGTCCTAACTTCAATAACGTATCTATCAGCTCTTTATGTGGTACAGTGTCATAGGCAAATTTCCTGTTTGCAAATGCAAGAGCCGCCATCATGTTTAGAGATGAGCGAACTTTTGAAATATTTGATTTGGCCGATTCACCGAATTTTCTGGGAAAAATAGTTTCGGTCCGAATTTATTTGCGAGGAATCGCTATTAAAAATGGCTATTTCTGGGCATCCGAGAGCCTCCATAGAGTTGCAGAATGTTTTGCTTGGCTGTAACATGCATAGGATGCATGCTGGGTTAGTGAAATACTATTGTAAAGAAGTATGACATGCAGATCAGAGGCGTCACTATTAGATTCGCTGTTGCAGAGCGGCACAATTACAGAGCCTTGAGGTGACATCAGCATGATGAGCCCGTATATTGCCTGAAAGATACATTGGAGTTGGCAGCAGCATAGGGAGCTCATATATTGCCTGAAAAACACATTGGAGTTGGCAGCAGCATAGGGAGCTCATATATTGCCTGAAAGACACACCCAGGAGTTGGCAGCAGCATCAGGAGCCCATATATTGGCTGAAAGACACACTCTGGACTTGGCAGCAGCATAGGGAGCCCATATATTGCCTGAAAGACACACCCAGGAGTTGGCAGCAGCATTAGGAGCCCATATATTGCCTGAAAAACACATTGGAGTTGGCAGCAGCATAGGGAGCTCATATATTGCCTGAAAAACACATTGGAGTTGGCAGCAGCATTAGGAGCCCATATATTGCCTGAAAGACACACCCAGGAGTTGGCAGCAGCATAGGGAGCCCATATATTGACTGAAAGAGACACTGGAGTTGGCAGCAGCATAGGGAGCCCGTATATTGCCTAAAAGACACACTCTGTGCTTGGCAGCAGCATAGCAAGCCCATATATTGCCTGAAAAACACATTGGAGTTGGCAGCAGCATAGGGAGCTCATATATTGCCTGAAAGACACACCCAGGAGTTGGCAGCAGCATTAGGAGCCCATATATTGGCTGAAAGAAACACTCTGGACTTGGCAGCAGCATAGGAAGCCCATATATTGCCTGAAAGGCACACCCAGGAGTTTGCAGCAGCAGGAGCTCATATATTGCCTGAAAGACACACCCAGGAGTTGGCAGAAACATAGGGAGCCCATATATTGCCTGAAAGGCACACCCATGAGTTTGCAGCAGCAGGAGCTCATATATTGCCTGAAAGACACACCCAGGAGTTGGCAGAAACATAGGGAGCCCATATATTGCCTGAAAGACACACCCAGGGGTTGGCAGCAGCAGCAGCAGGAGCTCATATATTGCCTGAAAGACACACTCATGAGTTTGCAGCAGGAGCTCATATATTGCCTGAAAGACGCACCCAGGAGTTGGCAGCAGCATTAGGAGCCCATATATTGCCTGAAAAACACATTGGAGTTGGCAGCAGCATTAGAAGCCCATATATTACCTAAAAGACACACCCAGGAGTGGGCAGCAGCATTTGGAGCCCATATATTGCCCGAAAGACACACCCAGGACTTGGCAGCAGCAAAGGGAGCCCATATATTGCCTGAAAAACACATTGGAGTTGGCAGCAGCAAAGGGAGCTCATATATTGCCTGATAAACACATTGGAGTTGGCAGCAGCATTAGGAGCCCATATACTGACTGAAAGAGACACTGGAGTTGGCAGCAGCATTAGGAGCCCATTTATTTCCTGAAAGACACACTCTGGACTTGGCAGCAGCATAGGGAGCCCATATATTGCCTAGAAGACACACCCAGGAGTTGGCAGCAGCATAGGGAGCTCATATATTGCCTGAAAGACACACCCAGGAGTTGGCGGCAGCAGCAGCATTAGGATCCCATATATTGCCTGAAAGACACAATCTGGATTTGGCAGCAGCATAGGGAGCCCATATATTGCCTGAAAAACACACTGGAGTTGGCAGCAGCGTAGAGAGCTCATATATTGCCTGAAAGACACACCCAGGAGATGGCAGCAGCATAGGGAGCCCATATATTGCCTGAAAAACCACATTGGAGTTGGCAGCAGCATTAGGAGCCCATATATTGCCTGAAAGACACACCCAGGAGTTGGCAGCAGCATAGGGAGCCCATATATTGCCAGAAAGATACACCCCGGAGTTGGCAGCAGCAAGCATGAAGAGAACATATACAGATTTTGGGCACATATATCTTAACCGAAGAATATTAATAAAAATTAAGATTAACATAAAGCATTTCCTAAATAATTACTTGTGGTCTGATGCGGAGGAATGTCTGTAACTGGAGAGCAGCGCCTTAAATCTGTTTTGCACTATCCATATTTCTTTAGTGTTGGTCTGGCACCATGATCAATCTACTCTGATGCATCAGGCATGGTGGGTGGAAATCTTGGCTGATCCATGCCCGATTCATTTCCACGCAGGCCAGTCTCTCAAAAAAACATTTTTCAAGCGTACTGGAGCACATTGAATTGCCTTCATCAGAGCATCATATACGCACATCTAAGAGTTTCATCACTTTGTTCCTGTTAAAGTCTTCAGGGCCTAGTTACTACTTAGATAAAGGCCATAGATAGTTACACACCTGCTGCTGTTTTCTACAAATCCTGTTTTAAGTGTAGTGTAGTGTTTTGTCCTCCCCTCATATACGCACTAAGTATGTCAGGCAGAGAAGTTGCAGAGGCCTAAATTCATCAAGCAGAGGTTGCAGCAGACTAGGGGTGAGTAGCAGCAGGAGTCTCCGTGAGAGGCCTGATCTCCCGGTATCAGCTAGCGGTCGTGTCTTGACCAGCAACCCATCTGCCATCATCCATTGGTTAACACAATCATCCACTTCATCACAAGTGACATCTGACACCCCCAGTCAACTGTCAGTTATATCTTATGCTTTGGGTTCAGCTCCACTATTCAGTGAGGACGATCTGATGATCAGAAAAATCAGCAGCTACTGCCCAGCCAAGAAGTGGAGGAGACACTCGCCGCTTCTTCCACTAGGCGGGCATGTAGTGATGGCGTGGGAGGTGGTGTTGCAAGCGTTTTGGCTTCTTAAGCAGACACTGTTAAGGAACCTGAGGAGGACATCAGTGAGTTTTGAGGGCACTTTTAAAGGCTTGGAGTGATGGAGAGTGACAGATTTAGCGGTCAGAATGGTGGCAGAAGGGGAAAGTATGGAGGCAAATGTGCTCGGGGTAGACCACTTGCTGCGCGGCAGGCTACCTACCCAGGAGGTAGTGGAAGACGGTCCCTGAAGTCGTCATAGGCGGCGGCAGCAGCAGTGAATTAGTGCGGACTGTTGGTAAGAAAATCAGCTACTCGGTGATGTGTGTCACGGATCTCTCAAGGGAGATATCCATAAATAAAGGGTGACCAATAATTAGAGAACAGCAAGGCAGAGAGACTGGCGTTGTGCAGCAACACAATGTGTTTATTATGTGAAACAAGCAAACATAAACACTCAGATTGCTATACATACAGTGCAGTGAGGAATAACATGCAGACACGAAGTCCAGTCCAATATAGTCCAAAGGCAACAGAAGTGAACACAATGGTTCACAAGGGGATACAGGATTCAGATGCTCTGCTATACAGAGTTCAAGTTCAAAATCACAGGGTACAGGTTCAAGATAACAGGGTCCAAGGAACACAGAGTCCAAAAACTCACAATGCTAACCACTGACTACATGCCAGCCTCAGCTTATAAAGGGTAGCAGCTAATTAGCCCAGGTGCTGGCTGATCTCAGGCGTTCTGCTGGACAGCACCATCTGGTGGTCAGGCTGCATAAAGACACAGGCAATCGGCTAAGGAGGAACTCCGGGCATGACAATGTGGCAGTTTTTCATCATGCATCCCCAGGAGGTTAACATGGCTATATGAAAGATGTGTAGGCAGAAGGCGAAGTGTGGCCAGGGTCCCAATGTTGGACCCACAGTCCTGTGTCAACAATTGCAGCGTCGCCATAAAGCGGCCTGGGAGAGTTCGCTCCAAAGTGGTGGTCCAGCCTGCTGCATTACCCAGTGGCACGCCGCTCCCTGTTCCAGCCAGCCAAGGCTCCACCACCTCCTGTGTCTCATACCCATCCTCTGTCGCTCCAGATGCTCCTCCTCCTCTTATCCAAGTCAGTCAATCTGCCAGCAACCCATTGGCCAAGCCATGTCCAAGAGACAACAGTATGTGCCCACTCATCCAACGTGCAGAAGCTAAATGTGCTGCTGTATAAGTTGCTGGTGCTGCAGTCTCTCCCTTTGAGGTGGTGAACCTTTCAGAGAACTGATGGCTTGTGCTGAGCCGAGGTAGAGAGTCCCAAGCTGTCATTTCTTTGCGAAGAAGGCAGTACCAGCCCTGTACAATTTTGTTGAACAGAAGGTGGGCCAGTCCTTTAGCCTGTCAGTGTGTACCAAAGTGCACGGCAGTGCCTACGTCTGGAGCTGTAACTACGGTAAGGGACAAAACATATCCCTTAAGGCCCACTGAGTGATTGTGGTTCCTGCACAACCACAACAGCAACTTGGACAGGTCCCTCGGCTGTGGCCTCCACGCTCCTAGGCTGTTGTGCCTGTGACAGTGCACTTGCACTTAGCAATGGTGTCACAGAAAAAAGTGCCTAATTGTCAATTACATATTAATTGTTAACATTTATCTTATTTGAACACATTTATAGTAATAACATATAACATAATAACAATAACATATAACATAATAACAATAACATATAAAATTTATAAATTTTTTATTTGGTTAATTTTGTATTTTTTGTTTTCATTTTTTAAAAACATATATTTTTTTGATTTTTTTTGTATTTTTTTAAATATTTTTTTTTCCATTGTCTTTTTTTTTAATATTTTGTTAATTTTTTTACGTTTTTTTTTTTTTTTTCATTTTATTTATTTTTTGTATTTTGTTTTTTCTAAATATATTTTTTTCAGTATTTTTATTTATTTGACAAAATGGCCATTTTATCTAGTCATCTGACAGGAGAGAAGAGAAGCAGAAGCAGCCAGAGGAGCTAGAGGGTTGTGAGGAAGGCGAGACAGAGGACCCAGATACACCGTGGCAGTATGCAGTGGAGATGGAGACAGGTAGTCCCTCCGAGTCACTTGCACAAATGGCACGATGCATGCTCACGTGCTTGCGTAGTGACCTCAGAATTGTCTCCATTTGTCAGTGGGATGACTTCTGGCTCTCCACCTTTTTAGACCCTCGCTACCGGCACAAAATGGGGGCATTTTTTACACCCACTGAGAGGGAGGACAAATTGACCTACTACAGAGACATTCTACGTAGTCAGTTGGCCGATGCCTATCTGCGCCATGGTCCATACTGTGATGCCCAGTGGGACACCTGCCTTCTGTAAGCAGACAACCCCCAATCTCCACCGCCGCTTCTGCCTATAGCTAAGCCCCCGTTTGCCGGGGCGCTAGGTACGCCTCACCGGACACGGTTGCCCCCAGGTCTTAATAGGCGCAAATGATGGCTGCTTATAGTGAAGGCCGATGAACCAACAGGGTATCCCGAGGCGAGGTCGTTCACAGGTAGTCAATCCGGAGGGTGCGTCAGAGTACAGGGATGAGACTGGTGCATAGTCAGGGGTAGCCAAAGGGTCAAGCCGGGAGGTCAGAGATCGCGGATTCGCGGGGTATCCAGAGGGGCAGGCAGGTTCGTGATCAGACAAAGCAGAGATCGGTACAGGCAGCAGACAGGAATGGTCGATCAAGCCGGGTCGGGGCTGACTCCATATTTATTGGAAAATCGACCAATGGCCACCCTGGGTGGGAGTGTATGTGCTGATTGGTGCAACTTACAACACTGTGAGTGATTGGACACACTATCCAGGGGCTGGTCAGTCTTGGCTGCAAGGCTTATCAATCAGCCCCTGATTCCCATCAGGTGTGGAAGACTCTGCTCTGCCTGCCACTCGCAGAACAGCACCTCCTAGTGGCGAAATTTACAGACTGCGGGACACGCGCCTGCACAGCTAGAGAGGGGCGAGGGAGGCTGCCAGAGTGACGCGCCGCGCTCCCAGCAGCAGGAGCGCCGCGTCGCCCAGCAGACGCTCGCCGCCGGCCCCCTTGCAGAGGTAAGTCCCTTACACATACTCTCGCAGGTCTGACTCGGGGGAACCTCTGCGCTCACCTTTCACTGCTATGGGGGGGGGTGGCAGGAGTAGCAGCAGCAGCTCCATCAGCAGCAGCCTGAGTCTTCAGTCACTAATGAGTAGCTTTCCTCACCCGCATAGTGAGGCTAATCATGAGCAGCAGAAAGACCTGGAGCAGGCCCTGAACCAACAGGTAGTGTCATACCTTGACATGACCATGCCAACGCACCTTAAGGACCCGCTGGACTTCTGGGCAGCCAAACTTGACTTGTGGCCGCAACTGGCAGAGTTTTCCCTAGGAAAGCTGTCCTGCCCAGCGAGTAGTGTGCCATCTGAGAGGGTGTTTAGTGGGGCGGGGGCCATAGTCATGCCAAGGAGAACTCGTCTGTCCATGAAAAATGTGGAGGGACTTCCTTTGTGAAGATAAATCAGGCATAGATCTGCCAGGATTTCCAGCCGCTGATTCATGGTAGTAGCTGATGCATGGTAGCTCCTTATGCTGCTGCCAACTCCAGGGTGTGTCTTTCAGGCAATATATGGGCTCCCTATGCTGCTGCTGCCAGCTCATATGTGTGTCTTTCAGGCAATATATGGGCTCCTAATGTGGCTGCTGCCAACTCCAATGTGTGTACTCTTAAAAGACACATGCTAGCATATTTGGGATGCTCCCCCCCCCCCCCCCCTGGTTAAAGGCAATGGCTGCTGGCAATTTGACAACGTGACTTTCTTTACAAAATGCAACCAGTTAATAGACAGGTAGTCTTGAAATATTTATGCTAGCGTTTGGGATGCCCCTTCCTCACATACAGAGGTTGGCTCCTTTGATTGTGGTAAAGTGACGTTGATTACAAAATGCATCCAGTTAGTAGACAGGTACTCTTGAAATATTTATGCTAGTGTTTGGGATGTCCCCTCCTCACATACAGAGGTTGGCTCCTTTGATTGTGGTAAAGTGACGTTGATTACAAAATGCAACCAGTTAGTAGACAGGTAGTCTTGAAATATTTATGCTAGTGTTTGGGATGCCCCCTCCTCACATACAGAGGTTGGCTTATTTGATAGTGGTAAAGTGACTTTGCTTACAAAATGCAACCAGTTAGTAGACAGGTACTCTTGAAATATTTATGCTAGTGTTTGGGATGTCCCCTCCTCACATACAGAGGTTGGCTCCCTTGATTCAGGAAAAGTGACGTTGATTACAAAATGCAATCAGTTGATAGACAGGTAATCTTGAAATATTTATGCTAGTGTTTGGGATGCCCCCTCCTCACATACAGAGGTTGGCTCCTTTGATTGTGGTAAAGTGACATTGATTACAAAATGCAACCAGTTAAGAGACAGGTACTCTTGAAATATTTATGCTAGTGTTTGGGATGCCCCCTCCTCACATACAGAGGTTGGCTCATTTGATTGTGGTAAAGTGACATTGATTACAAAATGCAACCAGCTAATAGACAGGTAGTCTTGAAATATTTATGCTAGTGTTTGGGATGCCCCCTTCTCACATACAGAGGTTGGCTCCTTATATAGTGGTAAAGTGACATTGATTACCAAATCCAACCAGCTAATAGACAGGTAGTCTTGAAATATTTATGCTAGTGTTTGGAATGCCCCCTCCTTACATATAGAGGTTTTGCTCCTTTGATTGTGGTAAAGTGACATTGATTACAAAATCCAACCAGCTAATAGACAGGTAGTCTTGAAATATTTATGCTAGTGTTTGGAATGCCCCCTCCTTACATATAGAGGTTGGCTCCTTTTATAGTGGTAACGTGACATTGATTACAAATTCCAACCAGCTAATAGACAGGTACTCTTGAAATATTTATGCTTGTGTTTGGGATGCCCCCTCCTCACATACAGAGGTTTTGCTCCTTTGATTGTGGTAAAGTGACATTGATTACAAAATCCAACCAGCTAATAGACAGGTAGTCTTGAAATATTTATGCTAGTGTTTGGAATGCCCCCTCCTTACATATAGAGGTTGGCTCCTTTTATAGTGGTAACGTGACATTGATTACAAATTCCAACCAGCTAATAGACAGGTACTCTTGAAATATTTATGCTAGTGTTTGGGATGCCCCCTCCTCACATACAGAGGTCGGCTCCTTTGATTGTGGTAAAGTGACATTAATTACAAAATCCAACCAGCTAATAGACAGGTAGTCTTGAAATATTTATGCTAGTGTTTGGAATGCCCCCTCCTTACATATAGAGGTTGGCTCCTTTTATAGTGGTAACGTGACATTGATTACAAATTCCAACCAGCTAATAGACAGGTACTCTTGAAATATTTATGCTAGTGTTTGGGATGCCCCCTCCTCACATACAGAGGTCGGCTCCTTTGATTGTGGTAAAGTGACGTTAATTACAAAATCCAACCAGCTAATAGACAGGTAGTCTTGAAATATTTATGCTAGTGTTTGGGATGCCCCCTCCTCACATACAGAGGTTTTGCTCCTTTGATTGTGGTAAAGTGACATTGATTACAAAATCCAACCAGCTAATAGACAGGTAGTCTTGAAATATTTATGCTAGTGTTTGGAATGCCCCCTCCTTACATATAGAGGTTGGCTCCTTTTATAGTGGTAACGTGACATTGATTACAAATTCCAACCAGCTAATAGACAGGTACTCTTGAAATATTTATGCTAGTGTTTGGGATGCCCCCTCCTCACATACAGAGGTCGGCTCCTTTGATTGTGGTAAAGTGACATTAATTACAAAATCCAACCAGCTAATAGACAGGTAGTCTTGAAATATTTATGCTAGTGTTTGGAATGCCCCCTCCTTACATATAGAGGTTGGCTCCTTTTATAGTGGTAACGTGACATTGATTACAAATTCCAACCAGCTAATAGACAGGTACTCTTGAAATATTTATGCTAGTGTTTGGGATGCCCCCTCCTCACATACAGAGGTCGGCTCCTTTGATTGTGGTAAAGTGACGTTAATTACAAAATCCAACCAGCTAATAGACAGGTAGTCTTGAAATATTTATGCTAGTGTTTGGGATGCCCCCTCCTCACATACAGAGGTTTTGCTCCTTTTATAGTGGTAACGTGACATTGATTACAAATTCCAACCAGCTAATAGACAGGTAGTCTTGAAATATTTATGCTAGTGTTTGGAATGCCCCCTCCTTACATATAGAGGTTGGCTCCTTTTATAGTGGTAACGTGACATTGATTACAAATTCCAACCAGCTAATAGACAGGTACTCTTGAAATATTTATGCTTGTGTTTGGGATGCCCCCTCCTCACATACAGAGGTTTTGCTCCTTTGATTGTGGTAAAGTGACATTGATTACAAAATCCAACCAGCTAATAGACAGGTAGTCTTGAAATATTTATGCTAGTGTTTGGAATGCCCCCTCCTTACATATAGAGGTTGGCTCCTTTTATAGTGGTAACGTGACATTGATTACAAATTCCAACCAGCTAATAGACAGGTACTCTTGAAATATTTATGCTAGTGTTTGGGATGCCCCCTCCTCACATACAGAGGTCGGCTCCTTTGATTGTGGTAAAGTGACATTAATTACAAAATCCAACCAGCTAATAGACAGGTAGTCTTGAAATATTTATGCTAGTTTTTGGGATCCCCCCTCCTCACATACAGAAGTTGGCTCCTTTTATAGTGGTAAAGTGACATTGATTACAAAATCCAACCAGCTTATAGACAGGTAGTCTTGAAATATTTATGCTTGTGTTTGGGATGCCCCCTCTTCACATACAGAGGTTGGCTCCTTTGATTGTGGTAAAGTGAAATTGATTACACAATCCAACCAGCTAATAGACAGGTAGTCTTGAAATATTTATGCTAGTGTTTGGAATGCCCCCTCCTTACATATAGAGGTTGGCTCCTTTTATAGTGGTAACGTGACATTGGTTACAAATTCCAACCAGCTAATAGACAGGTACTCTTGAAATATTTATGCTTGTGTTTGGGATGCCCCCTCCTCACATACAGAGGTTTTGCTCCTTTTATAGTGGTAACGTGACATTGATTACAAATTCCAACCAGCTAATAGACAGGTACTCTTGAAATATTTATGCTAGTGTTTGGGATGCCCCCTCCTCACATACAGAGGTCGGCTCCTTTGATTGTAGTAAAGTGACATTAATTACAAAATCCAACCAGCTAATAGACAGGTAGTCTTGAAATATTTATGCTAGTGTTTGGCATGCCCCCTCCTTACATATAGAGGTTGGCTCCTTTTATAGTGGTAACGTGACATTGATTACAAATTCCAACCAGCTAATAGACAGGTACTCTTGAAATATTTATGCTAGTGTTTGGGATGCCCCCTCCTCACATACAGAGGTCGGCTCCTTTGATTGTGGTAAAGTGACATTAATTACAAAATCCAACCAGCTAATAGACAGGTAGTCTTGAAATATTTATGCTAGTTTTTGGGATCCCCCCTCCTCACATACCGAAGTTGGCTCCTTTTGTAGTGGTAAAGTGACATTGATTACAAAATCCAACCAGCTTATAGACAGGTAGTCTTGAAATATTTATGCTTGTGTTTGGGATGCCCCCTCCTCACATACAGAGGTTGGCTCCTTTGATTGTGGTAAAGTGAAATTGATTACACAATCCAACCAGCTAATAGACAGGTAGTCTTGAAATATTTATGCTAGTGTTTGGGATGCCCCCTCCTCACATACAGAGATTGGCTCCTTTTATAGTGGTAAAGTGACATTGATTACAAAATGCAACCAGTTAGTAGACAGGTACTCTTGAGATATTTATGCTAGTGTTTGGGATGCCCCCTCCTCACATACCGAGGTTGGCTCCTTTGATTGTGGTAAAGTGACATTGATTACAAAATGCAACCAGCTAATAGACAGGTAGTCTTGAAATATTTATGCTAGTGTTTGGGATGCCCCCTTCTCACATACAGAGGTTGGCTCCTTTGATTGTGGTAAATTGACATTGATTACAAAATCCAACCAGCTAATAGACAGGTAGTCTTGAAATATTTATGCTAGTGTTTGGGATGCCCCCTCCTCACATACAGAGGTTGGCTCCTTTGATTGTGGTAAAGTGACGTTGATTACAAAATGCAAGCAGTTAGTAGACAGGTAGTCTTGAAATATTTATGCTAGTGTTTGGGATGCCCCCTCCTCACATACAGAGGTTGGCTCCTTTTATAGTGGTAAAGTGACGTTGATTACAAAATGCAAGCAGTTAATAGACAGGTAGTCTTGAAATATTTATGCTAGTGTTTGGGATGCCCCCTCCTCACATACAGAGGTTGGCTCCTTTTATAGTGGTAAAGTGACATTGATTACAAAATGCAACCAGCTAATAGTCAGGTAGTCTTGAAATATTAATGCTAGCACGCTTTTTAAAGAATGACACCAGGAAATGGAAAAGCTAAATTGGCGTTATTAACACTAAATAGGCTTGGAAGCTAAAGCAAACAATTTTAACTGTCCCTGTCTTTCTCTGTCACTGTCACAGGCTCTCTCCTTCTCTATCTGTCCCTCGCTTCTTCTGTTCTATCTATCTATCTATCTATCTATCTATCTATCTATCTATCTATCTATCTCTCCCTCTATCTATCTATCTATCTATCTATCTATCTATCTATCTCTCGCTCTCTCCCTGCCTGATCTGCTCTGGCTGCAATACAGTGTCAGAATACGCTTCCGCAAGATGGCTGCCGCTTATATGAGGCTGTGACATCATCGGTAAGCCTGTCTGCTGATAGGCAGCATGTGACACCTACCCAGGATTCCTTGCCCCATGGGACATGTCCTGACATGGGGATCCACCATTTTAAATGGGCTGTATAGCAGTAAATGGAGTTTTAAGGAAGCAATTCGAGCGATCGAATCGCGGCAATATTCGGAATTGTAACGAATCAAATATTTCCTGAAATTCGTAATGAATTTGGTTTCGTCAGAATAGATTCACTCATCTCTAATAATGTTTTTAAAATTTACTACAGCAAGAGTTAGAAAAGGGTAAATTCATTTTTATGTGCAGCAATCTAAATTGCTGTGTGGAGGGGCCATATGAGCACTTTTTGACTGTTCGTCCATTTTAACACCTTACCAGAAAGCAGGTGGGAGTGTCTGTTACCACTCTACCAGCAGCAGGCGATACTTATGTTCAGGTAGTATTGTAATGATTCATGATGTGATAATTGATGTGTCCAACCCCTTTCCCAAATTCTCAGACTTTAGACGTGGGGGTTTACCAGTGGATTGTCTAGTTTGGGGAAAGGGCAGGATGGAAATGAAGGGTGTCATTATGTCTGGCTAGATACATGGGTATTTGAATTACCTTTGGTGGACTTGACTTTTACACTGCGGGGCATCCCAATTTGGAATGAACCCTAGGGAAAGGTTTATGCCAGACTTAGGTTATTAAAACTCTAGGGGGTTATTTAGGAACGGGTAGCGCCAGGTAGTGCCTCGTAGCGGCAGGCAGCATCTGGTGAACGCCGGACGCTTTATGGGAAACCACATTTATGAAAGCGAATCTGGTGAGCGTCTCTAACAGCGTCATATAGCGTCACATGTATTATTCCAGGCGGCTCAGAGTATAGCACCAGCGCTCTAGCTTCCAGAGTGCGTGGTATTACTTTTCGCTCACTGTCGCTCTCCTGTACATTTCAATGGCCGCTCATTTGCTTTTGTTTAAACAGCGTGTTTGACTTTTTTTTTCTTTTTGCTCAAATCATTGTGTGACCTCTCCTAGCTGCAAACAAACACTTTTAGAAACGTTTTTGATATTTTTATGCAGAATTGTCATTACACAGTGTCACAGTGTTAAAACAATGTAATTCCATGTGTTTTCGCTTTGTTACAGCTTTAATCACACAGCGTTTGGCGCTCTATGCTATAGCGACCAGATTTAGAGCGCCAACGCTGGTTGTGTGTCCTTTTTTGATAAGTATGGTGTGGAACGCCGAATGCTGGACGCACTGATCTGGCGCTATCTCTTGCTCCCTGCAGCGCTGTACTGGTGTTAGAGCGCCAAACACACATCACATTCATCAATGCCGGCCAGGTTACTACAGGGACTGAGGTGCTTTGTTACAGCACCCGATACCTGCTTACAGCATCTAATAGTGGTCGCTCTAACGGCCGCTATACAGAAGCTCATCTGCCAATACCTGGCATTAGTAATGAATCAGCCTAGGTCTGGTGTAGGTCTGGTGTTGGCCCTTTTTAATAAATAGGAATAAAACCTTGTTTTTCTGTCAAACTGTCAGCTCTCTTGTACCCAGAAACACTGATGATGATGATGATGATGATGATGATTAGGAAAATATTGAAATCTTCACCTTATCCGAAGCTGCAGCAATATTTTTGCTTGTGTGTTTCCATAAATCCAATTTTGGGGGGTGTTTATTTTCCCTAAAGCTTATTTTTTAACAACTTGTGATGCGATCAACAGTTTTTCATCAATGGATTGTCTTTACCCATTCATAACTGAACATGGAGGGGTCAGTCCACAATGGTGTAGCTTTACTTTTCTTCCAATGATTAATTTGACAGGCAGGCTGATTCATTATTAGCGCCAGGTAATCTGTAAATGTTAGAAATTTGAAACCACATAAGCAAATTAACACGTCCCCAGATTTTTAAAATAAAAATACAAATAACTTTTATTCAAGCATATATTTAAAGAAAAATTTTGGTTTCTTTTGTCAATAAGTAGTCCCGATCTTCACAGTGCCTGTAATGGAGACAAAAGTGTTGTTATTTTTGGTTTTTATTTTTAAATAAAGTAGATGAAACACCCTAATGTGGTTTGTATTAATTATACATCAACCACATTTTGTGTTAACCAATTATAAGCCACCCACTTTTTAGTTTTCATTATTATAAACCACCCACATCTTTTTATAATTAACTTTAAACCACGCACATATTTGTTGGATTTTTTTGAATAGGCCCCTGTTGTACTGTAGTTGTAGTATATCTCAGCTGAGCTCACCAAAACAAAATGATTAAATCATGCTTTGGCTTCGCTCAAAGCCAGTCTGGGTATCCTCATTACTGTCTGCGGCCATATTGGGGACTTCTGGCACCAGTGCTGTTTCCTCAGAGGGGTTCGATTCGGTGGCATATGCAAATGTTGTGTAGAACACAGCAGGCTGGGATGATTTTGGAGACCTTTTGTGGACTGTACAACATCTCTCCTCCTGGGAATGCCAAACAGAGAAAGCGTGCTTTCAGCAGGCCGATGGCATCTTGTTTTGCGATGTTCTGCATTGTAGCGTACTTGGACAGAGGTCTGTGGGTTTCTGACCGCAGTCATTAACCACGTTTTCTGCCCATATCCCTTGTCTGCTGTAGAATAAAGAAAGTAAGAGACAGCAATTAGTAAAGTAGCTATAACAGTATGTCTACAATAAAACTAGCCATATATAGCTGTTTATTTGTTTTAAATTAATAATGGTATTGTTATTCTGTCTAGGATTCTTAATTACCCAGTAGCCATCCAGGTGGCATTTAATTGTTCTCAAACTTCAGGCACAGGACTGATTGCTGGAGCACATAAGAATCATGGCATGAGCCTGGGAAGCCAGATCTCACGACCCTCAGCTTCATGTCTGGGTCACATACCACCATGGCATTCATAGAATGGAATTGTTTCCTATTCCTATAATGCAGCTCCTGTGCACGGGGAGGGCGGAAAGGCATATGTGTACCATCCACAAATCCTAGCACATTAGGTATCCCTCCCATGCGGTAGAAGGCATGTTTAATATTGGCAACCTCCTCTTAATCCTCAGGAAATGTTATATATACCGGGATAAGGTTGCAAATAGCCAGACTACCTTGTAAAAGATACGGCTCATTGTAGCATGGCTGAGGTTTCCTTGATATTGCCCCGGGACACTATATTTAACATGGCACAAAGGCAAACAATGCCAGGGATGGATTGGGTGCGTCTGGTGGATGGATCGATTTTGGACTTAATCTGATCATGTAGGGACTGTAGTGCTGCACGATTCAGACAAAATCTGCTTCTGATCTGCTTGTCACTTAAATCCCATACCGAGAGGCGGATGCCAAAGGATCGGGGTGCCCTAAGCCTCACAGCACCCTCTTCCCTTGACTCCTGACCTTCCTCTGCACTGCCACAACAACACATCCATACCCCAAACATAACCCCAACATCCACATCACACTCACTGGCCATAGCTCATGCACTCCCACAATCAAAATTAAACAATCTCCCAACACACACAAGCAATCCACATACACAATCAATAAAAATCCTCTGACAACCACACAAATGCAGCTCACCACAAAACAAGATGTATAGTGGAAACAAGCATCAGCCTGCTAAAAGTATGCTTTCCAAGTTTGGCACAACCAAGAGGGGAGTTGCTGCACAATTCACAAAAGGTCCCCAAAACAATCCACACTTGCTGTATCCTACACAATATTTGCAGATGCCACCAAATTCTCCCAAAGAAACGGCACTGATGCCAGAAAGCCACAACAAAGCCACAGACAGTAATATAGAAACCCAGCAAGCCAGTTCCTGGCACCTATGCGAAAGCTACATGCACCAAACACCACAGCCTTTGCCACAGTGTATCAAGATAATAATGAATAATGTTAGCCATATTTATACTTAACTTATCCAAAAGTGTGGTCCGCTTAGCCGCCTCATGCATTTCATAGCTGTTTCCGGTCTGTAATTAGCTTACCACAGGTGTAGTGGAAACGCCTAGTGGATCAATAATAGAGTTGTTGTGCAGATCTGGTTGCACAGACATCTATGGGTCAATCCAAGGTACAAATTTTAAAATTCAAATAGCCGTTTTTGGCACACTATTTTAAATGGTGTTCTGATATATGGTTAGAAGTAATTACTAATGTGTATATGGTTGTGTAAGTAGCTTCTTGATTACTTTATTTTCTTCACACATCTTTGGTGATACCTCATTTATTGTAGTCAAGATGTAGATACACACACACACCTGTATTGTATGTCTCCATCAATTAACTGCCCCTGTTTGTGATTTGTTAATAAAGCACATAAAAACTCCCAAACACGTTCTGCAATCGTTGCCATTCTGTAGTTTGCATGCGTCTTTGTGTGTTTGTGGTTTGGTGGTGTTTGCAGCTACAGGATGGAGCCAAATTCTGGAAATCTGCCTGCCACTGCTGTGTCTCCTGGGGATCCCAGTACCAGTGGTGTGTGTGGTGGCCGCAGACCTTCCTCAAGGAAAAGGGCGCAGGCTGATGGTGGTGCCCCACCAAAGCCCAAGCATGCGTATGCCAAGAGGGAGCCAGAATTTAATTTGGCAGATAGCAATACTCTTGTGTGTCTGACACTGGCGAAGTGGGAGTTATTATTTGGCTCCCAAAGTCAGTGTTTAGGCAAACAAGAAAGGAGCAAATTGTGGCATGCCATTGGTGAGCAGCTTACTAGCACAGCTCAATATCCACATAGTGACACAGCCTGCAAAAACGCTTCTACACTTTGCAAAGGGCCCTTATGCTAAAGATGAAGTCTGATCTTCTTGTTGACAGTGGGACGAAGCAGGCTCCAAAGAGTAAATACAGGCCATATGAGGAGATGTTGAAGTGCAAGATCCCCTTTGTCGGCTGCAGGGTGTGGATACTCGGGATGACACCACAGGCGGGGGTGAAGGTACAGTGTAAATACATTGTTACTGATTGTTAATAATCATGTTGAACCATATTTGTTTGTAACCTCATTCTAATCCTAAAAGTAGCTCATGGTAAATATCATATTTGACCTATGTAATGTTTTTATAACATTTCTCTTTTGTTTTCCTTAGTGGCACATGAGGACTCACAGGACTCAGATGTAGATGGGTCCCAGATTCCTGCCCTTCCACCAGCCTCAACATTAACCCAGTCTGATGTGGAAGGTAAAGAGTCTGGATTCGATTTTTTTCTGGTATAGGTCTTGATGGTTCTTTATAGTGCGCACATTAACAATGGCTACTTGTTCATTATATTGTAAAATAGATGCCCTCAGAATTGCATCAGCATCTCCTCATGAGTCGACATACTCTTTGGAAGCCAGTAAGTGTATGGCTTAATTTTGCCTGACTTAAAATTACTTAAAGGTCTGGAATTAGATAAATTATGTTTTTTATTTGTAGGCCAAGTCCCAACTTCATCTTTTGACCCCACTTCCTGTGTTGCAGGCCTACAGGACACTGTTGGTGTGTAGTGCAAATCATACTGTATCCTTTATTGATGTTGGTTTTTAATGTGCAAACCTAAAATATTTGATGTGAAAAAACATGACACATCACATTTAAAGCAGTCCAGTTGTTTAGGATTAATAACCAAAGGTTTCAAATTTAACCAGCTAAAAAAAATTGTTACAGGAAATAACAGGTGGCCTTTCTGTTGGTCCCATTTTAATAAACATATTGAAGCAATACTATGACAGCTTGAAGTAATATCAATTATGTTTCCATTTATTAGGCCCGAATACAGGAAGTGCTGGTCCTGAAAGGGCCCTTCAAAGCGCGGCTGCTAGAGATGAGGGTAAGCATGTGATTTGTAAGATTTTTCTTAGGATGTTTTACATCATTACATGTATGTGGGCTATTGACATTTGGTATGACCCATATATTTGTAGGGCAAAGCTCTAGTGATGACTTAAGTCTGGACAACTCCGATGTGGCGGGTATGTGTGTCTAAAAATGTGATTATGATCTGTGGCCACACAATGAGTTTTCCCATATTTTGCAATTATTAACTTTCTTTCCTAAACATCATAAATGTTAAGGGTGTGTTGAATGAACTTTAGGATCAAGGTTAGATTTTGAAAATCTTTACAGGTTAGACAAAGTTGAGACACAATAAACTTAAAAAAACTAACAATAATTTTCTATTTAGCATATGTGATGTTGCCGCCATTATCAGATGATGATTTGCCCCTTCCTGACACCTGAACTATTTGAGGAGGACCACACTCAAGTAACATAAATCAGTAGATTCTGGTTGTGATAAATGTATTTTATTTTTTAACAGTCATTTAAAAACATGTTACATACACCATACTTTGATCTTAGCAGGAAACCTTGACGGGAACCCGGGATGTGGCCTCCTCCCAAGTGCCATGTGGTCAGCCTTCTGAGCCAGCACAAACGGTACATGATAATATGACTATAGATGTGGATTAAATAGTTGTATATGCAAATTACAAACAGTAATTTTTAATATGCATTTTTATTATAGACGACTACGCAACCAACAACAAGGGGTGTCCCCACAAGTGCTGAACTGTATGAGTTAGGGAGCCGGATGCTGGAGGCCTACAGTCACCAACAGGCACGTGATAGACTCCAGGAGCGCATTGCGGCGTTGGAAAAACAATCGCTGGTGGACCAACAACAAATACGTGACCTGATGCAAGAGGTACGCGAGCTGAGAAATCAACCACAGGCAGAATTGGTCACTGCTATCAACAGCTCCATCGATCGTCAGGACCAAACTTTGTTGTTGTTACATCAGCTAATACAGCAGCAGTCTATTTTTTTTACTGCACTGTTGGCCCCCAACACAACCCCTACAGATGAGTCAGCACAAGAAAGGCCACCCACTGATTAAAGTTTTGGGCCCATGAAGTTTATTATACAAAAAATGGTTGTATTTATTTGAAAAAATAATTTTTTGTTAACATTTAAAACTTTTGGTATTCTACTTGATTGCAAATATACTAACCCATACGTGTAGACATTGCTATCTAGCTAGATATGTGTATTTTTTTTTTGTTAACATTAATAGGTTGGAACATATTCAAAGGCTTTTATTATGTTAGGTGTAACAATGTGTTGCACATTCTACTAACTAATGGGTTATTGGTAACTTAAATAAGGTTTTGCAGTAAATGCTGGTACACTCAGAAACGCCCATCTATTGTCTGCTGCTTATTCAGGAACAGCGACTCTAGGCGTTGCATAAAAAAGAAACAGAAAAGCCTACAACACATGTATCAAAAGTACAGCGCCCCAGGCAGCGACAGGTAGCGACTGGTCATAGCGACTGGCCCTCGGCGTTCCAAACCAGATTCAACAAAAATTTTCTATGAAACAGCGTTGGTGCTGTAATTTTTGTGACTGTGGCATAGAGCGCCAGACACGGTGAGATTAAAGTGATTATTTAGACACATGAACAACATTAAAGTAGCGAAAACCACGGGAATGACATTGTTGGAGGGGTGTGACTTTAACACTTGGCAGACTATAAAATACATTTTTGGAAAAAAAAAGCCTTCAAAAACATACATACAGTTCAGGAATACTGTCTTAAACATTTGTAGTATTGAAAAAAAAAAATTGAGATGAGCAATAGGATTTAAGGATCATTCGTTGAAATGTATGGGAGAGCACCAGGTAGCGAGAGGTAATACGTGGCGCTGTGAAAGTTTGAACACAGGTGCTATACGCTGAGGCTGGGATAATGATGAATCTAATGCTACATGGTGTTATCCCAGTCGCTCAACAGGATCGGCTTCATAAATGTGTAATTACGTGCTGTGGCCGGCGTTCTCTTGCCGATACCTCTCACTACCTGTCGCTAAATAGCCACTACCTGGTGCTATACCTTCATGAATAAGGCCCTTAATTGTATCATACCCTTTAACATAATCAAATACCAGCCAACTGTGGTGGAGATCACACCTTAAAGCAGACCTTCAGCGTCTTTTAATGAAAAGCCCAAACCCCTAAAAAAAACGTTTCCCCAGCATCTAAAATTAATTCACTTACTTATTATTCTTTCCCCCACCGGGGTGCAACTCTGTTCAAGACTCCAGGATACGGGCGTGGCTGTCTTGACTCAGAAGCATCACACAAACTGAGGAGAGGGGGATAAAGTACAGGGGGCGGGGTTATAGCTGTGCTTTGCACAGACAGAGCAGAGCTGGGGTCAGGGATCCCAGAATGCAGAGCGACACAGTCAGAAGACAGTTCCTGTTTGCAGGCTGCCTGATGCTCCATGAGCCGCCATCTTGGATGTTTAAAGGCTCATAACATGCAGTAGATGCAGGTAGGATGATTTTTAATGTGGACAATCTGTATGTACAGGGGGAAACATAAAAGATAGGCTCTTATTCAGGGTGAAGGTCCGCTTTAAGAAATGATTCCCCAGCATCTAAAATGAATATATTTAACGTTTTTAATCACTAACTTTATTATTTTCCCCACTGACCTGCAATTCTGTTCAGCACTCTAGGATAGGGGTGCCGCCATCATGACTCAGTAGCATCACATACTGAGGAGAGCGGGGAAAAGTGCAGGGGTTATAGCTGTTTTTTACACAGACAGAGCAGAGCTGGGGTCAGGGAAAGGACAGCAATCCCAGAATGCAGAGCAGCACAGTCAGAAGGCACTTCCTGTTTGCAGGCAGCCTGATGCTCCATGGGCCGCCATCTTGGATGTTTAAAGGCTCATAACATGCAGTAGATGCAAGTAGGATGACTTTTAATGTGAGCAATGTGTATGTACAGGGTGTGGGAAACATATAAGTTATGCTCTTATTCAGGGTGAAGGTCTGCTTTAAGAAATGATTCCCAAGCATCTAAAATTAATATATTTAAAGTTTTTAATCACTTACTTTTTAATATTTTCCCCACTGGCCTGCAATTCTGTTCAGCACTCTAGGATACGGGCACCGCCATCTTGGCTCAGTAGTATCATCTACTGAGGAGAGTAGAGTGGGGAAAAGTGCAGGGCGGTGGGTTGTAGCTGTGCTTTGCAAAGACAGAGCAGAGCTGGGGTCAGGGAAAGGTCAGCAATCCCAGAATGCAGAGCAGCACAGTCAGAAGACACTTCCTGTTTGCAGGCAGCCTGAAACTTCATGGGCCCCCATCTTGAATTTTTAAAGGCTCAGAAAACGCAGTAGATGCAGGAAGAATAATTTTTTATGTGAGCAATCTGTTTGTACAGGGTGGGGGAAACATATAAGATATGCTCTTATTCAGGATGAGGGTCCAGATTAATGTAGGCAATCTGTATGTACGGGGGGGAAATATATAAGATAGGCTCTTATTCAGGATGAGGGTCCAGATTAATGTGGGCAATCTGTATGTACAGGGGGGAAATATATAAGATAAGCTCATATTCAGGGTAAAGATCCCAGAAATGATTCCCCAGCATCTAAAATTAATATAGTTAATGTTTTAATGTTTTTAATCACTTACTTTTTATTCTTTTCCCCACTGGGCTGCAATCTTGGCTCAGTAGCATCACATACTGAGGAGCAACTCCGAGCGCGCTAATTGGACGAGCGGCCGCACATACGCTGTAGAACCGGGAAGAGGTGAGTTGTGCTCGGTGATCTGGGGGGTTTCACACAGGGAGAAAGGACCAAAACCCAGGATTTTGACTCTAACGCTTCCTTTTTTCATCCCAATTTTAACACTTTTAGTGCCAGCTATGTGAGTCTCACGTAGCTGAATTTAAACCCCCACAGAAAAAAAAGTACAAAAGTTAGAAACTCACCTGACCCCTGGTTGGATTGGGCCGGGTCTTCTCTTCACCCGGGGGCATCCAATCCCCCCCCCTCAGAGCTCTTCTTGCTTCAGGAGGGCGCCCGAAACAGCACCTCCCCGCTTAGGCCGCTGCCACAGTTAACTGTAAAAAAAAGACATTTACTCACCTGCAGCCGCGGTCCCTCCTGCTGGGTCTCCTCTTCACCAGGGGGCCTCTGATCGCCCCCCCCCCGGGCTCTTCCGTGGTGAGGAGAGGGTGAGAAATCGCTCTCTCCCTCACTTCCTGGTTTGCAGCTGTTAGCACAGTGACATCACCTGACAGCCGGCTTCTCTCACCTTCACCCGAGATGATCAGTCTTGTCGGGTGCTCCGAGGAGAGAGCATGGGGGGGTAAGAGGGCTGTGATCCCTCGCCCCCCCCCCCCCAGGAGGATCGGAGGTGAGAAAAAAAAATGTCATTTTTTTTATTGTGTGTGTGTTTATTTTTACATTTAACCCCTTGTGAACTGGTAAGGGATCCATGAGACCCCTATACCAGTTCACAAGGCTGGTGGCGGGCAAGTCACTTGCAGCTAGCGGGTGACTTGCCATTAACCCCCAATTACCTGCCTCCCCAAAGCCCAAGGGGGGCAGAAGAGCCCGGTCCGTGGCTACGTGGGCTTGTAGCCTGCAGGGTGCGGAGGCCACCAAAGCTGGCCCCTGCGCCCTGTTCCTTCAATCCCCCATTATTTCGGGTAGGGGGGACCCCATGTCATTTTGTTTTTAACCCTTAAAATTCCAAAAAAATAAGGGTCTCCCTCCCTGTGAGGGGGGACCCTATGTCATTTTTTTTATTTTTATTAACCCCTTAGCCCCCAGCAGCTATAAAAGGCTTCCAGCAGCAGCAGGAGAGCAGAAGCCAGAGTGATCAGCATGGGACACAGTGCCCAGGGATGGATGGGAGGTAAGTATTAAAAAAAATAATAAATAAAATATTTTTTCTCATTGACTTTTTACACTTAACCATTTGTGAACTGGTAAGGGATCTATGAGACCCCTATACCAGTTCACAAGGCTGGGGGCTAGCAAGTCACCTGTGGCTAGAGGATTACTTGCAATTAACCCCATCACCTCCAATTTTCCTGTGGCTTGGCCCCTGCGCCCTGTTCCTACAAGCCCCCATACCTGGTCCCGGGCTGGTTATGATGGGTAAGGGGGACCCCATGTCATTTTTGGGGGATTTTTAAGGGTTTTTAACCCTTAGAATTCCCACAAAATGTGTCCCCTCCCCAGGAGGGGTGACCCTATGTCGTTTTTTTTTTTTTTTTAAATTAACCCCTTATGTTTATAGTGTGGATAGTAGTTGTGTTTTATTTGTAAATGTTATAAAGTGCTCTTTTCAGTTTGGGGGGGTCTCCTGGGCTGGAATGGGGGGCTACCGATACATATGTGGTACCGTTGTAATCGGGAGAAATGGGGCTTTTACATATAATATGGTTTTCATTAATAAAACAAATGTTTTTATTTAAAATAAAGGAGACAATTGTCTAAAAAATGTTAATTTATTTATTTTTTTGTTTTTTTACACAGTTTTTTTAGAAAACAGTAGAAACATTACAAACAAAACACAAGACACATGTTAAAGCCTAAACTCTGCTGCAAAAAATATATATATAATTTTCCTGGAAATTCCGGCAAAAATCATGGTTAAACATGGCGCAAAATGGTGAAAAGTGACCTGTCAACAGTGGGTGACAAAACTTGAAGTAGGCTGGCAATTAAAAGGGTTAACAGTACCGATGCATGTTGGGTATTGTTCTGCTTGGGGAACCTTGTGCTTTCAGATTTTTTCCTGTTAGCATATTGATATTTTAGGAAAACATGTTTTGTTATTCAGCTTTTTTATACATTTTTTTAGGGAAACCCTGTGCAACCTTAGAATTCTTCGAGGGATTACTTCCAGAAAGATGAGCCCACTACAACAAGCTGGGTACGTTTAGAAAGCTTAACAGGTGTACTTTCAGGGAATATATGGTTTATGGGAGATATTCCAAATGTAAAGGGTTGTTTTGGTTGAAAAATTGCAAGGTGCGCACTTTGTCTGCAGAGCTGAAATTTTCAAGTAAATTTACCGTTAGGAGCATGATTTACTTTGGGATGTTTGCCAACTCTTTCCTTGAGTACCTATGCATGTTGGGTATTTTTCTGTTCGGGGGATGTTGCTTTTTAAGATTTTATTTGTTTTTTTCTTGTTTGCATATAGTTTTTTTTAGGAAAATGTGGCTTTGATTCTTCCTCTTTTTTCATTTTTAGGGAAACTCTGTGGAACCTAAGAATTGATTGAGGGATTACTTCCAGAAAACTACGCCCACATAAACAAGCCTGGTATGCCTAGAAAGCTTGAGGTGTGTACTTCCAGAGAATATAGTTTGTGGGGGGTATTTTGAATGTAAAGGGTTGTTTTTCTGGAAAAACTGCAAGGTGCACATAGCGCATATCACAGTTGTATTTTATCTGAAAATCTCCTAAAGCTCTGTTACAGTTTGGGGGAGTCTCATGGGCAGGAAAGGGTGTCTACCTATACATATGTGGTACTGCTGTAAGAAAAAAACACTACAAATTGCAAAAAATAGATTTTTTTTTTTATTTTTTTGCATTCATTTCTCCCAAAAGTATTGAGAATCCACTAAAAAAAGGCCATACAAGACATTTCATGTTGAAGCCCAGACTTATATATATAATATATATAATTTTCCTGGGAAATCCCTGGAAATCCCTTCAAAAATCAAGGTTGAACATGTGTAGCGCAAAATAGTGAAACGTAGTCTGGCACTTAAAGTGTTAAAAAAAAATTCTACCAAATTGGCTGACATCATAGCCCCTCTCACAGACTCCTTTAGCTCTGCCTTGGAGTGGTTTAGGAGATGCTTAAAACGAAGTAAAGTTTTATTGTGTTTTGGTATTATCTTCAGGGCTCTGCTTGAGACTTAGGCCCTTCTTTAAGAAGGGATAGCATCAGGCAGTGGCTGGTTAATGAGAGATAGCGACAGGTAGCGACTGGTGAACGCCGGACACAGCATGCAATTACACATTTATCAAGCAGAATCTGTTTAGCGCCATGTAGCGTCTGATTCATCATTTTCACAGCCTCAGCGAACAGCGCCGGTGTTCAGCCTTGCACAGCGCCAGGTATTACCTCTCGCTAACTGTCACTCTTCCATACATTTCAATGGACGAACCTTTTCTTCTCTTTAAACGGGGTATTTGTTTTTTGTTTTTTTTTCAAAAAATCACAATCAAAATTCTGTGACCTCTTCTGGCATTGAAAAAGCAGTTTTTTCACATTTTTTTCATTTTTTATATATTACTTCAGAAATGACATTACAGGTCTGCCATTAAAGTGTTCATGTTACAATGTTGCTACAATGTCATTCCATATGTTTTTGCTTTGTTACTAGTGGATAGATGCTGAAAAACACACTTTAAACACACCGCCTCCTGCGCTCTGGGCTTCAAACAAGCATTTTTCTGCGCCAGAGTTGTGTGAGCCTTTTTTTTTCCTGAATATGGTGTGAGTCGGTCGCTATGAGCAGTCGCTAACATGCGCTCCCATACAGCGCTGTACTGGTCAAATAGCGACTCCTCACAATGTATTCAACATTACTGAATAGCGACTGAGTCGCTCTGAAGTAGCGACCCACGGTTGAGCACAGTGACTATTAGCGGGCGCTCTGAAAGTGCCTGCTACAGACGCTCATCTGTCGCTACCTGGCGTTAGTGATGAATCAGCCTGCCCGTTTCTGAGGAAACCCCCTGTGTTTTGTTCACCTTGTACCTATGAGCGGCATGCTCTTATTCAGGCTTAAGTTGTGTTGGATTATATATATATTGTTTTTCTTTTTACAATGCAAACTTCACAATAGGTTTTGTTATTGTGCGGCACAGCATGAGACAGGATCTTGGCAAGCAGGCTTGGCAGATTTATTTGTCTCTTAGATACTGAAGCTGCAATTCATAGAATATGCAATTTGGATAAACCCCGCAGCTGCGATAATGCAGTAAATAAACTGCGTAATTGCAGCCCTCGGCATTTTTTTAGGGGTGGGGGCGATCACTGATGCATGCAACATCGCAAGATCAAAATGGCAGATCATTTTTTGCATTCAGGTTACCTATATCAAAACACAGAGCTCAGGGCCACATTTATCCGCAAAGCAGAAAAAAGGGGAAAAAGTAATGTTTTATTATACTGTAGTTTAGATTTTTAGTCAGCCTCTTGCTGTCACTTGTTTTGCTATATGATGCAGCCTCAAAACTAGAAACTACCATAAATGAATGATGGTAAAATAAAATACCATGACTAAGTCATAAATAATTATAATAATTAAGTTCAATTTTTTGGCATGTTCCCTTTTTTAGTCTTCTCCCTGTTTTTTTTATTTTTGTAGTTTCTTTTTTTCCTTTTCCGTTTTTTCCTCTATTTCAGATTTTTCACTTCTCTACTCTTTTGTCGTATTCTATTTTTCCCGTACTTTTTCTCCTTAAAGTCCTTAAACCAGATCAACAGCCTGGCACAGTTGGAAAAGAAAGGTAGCGGTCGTTTTGGAGCTTCTACTTACAACTTACATAACTGACAATGCACAGTAACAGGAAGCCCAGCAGCACTTCCTGTTTGCAGGTGGCCTGCCAATGCATGAACCGTCATCTTTTTTTTAAAATTGACCCCAGCAGGAGTTAGAAAAAGGTAAATAAATTTTTAGGTGCTGCAATCGGGCAGGCTGATTCATCACTAACGCCAGGTAGCGACAGATGAGCGTCTGTAGCAGTCATTTTCAGAGCGCCCGCTAGTAGTCACTGTGCTCGGCCGTGGGTCGCTAGCGACTCAGTCGCTGTTCAGTAATGTTGAATACATTGTGAGGAGTCGCTATTTGACCAGTACAGCGCTGTATGGGAGCGCATGTTAGCGACTGCTCATAGCGACCGACTCCATACACCATATTCAGCAAAAAAACAGCCTCACAAATCTCTGGCGCTGAAAAATGCTTGTTTGAAGCCCAGAGCGCAGGAGGCCGTGTGTTTAAAGTGTGTTTTTCAGAATCTATCCACTAGTAACAAAGCGAAAATATATGGAATTACATTGTAACAACATTGTAACATGAACACTTTAATGGCAGACCAGTAATGTCATGAAGAAATATATAAAACATGAAAAAATTGTGAAAAATGTAAAAAAAGTAAATAAAGAGAACAGAGGCAACATTTCTATGGAATTAAATTCAGGACTTTGACTTGGTCATTCCAAAACTTTAATTTAAAACACGCTGTGTGATTTAAGTCTGTTTTTGAACACATATCCACCAGTAACAAAGCGAAAACACATGGAATGACATTGTTATAACACTGGGACAATAACACTTTAGTGCCAGACCTGTAGTGACAATTCTGCATAAAAATACACAAATTTATAAAATTGTTTGTTTGCAGCCAGGAGAGGTCACACAATGATTTGAGCAATAAAAAACAAAATTTAAAATGTCAAACACGCTGTTTAAACACAAGCAAATGAACGTCCTGGCACTCTGGAAGCTAGAGCGCCGGTGCTATACGCTGAGTCACCTCTAATAATACATGTGACGCTACATGGCGCCGTTAGAGGCGCTCACCACATTCACCTTCATAAATGTGGTTTGTTCAGGTGATCTTTAACAAAATTTAGATGGGCAATAATGTTTTTTTTTTTTTGAAGCAGAAGCTTGCAATCCTACCATGCGCACCAATGTTGTTCATTCTCCACCCGATGGTGAGGCCTTTAGCTTCTAAGAGATTGCTTCGAGAGAAGTGACCTGATTGTGGATTGGTGGAGTCCAATCTGTTTAGGGGTTTATCAACCCTTTTTAACCTCATCTTAAAACTGTCTGGGTCCTTAGAAATGTCACAATGTCATTTGGTTATGTTGATACTGCCAGAAACATGTTGTGAAAATCAGACTTCCTTTGGCACCTACTGCACCCCTCCATCCCTTGTCTGGTTCCTGCTTACAGTAAGACTGTTTGTTTCTGTCTTTCTTAGTCTTGCTTAGTTTTTTGTGTTTTTTTTCTACTGTTTGGGTCCTATTGCCTGTCTGTCTTCTGTTTCTTAGGCCCTTATTTAACAAGGGATAGCGACAGTTAGTGACTGGTGAGCGGCTCCCCACCACAATCACACATTTATCAAGCCAATCCTGCTTAGCGACTGAGATAGCGCCAGATAGCCACTCATTCATCATTATTCCAGCCTCAGCCCACAGCGCCAGCGTCCGACCTTGAACAGCGACAGGTATGACCTCTCGCTACCTGGCGCTCTCCAATGCATTTCAATGGAACAATCTTTAAATATTCATAATAAATTGTTATTAATGTTTTTTTTTTAAATGTGAAAAATTCTGTGACCACTTCTGCCATTTAGGTAATTTTTTTAAGGTAAAAAAAAAAATTGTACAGAATTGATATTACAGGTCTGATATTAATGTATTCATATTACTAAATTATTAAAAAAAAACTTGCTTTTTTTGGTTTCCAAAAATATGGTTGTTTGGGGGTTAAAAAAACTACTTTTAACCCATCGCCTCCAGCGCTCTGGGGCTTAAACATGCATTTTACAGCGCGAGAATTTTACAGAGAATTTGTTGAGCGTGATTTTTTAATGAATATGGTGAGAGCCGGTCGCTAGGGCCAGTCGCTATCATGCGCTCCCATACAGCACGGAACCTGTCAAATAGCGACTCCTCACCCAATATTCAACATTACGGCAAACCGACTGAGTCGCTATCTACAACCGAACAACGGCCAAGCACAGCGACTACTAGCGGCCGTTCTGAAAATGGCGCTACAGTCGCTCAACTGTCGCTACCTTCCGCTATTAATGAATCTGCCTCTTAGTCTCTGAGTCCTGTTGCTAGTCTTTATCCCTGTTCCTTGTACTGCTCACAATTTCACAGTTCTTTCCTATGTTTCAGTACCAAGTCTGCACAGGACCAGATTATGTATGTTGGAGGCCGGTGGGCCGAGGTCAAGTGTAGGTCCCCTGTAAGTCAGAGGAGTAGCTGGACTTTCAGGCACCCAGGGCAAATATTCAGAATGGTGCCCCCCACCTGTGCTCAGGCCCCCCTTTGGCACACCCCTGACCTGCTGCACCCAGGGCAAGTGCACTCCCTGCTCCCCCCTACCTACACCACTGCTGTAAGTAACTGTAAATCAGATGCTACCCATGTTAACTGTTGGTGGAGGCCCTTGAGCAGGAGCCCTGGTTTGCACCCTACCCCCATTTAATTCTGCTCCTTGTTCCTATCTAACCCAGTGTGTTTGTTTCTTGGAGGTTGATTCACTATGTATTGCCAGTTGAGCGTCTGTATAGCGGCGCTTAGAGCGACCGCTAGTTGACCCTGTACGCGGGTATCGGGCGCTGTAACAGAGCGTCTTAGTCGCTGTAGTAAACTGACCGACATTGATAAATGTGTTGGGCGCTCTAACAACAGTATTGCGCTGCAGCAAGCGATAGGTAGCGCAGCACAGTGTGTCTGGCACTCGGCGCTCCGCACCATATTTAACAAAACACTACACACACACAGCGTCGGCGCTCTAAAGCTGGGCGCTGCAGCATAGAGCACCAGATGCTGTGTGATCAAAGTCGGATTTTGAACACATATTCACCAGTAACAAAGCGAAAACACATGGAATGACATTGTTATAACACTGTGACATTGACACTTTAGTGCCAGACCTGTAATGACAATTCTGCATAAAAATAGTCCAAAAATTGTATAAAAGTGTTTATTTGCAGCCAGGAGAGGTCACACAATGATTGGAGCAAAAAAAAAAAACAAACAAAAAATGTATTTGCCAAACACGCTATTTATAGAGATGAGCGAACTTTTGAAAAGTTCGATTCGGCCGATTCGCCGAATTTCACAAAGAAATTCGGGTTCGGCAGAATCGAACTTTTACGAAGTTCCCCATCAAAAATGCCGGCATGGTGGGAGCGGTAAAGCCGGCCGGCCCGCTCCCACCATGCCGGCATTTAAAAAACAAAAAACAAAAAAAAAAGCATTTTTGCCGGCATGGTGGGAACGCGCCCTCAGATGACAGCTGAAAGCGGCGCCGGCCTCCACGCTCCGGACCTGCAGGTAAGTGTTTGCTTTTTTTTTTAAATGCCGGCATGGTGGGAGCGGGCCGGCCCGCTCCCACCATGCCGGCAAAAATGCTTTTTTTTTTGTTTTTGTTTTTTAAATGCCGGCATGGTGGGAGCGGGCCGGCCGGCTTTACCGGCCCGCTGGCCGGCTCCCACCATGCCGGCTTTTTTTTTTTTTTTAATTTCAGTAAAAATTCGATCGGCACGAACCACAAAATATTCGGGTTCGTGCCGAATCGAATATTTCCTGAAATTCGGAGCGAATTCCGGTTCGTCCGAACCGGTTCGCTCATCTCTAGCTATTTATACACAACTAATGAAGCCCTATTGAAATGTATGGGAGAGCGCTACAGTGCGACAGGTACTACATGGCGCTCCTGAGCCTAGTGTGTTGGCACTATACACTGAGCCGCCTGTAATAATACATGTGACCCTACATGGCGCTGCTAGAGGCGCTCACCAGATTCGCTTTCTTAAATGTGGTTTTGCGTGCAGCGCCCGGTGTTCACCAGACGCTACCTGCCGCTATCCTTTCTTAAATAACCCCCTTAGTATGTGTCCCGTCTAGTCATACTTCAGTTTCTAATCTCCTTGTTTCGCATGAATCACCCGCATTCTCGTATACCAGGACGAGACAATAGTTTTACGAAAATTTGGTCCAAGTTGTAAAAATTCTTCCAAACTCTTCTTTATTTATTTTACTATAATGTTTTTATTGCTTTTTGGACTTAATACTCCAATTTTTTTCTAATCTCCTCCAATATAGCATATGTTTTTGTAACATTTATTGCCGATTTAGCCAGACTTTTGGATTATGTACATGAAAATTGCTTTATTTACTTGTATGGATTCTTAATGTAGTGGATTTTATTCATGTTAATAAATTGTTGTTTTTATTTTTGTTGAATGTAGTGGATACTTACATGTCTTCCCTGAGCCTCCAACCAGAGCGTTTTGTGGTTGCTCTAACAGTGCGGCTCCTGACTCCTCCTCGCCGGCCGCCGCCCCCCGCTTTAGCGTCCATTGCCATGACAACACACCATAATGCGGCGTTGCAGGTTGGCGTGGACAACCGGGGGGTTTGGGGGGCGGGCAGCGGAGAGGGATTGCGAGTGACGTGGCCGGTATTGTGCAACTTTTTTTACATTGTACGCTTCCAGCATAATGCAGCGACTACCTGCTGGGGTCGGCATGCGTAAGGGAGTGTATGCTAATTAGGGCTATTTAGGCACACCTGCACTAATTAGGTTGGAGTTATAAACAAGTTGGGAAGACAGATAGGTCTCTTTCCTGGCACTTTGAGGAAGTGGGCTTGTCTTACGGAACACGTGGGTAAAGAAACACTAGGCTCCGGTGGGGATTTCATTCGGCCATTATACAGGGTGATACTCTTTTATGTTAAATTCTCTTGGGCACTTTAAAGCGTTTCTCTTTCTGTATTAGGCATTTGCACTTTATATCAGCACTTTAGGTACACATAGGTGTTTGCACAAACTGTTTTTACATGCACTGTTCATTCATGAGATGGTTTTCTGAATACTTAGTATTTATTTTGTAAAGATACTTCATTGGCTGTGGTATGGCACTTTCTGGCCTTATGATCCCTACTGTTAGGAAGGTTTTCAGATAATTGTTGTAAGTCATTTTCTGTTTAATAAATCCATGATTATGATATGATATAAATGTTTGATCAGAGAAATTACTGGGTTGGTGGTGCCGCTGTGGGTCTTCCTTGTGGTTGCTGGGTTGTAGTTGTTGTTTCAAACTGGCTATTTGCTTAGGGCTTCCCACATTGGCACACCCCTTTTGAATTGTGTGTTTTTGATACTTGGGGTGGTGCAGGGTGTTTTTTTTTGTTCTTTTTAATAGAGTAATATTTCAATACAAATAAAAAGGCACCAGGACAGAGTAGTGACAAACATTCACTGAGCCTTTAGAGGCTACATCTCCCTGGGAAGTAATTAGAGTAATCTTTGTATAGCAATGTTTTCTATCAGCTTCACCTGAGAGCAACAGACAGAATAAAGCGACTGAAAAGAACGTTCCTTTGTTATTAATTGCATAAATAGCTTTTTGAATGTAGGGTTCTGCTGGCAGCTCTCGTCTAAATCTTCTCCGTATTTACAAAAGAGATGACCTCCGCCATGTGGATTATTGTGTTAGAGGAGAACATGGCCATTCATCATTTATCATGGCGTCTTTTATTTATGCAGTTGGAGACTTGAGGGGAACAAGGTGCGATTTAATTAAACGAATCTTACGCTTTGCTTTTTTTCAACTTTGGATTACCTTTTATCTATTTAGGTGGCATTTTTCCACCCTTAAGCCACCTGTCTGGGAGAGGGCATGAAGGTGAATCAAACACAACTACATGGTTTGATTTTAAGAGAAACACTTTTGAAGTCTACCCTAGCCAGTTTTCTGTTTGGGCATAAATACATTTTTACTTTTAGGAGTGATCCAGTCAATTGAATTTGGTCTGACTCTCTATTTTGATTTTTTTAATAAATTCCAACAACTCAAAAGGAAGCACGCAGTAAGATTTTTACCTCCACATTCATCCTAACCGTGTGGTGAGAGTAACTGGTATACAGATATTTAGCAAGATGATCCCGCACAGCTCAATAATTAAGAAATATTGTTGAAGGATCGTGTGCAGAGAGTTGTGGTTAATGATACCTACTCTGAATGGTTACCGGTTGTAAGTGGCGTACCCCAGGGTTCAGTGCTGGGCCCAATATTATTCAACTTGTTTATAAACGACATAGAAGATGGAATTAAAAGCACTGTCACTATCTTTGCAGATGATACAAAGATATGTAGCACAGTGCAGTCTATGGAATATGTTCACAAGCTTCAGGCTGACTTGGACACTTTGAGTGTCTGGGCTCCACTTGGAAAATTAAGTTCAATGTGGAGAAATGTAAAGTGATGCACTTGGGGTCTAACAACCTGAAGGCCACATATATCCTCGGGGAAGTAAAAGTGAGAGTCACTTGTTGAGAAGGATCTGGGGGTACTGGTAGATCACAGGCTAAATAACAGCATGCAATGCCAAGCAGCTGCTTCCAAGGCCACCAAGATATTATCATGCATTAATAGAGGCCTGGAATCACGGTATAGGTATGTCATTGTGCCTCTTTTCAAGGCACTGGTGCGCCCTCACCTGGAATATGCCGCCGTCCAGTTCTGGGCACCCATTTATAAAAAAGACGCTCTGACTATGGAAAGGGTGCAGAGGAGCCACCAAACTAATCAGAGGAATGAAAGATCTTAGTTATGAGGAAAGATACGGGAATTAAATCTGTTTAGTCTTGAGAGGAGACGACTGAGGGGGGACATGATTAACTTGTATAAATATATAAATGGGCAATACAAAAAATATGTGGGAACACTATTTCAGGTAAAATCCTCTCTAAAGACAAGGGGGCTCTCCCTTCGACTGAAAAAAAAAGATTCAGTCTCCGAAGGCGACAATCGCTTTTTACCATAAGAACTATAAATCTGTGGAATAGCCTCCCACAGAAGCTTGTTACAGCATCAACCCCTGACAGCTTCAAAAAAGGATTAGATGCTTATTTAGAAGAAAATAACATTAACTGTTACTATTAGCTGTTATCAGTAAATGAACAAAAAATAAAATAAATAACTTCCACCTATAAAATAAAATTAAAAATAACTTCCCCTCCCCCAACGCCCTTGGTTGAACTTAATGGACATATGGCTTTTTTTTTCAACCGTATTAACTATGTAACTATGGTGCTGGCTAGCAAGAAAGCCCCCATGGGACATAACACAATGTGCAATACCTGAAACAGGCAGGCTGCCAGTACAGTCCACATATACTTGCTAAAAGAGAGGGCCACACTCCATATGAATATTCAAAGAATTACGCTTAACCTTTATTAGGAAGAATTTCACATAAGCATGTAAACATTTAAAACAAGGACAAATTAAAAACAATTAAAAACTACAAATAGCGGATGAGGAGATGGTTAAAGGAGCACTATCGCGAAAAAATGGACCAATGATAAAAATCCATATAAATATGCTGGATGGCGGGAGGATGGGTCACTTATACATCCAACATCAAGAAATATCCAGCCAGGCTTGTTTCTTTTATTTTAGTGGAAGGTAAAGGTCATCCAGGGTGACAGGCTCCGTCACCCCTCATTGACTAAACCTGTCATCCCTGGATTTTGTTCCTACCATGTGAGAATAACCACAAGTTGGCAGGAGTTTTATTCAATTCGGGTGTATAAGTGACCCCTCCTCTCATTAGCCGACACGTTAATATGGATTTTTAGCATTACACAATTTCGCGATAGTGCTACTTTAGGTGCAATTCTTTGAATATTCATATTTAGTGCGGCCCTCTCTTTTAGCAAGTATATGTGGACTGTACTGGCAGTTCACCTGTCTTAGGTATTGCACACATGCCCAGAGTGGTCGGCTGCCCTAATTACAGCACCCAGGGAGAAATTGGGGGTTGGTGCCCTTGCTCAAGAGCACCTCAATCATTTCTCATGGCCAAGATCGGACCTGCCACCCTCCAGTCTAAAGTCATCTTTCTTACCTCTAGGCCACGACTTCCTCTCAGAGGATTTGTTACGTTTTTCAGTAATGGTAACACACAGGAGTGTAAATAGGGGGGGGGCAGGGGGGACACGTGCCCCAGGTGCAGCAGGTCAGGGGTGGAACCAAAGGGGGACCTGAGAACAAGTGGGGGGCACCATTTTGAATCTTTGCCCCGGGTGCCAGAAAATTACTACTCTTGTCACACAGTCCGTTCAGAGTGGTTGTAGGTGCATTGGCCAACAGATCAGAATATACATAGAGGGCCAGCACACTCAGAGCATTTGTATGATGCTTGTTAATCCACAATGTAAATATGATCCATCCATCTGTATACAGTTGCCGACATTTCGGGGTCCAGGAGGCACCTTCTTTAAGGCATATTAGAAACAAACAGATCACACATCACAAGGGAATCCTGGCAACCCAGTCTGGGTGAGGGCAGAGATGTCCAATGACCCTAGAAGCTGAGTACCTGGGGCAGGGGGCTCAATATTTGCTGCTCAATTGATCACACTCAGAGGTTTAGATTGAGGTCAGAGCCTATGTCCCCACACAGGTTGGGGTGCCAGGGACTTGTTACTGCCAATCAGAAATTGCTAGCTTGCATGTCACTCTTTGCCGAGCAGACTGGTCAGGCTGACGTGATGTATAGCAGCCCCTGATACACACTGGGCCAATATCTACTGGTAAATCCATGATTTATTTTAGAATAAGGCATGATATAAAATAAGGTGTGATTCAAAGAAGAAAGAACATTATGGGAGTTTATGCATCTACTAATTAATTAATTACACCTATAAACTTCACTCCAGGTAGGTATAAAGATCCCCTAACTGTATAACATAAAGCATACCAAAAAGCTCCAAAACTCCCCCCAAAGCCCGGTCTTCCCCATCTGAGTATCTACAGCAATGCTGCTGACTTGTGGCGGCTGACCGGCTCTGCAATCTCAACCTCTCCAGAAAAATTTAAAATCATTTGAATAACCCCCAAAGCCTTCTCATCTGAGTATACTAGACCCAAATGCCAGCAATAATATAGGAGTTGATTCAGAGCCTGGTGAGCAAACTCACTTGACTCATTTGGGTTGATTCAAAGAAACATGTAACAGCTTGGATTTGGCTCACGATCATCCTATTTTTCACGTCCGCTCGTGCGTTCGTATGAACTTGCGAGTGATTCAATAAGCAAATACGTTTCTATCCTAAAAGATACGTCCGTTCGTATGATATCTCCCGAACTTGCCTCAGTCAGTTGCCAATCGTAAAAATCACGTTCATGTGCTCACCTGTTGCGGCGGCAGCCTGTTTTTTCGGCAGCTTCCATCGTCAAGCTCTTCCAATTACTTGCGTTAGCCTCTGGATATAAGATCTTGCGCATGCGCACCCTCAACCAGAAACTTACCTAAACCCCTTAGCGCTTGCATCCAACTTCATTTGTCGGTCCCTCAATCTTACCTAAACCCCTTAGCGCTTGCATCCCACTTCATTTCTCGGTCCCTCAAACTTACCTAAACCCCGTAGCGGCTGCATCCCACTTCATTTCTCGGTCCCTCAAACTTACCTAAACCCCATAGCGGCTGCATCCAACTTCATTTCTCGGTCCCTCAAACTTACCTAAACCCCATAGCGGCTGCATCCAACTTCATTTCTCGGTCCCTCAAACTTACCTAAACCCCATAGCGGCTGCATCCAACTTCATTTCTCGGTCCCTCAAACTTACCTAAACCCCGTAGCGGCTGCATCCCACTTCATTTCTCGGTCCCTCAAACTTACCTAAACCCCATAGCGGCTGCATCCAACTTCATTTCTCGGTCTCTCAAACTTACCTAAACCCCGTAGCGGCTGCATCCCACTTCATTTCTCGGTCCCTCAAACTTACCTAAACCCCATAGCGGCTGCATCCAACTTCATTTCTCGGTCCCTCAAACTTACCTAAACCCCTTAGCGGCTGCATCCAACTTCATTTCTCGGTCCCTCAAACTTACCTAAACCCCATAGCGGCTGCATCCAACTTCATTTCTCGGTCCCTCAAACTTACCTAAACCCCATAGCGGCTGCATCCAACTTCATTTCTCGGTCCCTCAAACTTACCTAAACCCCGTAGCGGCTGCATCCCACTTCATTTCTCGGTCCCTCAAACTTACCTAAACCCCATAGCGGCTGCATCCCACTTCATTTCTCGGTCCCTCAAACTTACCTAAACCCCGTAGCGGCTGCATCCCACTTCATTTCTCGGTCTCTCAAACTTACCTAAACCCCGTAGCGGCTGCATCCCACTTCATTTCTCGGTCCCTCAAACTTACCTAAACCCCATAGCGGCTGCATCCAACTTCATTTCTCGGTCCCTCAAACTTACCTAAACCCCTTAGCGGCTGCATCCCACTTCATTTCTCGGTCCCTCAAACTTACCTAAACCCCGTAGCGGCTGCATCCCACTTCATTTCTCGGTCCCTAAAACGTAAGAATATCACATAATTTACATATGTCTATATGTTTCGAAGTGTGTTGTTTCTGGTTTGTGTAATTTTTTGGGTGTGTGCATATTAGAAAAGACACATTTTTGAAGGCTTAAAATATAATTTATTTTAAATATTTTCTTAGTTTTTTTGGGAATAATTGTAAAAATTTTTATTTTTTTGGGCAAGTAAAAACACATAAAATTAGTTTGTATTTTTTTAACAGGAAAACACTTTTTTTTTTTGGTTTTTTTTTTTTTTGTTTTTAAAACAACTTTTTTGGTTTTTCACCAAAACAATAAAAAAAGTTTAAAAATTTGGAACCATTTAAAAACAACTGGAAGAAAGGAGCCAGGACCAAGGGCACTAATCCTCCTCGTCTTCTTCATCTGTTGGCCCCAACGTCGCCTGTATGGCCAGCAGCTCGGCCACCAACTCCTTCATTCTTTTTTTTTTTCCCGCCAAGGTTTGGGGGATCATCCCTGTAACCAATAGAGAAAGAAACATAAATAGGAGTCCCAGACCGGTTTGTATGCTGGAAATAGATTTAGGGTTAATCAAATACATGTAAATGCATGACATATGTCCTTCTTCAAAGGGATACAGTTAATGCATTTCCCACAGGTAAGTGTTTAAACTCCTTAAACCGGACCTTCAACATTATTTAATGAAAACCAAAAACTATTCACAAATGATTCTGCACCACCTCAAAGTTATTTAGGGTTTTTTTGGGATTACAGCGCCGCCATCTGGACTAATAGAGGCCTGGAATCACGGTATAGGTATGTCATTGTGCCTCTTTTCAAGGCACTGGTGCGCCCTCACCTGGAATATGCCGCCGTCCAGTTCTGGGCACCCATTTATAAAAAAGACGCTCTGACTATGGAAAGGGTGCAGAGGAGCCACCAAACTAATCAGAGGAATGAAAGATCTTAGTTATGAGGAAAGATACGGGAATTAAATCTGTTTAGTCTTGAGAGGAGACGACTGAGGGGGGACATGATTAACTTGTATAAATATATAAATGGGCAATACAAAAAATATGTGGGAACACTATTTCAGGTAAAATCCTCTCTAAAGACAAGGGGGCTCTCCCTTCGACTGAAAAAAAAAGATTCAGTCTCCGAAGGCGACAATCGCTTTTTACCATAAGAACTATAAATCTGTGGAATAGCCTCCCACAGAAGCTTGTTACAGCATCAACCCCTGACAGCTTCAAAAAAGGATTAGATGCTTATTTAGAAGAAAATAACATTAACTGTTACTATTAGCTGTTATCAGTAAATGAACAAAAAATAAAATAAATAACTTCCACCTATAAAATAAAATTAAAAATAACTTCCCCTCCCCCAACGCCCTTGGTTGAACTTAATGGACATATGGCTTTTTTTTTCAACCGTATTAACTATGTAACTATGGTGCTGGCTAGCAAGAAAGCCCCCATGGGACATAACACAATGTGCAATACCTGAAACAGGCAGGCTGCCAGTACAGTCCACATATACTTGCTAAAAGAGAGGGCCACACTCCATATGAATATTCAAAGAATTACGCTTAACCTTTATTAGGAAGAATTTCACATAAGCATGTAAACATTTAAAACAAGGACAAATTAAAAACAATTAAAAACTACAAATAGCGGATGAGGAGATGGTTAAAGGAGCACTATCGCGAAAAAATGGACCAATGATAAAAATCCATATAAATATGCTGGATGGCGGGAGGATGGGTCACTTATACATCCAACATCAAGAAATATCCAGCCAGGCTTGTTTCTTTTATTTTAGTGGAAGGTAAAGGTCATCCAGGGTGACAGGCTCCGTCACCCCTCATTGACTAAACCTGTCATCCCTGGATTTTGTTCCTACCATGTGAGAATAACCACAAGTTGGCAGGAGTTTTATTCAATTCGGGTGTATAAGTGACCCCTCCTCTCATTAGCCGACACGTTAATATGGATTTTTAGCATTACACAATTTCGCGATAGTGCTACTTTAGGTGCAATTCTTTGAATATTCATATGTAGTGCGGCCCTCTCTTTTAGCAAGTATATGTGGACTGTACTGGCAGTTCACCTGTCTTAGGTATTGCACACATGCCCAGAGTGGTCGGCTGCCCTAATTACAGCACCCAGGGAGAAATTGGGGGTTGGTGCCCTTGCTCAAGAGCACCTCAATCATTTCTCATGGCCAAGATCGGACCTGCCACCCTCCAGTCTAAAGTCATCTTTCTTACCTCTAGGCCACGACTTCCTCTCAGAGGATTTGTTACGTTTTTCAGTAATGGTAACACACAGGAGTGTAAATAGGGGGGGGCAGGGGGGACACGTGCCCCAGGTGCAGCAGGTCAGGGGTGGAACCAAAGGGGGACCTGAGAACAAGTGGGGGGCACCATTTTGAATCTTTGCCCCGGGTGCCAGAAAATTACTACTCTTGTCACACAGTCCGTTCAGAGTGGTTGTAGGTGCATTGGCCAACAGATCAGAATATACATAGAGGGCCAGCACACTCAGAGCATTTGTATGATGCTTGTTAATCCACAATGTAAATATGATCCATCCATCTGTATACAGTTGCCGACATTTCGGGGTCCAGGAGGCACCTTCTTTAAGGCATATTAGAAACAAACAGATCACACATCACAAGGGAATCCTGGCAACCCAGTCTGGGTGAGGGCAGAGATGTCCAATGACCCTAGAAGCTGAGTACCTGGGGCAGGGGGCTCAATATTTGCTGCTCAATTGATCACACTCAGAGGTTTAGATTGAGGTCAGAGCCTATGTCCCCACACAGGTTGGGGTGCCAGGGACTTGTTACTGCCAATCAGAAATTGCTAGCTTGCATGTCACTCTTTGCCGAGCAGACTGGTCAGGCTGACGTGATGTATAGCAGCCCCTGATACACACTGGGCCAATATCTACTGGTAAATCCATGATTTATTTTAGAATAAGGCATGATATAAAATAAGGTGTGATTCAAAGAAGAAAGAACATTATGGGAGTTTATGCATCTACTAATTAATTAATTACACCTATAAACTTCACTCCAGGTAGGTATAAAGATCCCCTAACTGTATAACATAAAGCATACCAAAAAGCTCCAAAACTCCCCCCAAAGCCCGGTCTTCCCCATCTGAGTATCTACAGCAATGCTGCTGACTTGTGGCGGCTGACCGGCTCTGCAATCTCAACCTCTCCAGAAAAATTTAAAATCATTTGAATAACCCCCAAAGCCTTCTCATCTGAGTATACTAGACCCAAATGCCAGCAATAATATAGGAGTTGATTCAGAGCCTGGTGAGCAAACTCACTTGACTCATTTGGGTTGATTCAAAGAAACATGTAACAGCTTGGATTTGGCTCACGATCATCCTATTTTTCACGTCCGCTCGTGCGTTCGTATGAACTTGCGAGTGATTCAATAAGCAAATACGTTTCTATCCTAAAAGATACGTCCGTTCGTATGCTATCTCCCGAACTTGCCTCAGTCAGTTGCCAATCGTAAAAATCACGTTCATGTGCTCACCTGTTGCGGCGGCAGCCTGTTTTTTCGGCAGCTTCCATCGTCAAGCTCTTCCAATTACTTGCGTTAGCCTCTGGATATAAGATCTTGCGCATGCGCACCCTCAACCAGAAACTTACCTAAACCCCTTAGCGCTTGCATCCAACTTCATTTGTCGGTCCCTCAATCTTACCTAAACCCCTTAGCGCTTGCATCCCACTTCATTTCTCGGTCCCTCAAACTTACCTAAACCCCGTAGCGGCTGCATCCCACTTCATTTCTCGGTCCCTCAAACTTACCTAAACCCCGTAGCGGCTGCATCCCACTTCATTTCTCGGTCCCTCAAACTTACCTAAACCCCATAGCGGCTGCATCCAACTTCATTTCTCGGTCCCTCAAACTTACCTAAACCCCATAGCGGCTGCATCCAACTTCATTTCTCGGTCCCTCAAACTTACCTAAACCCCATAGCGGCTGCATCCAACTTCATTTCTCGGTCCCTCAAACTTACCTAAACCCCGTAGCGGCTGCATCCCACTTCATTTCTCGGTCCCTCAAACTTACCTAAACCCCATAGCGGCTGCATCCAACTTCATTTCTCGGTCTCTCAAACTTACCTAAACCCCGTAGCGGCTGCATCCCACTTCATTTCTCGGTCCCTCAAACTTACCTAAACCCCATAGCGGCTGCATCCAACTTCATTTCTTGGTCCCTCAAACTTACCTAAACCCCTTAGCGGCTGCATCCAACTTCATTTCTCGGTCCCTCAAACTTACCTAAACCCCATAGCGGCTGCATCCAACTTCATTTCTCGGTCCCTCAAACTTACCTAAACCCCATAGCGGCTGCATCCAACTTCATTTCTCGGTCCCTCAAACTTACCTAAACCCCGTAGCGGCTGCATCCCACTTCATTTCTCGGTCCCTCAAACTTACCTAAACCCCGTAGCGGCTGCATCCCACTTCATTTCTCGGTCTCTCAAACTTACCTAAACCCCGTAGCGGCTGCATCCCACTTCATTTCTCGGTCCCTCAAACTTACCTAAACCCCATAGCGGCTGCATCCAACTTCATTTCTCGGTCCCTCAAACTTACCTAAACCCCTTAGCGGCTGCATCCCACTTCATTTCTCGGTCCCTCAAACTTACCTAAACCCCGTAGCGGCTGCATCCCACTTCATTTCTCGGTCCCTAAAACGTAAGAATATCACATAATTTACATATGTCTATATGTTTCGAAGTGTGTTGTTTCTGGTTTGTGTAATTTTTTGGGTGTGTGCATATTAGAAAAGACACATTTTTGAAGGCTTAAAATATAATTTATTTTAAATATTTTCTTAGTTTTTTTGGGAATAATTGTAAAAATTTTTATTTTTTTGGGCAAGTAAAAACACATAAAATTAGTTTGTATTTTTTTAACAGGAAAACACTTTTTTTTTTTGGTTTTTTTTTTTTTTGTTTTTAAAACAACTTTTTTGGTTTTTCACCAAAACAATAAAAAAAGTTTAAAAATTTGGAACCATTTAAAAACAACTGGAAGAAAGGAGCCAGGACCAAGGGCACTAATCCTCCTCGTCTTCTTCATCTGTTGGCCCCAACGTCGCCTGTATGGCCAGCAGCTCGGCCACCAACTCCTTCATTCTTTTTTTTTTTCCCGCCAAGGTTTGGGGGATCATCCCTGTAACCAATAGAGAAAGAAACATAAATAGGAGTCCCAGACCGGTTTGTATGCTGGAAATAGATTTAGGGTTAATCAAATACATGTAAATGCATGACATATGTCCTTCTTCAAAGGGATACAGTTAATGCATTTCCCACAGGTAAGTGTTTAAACTCCTTAAACCGGACCTTCAACATTATTTAATGAAAACCAAAAACTATTCACAAATGATTCTGCACCACCTCAAAGTTATTTAGGGTTTTTTTGGGATTACAGCGCCGCCATCTGGACTCTGAAGCATAACACTTAATGAGGAGTGGAGAGTTGGATAAAGTACAGGGGAGTAGGTTACAGTGGTGCGTTGGGAATCCAGAGCATAGCTGGGTTGAGGGAAAGGTCATCACTCACACAATGCATGGCAGCACCTTCCTTTTTTCAATCTGTATCCCATGCTGCCTGTAAATATTGTGCATTCCATATTCCCCAATATTGGTTTTGTTCTGTCTAATAACATGCATTAGATGGGTGAAGGGTGTTTTTCCATGTTTCTAATCTGTAGGTACAGTGTGATGGCTAAGTCTTTGGTTCTTAATACTAGTTAGGGTCCTCTTTAAGCTAACGAAGTGCCCACATGAAAGTGTGAACTACACATTGGCTACGCCTTTAGTTATGTGTGTGTTATTAGCTAACCAAACATTAATATGAATAATGGCATGGAGACTTACGGAGTTGGTGGCCGACAGATGGCTGGTTGGGGCCAACAGGCTGCCCTTGGTCCTGGCTCTGCTGTGAAGAAGTCCCTGGAGAAACATGTGACATTTGGTTAGTATTTGTAGAGAGTCACTATCCCCAACATATCTGGCTCCCAGTCTGGCTGACATCACTCACCTTCGCCAGGATCGACTTCAAGCATCTCTGCTGCCTCCTCCTCCACTATCTCACCCGCTCCTGAAGCTTCTACAAATACACAATAAAGGATAACTTAGTTTTTGGCCTGCCATGTATATCTTTGTGCCTATACATGAAGAGTGACATACCAGAGCCTTCCCCATGCGTGGCCAGGTATGACTCCACGCCCACGCGCCTTGGCCCCTCCTCTGTGGTAAGGTCCAGGGGCTGGTCTGAGGAGGCCACAGAGGAGGGGTAGGTCCGTCGCCCGGGAGATCCACCACCTTAACTCACAGATGCAGAGTCATGCAGCACTGGTCGGCCTGTACGTCTCCGGGTGCGGCGAATTCTGAAATCCATTTCCAACACTACCAAAGAAAAGTCATTATAAATAAAGGCATAACTTAGACATTTGGAACATATACCATGCAATTGCTTTGTACTTACTTGGGAAATGGATCCCAAAAAACCTCCGCACCCGGGGCATGTGCAGACGCTTCAGGTCCGACCAATGCTGCATTATCTGGGTGTGAGTGAAGGTGGTGCTGGTCACACGGTGGATCTCGGCGATGATCTCCCGGGCGATGTCCCTTTTCTCGCACACATTGGGCGCGAAGTCATACCGGCGCTGAAGCATGATCTGAAAAACATAATGGACACAGAGCTTTTACTTTTACACACAGACCCATATGTGTTGCATCACAAGTTGAGAATTTAATGTCATTAACACACACATTTCGAATGGCCGCCATTTTTGGGGAGTGCCTTAAAGAGGACGTTGACTGTGATTGACAGTCTGGTCTTATGTTATATGTATCACACACCATGTACATACAGATAATAGCCAACATCAAGAATCAGGCCACCTGCATCTATGGCATGTTAGGATGGTTTAAACATCCAAGATGTAGCCTAATGCTTAGGCTTTTGGACCACGTGTGTGGCTTCCCGTTGTGTTTTTATGGCTTAGGAAAACAGTGTTCCTCAAACATCCGCATCAAGGTCCGAGACAGGCCAGGTTTGACAGCTCGCCCCGCTACTCCACAGGTTAATTAACTGTTGCTAAGCCGGAGCAATTGGCCGAATTAGGACATCAGCATAGACAGGTGAAAACGTGGCCAGGCTCGGCCCTTGAGGATGAAGTGTGAGGAGCCAGTGATTAAACATTAAGAGACCCCAAACTAGTTCCCAACGCATCATTTACATTTAGGCCATCATTGACTATTCTATTAAAATGCACAGGCAGCCACTTACCAGCATGAGGATCTCTTCCTGTTGACGGGTGAAGATAGTGGGCGCCATCTTTAGGCTTCTTCCAGGCAGCAGATAAGTGAAACCCCAGCGGTTTCCTGGTTCCGCTCGAACGTACGTTCGTACGAGCGCGTAGTCGTGCGCATAGGCGTCACACGCTGGGCTCATTATTTAAAGGTCCCTGCACCCAAAGCTCATTCTCTTTGAGCATTTGTGTACGATGGCACCAAAAAAGGCGATGAGCAAGCGACCCCAGGCAAGCAAGACCGCGGAGGGCCCCACCACAAGGTCCCAGCAAGCTGGCCGAAAACTGAGATCCAAGACTCCCACCTCGGCCCCACCAAGGGACCCTGGACCCTCAGGTACCCAAAAAAGGGGCCCCAAGCCTCGTGCCCCTCCTGCAGCCAAAAAGCTGGCAACTGCAGCACCCACCACCTCTGCCCCCAGAACAGGCAGCACCAGTGAGCCCACACCGGCCATGCCTTCAAGTAGGGCAGTTCGGAAACCCATGCCCCGCAGCAGGGCCCGAACCCCATCCAGGGCCCGAAGCACAGCCAGAGGGCGAAGAACCCAATCCAGGGCACGAAGCCCAGCCAGGGCCCGAACCCCATCCAGGGCCCGAACCCCATCCAGGGCCCGAAGCACAGCCAGAGGGCGAAGAACCCAATCCAGGGCACGAAGCCCAGCCAGGGCCCGAACCCCATCCAGGGCCCGAACCCCATCCAGGGCCCGAACCCCATCCAGGGCCGAAGCACAGCCAGAGGGCGAAGAACCCAATCCAGGGCACGAAGCCCAGCCAGGGCCCGAACCCCATCCAGGGCCCGAACCCCATCCAGGGCCCGAACCCCATCCAGGGCCCGAAGCACAGCCAGAGGGCGAAGAACCCAATCCAGGGCACGAAGCCCAGCCAGGGCCCGAACCCCATCCAGGGCCCGAACCCCATCCAGGCCCCGAAGCCCATCCAGAGGCCGCAGATCCCAAACCAGGGCCAGAAGCCCCTACAGGGCCCGCAGATCCCAAACCAGGGCCAGAAGCCCCTACAGGGCCCGCAGATCCCAAACCAGGGCCAGAAGCCCCTACAGGGCCCGCAGATCCCAATCCAGGGCCAGAAGCCCCGACAGGCCCAGAAGAACACAATCCAGGGCCAGAAGCCCCTACAGGGCCCGCAGATCCCAAACCAGGGCCAGAAGCCCCTACAGGGCCCGCAGATCCCAATCCAGGGCCAGAAGCCCCTACAGGGCCCGCAGATCCCAATCCAGGGCCAGAAGCCCCGACAGGCCCAGAAGAACACAATCCAGGGCCCGAAGCCCCTACAGGGCCCGCAGATCCCAAACCAGGGCCAGAAGCCCCTACAGGCCCAGAAGAACACAATCCAGGGCCAGAAGCCCCTACAGGGCCCGACGAACCCAATCCAGGGCCAGAAGCCCCCGACCTGGCACCAGCCGGGAACAGAGCCCACGACCTGGCACCAGCCGGGAACCTAGCCCCCCAAGAGGGCCCCGAATTGCCCCCATGACCACATCTACACCTGGAAGTTCGGTGGCCAGCCACGCAAGAACACCCAGTCCCTTGGCCAGTCCAGTCCAGTCATTGGGAAGCCACCAATCCGGCCATTCCCCTACCCAGCCCCAGGCCATAATGTCACCACATGTGTCTGCACACATGGAGGAGCAGCCAAGCCAACCATCTGGCCGCACATTGCGCCGCGGCCAGTTGAGTGGGAGATTCTCCCATGACCAAAATATGGCATTGGCTAGTGGCCTTACATTATACTATGACGAGCTATATGGGAGCAAATCCAAACACACCACCAAGCAGCGCAAGATGGAATTGTTTGAAACCATCCTCCGACAAGTAAATGCAGCGGGGGAAGAGAGGAAAGATGTGTCCCAAATTCAGAAGAAAATCTCTGATCTGAAGTATGCTGTACGGCAAAAAGAAATTAAAAGGCATAATTACAGGTAACTAAATGTTTACGCTAAATCTAATGTTTTGGATGTACTGTATGCACCTTTTCTGAGTACCAAACGATTTTCTCTTTTCAGCCTGAAAACTGGCGGTGGCTTTCCATCTAAATTGGAGTTTACCCCTGCTGAGGAGATTGTGCTTGGACTTCTCCATCCGGTCGCGGTCGGTGGACATGCTGGTCTAAGGGACACAGACTCACCGACCCGTACCCACGGTGAGTACTCTTAAATCTGCATGTTTGCCTGTTTGCTAAATAATCGACAGTTCACTAGTAACAAGCTAACGGGATGCCCCTATGGTTTGCCTTGCTTGGCCTCGCACTACTGTGGCTGTTTGTGTCCTCTTTTTGTCCCTGGGAATCACACATTTAGGCCCACAGCCATTCTGGCAAAGTTCAAATGTCCAATTGTATTGTTAAAGTCATGAAGTTTCGCAAGATAAGTGAGATATTTTGAATCAATCACAAAACACACATCATTATGTATGGGTTGCCTTTTGGTTGTGTGAGTTGTGTTTGAGTTAACAATTTAATTAGCCACCCACAAACATATGTGACCTAGAGCAGCGAGACTCAACTGGCGGCCCGGGGTCCCAATGCGGACCTTGCCACCACATTCAAGGACCCCTGCCCAGACAGCCCTGCACTCAGTTACTTCTGTGTTGACGTGCTCAGAGCTGCCCCCTTGATCGGCCATGTAGTGGTTGGTCTCCTGCCCAATGTCATGGCTCCGTGAAACATAGCATTGCAATATGAAGTACTGCCCAGGAAGTGGCATTGCAAGGTACACAGTAACTTATTTTAATTTTCTCTGGCCACAATCGTGTCCCGCTGCCCCTGCTCTGGCCCATCTGCCACAGTCCCCCCATGCCCCCCCCCACATAAGCCCCATACATTTGTAACAGATTGGCTCCATCCATCCCATCACCATCAATACGTTAACTCCCCCCTTTAGCCATCCAATCCCTGTCCCCTCAGCTCTGGCCCATCCAGCCCAGCAAGGGCAAGCAGCCTTTATTAGTTGGCACTTTGAAATCTCCAGCCCCTCCACCAGTGTCTTTATTTTTAACTAGACACCCCCTGCGTCAGCACCATGGCCAGACATTCACCTCTCACCACATACCTTTAAATGGGCGTTTCAAACAATTGTTTGAGTACCCCGGACCTAGCGAATGGTAGGCTAAATCCAAAAATGTGCCTTGAAAGTTGTATGCTGACTGGGTACACTTCATGACTTAGAACTGAGGTCACTTAGCAGTTTGTCAGAGCCATTGCACCTATGTAAACTTGCGTGTGTTTGAACAAAGGTCACCATTGCTCTAGAGTTGAATAATATTACAAATAGAGCTATATTTGATTACCTATCCTAAAAAAGGTTATGTGTGTGTGTTTACGTGGTTTGTTTTTCTCTTCTTCAGCCCAGCATGATCCCTCAGCAAGGGTAAACTCACCCCCCAGTTTGGTTATGCCTACCAGGTCCGTACAGCATAGGAGCCCAGATCAGAGATTTTCGGTAAGTTAATTTAGTAGCATAAATACTAACAAGTGCTTAAGAATGTGTTAAACTGTTGAAACCCAAAATTGGGACGCAAACTTAGCCTTTTTTTTTTTGATATGTCCCTACAGACCCGCACACTCATGGAAGAGATCCAGGACATGGAGGAAGATGATGATGTCTCCGTACAGGGCACGTCGGATGAACTCCCCCTGGGTCCCAATTTGGAACTGCTCCATAATGTTTCTCTGGCCAATCCTCAGCAGCAGAGTGAATCTCCATCCATTGTGCTTGCACATGGGGAGACTGACACTACAGTCCCCAGTGTTCACTCTGCTGCTGAGGATTTGCAAAGCAGGCCGGTTGCTGTTGAGGGTACGACACCACGCGGCAGGGCACGCCCAAGAGCCAGGGTAATTGTGCGGCGGACGCCATTACGCCGCCCCACAATTTCCCAGGGGAGGCAGAGTGCCCTGCTTCAATTATGGACCCAACAAAGGGACTCTTATGACGCCCAGCTCGTTACAGAGCGTGAGCAAAGGCATGCCGACATGGTGAACATCCATACCAGTCTACAGGGCATCCTCGCGGAGTTGCGTACCCTCAACAGCAACGTGGCCAATGCAAGTAATGGCATCCAGTCAGCCATGGCTGAGATGACCAATATGCAGAGAAACATTGTGGAGCAGTTTCAAATTCACAATGCTGCCATGGCCCAGGCTAGGTCCCATTCCCATGGACCTCCACCTGGGTATTATGGGCAGCCACCCTATTAAGCCATGGGTGTGTGGGACATCTTTTCTCTTAACCCCCACTGTATTTACTTGTCCTTTGAGGTTTCAAACAATCCATTTTGTGTTGCTCTGGCAGGTTGTGTTTTGTATTTGCTCCCATATAGCTCCTTAGAGTAATGCTTAAGGCCACTAGCCAATGCCATAGGTCTATGTGGAGTTTATCTGGCCACTTATGGCTTTACCTATGTATTTGGTTGGTGCTCCTCCTGTTTGCAGACATGTTTGTGTGACATTATGGCCATGCCCAAATATCCCTGGGCACAGGCAATATTAATGACTGGACTAGGCTGGCCTTTGGAATGGGTGTCCTTGTTTGGTTGTGCCACTCACTTCCAGGTGTAGATGTGCTCGATGTTTTTTTTTTAATGTTATCCATTTGTTACCACAGATGTATGTGGACTGATTTCTGTTAACCACTATAATTTTTCATTTTCAAAGTAAAACAAAAAATTCACTACCAATACTTGTGGCGTTTTTAGTGGGAAGACATTTTTAACAGCTTGGGCTAAACCAGATAATTTTGGTTTGAAGAGGTGTAACAATGCAAAGCTAAAGCTAAGGAAACTACATGAAATACATTAGGCAACAATTAAGGTCTAAATGTTTTACTTAGAGGTAATGCCACATTACGGCAAAACAACATATGTAACAAAAAGGATAACACAGACATACAGAATGGTGAGACAGGGAAAAAAGTTAACTAAAATGCTGGCTGATCAGGTTGGCTCGAACAGATTGGCCAGACTCACTGGGGGGCCCCTCAAAATTCTCGGCTTCATCCTCGACGGCTGAAGAGGGCAGGCTGTCCACATAACGTGGGACACGTTCCATGATGGCAAAATTGTGCAAAACAGCACATGCCATTATAATGTCGATCACTTTCTTGGGATCATATTGCAGGGCCCCCCCAGTATGGTCAAGGCAACGAAAACGTGTCTTCAGCAGACCAAAGGCCCTCTCCACAACAGCCCGGGTCTTGCGATGCGCACGGTTATACGCTTCCTGAGAGGCATCCTGGGGCCGCAGCACAGGCGTCATGAGCCAGGGTAGAAGTGGGTACCCGGAATCACCTTAAACAGAGAATTAAATGTAATCAAAATTAAAAAGGCAACACAACCAACACCAAAAATTTCACAGATATCATAATGATGTAAGGTAAAGTGTTCCCAAAAAAAAACACGGCACATTAGGGCCCCCAAAAATTGCACTAAGGTATAACCTAAATAAAAATGGCACTTCTATATACCAATTAATTAACAAACATCTGCACGGCCAAGGGTATTTGTATTTTACATATATTTGTAGTTTTCAGACATGTTACAATTAGGATGCTGCGGAGGGCCTATCCACATTTCTCTGGAAACTACAATGTATGCAGTTTAAGTCCACTTTGACATTTAACGACCAATAGTCCCAAAGGAGCCAAAGGTCAAAGATCCTTGGGCATAAACTCCAAACCAATATATTTAGGCACAAGGAACTTACAGACATCCTAACTAAAGGGAAAACATTCTGAAGGCCACAGCGAGACAAGGATTTTTTGGGTAAGTTCCTAATATATGAGCCAAGAAAAAGGCAGTTGTACGCTTCTGTAAAGTTTTCCAAAACAAACATATCAACAAATACAAGATTAATGCCACATTTAATAACACACAAATAGGACACACTTACCAAGCAGCCATGCCCCCGAAAATTCACCTGCCTCAAATCTCCGAAACAACCCAGATCGCCGGAGGATATAGGAGTCGTGGGACGATCCGGGGTAGCCGGCAAGGACACTCATAAACCGCATATCCGGACCAACCACGGCCTGGACATTAAGTGAGTGTCCCATTTTACGATTCCTTAAGGAAAAAACATACAAAAAGGGTAATTAATATTTGACCCAAACTAATAAATTAACCACAAAACATGTCTGCACTCTATTGGGAAAGACTAATGAAAAGCCGAGATAAAGCAGCTACACAAATGAGGGATAAACAAATATGCTGCCGCAAAGGAAAACAGGTTACATGACACGTTGGGCAACATAATAACCAATCTCAATACCTATATATATACTCGTCGGCTGCCCTAGGTACGAGTGCCACATGTGTGCAGTCAATTGCACCAATAACGTTGGGCATGTCGGCCACATTATAAAAACCAAGCTTAATGGCGTTTCTGGCTGCCATATCATCTGGAAAAAAAATATATTTTTGAGTTATGGCAGCCATGCCTTCCAAAAATTTAGACAGTGCGCGGCTCAGCGTAGGCTGTGACATCCCCACAGAGAGGGCACCCAGCCTCTGGAACGAGCCGTTCGCCAAAAATTGCAGGCAGCCAAGCATCTTGGTCATACCTGAAATTGCATGCCCCTTCCTTGTGGTGCGGGCTAACCATGGCCGCAGCTCACTATATAATTTATGGAGGGAAGCGCGATTAAGCCTGGTCAGCTCGAACAGCTCAACATCATTCATGCTATCGATGTTCATGCGACGACGCAGGGGCAATCTGCTCTCAGACATCTCGATCAACTCAATGCCAAAAAGCATAAGCCCTTGATGTGCCACAAACTCGCTCCGCTCCATCCTACTCCTGAGGCCAAATAGCTGCCGGCAAACATTTCGTAAAGCAGCTCTTTAATGGGCTTCAAAACAATTAGCAATCACCTCTCTGAATTGGGCGCAAGCCCATGTGAAGGACGTAAAAAATAGGATCGGACGCAAATAATACGATTTGGACGGGAAAAACACACGAACTAACGCAAATTATACGATTCTCGTACGAAATGCGTATGTTCATATACGTCTATGCGCGAACGATCGTGCGAATACGAAATGGCCAAAAAAACAAGAAAAAATTACAAACACCCACCCAAACTTACGATTCTCGATACGAAATCACTTAACTTTTGCTCTTTGAATCGAGGGGCTTGTCTACCGAGCATACATTTTCACCTGGCTCTAAATCAGCACCAAGGTAGGCAATTAAAGTGAATGACAGTTTTCTCTCCTAAAAAAGTGAGTTTTCTTACCAGGCTCTAAATCCACCCCATTGTCAAATTGTTTCCTTTTTATTTCTTTTTTTTATTTAAAAAAGTACCCCCCCGGGGGTGTGGAGCTGGTAACCCAGGGCTTAAAGCCTAAACAGCCGGACCCTGAAACTTGCATTATATCAATCCCTATTTCATTCAATATATATATATATATATATATATATATATATAGCCAGTATATGCTTGTGCACACATGGGATTTTTCCTCCACATTTAATGTGTGCTTGTGCAGAGGAAATTTTCCTCTGCGTTTAACCCACCTTTTCAATGAGACACACACAAGCAGTGAGTGCACACCTGTCCGAAGCAGTAGACTGCCCTTATTATGGTGTCTGGGGAGCAGTTGGGGGGTTAGGTACCTTGCTCCTTAACACTTTAGTCAAGAGCAGTTCCTTGAAGTGGACTAAAACCAAGCTCGATCGGCCGATCGATTCCCTCCCCCTAGGGCATTCAAAATCGGGATGCCCTGCTGTGTGAACCCCCCCAGGTTGCGCATGCAAGGGCCGTGGCCGTATCCCCGCTATCCCTCTAGCAGGGTGCATGCCCGCACTAGGCATTTGTAAATGGCCGGCGCGGGCATGCTCCCTGTTAGAAGGAAGCACACTCAGAGCCGCTGGCATTAGATGCCGTCTTAGATACCGTGACATCAGAGGCTCCGAGTGTGCTGATTGGATGAGCAGCCATGCATGCGCTGTAGGACTGGGATGAGGTGAGTTTCTTTGGGCGAACTGGTGGGTTTCACACAGCGGGGCACCCCCGATCGGGGTTCCCCTGGGGGAAAGGACCAAAACCCAGGATAGTCGAAATCCTGGGTTTTAGTCCACTTTAAGCCCTAGTCCATGAATGCCTAGCTGCCTGTAATGGTAGCAGGGAATGTCTCAGGGTTTAAAGGCTCCTCCCTTCAGCAGGGGAGCTCTCAGTGCATGGCAGGGTACCAGGCTGTAAGGATGGGGTATAGCCCTGAACAGCAGAAGCCAGTGGCAGCCTGCTTAGGCCACCACTGCCGGCAAAAGAGGACACACTGGTGTGAGCTTCTAGACCTGCCAGATGACTGAGAAAGACACCACCCAGCGCTGGACCTCAAGGTTAATGTAGGTAGTTTTTAGGGATGAGCGAATCGGTTCTAACGAACCTGAATTCACACCGAATTTCAGGAAAAATTCGATTCAGCACGAACCTGAATTTTTGGTGGTTCGTGCTGACCGAATTTTCCCTGAAATTAAAAAAAAAAATGCCGGCATGGTGGGAGTGGGGAGGCTGGCTGCGCTGTCAGCGGGCGGCAGAAGCCGGCTTCCGCCGCCCGCTGACAGCGCAGCCAGCCTCCCCGCTCCCACCATGCTGGTAAGTGTTTGCTGTATAGTGGGAGCGGGGAGGCTGACTGCGCCGTCAGCGGGTGGCGGAAGCCGGCTTCCGCCGCCCGCTGACAGCGCAGCCAGCCTCCCCGCTCCCACCATGCCGGCATATAGCAAACACCTACATGCCGGCAGAGATGAGCGATTCTTTAAAGTTCGATTTGGACGAACCCGAATTTCTTTGAGAAATTCGGCGAATCGCCCGAATCGAATTTTTAAGAAGTTCGCTCATCTCTAGTAGTTTTATTAAAATACAGTATTTTTCGTAAGTTGTTTTAACTTTTGAATTTCTTGTGAACTGGTAACGGGTTCCAAGGAGTTTCCAGGCTTGGCCTGGTTCCCCCTGAACATGATCTTACTATTTTACCTTTTAAATCCAAAAATAACGCCAATAAAATAACCAAAATCAAATTTCTTCTTTAGTGTTTTAACCTTTCAATTCTTTGTGAACTGGTAAGGCATCCCCAGTAAACTCCAGGTCTGATTCCCTCAAACCTGGTCTTACTGTTTTTCCTTTTAAATCCAAATTTAAAGCCAATAAAATAAAATAATTTGTGAACTGGTAAGGCATCCCCAGTACATTTCAGGTTTGGTCTGGTTCCCTCAAAACATGGTCTTTCTAATTTTCCTTTTAAATCCAAAAATAAAGCCAATAAAATAACAAGAATCAAGTCTAGACTTTTCCTTTTTAGTGTTAGTGTTTTAACTTTTTACTGGTAAGGCATCCCCAGTACATTTCAGGTTTGGTCTGGTTCCCCCAAACATGGTCTTACTGTTTTTCCTTTTAAATCCAAAAATAAAGCCTATAAAATAGCCAAGATCAGGTCTAGACTTTTCTTCTATAGTGTTTTAACCTTTTAATTCTTTGTGAACTGGTAAGTCATCCCCAGTACATTCCAGGTTTGGCCTGGTTCCCCAAACATGGTCTTACTATTTTTCCTTTTAAATTCAAAAATGAAGCCTATAAAATAACCAAAATAAAGTCTAGCCTCTTCTTCTATAGTGTTAGTGTTTTAACTTTTTATTGGCAAGGCATCCCCAGTACATTCCAGGTTTGGTCTGGTTCCCCCAAACATGGTCTTACTGTTTTTCCTTTTAAATCCAAAAATAAAGCCTATAAAATAACCAAAATCAAGTCTAGACTTCTCATCTTTAGTGTCTTAACATTTTAATTCTTAGTGAACTGGTAAGGTATCCCCAGAAAACTCCGGGTTTGGTCTGGTTCCCCCAAACATGGTCTTACTGTTTTTCCTTTTAAATCCAAAAATAAAGCCTATAAAATAACCAAAATAAAATCTAGACTTTTCTTCTATAGTGTTAGTGTTTTAACTTTTTACTGGTAAGGCATCCCCAGTACATTCCAGGTTTGGTCTGGTTCCCCCAAACATGGTCTTACTAATTTTCCTTTTAAATACAAAAATAAAGCCTATAAAAAAACCAAGATCAAGGTTAGACTTTGAACTTTTTCTTTTTTAGGTTGATGTCGGCATGAATCGCTTTTTTCTGCTTTCCATCTGAAAGTACAATCTCTGCCTATGAGAATATTCAGCCATAAGATCGCTTTGATGATGTGTCACCGACTCACCCGTGACAAGACTGTTTGCCGAGATAAGCAGAAATGGATATTGTACAGATGGATATTAGATGAGGGATAGGGCTTTGGTAATTATGTCTCCGATGATCAAGATACATTCTGATGGAGGACAAAAAAAAAGAAAGATCAGTTTAAAAGAAACTCATCAAACTTGACAATTTTTAAACAAAGACGGAGCATAGAAATCCCAAGGTTGGTCGGATACCGCATGGAGTGGAAGTGCATATTCATGTAGTATTTCCCATCTGACTGTTACTTCCTATCTGTCTGATAGATGTCAGAATCCTTGTGTCAAGGCAGCATTGTGTTAGTAATATATTTCAGTAAGCCAGGCGTAAATGGTGTAAAAAATGAAATGTGAAGGCTGCCAGGAGGTTTTTCAAGGCTAATTTTCTGAAAAGGACTTTCTGAACTATTGTATGAGCTATGCTTTTTTTTGACCAAGAAGAGACCTATTTATTATGGGGTATTTCATGAAAACTGTGGTGCCAATGTACCCTTTAGCCAAATACATTTTAGCATTTAACACGTTTAAAATATATTATATTAAAGCCTCCCTTTAAATGCATGTATTTTAAGAATGTGTAAAGTGAACACACATTTTTCTCCTGTATTTATTTTAAATCTCTTGCACCTGATTTTTCGGTGGAACCATTCGAAAGGTAGGGAACAGATGCTCTGAAAATCTCATATAACTAGAGATGAGCGAATCGAATCTGACGAACCCGAATTCGTTACGAATTTCAGGGAAAATTCGATTTGTTACGATTCCGAATATCGCCGCGATTCCTGGGTAGGCGTCACATGCTACCTATCAGCAGACAGGCTTACCGATGATGTCACAGCCCTATATAAGCGGCAGCCATTTTGCGGAAGCTCATTCTGACACTGTATTGCGGCCAGAGTAGATCAGGCAGGGAGAGAGCGAGAGATAGTTAGATAGATAGATAGATAGATAGATAGATAGATAGATAGATAGATACAGCAAGGGAGAGATAGTAATATAGAACAAAGAACAGAAGAAGCGAGGGACAGATAGAGAAGGAGAGAGGCTGTGACAGTGACAGAGAAAGACAGGGAACGTTTAAAGTGTTTGCATTAGCTTTCAAGCCTATTTAGTGTTAATAACACACCTGCCTATTTAGCTTTTCCTTTTCCTGGTGTCATTTTTTAAAAAGCGTGCTAGCATTAATATTTCAAGAGTACCTGTCTACTAACTGGTTGCATTTTGTAAAGAAAGTCACTTTTCCACTGTAAAAGCAGCCAACCTGTGTATTTGAAGAGGGGGCATCCCAAATACTAGCATAAATATTTCAAGAGTACCTGTCTGCTAACTGGTTGCATTTTGTAAAGAAAGTCACTTTTCCACTGTAAAAGCAGCCAGCCTATGTATTTGAAGAGGGGGCATCCCAAATACTAGCATAAATATTTCAAGAGTACCTGTCTATTAACTGATTGCATTTTGTAATCAAAGTCACTTTTCCACTGAAAAAGCAGCCAGCCTGTGTATTTGAAGAGGGGGCATCCCAAATACTAGCACAAATATTTCAAGAGTACCTGTCTATAAACTGGTTGCATTTTGTAAAGAAAGTCACTTTTCCACTGAAAAAGCAGCCAGTCTGTGTATTTGAAGAGGGGGCATCCCAAATACTAGCATAAATATTTCAAGAGTACCTGTCTGCTAGCTGGTTGCATTTTGTAAGGAAAGTCAATTTTCCACTGTAAAAGCAGCCACCCTATGTATTTGAAGAGGGGGCATCCCAAATACTAGCATAAATATTTCAAGAGTACCTGTCTATAAACTGGTTGCATTTTGTAAAGAAAGTCACTTTTCCACTGTAAAAGCAGCCAGCCTATGTATTTGAGGAGGGGGCATCCCAAATACTAGCATAAATATTTAAAGAGTACCTGTCTGCTAACTGGTTGCATTTTGTAAAGAAAGTCACTTTTCCACTGTAAAAGCAGCCAGCCTATGTATTTGAAGAGGGGGCATCCCAAATACTAGCATAAATATTTCAAGAGTACCTGTCTGCTAACTGGTTGCATTTTGTAAAGAAAGTCACTTTGTCAAAATGACAGCAGCCATTGCCTTTAACCGGGGGGGGGGGGGGGGGGGCATCCCAAATATGCTAGCATGTGTCTTTTAAGAGTACACACATTGGAGTTGGCAGCAGCAGCATTAGGAGCCCATATATTGCCTGAAAGACACACCCAGGAGTTGGCAGCAGCATTAGGAGCCCATATATAGCCTGAAAGACACACCCTGGAGTTGGCAGCAGCATAAGGAGCTACCCTGCATCAGCTACTACCATGGATCAGCCATTGGTGGGTGGAAATCCTGGCTGATCCATGCCTGATTCATTTTCACAAAGGTGAGTCTCTCCACATTTTTCGTGGACAGACGAGTTCTATTTGGCATGACTATGGCCCCCGCTCAGATGGCACACAACTCGCCGGGCAGGACAGCTTTCCCAGGGCAAACTCTGCCAGTTGCGGCCACAAGTCTCGCCTTCCTCACAACCCTCTAGCTCTTCTGGCTGCTCCTGCTCCTCTTCTCTCCTGTCAGATGACTAGATAAAATGGCCATTTTGTCAAACCTAAACTGTGCTTCGCTGTGCCCCACCCCCTCCTCCTCCTCCACTTCAGCCCCCACAGGCTTCATGTGGCCGTGAAATGTAGGCCCCATGTCTCCAGTGCCCTGACCAGCCATGGTTTCCAACATGTGTTGTAGTACATGAAGCAGTGGAATCACATCATTCATCCCGTAGCCCTGGCGACTGACAAATAAAGTGGCTTCCTCAAAGGGCCTGAGCAAACGACAGGTATCACGTATGAGCCGCCACTGGTTTACATTGAAGTTACACAGGGGAGTCCCCCTATCCGCTTGGATCATCAAGAAATCAGTGATGGCTTTTCTCTGTTCGTATAGTTGATCCAACATATGGAGGGTGAAATTCCAACGGGTGGAAACATGGCAAATCAGACTATGTTGGGGGATACCGTTCTGACGCTGTAGCTCAAGAAGGGTGTGCTTGGTGGTGTAGGAGTGGCTGAAGTGCATGCAAAGTTTCCTTCCCATTGTTAGGATGTCTTGCAGATGGGGGGAAGACTTCAGAAAATGCTTGACAACTAGGTTGAACACATGGGCCATACAGGGCGCATGGCTCAGGCTTCATTGTCGCCGCGCAGACAGGATGTTCTTCCCATTGTCAGTCACCATGGTTCCCATTTGCAGATTTCGTGGAGTAAGCCATGATTTCATTTATTGATTTATGATTTTTAGCAGTTCCTCCCATGTGTGACTCCGTGGCTCAAGACAAACCATGTGAAGAACAGCGTGAAACCGCCATGTTCTGCACACATGGTAGGCTGGAAGGGCACTGAAAAAAATAAATAAATAAATAAAGAAAAATACCCCCCAAAAATATATATATATATTTTGAAAAAACAAAATGCAAAAAAAAAATAAAAAATGGTAAAAAATTTGTAAAAAAAAAATTAACAAAATATGAAAAAAAAAACAAAATACAAAAAAATAAAAAAATATATATTTAAAAAAAATACAAAATATAAAAAAAAAGAAAAATGATTTAAAAAAAACAAAAAACAAAATTAACCAAAAAAAATTTGATAAATTGTATATGTTATTGTTATTATGTTATATGTTATTGTTATTATGTTATATGTTATTATTATAAATGTGTTGAAATAAGATAAATGTTAACAATTAATATGTAATTGACAATTAGGCACTTTTTTCTGTTACACCATTGCTAAGTGCAAGTGCACTGTCACAGGCACAACGGCCTAGGAGCGTGGAGGCCACAGCGGAGGGACCTGTCCAAGTTGCTGTTGTGGTTGTGCAAGAACCACAATCACCCAGTGGGACTTAAAGGATATGTATTGTCCCTGACCGTAGTTACAGCTCCAGATGTAGGTGCTGCGTGCACTTTGGTACACACTGACTGGCCCACCTTCTGTTCAACAAAATTGTACAGGGCTGGTACTGCCTTCTTTGCAAAGAAATGACAGCTTGGGACTCTCCACCTTGGCTCGGCACAAGCCATCAGTTCTCTGAAAGGACCACCACCTCAAAAGAGAAGGACTGCAGCACCAGCAACTTATACAGGAGCACATTTAGCTTCTGCGCGTTGGATGAGTGGGCACATACTGTTGTCTCTTGGACATGGCTTGGCAATGGATTGCTGGCGGAATGACTGACTTGGATTAAGAGGAGGAGGAGCCTCTGGAGCGACAGAGGATGGGTATGACACACAAGAGGTGGTGGAGCCTTGGCTGGCTGGAACAGGGAGAGGCATGCCACTGGGTAATGCAGCAGGCTGGACCACCACTTTGGAGCCAACTCTCCCAGGCCGCTTTATGGTGACGCTGTAAATGTTGACGCAGGGCTGTAGGGCCAACATTGGGACCCTGGCCACACTTCGTCTTCTGTCTACACATCTTTCATATAGCCATGTTAACCTCCTGCGGATGCTTGATGAAAAACTGCCACATCACCGAGTAGCTGATTTTCCTACCAACATTCCGCACTAATTCACTGCTGCTGCTGCCGCCGCCGACTCCAGGGACCCTCTTCCACTACCTCCTGGGAAGGTAGCCTGTGGTCTACCCTGAGCACATTTGCCTCCATACTTTCCCCTTCTGCCACCATGCTGACCGCTAAATCTGTCACTCTCCATCACTCCAAGCCTTTAAAAGTGCCCTCAAAACTCACTGATGTCCTCCCCAGGTTCCTCAACAGTGTCTGCTTAAGAAGCCAAAATGCTTGCAACACCACCTCCCACGCCAGTCTCCTCATCACTACTTGCTCATCACTACTTTTCCGCCTAGTGGAAGTAGCGGCGAGTGTCTCCTCCACTTCTTGGCTGGGCAGTAGCTGCTGATTTTTCAGATTATCAAATCGTCCTCACTGAATAGTGGAGCTGAACCCAAAGCATAAGATATAACCGACAGTTGACTGGGGGTGTCAGATTTCACTTGTGATGAAGTGGATGATCGTGTTAACCAATCGATGATGGCAGATGGGTTGCTGGTCGAGACACGACCGCTAGCTGATACCGGGAGATCAGGCCTCTCACTGAGACTCCTGCTGCCACTCACCGCTAGTCTGCTGCGACCTCTGCTTGATGAATTTAGGCCTCTGCAACTTCTCTGTGCCCATCCTGGCACTTCTCTGCCTGACATACAGTGCGTATATGAGGGGAGGACAAAATGCTACACTACACTTAAAACAGGATTTGTTGATAACAGCAGCAGGTGTGTAACTATCTATGGCCTTTCACTAAGTAGTAACTAGGCCCTGAATACTTTAACAGGAACAAAGTGATGAAACTCTTAGATGTGCGTATGTGATGCTCTGATGAGAGCAATTCAACGTGCTCCAGTACACTAGAAAAATGTTTTTTGAGAGACTGGCCTGCATGAAAATAAATCGGGCATGGATCAGCCAATATTTTTACCCACCAATGCCTGTAGCATCAGAGTAGATTGCTCATGGTGCCAGACCAACACTAAAGAAATATGGATAGTGCAAAACAGATTTAAGGCGCTGCTCTCCAGTTACAGACATTCCTCCGCATCAGACCACAAGTAATTATTGAGAAAATGCTTTACGTTAATCTTAATTTTTAGCAATATTCTTAGGATAAGATATATGTGCCCGAAATCTGTATCTCTTCATGCTGCTCCCAACTCCAGGGTGAGTCTTTCAGGCAATATATGGGCTCCTAATGCTGCTGCCAACTCCAGGGTGTGTTTTTCAGGAAATATATGGGCTTCTAATGCTGCTGCCAACTCCTGTGTGTGGTTTTCAGGCAATATCTGGGCTCCCTATGCTGCTGTCAAATTCAGGGTGTATTTTTCTGGCAATATATGGGCTCCCTATGCTGCTGCCAACTCCTGTGTGTGTTTTTAAGGCAATATATGGGCTCCCTATGCTGCTGCCAACTCCACTGTGTGTCTTTCAGGCAATATATGGGTTCCTTATGCTGCTGCCAACTCCAGTGTCTCTTTCAGGCAATATATGGGCTCCTAATGCTGCTGCCAACTCCAGGGTGTGTTTTTCAGGCAATATATGGGCTCCTAATGCTGCTGCCAACTCCATTGTGTCTTTCAGGCAAAATATGTGCTCCCTATGCTGCTTCTAAACTCAGGGTGTGTTTTTCAGGCATTATATGGGCTCCCTATGCTGCTGCCAAATTCAGGGTGTGTCTTTCAGGCAATATATGGACTCATCATGCTGATGCCATACTTCTTTACAATATTATTTCACTAACCCAGCATGTATCCTATGCATGTTACAGTCAAGCAAAACATTCTGCAACCCTATGGAGGCTCTCGGAAGCCCAGAAATAGCCGTTTTTAAAAGAAATTAGTCGCAAATAAATTCGGACCGAAAAAAAATTTGTCCGGAAAATTCAGCAAATCTGCCGAATCGAATTTTTCAAAAGTTCGCTCATCTCTACATATAACCCAATCCTATATACTACAGTACATTAAACATATTATAAATGTGGGGCAATTTCATTTAAAAAATTGTGATAAAATCATAGTTCTTATGGAACATAATGGTAATAGTGTTGTTAGGGCGAGCGCTGCACGCCCGTCTCACAGCATTTCACCTACCTCCATGGCTGCATGCAGCCGTCATCCATCTTCCCTCAGGGCTGCTTCCAGCTGCCGCCCTTCCCCCAATGCTTCCTCCTTGCATGGTCAGGTGCGCACACGTCTCCGTCCACTAGAGGGCGAGCGCACAGGATCCCTGAGATTTAAAGGGCCTTTACAGCACTGATTGGTGTTTATGTCATCCAATCCTGCATCATCTTCCCCTATTTAAACAGGCACTTCCTTCCTTCAGTGCCGGATCTTGGTCTCTCCATGCTTGTTGAAAGTCAGACATTCTTGGATTGCTCACCCGTGTACCGACCTCTGCCTGTCCCCGACTCTGAACCTTTGCTGCCTGCCCCGACCTCGGCTACTCACCTTTACCGTGAACCTGTGCTGCCAGCCCCGATCTCTGCCTGTACTTACTACGCCTTTTTGCCTGCCACTTGTGTACCTCACTGAACCTCGGCTGACTGTGGGACTGGGCTGCTGTTAGGGGGTAGCGACCTGGGGGTCACTCGCCGCACAAGACCAACCTGCCTTGCGGTGGGCTCTGGTGAATACCGGTGGCCTCTTAGACTCCGCTCCCCTGACACGGTACCCGCCATCGGTTCCACAGTTAAAGCGGATCCACACCCGAGTCCGCTCCACCCGGTCCGTGACAAGTGTCAACCAAAGGCCAATGTTGAGAGGGTTCTAATCTTGATTATGTGTGGATCATTACCTATCCATCACAAGGGTAAGTACTCTAGTATTATGTTCAGGTGTTTTACTAGGTTAAAGAGGCTTCTTTTGAGTTTTTTTTTACTTTGCAAATACACTTGTTCCCTAAAGGAAAGCAGTTCTTCCCCATTGTACTTGTGGCCATTCACTTGACTCTGGGAAATAACTTTGTGTTTCCAGTCCCAGGACCTGAGGTAAACCTTTTTTTTTCTTGGTAACTCCCATCTTGCCACAGTGCTAGGGCAGAGTATCAGGGTAGCATGGCGGGGGTCACTTCTGCTATAGCAGAGGAGAGAGGCTCTCACCATCCTCCTTTCTCCCCGATTCCTCTCTGATTGGGCTCTCAGCCCTCATACTTGTGGGTCTGATTGGCCCAAGAGTAGTTGAATGGGCCAATGAGCCCAGGGAAACTTGAAGGCCGGTTGTCCTAATTGGTTGATTTTGACTGACTAGTGATTTTGGGCTAGTCAACTCTGTAATTATTGTGGGCCAACAAGCCCAGGGAATCCCTTGATCTCTTGTCAAGTATCTTTTGAGAGACCATGTCATTGTAGCATCTCCTGCAGCTTCCTGAGATGATAGACATTAGTGTCCAGGTCCACTTGAAACACCCGTTACATGCATCCTGACAAAGTGGTTCTCCATGCAACGGGTCGGTGTTGGTAGCGGGTGTTTCAAGTGGACCTGGACAGATGTTATTTGGTGGTAAAATGTTTTGATATCATACAGTTTTTCTGTGCATTGGAAACGCTGTTAGCACTTTTTAGCACTTTATAGCACATTGCATTCTAGCACATTAGCACTTTTTAAATAGAGGGGCTTTGTAATTGAAGATTTTGCCACTTTATATAGGCTTTTGGCACTTTACCTGTAAATTTATAGGAACTCTTTCTTTTTGCACAATAGATATAGTCTTTCATCAATCAAAGCGTATTCCATTACACATTGCAAACACATATATGCTTTTACAGATTTGGTTTACTTGAATAGTCCGCTTGCACCACCCGTATTGTGTTTTTTAAATGTATGTGTCTGAGATTGGTTAATAAAGCATAGTGATATTTTCAAATAGATATTGTAGTGCGGCTATACTTTAGGATGAGTAACAGCGATCTGCACTGGGAGACCGCAAGTTCAGGTTCTAGTGTACATTGGTCCCCTTTCGGGTGCTGTCTCACCCAGCCAGCACCAATAGTCCTTATTTTGAGTGGTGTGGGCCTTCCGATATTTGATACTTCCAGCCACACTCCTTGGGGACAGGTGCAGAAGAGCTCAGTGCCCATCAGCAACAGGCTTGTGCTGAAGAACATAGAGGCTTGTATGCTGCTGGAGGAATTCAAGCCCTATGAATGTCAGCCTATCATACCAACCTGTATAAAAGAGCTCACCCATCTCCTCAATTGATCCCCTTGCAGGGCTGGGAATTCCATCCATATTCTTCAATGTATCAGATAAAGCCAGCATCCAGTTAAAACTTGTACTTTATTCCATTTGATATTTAAAAAGAACCTTACAGGTGGCAAGTTTCAATTCAATAAATCACGCTACGAGTTTCAGAGTCTTCACTCCTTAGTCATGCATGTATCTACAATACAGCCTGTCCCAGATAAAGCTGGCGAAGGACCACCCTCCCACTTCCCCCACCCGGCCAGGCAAACCCATTCCAACAAATGGGTAAGGCTCTTTTTAAATATCGAATGGAATAAAATACAAACTCGTATGTCTGGTTCACAACAGAAAAAAATGTTTGGATGATTTCTCTTATATACACTTTAATGATGATTGGCCAAACTTTTGAGCTAAATAGGACTTTTTTTTTTAGTCTCGTCACTAGGTTATGCTTGACCCAAATTATTTTTTTTACCTTTTAAATTTAGAACGATGACCAAAGTATATGAGTGCAGAATTCTTGCGGAAGAAATCTAACAGTAACAATGCAGCAAGATTAACTGTGTAAGATGCTGGCCAATAAAGGCTCCAGGCAATAGCAGTTCAACATTAAGATTTATGGAAAATGGAATCTTATCCAATTTTGCAGACCAGCACTGGCAACTGGAGAGCAACCTGCGGAAAAAAAATTCCATAAATATTAGGCAATAAAGTGACTGATGCAGTAATTCACACAAATCATGTTTGTAAATGGAATTTATCATGCACAACAAAGTTCAAAAAATATTTTTTTGTCTTTGTTTTACTTTAGAAAAGCAGACTTTTGGAAACCTGCTCTTTACTCATAGGTTGGAGATTGTATACACTGGTGCAGTCCTAAAAGCAGAGAATTGTCTGATCCGATATCACATATTAGTGAGTGGCAAAACGTTTGTGAACCTTTAGGTTCAGCAGATACTGTAATTTGAACATGAAATTAGAATCAGGTATTTTTGATCAACAGGATGACAATTAGAGGCTGATTCATTACTAAGGCCAGGTATCGGCAGATGAGGATCTGTACAGCGGCGCTTAGAGCAACCGCTAGTAGACGCTGTAAGTGGGTATCGGGCGCTGTAACATAGCGCCTCAGTCGCTGTAGTAACCTGGCCGGCATTGATGAATGTGATGTGTGTTGGGCGCTCTAACACCAGTACAGCGCTGCAGCCAGCTAGAGGTAGCGCCAGCTCAGTGCGATCGACTCTCGACGCTCCACACCATACTTATCAAAAAAGGACACACACACAGTGTCAGCGCTCTAAAGCTGGGCGCTGTAGCATAGAGCACCAGACGCTGTGTAATTAAAGTCTGTTTTTGAACACATATCCACCTGTAACAAAGCGAAAACACATGGAATGACATTGTTTTAACACTTTAGTCCCAGACCTGTAATGACAATTCTGCATAAAAATATAAAAAGTAAAAAAAGTTTCCTGCCTCGGAGGATCCCGCACCCGCCACGGGGAGGCGGCTCCGGTGCCCGCACACCCCCCCTGCCTCGGAGGATCCCGCCCGCACCTGCCCTGGCGAGGCGGCTCCAGCGCCCGCACTCCCTGTCTCGGAGTCTCTGCCACCTGCAGCAGCCACGTCTCAGAGGCTCCGGTGAGTGTGTGTGTCTGTGAGTGTGTGAGTGTTTGTGTGTGTTTGTGTGTCTGTATGGGTTTGTGTGTTTGTGTGTCTGTGTGTGAGTGTTTGTGTGTGTCTGTGAGTGTTTGTGTGTTTCTGTGAGTGAGTGTTTGTGTGTGTCTGCGAGTGTCTGTGTTTGTGTGTGTCTGTGAGTGTCTGTGTGTGTGTGTGTCTGTGTGTGTGTGTCTGTGAGTGTGTGTGTCTGTGAGTGTGTGTGTGGGTGTGCTTTTGAATGAATGGGGATTAGGGGTCTGATCTTGACATTGGACCAAGGGGGGCTCACCCAACCAGTTTATTTTTTTTAAAGCCCCACTATCCCTCTAGCAGGGCGCGTACCCATTTGTGAATGGCCAGCGCAGGCACGTTCCCTGTTAGAGGAAAGTGCGAGATGTAGCCGCCAGTGCGCTCCGCTGAGCTTAGACGGCGCTTAGACGTCCATAGCTCAGCGGTTCCAAGCACACTGATTGGAGGAGCAGCCACACATGCGCCGTAGAACCGCAGTGAGGCGAGTTCGCTGCGGCGATCGGGGGGGTTTCACACAGTGGGGCACCCCCAATCGGGGTGCCCTGGGGGAGTGGACCAAAACCCAGGATAGTCAAAATCCTGGGTTTTGGTTCACTTTAACCCTTTCGCTGCCAGCCTACCTGCAGCATTTGCCACTCCCTGTTGCCAGACGATGTTTCACCATTTTGCGCTACACATATTCAACTGTCATTTTTGAAGGGATTTCCAGGGATTTCCCAGGAAAATTATATATTGTTTTTTTCAACAGAGTCTGGGCTTTAACATGAAATGTCTTGTTTGTATTTTTTAGGTGTATTCTCAATTTTTTTGGGTGAAATGTGTGAAAAAAAATAAAAAAAAAACATTTTTTTACAATTTGTAGAGTTTTTTTGTAATAAAAAATGTAAGTTTGTCAATAAAATCTTATTGCGTGAGAAACCCCAATTTCTCCCGGTTACAGCGATACCACATATGTATAGGTAGACACCCTTTCCTGCCCAGAAGCCTTTTATAGCTGCTGGATGACAAATGGTTAATTAAAAAAAAAAATGACATAGGGTCCCCCTTCCCGGGGAGGGGGACCCCATTTTTTTTTGGATTTTGAAGGGTTAAAAACCCTTCAAAATCCAAAAAAAAAAATGACGTGGGGTCCCCCTTACCCAAAGTAACCAGCCCGGGACCAGCTATGGGGGCTTGTAGGCACAGAGTGGGGGGGCCAGCTTTGGTGGCCCCCCCACCCTGCAGCCTACGAGCCCACATAGCCTATGTGGGCCCGGGCTCTTCTGCCCCCCCCTGGCCTTTGGGGAGGCAGGTAATGGGGGTGCGGGGGTTAATGGCAAGCCACCCGCTAGGGCAGGTGACTTGCCACCCCCCCAGCCTTGTGAACTGGTATAAGGGGTCTCATGGACCCCTTACCAGCTCACAAAGGGTTAATGTGAAAAAAAAACACCACACAATAATAAAAAGTATTTTATTAGAAAAAAAAAAAATTTTTTTTTACTGTACTTACCTTCGATTGCAAGCTCTTGTCCCTCGCCGCTCAGCTGACAGATGCCGGTGATCGGCATCCAGAGAAGGAGAAGGCAGGAGATCAGAGGATCTCCTGCCACCTCCTTCCAGGGCACCGATCACCGGCATCTGAGAAGCTGAGAAGTCTGAAGCCTGAGATCGGGGCCGGGATGACTTCATAAGCCCCGCCCCCAAGGGGGCGGGGCTTAGATGCATGATGGCGGCCGCCATCGTGCAGAAGAGAGGAGAGAGCCTCCCAGGCTCTCTCCTGAAGATCGGTAAGTCCTGGGGGGGGATCGGAGGCCCCCCAGGTGAAGAGGAGGGACAGCGGGAGCCAGCGCACACACAGGTAAGTGAATGTCATTTTTTTTTTTTTTTTTTTTTACAGTTAGAAGCTGCTGCTGCAGAAGCGGGGGGGGGGGGGGCGGCCTATTCCGGGGGCTCTCCTGGAGCCATCCGACCCCCCACGGGGGATCGGATGGCACCAAATTAAAGAGGAGACCCGGCCGGATCCAACAAGGGGTCAGGTGAGTATTTGTTGTTTTTACTTTTTAAACTACAAGCAAGGAAAGTCAAGCACGTAACACCTACGGGCTTGGCACTTAAGGCCCAGCCAAGCCAGCACGTAGGTGTTACGTGCTTGGCAACAAAAGGGTTAAAGTGAAACATAACACTCAAGGATCTAGAGATCACAGGTCAGGCCCCTGGCCTTCCCTAGGGGCATCCCGATTTGGAATGCCCTGGGGGTAAGGTCAGAAGCCAGCCCCCACAACACCCATAGACACTCACCTCTTAACCGTCCAATGGTGCATGCGTGGGCTCTCCATTGTGTGTCCAGCCCTGACTATGTCATTTTGCAAGCAGCTCTTATTGAGTAGAATGGGGAGCGTGTGCACGTGCTGCCCATCCACAACAATGAGAGCAGCTTGGCAAATGACATAGTCATAACAGGCGGCTCTCATTGTACAAGACCCCGCACATATGCATCGTTGAAGAAGTGGTGAGTGGAAAATGTCTTTCTTTGGGGTTTCACTGGGGTTTCACACAATGGGGCATCTGAATTTGGGGTGCCCTGAGGGGCCAGAACAAAACCCGGTAAAATCTAGTTCCTGGGTTTTGTTTCGCTTTAAATATCGGGGGGTGACCAAAAAGTGCCTAGGGCAGCGCAAATCTTAAATACGGCCCTGGCGACAGTGAGAGAAAGGTAATACCTGACATTCTGGAAGCTAGAGCGCCGGCGATATACACTGAGTCACCTGTAATAATACATCAGACGCTACATGGTGCTTTTAGAGGCGCTCACCAGATTCGCTTTCATAAATGTGGTTTTGCGTATAGCACCCGGCGTTCACCAGAAGCTACCTGGCGCTACGAGGCACTTCCTGGCGCTATCCTTTCTTATATAACCAGCATAGAGAAGATTATTTTCCCATTTTACTACAGTATTTATATAAACCTAGAGTTCTTCTTAAAAATTAAAAAAATAATCCCAAATACCCTATTTTTAAGCTTGAAAAAGAGTGACCTTTGTGAACTATCAACTTATTTAACCATCAAAGGCTTCTTCTTTTCTAACACTTAATTCTAACACGTAATGATCAATTTTAACAGTTAGTAATGCATACAGTATAACTAGCTTTATATGCTGATAAGTTATACCATAAAGAAATTTTCCACTCTAAAATTACATTATCCTGTAAAAGGGTCCTCTAGCTTTACATAAAGAAGGAGTTAAAGAAAAACGGAGTTAAAGAATTATTCCGGCACTGTCAAAATACATTATTCTGTTAAAGGGAGTTTCTAATATTAATTGTGACATTTATTATAGTTAAATGGTGTTTCTCCTATCTTCCACCTTCCACAATATGTAAATTGTCTAATGTTGATCTCAGGCATTATCTACAGATGCATTACTGGTGTTAACAACTTTATTCTTCAACCGAGCTGGCCCAAACGGACCTGAATTGTGCCAATATTCTGTTTTGGCTAAAATAAATCAAATGCTATATTCTGGTCAAATTTACCTTTGAACATAATCAAAAGCCAAACACTAATGACAATCAAGAGTTATCTATTAACGTCTGATTTTTTACAACATGTTTGTGGAAGTATATCATGAAATAAACTGATTTCTGAGGACGTCAAAAGAAGAGTTGTTGATGCTCATCAGACCAAACCCTCCTTAAAAAGTTTACACTCCACCAATCCACATTTAGACAGGCAATGTACACAGAAATTCAACCAATACGCCACTCTCCACAAGTGGTTGACCAACAATGATCATACCAAAAGCATGGCTTTTAATAGTCACTGAGATCACAAAGGAACATGAGGTATCTTCTATGTGACTAAAAACCGTCGTACACTAGCTAATGTCCTTGAGTCCACTATAAGGAGGACAGTGAGCAACAATGATGTTCATGGCAGGATTGCAAGAAAAATATTCAAAGAGTACATTACTGCCGTCTGCTGTTTGAAGTTCATCTGGAGGCTCTTAGAACAATGTTTATGGGACGGATAAGACCAAAATAGTGATTATTTTTGTACATGTTAGTGGTTATTTTGTGTACACGAGAAGGGTTATGTTTAGAGAAAGATACTTTATAGCTGAAGAAAAACAATGCATTCCAGCTTACAAAACTCCATCTGAGGTGGTAGAAATATTATGATTTGGCCCATGTTTATCTGTAACTTAGCAAGGTAGACTCACCATCATTGATGAAACAATGAATTCTGAATATGTAATGCCCTGTGAGTCTCCCGCCTTCTGTGAGCTGGCAACCCCCAATCTCCGTTGCCGCTTCTGCCTATAGACAAGCCCCCGCTCGCCAGGATGCGCGATATGCTTCGCCGGACACGGTTGCCCGTAGGTCTTAAATGGTGCAAAGGATGCCAGCTCATGGTGAAGATGGAAGGAACACAAGGGTATCTCAAAGCCGAGGCCGTTCACAGATAGTCAGTCCGAAGGTGCGTCTACTGATAAGGATAAGGCAGAAGAACGGTCAGAACTAGCTGAGGGTCAGATGGAATTTGTGGTCAGGCAGGCAAAGGTTCGTTTCGGGCAGCAATACTGGCATAGTCAGATGAATACGTCAATCACAAGAATAGCATACACTAAGGCCCTTATTTACAAGGGATAGCGCCAGGTAGCGAATGGTGAGCGAACGGTAATGACGCTCACCGCCACGAGAACGCCGGCTCCCCTCCGCAATCACACATTTATCAAGCCGATCCTGCTTAGCGACTGACAGAGCGCGAGATAGCGAATCATTCATCATTATTCCAACCTCACCCCACAGCACCAGCGAGCGACCTTGAACAGCGACAGGTATGACCTCTCACTACCTGGCGCTCTCCAATGCATTTCAATGGAGCAATCTTTAAATATTCATAATTAATTGCTATTATTTATTTATTTTTTTTTTTATGTCAAAAATTCTGTGACCACTTCTGCAATGTTAGATATTTTTTTTAAGCTAAAAAAAAAAAAAAAATATTTGTGCAGAATTGATATTACAGGTCTGATATTAATGTATTCATATTACAAAATGTTTTGAAAAATATGTTTTTTTTTTTCCAAAAAATATGGTTGTTTGGGGGTTAAAAAACTACTTTTAACCCATCGCCGCCAGCGCTCTGGGGTTTAAACAAGCATTTCACAGCGCGGGAATTTTTGGAGCGTGATTTGTTAATGAATATGCTGGGAGCCGTTCGCTATGGCCGTTCGCTGTCATGCGCTCCCATACAGCGCGGAACCTGTCAAACAGCGACTCCTAACCCCGTATTCAACCCCGTATTCAACATTACCGCACACCGACTGAGTCGCTGTCAACAGCCGAACAACGGCCAAGCACAGCGAATACTAGTGGGCGCTGTGAAAATAACGCTACTGTCGCTCATCTGTCGCTACCTGGCACTATTAATGAATCGGCCTCTAAGTCACACCCTTACCAATACTGGCTATAACGAGCAAAGGGGTCAGGACTAAACTTTATTTAAAAGGGTGACTGGCCAATCGGGATACAGGGGACTATGTAGTGATTGGTGCGACCGTGATACAACCTGTGATTGGAACTGATCCCAGGGGCTGCACTGCCCTGTCCAGTCAGGCTGTTGTATAACTTAAATCAGACAGAGCTGCATCAGCTGTGAGCCGCTCTGTCAACCAGCAGGGCGCGCACCCGCACTACTGCAGGGGAGTGAGGGAGGTGGGCAGGGCGGCTCACCGCGCTCTCTGACTTTCGGGAGCGCCCTGCTTTAGACGTCTGGGGAACGATGCACCGGCTGGCAGACGCTTGGCGCAGGTCACCTGGGAAAGGTGAGTTCATCCCAGAATTGTGTCAGGAGATTGTAAAGGAAAATGTATTTCCATGAGCTGTATCTCAAGAGAACATGGGTCACAAAGCAAGACAATGACCATAAGCACATGTGCATACGTTCTAAGCATATTCTAATACAGTCTAATATATTTTAATAATTTGTTTATTTTTTAACCTATTTTAGGACTTATGTAGTTTTATTCACCACTGTATTGTACATCCATATTGTTCTAGAATGTTTTTACTTAAAATCTTAAAATGAACCTAAGATATTCTAGACAAAGTGCCTAAAGCTGCATCTATCTATTTTCTAGAGCACTGTTTCTCAACCTTTGTTACACATACCCCTGAGGCTACACAGCAATGTTTAGGGGTCCATCAGCAGGGGTTGTGTGACAGGCTTGGTTCAATATTTCAGCAGTACTACAAGAAGTACTACATGGCCTGTGGACTACCATTTCTCTAAACATTTATAATTGATCCGTGCCTTGGAGAAACTTGGTTGGAACATCTTGTCTCTAGGGGTACTTGCCATATAAAGGTTGAGAACCACTGTTCCATAGCATTCATGCCCTCAATAAGTCTGTTATCGCATCAACTTGGTGGATGGTCTTTGAAGAGCAGCAACTGCAGCCAAATGCCCACAATTGAAAAATAAAGGCAGATGAATGATTTACACCTTTGTTACACATACCCCTGAGGGTACACAGCAATGTTCAGGGGTCCACCAACAGGGGTTGTGTGACAGTCTTGGTTCAATATGTCAGCAGCACTACAAGAAGTACTACAAGGCCTGTGGCCTACCTTTTCTCTTAACATTTATAATTGATCCCCGCCTTGGGGGAACTTGGATGGAACATCTTGTCTCTAGGGGTACTTGCCATATAAAGGTTGAGAACCACTGTTCTAGAGCATTCATGCCCTTAAATAGTCTGTTATTGCATTACCTTGCTGGGTGGCCTTTGAAGAGCAGAAACTGCAGCCAAATGCCCACAAATGAAAAATAAAGGCAGAAGAATGATTTTCAATTTTGAAAAATGTCACTGGGAACAGAGGGGTGTCAGTGTATTAACATTACATTTTTCGTCTTTCAAAAAAACCCTATTACAACAATGACATTGGGGTAAAAAACACAATGAAAACACCAATGTTCTGCATTTTATTTAATCAAATGGCTCAAACATACATTTTCTGTAATAATTGGGTGTCAAGATAATGCAAAGAATCTCTAACGTAGCTCTTTTCCCTTTTTTCCTTATTCTACTTAGTTTCAAAATGCAGACAAATCTGCAATAGACACTATCCTCGAATCTCCGCTTTCCCTTTAGGGAAGAGGAGCTATGGCTGTTGCTAACATCGCATATAGCAATGTCTTTCTCATTTTTCGAAAGATGTAAAATGCAGAATGAGGGCCAGAAAAGGTCATCCATGAAGATGTGTCTATTCATACTTTTTCTCATGGCTAGTTGTTTTATGATATGTGTGTTGTGAAATGTTGTAAGATAGAGTGCCATGGTATGACAAGCTTTTCAGAACAATGGGCCTGGTTAGACACCTGTTTTGACAGTTTTTGAGTGTACTTTTTACTCTTGTCTAGAGCACATGTATTTTTCAATGAAATAGGCCAAGCCACATGTGCCATTTTTTTTCTTTTTTTAAGTAAAAAAAAAAAGTTCTGTTTTATTCTTTATTTTGTTAAAATTAAAACCACATTTTCACACTATAAGACGCACTTATTTGACCCCAAAAGTGTGGGGGTGTCCATGCGTCTTATCCAGTGAATGTTTAAAAAAGAAAACGAAAAGTAAACTCACCTGTTACTGGCGCTCCTGCGTTGCTGCCTGCCGCACTGCGGGAGGCCAGAGAAGATATACGAATGTGACACTTGGGGAATGGGATGTGTGAATGCCACACTTCCTATGGAATAGGTGCATCCCACATGGCCTATGGGAATAGAAGCGGGAATACCACACTGCCTATATGGGGAATGGGATGGGGGAATGCCACACTGCCTATATGGGGAATGGGAGGGGGGAATGCCACACTGCCTATATAGGGAATGGGATGAGGGCATACCACACTGCCTATGGGAATGGGATGGAGGCATGCCACACTGCCTATGGGAGGGGGACATGCCACACTGCCTGTGGGAGGGGGGCATGCCACACTGCCTGTGGGAATGGGAGGGGGGAATGCCACACTGTCTGTAATGGGTGTTATAGCACAACATTTGGTTTAAAATATTATTTTTTTCTTATTTTCCTCCTCCAAATCTTAGGTGCGTCTTATGGGCAGGTGCATCTTATGCAGTGAAACATACAGTATTCCCCCTTTTCAGGACACAATCATGCACGGTCCTGGTGATATAGCAGCCTATATGCCCTTTGGCACCCCTGAATAGACGCAGAGCCAAAAAGATATGTTATACAGTACTCACCTTCACTATCTTCTCCAGCATCACCTCTCAAGGCCTTTGGGTCCCGTGGCTCCTCTGGAAATTCAGCTATTTGGGCTGATGGGGGAAAAATTTCCTCTTCTCTTTTTTGGCCTCACACCAAGGGAAATGCTTATCCACCAGAAAGGATACCTTGTATACTCTAGAGACGGGGCCTCTGGGGTTTCCACCTCATGTGACTAGTTGTCTGGAGAATGCTCTTGAAAGTCAATGTAAAACTCAGTATGTGGGTGTTTAATAGTAGAATAGTAAGTTCTTAAAAAGGAACTCCAAGCTTTTTGTAACCCCGCAGTCACCCCCTCTCCCTCTGCTAAGCTAAATTTGGATGTTAAAATAATAAAACACCCACCTAATCACAGCAATCCCCCCCTGATTCCTACGGGTAGGGAGTAGGTTGGTGTGACTTTGAAAGGCAGCTGTAGACCTGAGTGACAGTTAGACCTGTGTGAATGGACAGTACAGTCACGCCGGATTGAGTGACAGACCTGCCACCTTCTTCAAGGTGGCTGTGCCCAGGACCCGAGCACTGTGGTGATTGTGTGAACCCTTACAGTAGATCTAGCTGTAAAGAATGGGGTAGGTGTATACCCCCATATACCAAAGCTATATGTAAAGACTGGGGTGAGTGTGTACCCCCATATACCAAACCTAGCTGTAATAAACGGGGTGACTGTTTACCCTTATAGCAGGCCTGGCTGAAAAGACTGGGGTGAGTGTGTACCCCCATATACCAAACCTAGGTGTAATAAACTGGGTGATTTTGTACCCTTATAGCAAGCCTAGCTGAAAAGACTGGGATGAGTGTGTACCACCATATACCAAACAAACCTGTAAAGACTGGGGTGAGAGTGTCCCCTTATACCAATCCTATCTGTAATCACTGGTGTAAGAGTGTCGCTGTAAGTGCAGGTGTCTAACAATACAGAAAGCAGCAAATAAGGACAGGGACCTGGCTGTAGTGCTGCTGCTGCTGGTAATGGAGCTGGTGCTCATCCGGTCGTTGGTGAAGCAAGGAAAGGACATCTTTCATCCTGATACACCTTCCTCTGGTGCAAGCAGGCCCCTGGATTTGGAGCTGATTTTTTGTAGGCCCTAGTACTGCTGGCAGAGTGATGAGGCCAGAACAAATCGAGGCAGTCGTAGATGACATGGCACGCAGTGCTACTAGTTCCGGGGAATATTCTTCCACCCACTCCACTGCAGCCGAGCCTAGTGCAGAGCCCTCCACCTCACCCCCTGTAAAATTTGCAAGGCAGCCCCAGCCTAAGGTCACGGAGTCAATAATGCTCTATGATGGCACGCCTGGCTGGGATACCATGGGCCATCTGCCTGCCCCTGGAGTTTAAAAACTCCTCCGATCTTTTGGTCATCCTCTCCCCCTGAACAGATGCTCCCACGCCATTGATGTGCAGCCCAAGAGAGTAATAACAAAAACTTTATTCAAGTAATTACACAAACAGTCCAAAAAAGCCCCTCAAATATTTCCAACCCTCTCCTAATAAAAATCAACAATGTTGTTCAATTAAAAATGTTGGCCAAAAATTGTGTATACCTACCTACACACACACACACACGGATCTCTCATACCGGACTTGAACCAGCAATACGCCTCCTGTCATAGCTCAGCGTCTGCTAATTTAGCCCCTGTACAATCTACTGTGGTGTTGTTCTGTGACTGCTTGAGTGATGTGGTTCTCCCCTGGGTCCTAGAGCTGCCTTGTTTAAACTCACCTGGTGTTCATTATTTTGTAGTAGATCCTATAAATGCATGCGCCCAGCCACGCCCCCGTGTTGGATTATTGCTTTGCCTTCCTGAAGTCTAGCTGTGCTCTCCAACCCTCTGCTATATCTTCTTGTCTTGTGGATCCCATGGGCCTTTCTGAATCCTTTTTTTTTCCCTTGGACCTTCTGGAAACTTGTGTTTAGGCTAACACCCTGTTTGACTTGCTGGGGCCACGACCTTTTCATTATGCGTGCCCCAGCCGTTCCATTGTCTGTGCTATTGTCTGTCCTGGGTCTTGGTCTTTTACTGTCTGGGTTATTGTCCCCACTACGCCCATATCCTTCCATTGCCTACCTCGGGGCCCAGTTTTGCTGCCTGCACTGGAGCCCACTTCTTCCACTGCCTGCATTGGGGCCCAGTTTTGCAGTTGCCTGCACTAGTACCCAGTTCCTCCATTGACTGCACTGGGGCCCAGTTCCACCATTGTCTACACTGGGGCCCAGTTCTGCCATTGTTGTCATTGGGGCCCAGATCCACCATTGCCTGCATTGGGACTCTTGCCCTGTGTATCCCTTTCCCGGGGCCTGTGTACACTACACCTTAAGGAGCGCTGCTGAAAAACTGGGTTAGTTACAGGCTCTCCATCGAATCCTGGACCTCCCACGTCCCGGGTGGTCAGCAGCTTACCTCTTTAGTGGTGCAGGCAGGTTGTCTGTTTTTTGTCCATCTGACTCTGGCCTCCTGGGATGAATTGGCTGCCTGGCTGAGAGCTGCCTCCTTGTCCTCGAGTCCCAATCCCTAAACCAGGTAAATCCCAAACCACCTTGAGCTCCCTTCAATTTAAATTGCCTAAGCATGACAATTTATGATTGATATTTTTAAATGTCCTATGAAAGTTCCATTAATATTACAATATAAGTAAGAGATTCAGTTTTATGCTGGAGTCAGTACATTTTTTCCTACTCGCTCCGACTTAGGAGTGCATCACTTTGGAGGACAGTTTGCATCTAAAATTTGCACCATGTCACCAAAAATGTTATTGACTAGCAACCCTTCTATTCCCTGCTCTGCTTAGCAGTTAAATCTACTGGAATCTCCAACATGTTGTCATTAAACCTGCGTTACATAGGAATTAAACATGAGATCAAGGCAAAATTTCCTCACAACGTATTGCAAAGACTGACCTTTATTAACGATATAACTTATTGATGTGAAAACAATTTAAGTTGCAGAGCCAATGACCTCCTTGTATTACACACCATCCCACTGAAAGGTAATTAGTTGTATGCACGCTGCATTTCAATTCTAATTGCTTGACAATTTATGGGAAGCTAAACTGCGACAAACGATTTCTTCCTGTAAGAGGAAGCAATGATAAAAACAGAGATTCCTTAATATGTCTCAGCTTCTCTGTAGCTGCAACAGTAATCTTTCTCCAGTCTCATTGTTTAAGAAGATCTGAATATCTGTCAAGTCATGTAACAGTTTTTTTGGGTTAACATTAGAGATGAGCGAATCGATTCTGATGAGCCCGAATTTGTTCCGAATTTCAGGAAATATTCGATTTGTTACGATTCTGAATATCGCCGTGATTCGATCGCTCAAATCACTTCCTTAAAACTCCATTTACTGCTATACAGCCCATCTAAAATGGTGGATCCACATGTCAGGACATGTCCCAAGGAATGCTGGGTGGGTGTCACATGCTACCCATCAGCAGACAGGCTTACCGATGATGCCACAGCCCCATATAAACGGCTGACATTTTGCGGAAGATCATTCTGACACTGTATTGCGGCCAGAGCAGATCAGGCAGGGAGAGAGCGAGGGACAGATAGACAGATAGACAGACAGACAGACAGATAGGTAGATAGATACAGCGAGTGAGAGATAGATAGATAGATAGATAGATAGATAGATAGATAGATAGATAAGAAGAAGCCGAGCGAGGGACAGATAGAGAAGGAGAGAGGCTGTGACAGTGACAGAGAAAGACAGGGACAGTTTAAAGTGTTTGCATTAGCTTTCAAGCCTATTTAGTGTTAATAACACACCTGCCTATTTAGCTTTTCCTTTACCTGGTGTCATTCTTTAAAAAGCGTGCTAGCATTAATATTTCAAGAGTACCTGTCTATTAACTGGTTGCATTTTATAATCAAAGTCCCTTTTCCACTATCAAAGCAGCCAACCTGTGTATTTGAAGAGGGGGCATCCCAAACACTAGCATAAATATTTCAAGACCACCTGTCTATTAACTGGTTGCATTTTGAAAAGAACGTCACGTTGTCATATTGCCAGCAGCCATTGCCTTTAACCGGAGGGGGGGCATCCCAAATATGCTAGCATGTGTCTTTTAAGAGTACACACATTGGAGTTGGCAGTAGCAGCATTAGGAGCCCATATATTGCCTGAAAGACACACCTATGAGCTGGCAGCAGCAGCATAGGGAGCCCATATATTGTCTGAAAGACGCACCCTGGAGTTGGCAGCAGCATAAGGAGCTACCATGCATCAGCTACTTGCATGCATCAGCTATTTGTGGGTGGAAATCCTGGCTGATCCATGCCTGATTCATCTTCACAAAGGTGAGTCTCTCCAAATTTTTCGTGGGCAGACGAGTTCTCCTTGGCATGACTATGGCCCCCGCCGCACTAAACACCTGCTCAGATGGCACACTACTTGCCGGGCAGGACAGCTTTCCCAGGGCAAACTCTGCCAGTTGCGGCCACAGATGTCCAGCGGGTCCTCAAGGTGTGTTGGCATGGTCATGTCAAGGTATGACACTACCTGCTGGTTCAGGGCCTGCTCCAGGTCTTTCTGCTGCTCATGATTAGCCTCACTATGCGGGTGAAGAAAGCTACTCATTAGCATCTGAAGACTCAGGCTGCTGCTGATGGAGCTGCTGCTCCTGCCACCCCCCCCCCCCCCCCCAGCAGCCATGGCAGTGGAAGGTGAGCGCAGAGGTCCCCCCGAGTCAGACCTGCAAGAATATGGACCCTGGCGCAGATAGGCATCAGCCAACTGACTACGTAGACGTCTCTGTAGTAGGTCAGTTTGTCCTCCCTCTCAGTGGGTGTAAAAAAAAAAGCCCCTATTTTATGCCGGTAGCGAGGGTCCAATAAGGTGGAGAGCCAGAAGTCATCTCGCTGACAAATGGAGACAATTCTGCGGTCACTACGCAAGCACGTGAGCATGCATCTTGCCATTTGCGCAAGTGACTCGGAGGGACTACCTGTCTCCATCTCCACTGCATACTGCCACGGTGTGTCTGGGTCCTCTGTCTCGCCTTTCTCACAACCCTCTAACTCCTCGGGCTGCTCCTGCTCCTCCTCTCCTGTCAGATGACTAGATAAAATGGCCATTTTGTCAAACCTAAACTGTGCTTCGCTGTGCCCCAACCCCTCCTCCTCTACTTCAGGCCCCACAGGCTTCATGTGGCCGTGATATGTAGGCGCCATGTCTCCAGTGCCCTGACCAGCCATGGTTTCCAACATGTGTTGTAGTACATGAAGCAGTGGAATCACATTGTTCATCCCGTAGTAGTCCCATTGTTAGGATGTCTTGCAGATGGGGGGAAGACTTCAGAAAACGCTTGACAACTAGGTTGAACACATGTGGCATACAGGGCGCATGGCTCAGGCTTCCTTGTCGCAGCGCAGACAAAATGTTCTTCTCATTGTCAGTCACCATGGTTCCCATTTGCAGTTTTCGTGGAGTAAGCCATGATTTCATTTATTGATTTTTGATTTTTAGCAGTTCCTCAAGGCAAACCATGTGAAGAACAGGGTGAAACCGCCATGTCCTGCACACATGGTAGGCTGGAAGGGCACTGAAAAAAATAAAAAAAATTAAAAATACCGAAAAAAAAAAATATTTATAAAAAACAAAATGCAAAAAAAATAAAAAAACGAAAAAAAAATTTGTAAAAAAATTAACAAAATATTAAAAAAAGACAAATAAAGAAAAATAGAAAAAAAACTACTAAATTAACCAAAAAAATGTGATACATTTTATAAGTTATTGTTATTATGTTATAAGTTATTATATGTTATTATTTTAACCCTTTAAATGCCAGCCACGTAAAATTTACGTGGTTGCCTCTCGGTCACTTAAGTGGCAGCCACGTAAAATTTACGTGCCTGGCATTTACCCCTGCTAGTGGGCAAAAAAAAAAAAATACTCACCTGACCCCTCGTTGGATCCGGCCGGGTCTCCTCTTTAATTTGTTGCCATCCGATCCCCCGTGGTCTGTGCCATCCAATCCCCCGTGGTCTGCGCCCTGTTCCTAAAAGCCCTGCATAGCTGATCCCGGGCTGGTTACTTTGGGTAATGGGGGCCCCATGTCATTTTTTGGGGGGATTTTTAAGGGTTTTTAACCCTTAAAAATCCCCCCCAAAAAAATGCCTCCCCCCCCCCACCCCCCCGGGAGGGGGGACCCTATGTCATTTTTTTTCTTGATTTAACCCTTTGTAGTGTGGATGGTAGTTGTATTTTATTTGTAAATGTTAAAAATTACTTGTTTCAGTTAGGGGGGTCTCCTGGGCAGGAACAGGGGGCTACCGATAAATATGTGGTACCGTTCTAATCGGTAGAAATGGGGCTTTCACATGCAATATGGTTTTCCCTAATAAAATACATTTTTTATTTAAAATAAAGGAGGCAATTTTCTAAAAAAAATTATTTATTTATTTATTTATTTTGCTTAATAATAAATAAAATTAATAATAAATAAAATTTACAAACAAGACATTTCATGTTAAAGCCTAAACTCTGCTGCAAAAAATATATATATAATTTTCCTGAAAATTCCAGCAAAAATGTCGCAAAACATGGCGCAAAATGGGGAAAAATGACCTGTCAACAGAGGGTGACAAAATCTCAAGTAGGCTGGCAATTAAAAGGGTTAATAGTACCTCTGCATGTTGGGTATTGTTCTGTTCGGGGGACCTTGAGCTTTCAGACTTAGCTTGTTTTTTCTTGTTTGCATATTTATATTTTAGGAAAAGGTGTTTTTTATTCAGCTTTTTTATACATTTTTAGGGAAACCCTGTGCAACCAAAGAGTTCTTTGAGGGATTAATTCCAGAAAGATGAGCCCACTACAACAAGCTGGGTACGCTTAAAAAGCTTAACATGTGTACTTTCATGTTAAAGCTCAGACTCTGCTGAAAATAACAATATATCATTTTCCTGGGAACATGGGGAGTGCAAAATAGTGCTAAATGGTCTGGCAACAGAGTGTGACAAAAATTCCAGGTAGGCTGGCACTTAAAGGGTTAAATGTGTTCAAATAATATAAATGTTAACAATTAATATGTAACTGACAATTAGGCACTTTTTTCAGTTACACCATTGCTAAGTGCAAGTGCACTGTCACAGGCACAATGGCCTAGGAGCGTGGAGGCCACAGCGGAGGGACCTGTCCAAGTTGCTGTTGTGGTTGTGCAGGAACCACAATCACCCAGTGGGCCTTAAAGGATATGTATCGTCCCTGACCGTAGTTACAGCTCCAGACATAGGCACCACTTTGGAGCCAACTCTCCCAGGCCGCTTTATGGCGACGCTGCAAATGTTGACGCAGGGTTGTGGGTCCAATATTGGGACCCTGACCACACTTCGCCTTCTGCCTACACATTCATATAGCCATGTTAACCTCCTGCGGATGCTTGATGAAAAACTGCCACATCGCCAAGTAGCTGATTTTTCTACCAACAGTCCGCACTAATTCACTGCTGCTGCCGCCGCCACCTGCTCCAGGGACCACCTTCCACTGCCTCCTGGGAAGGTAGCCTGCCGAGCAGCAAGTTGTCTACCCCGAGCACATTTGCCTCCATACTTTCCCCTTCTGCCACCATGCTGACCGCTAAATCTGTCACTCTCCATCACTCCAAGCCTTTAAAAGTGCCCTCAAAACTCACTGATGTCCTCCTCAAGTTCCTCAACAGTGTCTGTTTAAGAAGCCAAAACGCTTGCAACACCACCTCCCACGCCACTCTCCTCATCACTACTTGCCCGCCTTGATGAATTTAGGCCTAATGTGTTTCTATGTTACTAATATGTTACTATGTTACTAATATGTTACTAATATGTTACTATGTTACTAATATGTTACTATGTTACTAATATGTTACTAATCTGTCACTCTCCATCACTCCAAGCCTTTAAATGTGCCCTCAAAACTCACTGATGTCCTCCTCAGGTTCCTCAACAGTGTCTGCTTAAGAAGCCAAAACACTTGCAACACCACCTCCCACGCCACTCTCCTCATCACTACTTGCCCGCCTAGTGGAAGAAGCGGCGAGTGTCTCCTCCACTTCTTGGCTGGGCAGTAGCTGCTGATTTTTCTAAATATCAGATCGTCCTCACTGAATAGTGGAGCTGAACCCAAAGCATAAGATATAACCGACAGTTGACTGGGGGTGTCAGATGTCACTTGTGATGAAGTGGATGATCGTAATAACCAATGGATGACGGCAGATGAGTTGCTGGTCGAGACACGACCGCTAGCTGATACCGGGAGATCAGGCCTCTCACTGAGACTCCTGCTGCCACTCACCCCTAGTCTGCTGCAACCTCTGCTTGATGAATTTAGGCCTCTGCAACTTCTCTGTGCCCATCCTGGCACTTCTCATCCTAACATACTTAGTGCGTATATGAGGGGAGTACAAAACGCTACACTACACTTAAAACAGGATTTGTCGATAACATCAGCAGGTGTGTAACTATCTATGGCCTTTCACTAAGTAGTAACTAGGCCCTGAAGACTTTAACAGGAACAAAGTGATGAAACTCTTAGATGTGCGTATGTGATGCTCTGATGAGGGCAATACAATGTGCTCCAGTACGCTTGAAAAAGGTTTTTTTGAGAGACTGGCCTGCATGGAAATGAATCGGGCATGGATCAGCCAAGATTTCCACCCACCAATGCCTGATGCTTTAGAGTAGATTGATCATGGTGCCAGACCAACACTAAAGAAATATGGACAGTGCAAAACAGATTTAAGGCGCTGCTCTTCAGTTACAGACATTACTCCGCATCAGACCACAAGTAATTATTGAGCAAATGCTTTACGTTAATCTTAATTTTTATTTATATTCTTAGGATAAGATGTATGTGCCCAAAATCTGTATATGTTCTCTTCATGCTGCTGCCAACTCCAGGGTGTGTCTTTCAGGCAATATATGGGCTCCTAATGCTGCTGCCAACTCCAGTGTCTCTTTCAGACAATATATGGGCTCCCTATGCTGCTGCCAATCCAGCACTGTCTGGTGCTATCCCTTCCTAAATAACCCCTCAAGTTAATGTTCCTTGTTAACAAAATACTGTAAAAGTAAAATCCCTTTAAAATTGACCACCCAAATAAAGAAAGAAACGGTTCTCAACTTTTGTCCCTCGCAGTTGATCAGTCCTACTCAAGCAATCATCAACCCACCCAATTGCTAGATCGCAAACTACGGCAGCATGTCCCCCATCAAGTTACAGATGCTCTGCCATACTCTATTAATTGCAACCCCCCCGTTCCATGTAGTGACTACAGCGCAATTCCAACATGGAGTTCGGGCTCGGCCAGCGTGAGATGCAGTTCAGTGATCAAATGAGTAGTTGATCACCGGAGTAGGACTGATCAGTTGAGGGGAGGGGGTGCGTACCCTTTTGTTTTTTTTTGGGTGGTCAGTTCCTTTAATCCCTTTAAAAATCTGTATGGAGATTTGCTTTAACAAGATGGGGTGAGGGGTGATCTAATAACTATGTATAAATATATTCGGGGTCAATACAAGGATCTGTCCCACAATCTATTTATACCCCGGAGTGTAACCATAACCCGGGGGCATCCACTAAGGTTAGAGGAAAGGTGCTTTCTCCACCGACATAGGAGGGGATTCTTCTCTGTAAGAGCAGTGAGACTATGGAACTCACTGCCAGAGGAGGTAGTAATGAGGGATACATTAAAAATGTTCAAAAGTGGCCTTGATGCCTTCCTGGCATGTAATAACATTTCCGGCTATGGCTACTAGACCACTGGAAGGAGTTAGACAGGCTGAACTGGATGGACTAAAGTCTTTATTCAGCCTTACATACTATGTTACTATGTTACTATGTAAGATACTGGAAAAAATACTTACAGACCAAATATTATTTGTATTATTCCCCTTTTGTATTTTCTAAATGTGTTAAATAAAATATCTACAGTTTCTCATTAAAATATTTTGCACCTCGCCCGTATAACTATCACAGGTGCGGGGGATGTTAACTCTTTTCTACTTTGCTGTAAACCTGTAGAAACTCTCATAGTTTCTCAAAACCCAGCTGCCTTCAAAATTATTTTAATAACCCCTATAATTAGCAACCTGTGCTATAATTACCCAGAACCTTGGAGATACAACAGCTGCAAGAATGTGTGGCTTTTTCCAGGTCTACCATGGCATGAAGCATATGAAAAGGTAGGCATCCCGGGAAAGGGGAGGCTAGTGGATAACTTGGGGGGGGGGGGGGTCTTTGGGAACCATGTGGACTGGCACTCAGTGGAGTTAGAAAATGATAGTGGCAGGCTGATACATTACTAACAGCAGGTAGTGACAGATGAGCGTCTGTAGCGAGGATTTCAGAGCGAATGCTAGTAGTCGCTGTGCTTGGCCATGGTTCGTTGTTTCAGAGCACCTCAGTCGCCGGCATTGTTGAATACGTTATGTGATTCGCAGTACTACGCTGTATGGGAGCGAATGGTAGTGCCAGCTCAGTGCTCAGTGAGACTGACTCACACCACATTCATCCAAAAAACAGCCTCAAACAGTTCCGGCGCTCAAAATTGGGTAGATGTAGCCCCCGAAGCTGTGTGATTAAAGTCTGTTTTTGAACATGTATCCACTAGTAACAAAGCGAAAAAATATGGAATTACATTGTTATTACATTGTAACATGTACACTTTAATATTAGACATGTAAGGACAATTCTGCATTAAAATATTATTAATCCAAAACGTTTTAAAAATGTCATTTTCTAGGCCAGGATAAATATCAGAAAGATTTGAGTTTAAAAAAAAAAAAAAAAAAATAGGATCGGGATTAAGGATCGTTCATGGAAATGTATGGGAGGGCGCCAGGTAGCGAGAGATAAGATGTGGTGCTCTACAAGGCTGAACGCCGGCGCTGTATGCTGAGCCTGGGATAATGATGAATCGTACGCTATATGGCGTTGTTCCAGTCGCTCACCAGAATCACCTTCATAAATGTGTAATTGCTGTCGTGTCTGGCGTTCACCTGCCGCTACCTGCCGCTTACAAGGCACTACCTGGCGCTATCCCTTCATGAATAAGGCCCTAAGATAGTAAGAGCAGGGGACGACAGACTGGTAGGTTACAATGGAGGGAGGAATGGCTCAGCGGTAAGATGGGTGACCTTTTCCTTTACCAGCTCCACATTCATTCCAACAGTGTGTCTAAATGTACCTGCCCTGTCCTGATACCCCCCCCCCCTGCCCGGCAGCCATCTTCCTCCACTCTGTGTGTGGCCCTCCCACAACTCTATGCCCTGCCTGTGAGGCGACGCTGACCTTGGTGGATCCCAGCCAAGGTAAGGAGTTTTTTTTTTGCATTGTAACCTGAGTTGATTGGGAGGGGGGCTTCTACCACACTGCTCATTATGGGGTGATTGGTGAAATGTTATATTAAAGTTTGAATGGGAGGATTCTGCACACTGCATGTTATTGGGTGATTGGGGGGGATTCTGCACACTGCATGTTATTGGGTGATTGGAGGGATTCTGCACACTGCATGTTATTGGGTGATTGGGGGGATTCTGCACACTGTATGTTATTGGGTGATTGGGGGGATTCTGCACACTGCATGTTATTGGGTGATTGGGGGGATTCTGCACACTGCATGTTATTGGGTGATTGGGGGGATTCTGCACACTGCATGTTAATGGGTGATTGGGGGGATTCTGCACACTGCATGTTAATGGGTGATTGGGGGGATTCTGCACACTGCATGTTATTGGGTGATTGGGGGGATTCTGCACATTGCATGTTATTGGGTGATTGGGGGGATTCTGCACACTGCATGTTATTGGGTGATTGGGGGGATTCTGCACACTGCATGTTATTGGGTGATTGGGGGGATTCTGCACACTGCATGTTATTGGGTGATTGGGAGGATTCTGCACACTGCATGTTATTGGGTGATTGGGGGGATTCTGCACACTGCATGTTATTGGGTGATTGGGGGGATTATGCACACTGCATGTTGTTGGGTGATTGGGAGGTTTCTGCACACTGCATGTTATTGGGTGATTGGGGGGATTCTGCACACTGCATGCTATTGGGTGATTGGGGGGATTCTGCACACGGCATGTTATTGGGTGATTGGAGGGATTCTGCACACTGTATGTTATTGGGTGATTGGGGGGATTCTGCACACTGCATGTTATTGGGTGATTGGGGGGATTCAGCACACTACATGTTATTGGGTGATTGGGGGGATTCTGCACACTGCATGTTATTGGGTGATTGGGAGGATTATGCACACTGCATGTTATTGGGTGATTGGGGGTATTCTGCACACTGCATGTTATTGAGTGATTGGGGGGATTCTGCACACGGCATGTTATTGGGTGATTGGGGGGATTCTGCACACTGCATGTTATTGGGTGATTGGGAGGATTCTGCACACTGCATGTTATTGGGTGATTGGGGGGATTCTGCACACTGCATATTATTGGGTGATTGGGGGGATTCTGCACACTGCATGTTATTGGGTGATTAGGGGGATTCTGCACACTGCATGTTATTGGGTGATTGGGGGGATTCTGCACACTGTATGTTATTGGGTGATTGGGGGGATTTTGCACACTGCATGTTATTGGGTGATTGGGGGGATTCTCCACACTGCATGTTATTGGGTGATTGGGGGGATTCTGCACACTGCATGTTATTGGGTGATTGGGGGGATTCTGCACACTGTATGTTATTGGGTGATTGGGGGGATTTTGCACACTGCATGTTATTGGGTGATTGGGGGGATTCTCCACACTGCATGTTATTGGGTGATTGGGGGAATTCTGCACACTGCATGTTATTGGGTGATTGGAGGGATTCTGCACACTGCATGCTATTGGGTGATTGGGAGGATACTGCACACTGCATGCTATTGTGTGATTGGGGGAATTCTGCACACTGCATGTTATTGGGTGATTGGGGGGATTCTGCACACTGCATGTTATTGGGTGATTGGAGGGATTCTGCACACTGTATGTTATTGGGTGATTTGGAGGATTCTGCACACTGCATGTTATTGGGTGATTGGAGGGATTCTGCACACTGTATGTTATTGGGTGATTTGGAGGATTCTGCACACTGCATGTTATTGGGTGATTGGAGGGATTCTGCACACTGTATGTTATTGGGTGATTTGGAGGATTCTGCACACTGCATGTTATTGGGTGATTGGGGGGATTCTGCACACTGCATGTTATTGGGTGATTGGGGGGATTCTGCACACTGTATGTTATTGGGTGATTTGGAGGATTCTGCACACTGCATGTTATTGGGTGATTGGAGGGATTCTGCACACTGTATGTTATTGGGTGATTTGGAGGATTCTGCACACTGCATGTTATTGGGTGATTGGGGGGATTCTGCACACTGCATGTTATTGGGTGATTGGGGGGATTCTGCACACTGTATGTTATTGGGTGATTGGGGGGATTCTGCACACTGTATGTTATTGGGTGATTGGGGGGATTTTGCACACTGCATGTTATTGGGTGATTAGGGGGATTCTGCACACTGCATGTTATTGGGTGATTGGGGGAATTCTACACACTGCATGTTATTGGGTGATTGGGGGGATTCTGCACACTGCATGTTATTGGGTGATTGGGGGGATTCTGCACACTGTATGTTATTGGGTGATTGGGGGGATTTTGCACACTGCATGTTATTGGGTGATTGGGGGGATTCTCCACACTGCATGTTATTGGGTGATTGGGGGAATTCTGCACACTGCATGTTATTGGGTGATTGGAGGGATTCTGCACACTGCATGCTATTGGGTGATTGGGAGGATACTGCACACTGCATGCTATTGTGTGATTGGGGGAATTCTGCACACTGCATGTTATTGGGTGATTGGGGGGATTCTGCACACTGCATGTTATTGGGTGATTGGAGGGATTCTGCACACTGTATGTTATTGGGTGATTTGGAGGATTCTGCACACTGCATGTTATTGGGTGATTGGGGGGATTCTGCACACTGCATGTTATTGGGTGATTGGGGGGATTCTGCACACTGTATGTTATTGGGTGATTTGGAGGATTCTGCACACTGCATGTTATTGGGTGATTGGGGGGATTCTGCACACTGCATGTTATTGGGTGATTGGGGGGATTCTGCACACTGCATGTTATTGGGTGATTGGGGGGATTCTGCACACTGCATGCTATTGTGTGATTGGGAGGATTCTGCACACTGCATGTTATTGGGTGATTGGGAGGATTCTGCACACTGCATGTTATTGGGTGATTAGGGGGATTCTGCACACTGCATGTTATTGGGTGATTGGGGGGATTCTGCACACTGCATGTTATTGGGTGATTGGGGGGATTTTGCACACTGCATGTTATTGGGTGATTGGGGGGATTCTCCACACTGCATGTTATTGGGTGATTGGGGGGATTCTGCACACTGCATGTTATTGGGTGATTGGGGGGATTCTCCACACTGCATGTTATTGGGTGATTGGGGGGATTCTGCACACTGCATGTTATTGGGTGATTGGGGGGATTCTGCACACTGCATGTTATTGGATGATTGGGAGGATTCTGCACACTGCATGTTATTGGGTGATTGGAGGGATTCTGCACACTGTATGTTATTGGGTGATTAGGGGGATTCTGCACACTGCATGTTATTGGGTGATTGGGGGGATTCTGCACACTGCATGTTATTGGGTGATTGGGGGGATTCTGCACACTGCATGTTATTGGGTGATTGGGGGGATTCTGCACACTGCATGTTATTGAGTGATTGGGAGGATTATGCACACTGCATGTTATTGGGTGATTGGGGGTATTCTGCACACTGCATGTTATTGGGTGATTGGGGGGATTCTGCACACGGCATGTTATTGGGTGATTGGAGGGATTCTGCACACTGTATGTTATTGGGTGATTGGGGGGATTCTGCACACTGCATGTTATTGGGTGATTGGGGGGATTCTCCACACTGCATGTTATTGGGTGATTGGGGGGATTCTGCACACTGCATGTTATTGGGTGATTGGGGGGATTCTCCACACTGCATGTTATTGGGTGATTAGGGGGATTCTGCACACTGTATGTTATTGGGTGATTGGGGGGATTCTCCACACTGCATGTTATTGGGTGATTGGGGGGATTCTGCACACTGCATGTTATTGGGTGATTGGGGGGATTCTCCACACTGCATGTTATTGGGTGATTAGGGGGATTCTGCACACTGTATGTTATTGGGTGATTGGGGGGATTCTGCACACTGCATGTTATTGGGTGATTGGGGGGATTCTGCACACGGCATGTTATTGGGTGATTGGAGGGATTCTGCACACTGCATGTTATTGGGTGATTGGGGGGATTCTGCACACTGCATGTTATTGGGTGATTAGGGGGATTCTGCACACTGTATGTTATTGGGTGATTGGGGGGATTCTGCACACTGCATGTTATTGGGTGATTGGGGGGATTCTGCACACGGCATGTTATTGGGTGATTGGAGGGATTCTGCACACTGCATGTTATTGGGTGATTGGGGGGATTATGCACACTGCATGTTATTGGGTGATTGGAGGGATTCTGCACACTGCATGTTATTGGGTGATTGGGGGGATTCTGCACACTGCATGTTATTGGGTGATTGGGGGGATTCTGCACACGGCATGTTATTGGGTGCTTGGGGGGATTCTGCACACTGCATGTTATTGGGTGATTAGGGGGATTCTGCACACTGTATGTTATTGGGTGATTGGAGGGATTCTGCACACTGTATGTTATTGGGTGATTGGAGGGATTCTGCACACGGCATGTTATTGGGTGCTTGGGGGGATTCTGCACACTGCATGTTATTGGGTGATTAGGGGGATTCTGCACACTGTATGTTATTGGGTGATTGGGGGGATTCTGCACACTGCATGCTATTGGGTGATTGTGGGGGTTTTGCACACTGCATGTTATTGGGTGATTGGGGGGATTCAGCACACTGCATGTTATTGGGTGATTGGGGGGATTCTACACACTGCATGTTATTGGGTGATTGGGAGGATTATGCACACTGCATGTTATTGTGTGATTGGGGGGATTCTGCACACTGCATGTTATTGGGTGATTGGGGGGATTCTGCACACTGCATGTTATTGGGTGATTGGGGAGATTCTGCACACTGCATGTTATTGGGTGCTTGGGGGGATTCTGCACACTGCATGTTATTGGGTGATTGGGGGGATTCTGCACACTGTATGTTATTGGGTAATTGGGGGGATTCTGCACACTGCATGTTATTGGGTGATTAGGGGGATTCTGCACACTGTATGTTATTGGGTGATTGGGGGGATTCTGCACACTGCATGTTATTGGGTGATTGGGGAGATTCTGCACACTGCATGTTATTGGGTGATTGGGGGGATTCTGCACACTGTATGTTATTGGGTGATTGGGGGGATTCTGCACACTGCATGTTATTGGGTGATTAGGGGGATTCTGCACACTGCATGTTATTGGGTGATTGGAGGGATTCTGCACACTGCATGTTATTGGGTGATTAGGGGGATTCTGCACACTGTATGTTATTGGGTGCTTGGGGGGATTCTGCACACTGCATGTTATTGGGTGATTGGGGGGATTCTGCACACTGCATGTTATTGGGTGATTGGGGGGATTTTGCACACTGTATGCTATTGGGTGATTGGGGGGATTCTCCACACTGCATGTTATTGGGTGATTGGGGGAATTCTGCACACTGCATGTTATTGGGTGATTGGGGGGATTCTGCACACTGCATGCTATTGGGTGATTGGGGGGATTCTGCACACTGCATGCTATTGGGTGATTGGGAGGATACTGCACACTGCATGCTATTGTGTGATTGGGGGAATTCTGCACACTGCATGTTATTGGGTGATTGGGGGGATTCTGCACACTGCATGCTATTGGGTGATTGGGGGGATTCTGCACACTGCATGCTATTGGGTGATTGGGAGGATACTGCACACTGCATGCTATTGTGTGATTGGGGGAATTCTGCACACTGCATGTTATTGGGTGATTGGGAGGATACTGCACACTGCATGCTATTGTGTGATTGGGGGGATTCTGCACACTGCATGTTATTGGGTGATTGGGAGGATTCTGCACACTGCATGCTATTGTGTGATTGGGGGGATTCTGCACACTGCATGTTATTGGGTGATTGGGGGGATTCTGCACACTGCATGTTATTGGGTGATTGGGGGGATTCTGCACACTGCATGTTATTGGGTGATTGGGAGGATTCTGCACACTGCATGCTATTGTGTGATTGGGGGGATTCTGCACACTGCATGTTATTGGGTGATTGGGGGGATTCTGCACACTGCATGTTATTGGGTGATTGGGGGGATTCTGCACACTGCATGCTATTGGGTGATTGGGGGGATTCTGCACACTGCATGCTATTGGGTGATTGGGAGGATACTGCACACTGCATGCTATTGTGTGATTGGGGGAATTCTGCACACTGCATGTTATTGGGTGATTGGGGGGATTCTGCACACTGCATGCTATTGGGTGATTGGGGGGATTCTGCACACTGCATGCTATTGGGTGATTGGGAGGATACTGCACACTGCATGCTATTGTGTGATTGGGGGAATTCTGCACACTGCATGTTATTGGGTGATTGGGAGGATACTGCACACTGCATGCTATTGTGTGATTGGGGGGATTCTGCACACTGCATGTTATTGGGTGATTGGGAGGATTCTGCACACTGCATGCTATTGTGTGATTGGGGGGATTCTGCACACTGCATGTTATTGGGTGATTGGGGGGATTCTGCACACTGCATGTTATTGGGTGATTGGGGGGATTCTGCACACTGCATGTTATTGGGTGATTGGGAGGATTCTGCACACTGCATGCTATTGTGTGATTGGGGGGATTCTGCACACTGCATGTTATTGGGTGATTGGGGGGATTCTGCACACTGCATGTTATTGGGTGATTGGGGGGATTCTGCACACTGCATGTTATTGGGTGATTGATATTATGTCTTTACACTGCCTGTTATGGGGTTCGGGGGCGAGGTTCTGCACATTGCCTTTTTTAGCTTCTTGGGAGGTCGGTATTTTAGCACACCATTAGATTCAGAATATATTTTTTCTTATTTTCCTCCTCCAATCCTAGATGCATCATATTGTCTGGTGCGTGGTGCATCTTATAATATAGAAATATGGTGCATAATCAATGGATATATATCTGTAAGACGCACACAGGAATACGGGGGAGAAGAATTAGAAAAAAAAATTCTGATCCAAACGGTGTGCTAAAATATTCCCTACCAATCACCCTATTATAGACAGTGTGCAGAATTCCCACAATTACACCATTACAGACCCCACATTACAGGCAGTAAGGGGCATCCCAAATTACAGGCAGTGAGGGGTATCTTACATTACAGGCAGTGAGGGGCATCCCAATTACGGGCAGTGTAGGGGCGTCTCAACTGCAGGCAGTGTGCGGGCATGCCAAATACAGGCAGTGTGCGGGCATCCCAAATGCAGGCAGTGTTCGGGCATCCCAAATGCAGGCAGTGTACAGGCATCCCAATTACAGGCAGTGTACAGGCATCCCAATTACAGGCAGTGTACAGGCATCCCAATTACAGGCAGTGTACGAGCATCCCAATTACAGGCAGTGTACGAGCATCCCAATTACAGGCAGTGTGCAGCATGCCCCCCAAAAACACCCCAGCAGCCGCCTCTCACACACACACTCTCACATACTTTCCTTACCGGCATTTGCTGTCGCTGCAATCTCCACTGCCACTACTTCCCCGTAGCCACTGCTACCGGCGCCTTACACTCTTGCCGGTTCCAACTTCCACGCCCCAACCGTTTGCTTGAACCTGGTCATATGGCAGTGGCCGGCAGGCAGCGGTGGATACTGGGACAACTGCTGAGGTGGTGGCGGCCAGCGGAGACAGCGGCAAGGGCAGCGGAAGCCGGTAATATATGTGTGTGTTTGTGTGTGGTTTTCTCTTCACTGGAGATTTTCCTAATAGGAAATAAAAATGTCACTCTTGAAAATAAGGAGAATAATACATTCAATTAAATATTGTGGCAGGTAGAGCTGCTTGAACACCACATACTTCAGTTGTAATATACAGTTCTTGTGTCTATAATAGGTACCAACTTTAACCAGCACTTGAGACAATCAACAGTGAAACAAAGAGCTGAAGTGCAAATAGGGATGTTCTGTAAAACCATCCTTTAAAGGGAGGGGTAGGAGTTCTGCTGCTAAAGCTTTTAAGATGGTGGTTTCTATAATACAGCTGGGCAGCAGGGCAAATCCAACATCAATATTCGGATTTATTGTATTAGGAAGGACTCCAGGAAACATACACAATTATTATAGAAATAATAAGGGAATATACGGTAAGTATATTCAGTAAGATAAAATTACAACAAAAACACAGAGCTATTAGTAACTTATTTAGAGTCCTCTTTAAAGTCCCCCTATTAATAATTCAAAATCCACCGCAAGTGTCAGCAATCCAATTGTGCAGATCCACCACCGATTTGGTACCCTTACCAGAGATGATTAGGTCACCAGCAATATCATCAAATGCGCAGACACTTCCTCCAATCAAATCCCCACGCTAGGCTACGTCTCCTCAATGTAGATTTATGCGACCAGCCCGATTTCCAAAGTAAACTCATGCATAAGGAAATAGAAGAGCCATAGTGCAATATTGCAAAGCTAAAAATTCCTTTTAATATGGCCAATAAAATACTCACAAACAAAGGGTTAAAACACGCATGTCACAATAATGTACCAAGCCAACCCGCGCTGCTGAATTCCAATGTTGTAAACCCCCCAACGCTCAGCGCGACTTTCACTAGGTGAGCCGGCGTGGCGGTGAGCAACGTTTAAATGTCCTGTAGGTGGGACGAAGAGGACGCATCATCCCCACACACCACCAATCGCTGGCCATGCTTGTCCTCCAAGATCCGGTCTCCAGACAAACTGGGCGTGGCTGACCTCGCCCAACCAATCAGCATACTAGGAGGTGAATATCATTAACACTCTCAGCAAGAGATGGGCGTGATTACCGCCATTCATCCTATTAACATAGCGGGGGGCGGGTTGCGGCTACGTTATCCCACCAATCCACACACTATCATTAACGCTCTCAGTAAGGGATGGGCGTGATTACCACCATTCATCCTAATAGCAAGACGGGGGCGGGTCGCGGCTACCGTCATCCCACCAATCAACACACTAGGAGGTGAATATCATTACCAATTTCAATAGGGAATGAGCGTAACTAACGCCATTCATCCTATCAACATAACGGGGGTAAAGAACATTACTAATAAACCCACCGCACATTATGCCTCTACAAGCGTCAGGCTAAGGCTGATGCCGCTGCTGGATTGGCTGAGCGCCGACTGATTTGTGAGTATTGTTTGTGAGTATTTTATTGGCCATATTAAAAGGAATTTTTAGCTTTGCAATATTGCACTATGGCTCTTCTATTTCCTTATGCATGAGTTTACTTTGGAAATCGGGCTGGTCGCATAAATCTACATTGAGGAGACGTAGCCTAGCGTGGGGATTTGATTGGAGGAAGTGTCTGCGCATTTGATGATATTGCTGGTGACCTAATCATCTCTGGTAAGGGTACCAAATCGGTGGTGGATCTGCACAATTGGATTGCTGACACTTGCGGTGGATTTTGAATTATTAATAGGAGGACTTTAAAGAGGACTCTAAATAAGTTACTAATAGCTCTGTGTTTTTGTTGTAATTTTGTTGTTTGACTTAAGGGTGAGATTTAAGTTTAACACGTGGAGCAGGATATAAGATCACCATATACACGTATATAATTTTTATTCTGTGTTCTATTTTCACTAATTTTTTTGTTAGCGCGGTATGTCTATATAGTTTCTATATATTTTGTTTTTGATATTCAGTAAGATGTCCACCATGGCAATGGTACTGAGGCTTTAATATTTTGAAGGCAGATAATGTGATAGCTCCAGAATTGGGGGTAGAACATGGGTTATGAGGGTACAATAGGACCAAGTACAGTGGTGCTTGGAGAAGGAGTAAGGAAGCAGGAATTCAGCTAGAGGCATAATAAGCATAGGCTGGCTACAAAGCATAGTAATAATAATAGTGCAATAGTGGCCACTGTGTGCCAACACACACATGGAAATCATTTATCATGGAAATCATTTTAAATCATTAACTATACACAAGTGGATTACAAACTAAGGGGCAGTGAAGTGCACATGTGCCCGGAGCGGTGGGCTGCCCTAACTCAGCGCCCAGGGAGCAATTGGGAGTTAGGTGTATGATCAAGGGCACTTCAGTCATGTCCCATGGTTGAGAATCAAAGCTTCCGGTCACAAGCCTGTTTCCCTACCTCTAGGCCAGACCTGGGCATTGTATGGCCCGAGGGCCATATACGGCCCTTTGATTGGCTCTGACCGGCCCGGGCTGAGCTGGCTGGCGGAGTCCCTCCGCTCGTGATTCGGCGTCCCTCCGCTCGTGCTGCCTGCGAGGCACCCATCCGTCCCTCTTCGCAGTGGGTCGGCGTGTGAGGAAGGGAGAACGCGCCAGACCCGACGAGCCGAGCGGGTGATTGGCTGCTGCTTAAGTGATCGTCTGTGTACAGTGTAGGAGGCGCCGACCCGCTGCGAAAAGGTATGGGCGGGCGTCCGACAGTGAAGAAGAGCCCAACCAGGGAAGCAGAAGGAGGTAGGCTCCGGCTCCATCTTGCCTGGGTGAAGGTGCGGGAAATACAATTGATACAATAATTAATATTATGCAGAATTGAATTCTGCCTTTTGACCCGGCCCACAATATTTTTTGTTTCTCATGTGGCCCCATGGAAAAAATAATTGCCCACCCCTGCTCTAGGCCATAACTGCCCCACAGCAGTTCTACCCACTGGGATTTCTCATGGGTTTTCCTATGGTCAGTCCAACCTTGCTTGGCACTTACCAGTTTACAAGTGGTAAAACAGCAATAAAAATACAACTCTCTTCCTTAGTTTATAAAATATAATAATATAACTTTATGAAATAAAATTAATAGAGACTTTTCAGACAATTTAAGACCTTGTCCCTGCAGATGATTGATTCAAGTTTGGTAGTGTTACCTATTCCCCATTACCTTCCACCTGCATTATCCAAGAGGAACACCCTGTAACAGTCACAGTGACCGGTATCGGGGTTTAACATTCATTGTAAATAATATTGTATTCACAATAAAATGTATAAGTACTGTGAAGTTAAATGATGTATATGAGTGTAAATATGTTCAATTGTTTACATTTTAAGTGATCCAAAACCCAGAGAGGAAGTTTATGTAGTCACTTTCTATTCCCAGCCCAGTGCCTTCTCTTAATACTCATGAAAGCACTAACGGCGTGATGTTTAAATGGCAGCCATATGGCTCCCTGGCCATGCACTAGCGCCCCCTGGTGTTCTCCAGAGATTACTCATAAAGTACCTGCTCCCTCGATCCTATTCCATCCCACCTCATTCCTCAACTGTCTCCATCCCTCACTCCAGCCTTAACATCCATATTCAACCTTTCCCTCTCCACTGGCACCTTTCCTTCCTCCTACAAACATGCAGTTATTACTCCGATAATCAAGAAACCCTCTCTCGACCCCTCTGCCCTCTCCAGCTACCACCCTATCTCGCTACTCCCTTTCTCCTCCAAACATCTTGAACAACATGTCCACTCAGAACTGGCACAATACTTATCCACTAACAACTTACTTGACCCCTTACAATCAGGATTCCGCCACTGAAACTGCCCTCACCAAAGTCACCAATGATCTGCTCACTGCCAAAAGCATTGGTCACTACTCCATCCTCATCCTTCTTGACTTCTCCTCAGCCTTTGATACTGTCGACCACTCTCTGCTTCTTGATATTCTCTCCTTTCTTGGGGTTCAAGGTCTTGCACTCTCTTGGCTCCCCTCTTACCTCTCTGACAGATCATTCAGTGTATCCTATTCTAACACGGTCTCATCCTCACGTTCCCTTTCTGTTGGTGTGCCACAAGGTTCTGTCCTAGGCCCCCTACTTTTCTCAGTCTACACCTATGGCCTTGCAAAACGTAAAACTTCACTAGGCTTTCAATATCACTTCTATGCGGATGACACTCAGATATATCTCTCAGGCCCCAATCTCTCCTCTCTCCTACCTCGCCTCCCCAACTGCCTCTCAGCTATTTCTTCATTCATGTCATCTCGCTATCTCAAGCTAAACATGGACAAGACAGAACTGGTCATTTTCCCACCATCTAACTTCCCTCCCCTCGCTAACACGTCTATTTCTGTCAACAATTACACAATACCAGCAACTCCCCAAGCTCGGTGTCTGGGAGTCACTCTGGACTCTGCCCTCTCTTTCAAACCACATATTCACTCCCTGGCCACCTCCTGTCACCTCCAACTTAAAAACATCTCCCGCATCCGTCCTTTCCTCTCACCTGACACAACTAAAATGTTAGTGCACGCCCTGGTCATATCCCGACTGGATTACTGCAACATCCTTCTTTGTGGCTTACCAACTAACAGACTGGCACCTCTCCAATCTATTCTGAACTCTGCTGCTCGCCTCATCCATCTCTCCTCTCGCTCCTCCAGTTCTGTGCCTCTCTGCTAATCCCTACACTGGCTGCCACTCCCACAGCGAATCCTGTTCAAAACTCTAACTCTCGCATACAAAGCTCTCTCCAACCAGGCCCCTCCCTACATCTCATCTCTAATCCAACAATATCAACCTAGACGCAGCCTCCGCTCTGCTGCCGACTTTCTCCTGTCCTCCACCCTGGTCACCTCCTCTCACGCCCGCCTCCAGGACTTCTCACGTGCAACTCCAATCTTCTGGAATGCCCTCCCCCACCCAATCCGCCACTCCACAACACTCAAAACCTTCAAAGGCGCCCTCAAAACTCACTTATTCAGACAAGCATATAATCTGGCTGGAGAATGTTGACTGTAAGTTTGGCCATGCCAGGTTGGCAGGTTGGTGGACATGGCTTCATCAGTCGGTCTTGGTGACTGTCTGTCTTGAAGTTGAACAATGGGGGGGTCTAACCTTCGAAAAATAATCCTGTGGTTTATATCCCTGTCTCTATCTTGTGTCCCTACCTACCTGATGCAGTGCAGGCTCATTCTTCCCCCGACAACCTCTTTCTTCACAGCCGCCACACCAATCCCAGTTACTGACCACGTTCCATTCACTGCAATGCAGCAAATAGAGTTAGCTTGTTGCACTGTCAGTAATGTGGAAGAAGCCTTTTGTAAGGGTTGCCAGTGGATGAAGTATGAGCCTACACAGAGTGGGACTCAAACCTGTGAGCCAGTAATTCTTTCACTGATGGACTAGGACCAGCTAAGGGGGAGTACTTTTTTTTCTTGCATCTGGGACAATGAACTAAAGGCCTTATTCATGAAGGGATGGTGCCAGGTAGTGCCTGTAAAGCGGCAGGTAGCGGCAGGTGAACGCGTGGATACGGCTTGTAATTACACATTTATGAAGCCGAATCTGGTGAGCAACTAGTACAACATGTAGCGTATGATTCATCATTATCCCAGGCTCAGCGTACAGCGCCGGCGTTCTGCCTTGCAGAGCGCCACGTATTACCTGTCGCTACCTGGCGCTCTCCCATACATTTTTTATGGACGATCCTTAAATCCCTTTCCTGATCCCAATTTTTTATTTATTTATTTTTTTAAATAAAATCTCAAAACTTTCTGACATGTATCCTGACCTAGAAAATGACATTTGTGAAAACTTTTTTGATTTTTTATATTTTTATGCAGAATTGCTCTTACATGTCTGGTAATAAAGTGTTCATGTTACAATGTAATAACAATGTCATTCCATATGTTTTCGCTTTGTTACTAGTGGATACATGTTCAAGAACAGACTTTAAGCACACAGCGCCTGGCGCTCTGGGCTACAACAACTCGATTTTAAGCGCCGCCGATGTTTGAGGCTGTTTTATTGATGAATGTGGTGTGAGTCGGTCGCACTGAGCTGCCGCTACCGTTCGCTCCCATACAGTGTAGTATCACTCACACGTCATATTCATCAATGCCGGCCAGCAACTGAGGAGCTCTGAAACAAAGATCCATGGCGGAGCACAGCGACTACTAGCGGTCTCTTTAAAATCTGACGCTACCTGGCGTTAGTAATGAATCAGCCTGTTAATCCTATAGGAAAAAATGTGGGAGGACCTAAAGTGAGCAATTTATAAGAGAAAACCCAACAAGCTGAAATTCCTCCAAATTTTAACTGTTACCAGAAACGTTCAGATACAGTTAATGCTGGGCAAGGGAGTTGTACCAGATACTGATAGCACATACTTTTGCCACCCACCTTTGTGTGATATTGGATTCATTTCCTCATACTTATCAATTTGTTTGATTTCATTCTCCTTTTTCCTTTTAGGACATTTAGGTGAAAATCTAAAGTAGTTTGTAAAATGTAGTTATGTAGTAATATAGTTATAGACAAACTTTTCACCGCCACTGTCCATTGGGCAGAGGACTCATGAGCCCTGACATTTAAACTGTTCTACTTTTACTTTCTGAAGAAACATATGTTTAAAATTTTTCAATTTCTTTCTATTAGGTCCGCTAATAAAAATAAATAGCATCATTTTGACCTTTGCTTAGTAATAGAAAAAGGACAGTTGCTGATAATTAGTCATTAAAAGGACAAAAAAATTGTTTAACTGAAGATTCATTTAAGTTCTTTAATAACTTTGAACATAAACCATTACGATTCTCCGGCATCTCTATGCGGGAAGGACTCTCTATTGTCATTATTAGATATAGAGCTCACATGAGTAAGATTAATATTACATTCTCCATCTAATTCCTTGTATAGCTTAGCGTACACAGTAATTGGGTTGAAGTTTTAGTACACTGTAGAGTATATTTCTGATAAATCTTTTTTTGCAATGGCTGAGAAGCCCGCCCAGGTAGCTTTTAGCAAATCTCAATAATTACTTTCTTGCTAGGAAACGATTACATGATAACTTTTATGTTTTATCGTGATGAGAGTTTTAGCCAATGCAAAGCTCTTTGTTGGTGATAATTGTCGATAATTCTTCATTTTATTTTAGCCTTTTTTTTTCTTCTAAGATAAGAATGTATGCAATATTAGTGTAAGGTTGGTTTAGATCTCCATAAATAAAGAGTTGCTTGTGCCAGCTTCAGAATTATTTTATGAAGAACAGTAACCATGGAAATTAATTCAAAAAGTCCACTTCTTGGACGGAAATATGTATCCCGATGGAATGTGATGCTTCAGTCTATTTGTCCATTACCATCTTCCTGTTTATCCGAAACGTATCAAAACAGCCAAAGTAGAATCTAATTTGCACCGATCCAATCTACATTACTTTGGATCAAGTTCTAACAGTTTATTTAAATTACTGGATATGATGGCTGAAGATGCTTGAACCCAAATTAAAAAATACATATCTGAGATTGAATTATTAGATATGAAATGCAAATAACATTAGGATACAAGAGCACTGAGAACAGACTTTGAGTTTGCGGCAGCAAAAACCATAATGTGGGAGTAGAGTAGAGTAGAGTAGAATGATGCGCAATACTAAAAACTATTGATTAGCTTCAGTGTTAAATTGGATCCCATTATTACCTCTCCTGTCTGGTCTGGCTGAACCAGTATAGCGACAAGATCTGGGTAAAATTATCCCAGATTATCCCTATTTTTTTTTCATTTAAAAAGGTTCCCTTCCTCTTAGGGCCACTATTTTGACACAGCAGACAGAGGGGCCACAAGCCCAGTACAAAAGGGCCCAGAGCGGAGTGGAAAGGGCTAACTGATTTTCTTACAGAATTTAATAACATAGAGTTTCGGATGTACAAGGATACTTAAATAGCTGGACTGTTAGCAAACCAGATAGGGGTCTGTTCAGCCCATCTCTACTAGATACTAAAAAGCATGGAGTCCGTGATTTTTTTAAATAGTTTTTATTTAAAAGTTAAGAAAGAGAAAAAGACAAAAAATACAAATTCTTACTTCCTCCACAATATTAAAACTTTGATATTTTAGACCAAGTCACATCAATATCTCTTCAATATCACCCCTCGTTCCAAGCAGCAATTTACTTCAACACCTTCCCTCTTATGTCTTAATTAACATATTGTTTCAGCATTTTTGCCAAATTTTCCCTTGTTCTTTTTTTTTACTCCTTACTAGGGCCATGACCATAAAAAGCCTACCCTGTCCATTTTTAAAAATGCCAAAAAGGAAGCGAAGGGAAGAACATTGAATATATATATATATATATATATATATATATATATATATATATATCACATTCTAAACAACAACAAAAAGGGGGAGGAGAAAAAAGGAACAGAAAAAATGGGCAAAAAAGACAGAAGAAACAACAAAACATGAGGCTTAATTCCCATATCAAAATGTCGATCATGTATAGCCCTAATCAGATGTATGAGTCATTAGTGCCTGTCCACTGGCCTCTATATAGATCAGTTTCTTTATAGTTTAACTATCTTTGCCAAATTCTCTGGACGTAGTCCTCCTCATTGCAAAGAGAGAAGTATGTACTTCCACAAGCCAGGTCTTGAGTGTTGGATGATAGTCTTTCTTTCAGATTCTTAGAATTACAATTCTAGATGTTTTTAAATTGTATTTGTTCTGTATTGTATTTTTAGTGTGTTTCCCACCTGTCATTTGCATGTATGTCATTTGCATGAAGAGGCATGAATAGCTTTTTTGCATTAATAATTTATTTGAATATAATTTTATATAAGGCTAGTGTGTGCGGCCATTTCGGAATTGTGTGTCTGTGCGGAATTTCTGGTGAGGCAGCTTCAGAGCCTCCCAGCCGGTTGTTCTTGTGCACAAATTTTCAGGGCCTGCACCCGGCTTACACTTGCAAAGTAACTCTTTTGGCTGTGCATACCCACCTCTTAGTTGTTGTTTCACCATTAGATATGCACATATGAACGGTATGCAACCTCCATAATAAGGTCATGCAAAGATACAAAAACCCATAGTGCAATATTGCTAAAACTGGTACTACCTTTATTTATAAGCCAATAAAATGCTCACAATTAAAATGTTGAAAATCTTGCATAAAACACTTTGGCCGTTGACCAACTCACGCTGCTCAATTATCCTCTGACCTTACAAAGTAGACTACCGCCGGCTCCCAGCGCGTTTGCTAGGTGAGCCGGCGCAGGGATGGACAGCGTTTAAATATCCGGAGTGCGGACAGGGGAGGTACGTCATCCTGCCCCTCCGCCAATCAGCAAGCAGGCGCGTCTCCCGCCGCTCAGCCAATCAGAGCGCGGACGCGTCATAGCCTCCTCCTCCAATCAGAGGGACAGACAGCTCATCCAATTAGAACAAGCCCAGTGCGTGCGCGCTGCTCTCAATGACAGTACGTGAAATGAAAATAGGAGGAGAGAGATGTTAACTCCTTCGCTCCCAAAGCTTAATATTAAAAAGCTATGCAGATCAAAGGGGCCAAAGCGTTATGCCCGTCAATCATTCTTGAATAAGAGCAGGAGCTATTTGAGTTATATGAGTAACTGAATTCCCCCCTTCATTTACAAGGCTCTTAGCGATGTTAGGTAATAAAAGCCTACCCATGATGTTTGCTATAGGGGCAATTCAGCAAGGTGAGTTGACCTCACATATGTCCAATTTTAAGCCTTTATACATAACAACAAAAAAACACATTTTTAATAAAACCTATATTATCCCTAAATAGCAGCAATAGACCTAAATAGCAGCATTAGACCAAAACTTAGTAAAAACTACAAAACCCTAAAATGTAATTGGTAAAATAAGTGCAAACAATAAGAAAGAGAGAAAATGGGGCCGGTATATACAAATGTAATGAGGTTAACGAACAACAATGCTAGCCTAAATCACAAACGAACATCATCTCCGGCCCTTATAAAGTGTGACTCTAAAATGGACCTAAACCTTCAAAATCCTCTAGGATGAATCTAAAAAACAGTTAAGGTCAAACACTATATTTAACCCATTAGGATTTAAAGTATCGAGATTGTAAATCCAAAAACTCTCCCTCTTGGATACTTCCCGTGTCATGATAGCTCCACGCCAATGATTTTTCACCTTATCCAGGGCCATGAATGACATATTTGAAGGGTGTGGGGAACCGCTCTGGTAGATACTTGGTAGCTGTGCAGTAAGCAGGGTCACAGACAGGATACAGTTCAATTCAAGTGTTTTTATTTCACACTTGTAGCTTCCAACAAACACAGGGCCTTAACATCAGGCTTAAACAAAAATAAAGTCCTGCTCGGCTAAGCAACTTACTAATATATAACAATCCCTAGCTATACGTGGGACTGGCTATCCGGCCCCCAGTTACAAATCACAAGCGTTTGTGTGGCCCATTCAATACCTCCTCTAGTCCAGCAGTCAGCTCTCCGGGTATGGCCACACTCCTCAGCTCTGCAGTGAGCTTTAAATTAGGACCCGAGGATCCACAGCTGCGGGCTGTGGAAGCCCCGGACCGAACCCCCCCGGGTGGAGTGAGCGTCCCACTACCAACCTCACTCACTCCAGAACAAGCAGGTCCCAGTACGTATTTTACAATCTGTCTATGTTAGCTATGGCCAACATAGACAACACAGACTATCAATCCTGCTTATACTGTGTCTGTGTTAACCCTTTGGTTACCAGAGACACACCCAAGGCTTACCATTCACAGTTTAACCATTTCAAGGGCAGATATCTGTTCTCCCAAACCATACCCATCTCACACTCCCTCCCCCTCAGTTCAGACCCACTGGGGCGAACTTCTGACATCAAACAATGGGTCCGGGATAAGGCATCCGCGTTACCTTGCAGTCTCCCAGCTCGGTGCTCCACTGAGAAACTGAAATTTTGCAACGACAAAAACCACCTTGTGACTCTGGCATTCCTCTCCCTGGACCTACTCATCCAGGTGAGGGGCGAGTGGTCAGTTATCAGACGGAACCGTCTTCCCAGCAAGTAGTATCTTAGTGCTTCTAAGGCCCACTTTATCGCCAGACACTCTTTTTCTACAATGCTGTAGTTTTTCTCAGCTGGTGTGAGTTTTCTGCTCAGGTAGGTAACTGGGTGCTCCTCTCCATTCACCTCCTGAGACAGGACAGCTCCTAACCCTACATCTGACGCATCGGTCTGCACAATAAATTTTTTCTTGAAGTTTGGCGTAATGAGGATGGGGGATCCACATAATGCCAACTTCAAGGCCTGAAAAGCGCTTTCTGCTTGTGCATTCCACCGCACCATGACGGACCCTTTTCCTTTCAAAAGGTCAGTCAGGGGAGCTGACAGCGTGGCAAAGTTGGGTATAAACCGCCTGTAATACCCAATAATGCCCAGGAATGCCCTGACTTGTTTGGTGCTGACAGGTTGAGGCCATTCCTGGATAGCGTCAACCTTGTTGACCTGGGGTTTAATTATGCCTCGTCCAATCACATACCCCAAGTAGCGTGTCTCCTCCATCCCGACCGCACACTTCTTGGGGTTTGCAGTTAGGCCGGCTGCCCTTAAAGAGTTCACTACAGCCTGTACTTTGGCCAAGTGACTCTCCCAGTCTTCGCTGAAGATGATAATATCATCCAAATATGCTGAGGCGTATCTCCTGTGAGGCTTTAGCACTACGTCCATTAAGCGTTGGAACGTCGCGGGGGCCCCGTGAAGCCCGAACGGTAACACGACATAGTGGAATAGGCCCTCAGGGGTGATGAAGGCTGTCTTCTCTTTAGCGCTTTCTGTCAGGGGTACTTGCCAGTATCCCTTGGTGAGGTCGAGCGTAGTGAAATATCGAGCACCTCTCAGTCTCTCAATAAGCTCATCTATACGTGGCATGGCATAGGCGTCAAATTTAGAAACTTCATTTAATTTTCTGAAATCATTGCAGAAACGTAGGGTACCATCTGGCTTGGGAATCAGAACAATGGGACTGGCCCATTCACTTTTGGACTCCTCTATGACTCCCAACTGCAGCATTTTCTTAACCTCCTCTGCAATGGCCTGACGACGAGCCTCAGGGACTCGATATGGTCTTAGCCGAACCTTCACCCCAGGCTCTGTGACAATGTCATGCTTGATTACGGACGTGTACCCTGGTAACTCTGAAAACACGTCTGTATTCCTAGCTACAAATTCTAGAGCCTCTTGGCGTTGTCCTTTCGTGAGGGTATCTGCAATCGTCACTTCTGCCCCCACCTCCGCAGGCTTAACGGTAGCCTGAGGGGGTAGCACAGAAGGGAGTTTAACCGGAGACTTCTCTGTAAGCAGACTCTCCCTGTCCTTCCATGCTTTGAGTAAATTGACATGGTACACCTGCTTAGGCTTCCTCCTACCAGGCTGATGTACCCTGTAGTTTACTTCACCCACCTTCTCCAATACCTCATACGGCCCCTGCCACTTGGCTAGAAACTTGCTCTCCACTGTGGGAACCAGAACCAAAACACGGTCACCAGGTTTAAAGGTCCTTACTGTGGCTGACCTGTTATAAACCCGGCTTTGAGCCCTCTGAGCAGCCTCCATGTGCTCCTTAACGATGGGCATAATGGCTTCCACCCTGTCCTGCATACTGGCGATGTGGTCTATAACACTTTTGTGGGGGGTGGGCTCCTGTTCCCAAGTCTCCTTTGCAATGTCCAGCAGGCCTCTGGGATGTCTGCCATAGACTAATTCAAAGGGAGAAAACCCCGTAGAAGCTTGGGGTACCTCCCGGACTGCGAACATTAAAGAGGGCAACATAACATCCCAGTCCCTCCCATCTTTGTCCACCACCTTTTTCAGCATACTCTTTAAGGTTCTGTTGAATCTCTCCACTAATCCGTCCGTCTGAGGATGGTATACCGACGTGCGTAATTGTTTTATGTTAAAGAGTTTACACAGTTCCTTGGTGACTTTAGACATGAAAGGGGTACCTTGGTCCGTGAGGATCTCCTTGGGCAGGCCCACCCGGCAAAACATGGCGAATAGCTCTTTAGCTATCAGCTTCGCCGATGTGTGCCGTAGGGGAATGGCTTCAGGATACCGTGTAGCGTAGTCCATCACTACAAGTATATGCTGATGCCCCCGGGCAGACTTAACCAACGGACCTACCAAGTCCAAGGCAATCCTTTCAAATGGGACCTCGATGATGGGAAGAGGTACTAATGGATTCCGAAAATGACCCATAGGAGCACGCAACTGGCATTCGGGGCATGATTCACAATAACGTTTAACCTCAGTATATACCCCTGGCCAGTAAAACCGCTGCAGGATGCGATCCAACGTTTTTGTGGCCACTAGGTGTCCCCCAAGCACATGTTTATGAGCCAACATCAGCACGGTTTGGCGATAAGGCTTGGGCACCAGCAATTGCTCCCAGGTCTCACCCCGCATCTTGTCAACCCGATATAAAAGTTCTTGGTCAACCATGAAGTGGGGAAATATCTGATTAGCATTGGCGTGCTGGGGCACCCCATTCACCACCACAACATTTTCCCTAGCCCGGACCAGTGTAGGGTCCTGGAGTTGTGCTGTGCCAAAGTTGTCATGGGATACCTCCAAATCTGAAAACTGTGGCCCAGTCACTAACTCTTCAGTCTCACCGGCCATCACATTTAGGGGAAATACAGTGCTTACATTACTTTCATCACTGGTCACCCCTACAGCTGGGACCCCAGAGTCTGGGTCATTGGGCTCCGGGTCTAAGACTTGACTCTTCTGTTGGGGTTGTACTCTTAAGGGTGGTCTCCCCGTCCTCTGATTTCCCCGCCACAGAGTCCAGAACAAGGGGAAATCCCGTCCCAAAATAAGGTCATGGGGCAAGTTCATGACAACCCCAACCTCATGTTGACTTTCTCCACAGGGGGTCTGGATGGTCACAATGGCAGTAGGATAGTCTTTCACGTCCCCATGAATACACCGGACCCCAACTGTGTGGCCTGTGACAGTCCCAGGGTTAATATGGGATCCATTAATTAGAGTCACCCGACTTCCAGAGTCCGACAGCGTCAGCACCTGGAGCCCTGCCACTGTCACCTGGCAGAGGTGGCGCTCATCCATAGAGTCTGGAGTAGCAGCAGTATAAACCGGGGCCGCATAAAGGGAAACCCTCCTGGCAGAGCTGCAGTCCATGGGCTCAGGTTTATGGGGACACTTGGCTGCAATATGGCCAGGTTCCTGGCAGGTCCAACAGATAGGAGCCTCCGCTCTCCTCCTCCCCTGGGGCATCACCTGAACATAGGGATTTACACTGGCCCGGGAGTTAGCAGGTACCATAGGCCTTCTGGACTTGGGGCTGGCTGGGGTGGGAGAGGCCTTTTTCCTCAGAGCTTGGGTGGCTGAGTACCTCTCCACCATCCCCACCAAAGTATTAGCGTCAGCTGGGTCCCCATGTCCTACCCACTGCTGTATCTCACCTGGCAAGGCCCTCAAAAAGCGGTCCAGAACAACCTTCTCCACCATCTTGGCTGGGGTTGATGTCTCCGGCTGAAGCCACTTGCGAACCAGGTGGATGAGGTGGTGCATCTGGGCCCTTGGTGGTAACGCCTCTTGGAACCTCCAGCTATGGACTCTTTGGGCACGTAGGTATATATCAACTCCCAAACGGGCTAGGATCTCCGCTTTTACAGTAGCATAATCCCGGGCTTCCTGCTCGCTTAGGTCGAAATAGGCCTGCTGTGGTTCTGCTATGAGGAAGGGTGCCAGAACCTCTGCCCAGTATTCCTGCGGCAGCCTTTCACGGGTGGCCACTCTTTCAAAGCCTGTTAGGAAGGCCTCTACATCGTCCTCTGACGTCATCTTTGTCATGGCTTTCCGAACTTCTCTCCTGGCATCCCGCTCCGGTATCGCTGCACCCAGCTTTTGTTGTGCAGCCGCCAGTGCTGTCATCTGCTGTGCTAGCAGCCTGTTAGTTTCTTGCTGCTGTAAGTTGGCCTGTTGCTGGGCCTGCATAGCCTCAGAGTGTGCCTTCTGTTGCTGGAAGTTGGACTGAACCAGCTGTTTAATTAGCTCATCCATGGCTGTGGCTTGTTGCTTGTTGAAGGCCAGGACATGCACCCAGTGTATGTTTCACTGCACTGTGCCCGCTCCAAGCCACCATATGTGGGGAACCGCTCTGGTAGATACTTGGTAGCTGTGCAGTAAGCAGGGTCACAGACAGGATACAGTTCAATTCAAGTGTTTTTATTTCACACTTGTAGCTTCCAACAAACACAGGGCCTTAACATCAGGCTTAAACAAAAATAAAGTCCTGCTCGGCTAAGCAACTTACTAATATATAACAATCCCTAGCTATACGTGGGACTGGCTATCCGGCCCCCAGTTACAAATCACAAGCGTTTGTGTGGCCCATTCAATACCTCCTCTAGTCCAGCAGTCAGCTCTCCGGGTATGGCCACACTCCTCAGCTCTGCAGTGAGCTTTAAATTAGGACCCGAGGATCCACAGCTGCGGGCTGTGGAAGCCCCGGACCGAACCCCCCCGGGTGGAGTGAGCATCCCACTACCAACCTCACTCACTCCAGAACAAGCAGGTCCCAGTACGTATTTTACAATCTGTCTATGTTAGCTATGGCCAACATAGACAACACAGACTATCAATCCTGCTTATACTGTGTCTGTGTTAACCCTTTGGTTACCAGAGACACACCCAAGGCTTACCATTCACAGTTTAACCATTTCAAGGGCAGATATCTGTTCTCCCAAACCATACCCATCTCACAAGGGTCACAATTATGTACATACTTAAAATGCGCTGAAAGGCTATGGGCCTCAAAGCCTTTTTTGATATTATAAATGTGCTCCCTTATCCTAATTTTAAGCTCCCTGGTTTTGCGGCCGATGTACGACAGATTGCAAGTGCACCAGATCAAATAAACGACATATCTTGACGAGCACGTGATAAGTTAGCTTAAATTCCTTACTCGTTTTCGGATGGATAAAGGATTTCAACGGCCTCGCAGCAGGCTTACATGTTTTACACCCCACACATGCACCACATTTAATGAAACCCCTTTGTTCACTTCCCAAAAAGGATGATGGATGAATGTTGGACTTAGGGGGATCCACATAACTTTTCATAAGGATATTTCTCAGATTAGGAGCCTTCCTAAAAATTAATTTAGGTCTCTCTGGTAAGATAGGGCCAAGTACCTCATCCCCCTGTAGAATGTGCCAATGTTTGGTTAAAATTTTCTTGACCTCATGATGTTGGACACTAAAGTCTGTAATAAAAGAAAATTGGTCAATATTCATTGGTTCTTGTACAGATCTACTCTGGTGGAATCTGTCCTGAGTCCTAACCCTTACTAATTGTTGGTTAACTAGCTTAGCCTCATATGGCTTGATGCAGAGCCTCCCAGTTCAGCTCCCCCGTGCGTTTCCCCATTGGTTTTGGCCTTTGATCGGGTCAGGAAAGGGTGCTACGTTGATTTTAGTGTGCGTTTATGCGCTCAGGTGTGCGCTCAGCCGCCTTTCCGATTGTGGGCTCGCACGAGGCTGTTTGCCGGCAAAACGGACGCCTCGTTCATTGGTTCGTTTTTTTCAGTGATGCAGAGCCTTGATTTCCGATTGAAAACACCCTAATAAAACGGGGCCGCCGAGCCTTCACTTACGGCAAGTCTGACCAGCCGTATTGGAGCTACGTGCTATTTGGGAATGCATTCCTCTGTGGGCCAACATCAAAGGCGCCAGCTACGCCGTCTGATAGTTCTGAGTATGGCAGAAACCAGGCTGCAGCGCACGCCTTTGGACATCGATGGCATGAGTGACGTTGACCTATTCGAGCTCACCCGCCTTAACCGTGTTTCTCTCCATGCCTTGTATAGCGAGCTGCGGCCATGGTTAGCCCCCACCACAAGAAAGGGGCATGCAATTGCAGGTATGACCAAATTGGTTGGCTGCCTGCAATTTTTGGCGAACGGCTCGTTCCAGAGACTGGGTGCCTTCTCCCTGGGGATGTCCCAGTCTACGCTGAGCCGCAGCCTAACCAAGTTTTTGGATGGCATGGCTACCCTGGCACAGAATTACATTTTTTTCCCTCAAACAGGGGAAGCCTGGAATGCGGTTAAGTTGGGCTTTTATAACATAGCCGACATGCCCAACGTCCTTGGTGCAATCGATTGCACACATGTCTCGCTCATCCCCCCTGCGGACCAGGAATATCTGTTCAGGTATGTGGTTTGGGTCTGCTTTTTTTCTGGTTATCACACATTTTTTATGGCTCACACTAATTACACTTGTGTTTTGCTTGGTGCAGGAACAGGAAGATGGGCCATTCCATCAATGTTCAGGCAGTGGCGGGCCCTGATCTTCAATTTTTCAGTCTGTTTGCTGGCTTTCCTGGGTCCACGCATGATGCGCACATTTTGAGGAACTCCAGCCTCTATCAACGGTTTCAATCTGGAGATATTTCTGGAGGATGGTTACTGGGTATCTGTATTAAAGTTGTATTTCTTGGCCCCCAGGTTTGAATGTGGATTTGCCACTACCCCACTAATCTGTGAGACCTTTCCTGGAAACTTGAAAAGGTTTTTGGTTTAATTAATGGGTGAAAGTATTCTCCACTATTGGCTTATGTTCTGGCCCTCTTATCTCAGTAGCATTACGCAGACATTTTTAAGGAGTGTACAGGTTGCATGTGTTTGTAGGCTCAGTAAAAATGTCAATTCCTCCCACCATACCTAGCTCACCTATTTGTCCCTGTGTACTAATGTTTCTATGCACACCTAAACCTTTTTTTAGGCATCCACCTTATGTTTGTCTTTTGTATTTTGGCAGGTGACTCAGGCTATCCCTTGTTACCATGGCTGCTCACACCCATCCTGCACCCATCTTCCCAGGCACAGGAGCGCTACAACACAGCCCATAGGAGGTCTCGCTCTGTGGTGGAACGTGCCTTTGGGTTGTGGAAGATGCGTTTCCGATGTCTGGATCACAGTGGGGGTTCTCTTCAGTATCAGCCTGGCAAGGTTATCAAAATAATTATTGCTTGTGGGGTCCTGCACAACCTTGCCATTAGAAGCAGGATTGCTCGATATACTGACCTGGGTGCAGAACCTTTCCCTATTTCTGACGAGCAGACCCCTCCTTACACTGGTACACCAAGTGGGCCAGCACACACAATCCGTGCTGACCTTGTGGCCAATGTATTTTCTTGAAACCACCCCCTGTCTGCAGGCTGGGGAAGATTAAATCACACCTAATAAGTGTTACATGCTGGTCACAAAGCGACTCTAAATGCATTTGGGCTTTACCTCTGCTGCCGGCGCATGTCCATTTTTGGCCAACTATATGATTTCAGGTCCACAACTGTCCGCTTGATTTGTTCAGTATCTCGATGGACAGAACACCATAATGTACCCAAACAGCATTGGCAACAGCCATGCTTTGTGCTTAGCAAAAACGGCCTGTTAGGGACCCACGGCGTGGTTAGCGCCCACATGGGTGTGTGTTGTCCCCTGCATCACTTGAAATAGATGGTTGGCTATCTGGGGAGTCGTGTGTGGTTTTTGGGCCGGTGGTTGAGAATGGGTTAATGTCTCCTTGCTCCTGCGTTTTGGGGAATGTGCCTGTGTCTGTGGAGTCCCCACCGTTTTAGTTGGTGCATGTTCTACATGTGTCTTGTGCCTGCTTTTGTGTTTTATTTAGGATGAGGCATGTGTGCGGCTGGCTCTTTGTGCTCCCTTTAGGTCTGCCCATATTGATATGGTATCCCACACCAAGCGGAGTGCCTTGAACTTTAAATATTTTTACAACTGCGGTTGCGCGCCTGCGCGCACGCACGCACGTCACCGCGGGGGAACGTCAGAGCTAGAATTTTAAAAAGAAGCCAAGATGTCCCCCGCCGTCTTTACAACGGAGCAGGACGAGCTCATCATGGATGTGAGTATGCGAGCGAGCGAGCGTGCGTTTATGTGCGCGCGCACATTCCTTGTAATAAAAAAAGAAAAAAACGCAAGAATAGTCTGAAACAACTTAGTTTGTCACCTTACAGACCAGCCCACCTTAGTTTAACCCATGTACGCAGCTACAAACTAGCCTACATGCAGATAGCAGAACTAGGGCAATGTGAGGCAGCAAGAGGTTAATAAAGTGACTTGATTTAGGCCAGGAAACTTGTTAATGTATTTTGGGGATTAATGGTGTGTCCTTGTCTCTTTTTCTAACAGATGATGCTGAGGAATCGCTACAACTTCCTGCCGTCAGATTATGACAAACGGACGTTGGCCCTGGAGGTGGTGGATGCGATAGAACGCCGAACCCAAACCACCTATACCTTCACCCAGATCGCCCAACACTGGTCAGATTTAAAAAGAAGGCATAAGCCCCGGGTGAGGCGGTACTTCAACCAACATTTTCCATGTAAGTGTAGAAAATGTAAATGCACCTATAACCCTGGCATCGCCTGGGCGTGGTTTAATGATTGTGTTTGTATTTCAGCCCATGAATGGAAACTACGGTTCCGCCCCACCCGGACCAGGACACGCAGCCCAGTGTTGGGCGAAACAGGTGAAGGTGTAGGTGGCCCACCGCCAGGGTCAACGGCCACCCCCTCCTCTGTAAGTGACTCGGAGGAGCCGCTGGACCTCAGCATGCAGGGGAGGGGGGGATCTGACGGCAGGGAGTCGACCATACCAGAGCCTCAACCGGACTCCGGTAAGGGAAATATAGTTAGATATGTGGAAATACATGCATTAAATACAGATACTCATGTGCACTATTGTTGTAGATTCAGACGTCGCTGGAACATCCCAAGGGATGAGTGAGGAAGGGGGCGAGGAGGAAGAGGTTGCTGGGGAAGGTGAGTAGATTGATACCTAGAAGCCTAACATAATATTATATTAATGAAAGAACAACAGTCTCTAATATCAGTGTGTTTGTCATCCATACAGATTCACAACAGCAACAGAGGGAGGCTGAAGGGAGACTCCGCCCCCGACGCAATGTGCGGCCCAAACCTTGTAAGTGGTGTTTATTTAAACTAAAGAAAATGAGCAAACAATTACATTTGAAAACTAAAATTCAGAAACATTTCCAAATTATTTTATTAAAAAAAAGCACTTAAAGCGGACCTTAACTCTGAATAAGAGTCTATCTTAAATATTTCCCACACCCTGTACATACAGATTGTCCACCTTACAAATCATCTTACCAACCTTTTCCAGAGCACAGCTCTGCTCTGTGTGAGCAAAGCACAGCTATAACCCACCCCCTGTACCTTATCCCACTCTCCTCTCCTCAGTAAGTGTGATGCTTCAGAGTCAAGATGGCGGCGCACATATCCTAAATTCCTGAACTGAGTTGCAGCCCAGTGGGGGAAATAATAATAATTAATTGACTAAAAACTTACTCTATATTATTTTAAGATGCTGCGGAATCTTTTAAAAATTGTTTGTGCTTTTCATGAAATCACGCAGAAGGTCCGGTTGGATATGGGCCCCAAAAAAACAACGCCCAACCAAACCAAAAAAACAATGCTAAACTAATGTTGTTTTTCATTCACAGATCAAAGAAGACATCCCGAAGACCCCGAGGCATAATTTAAAAAAAAAAAAATTGTAAATATTGGTTAATGTTTTACCCCCGCCCCCCAAAAAAACCTAAAAAATAACAACAAAACAAAAAAAACCTTGGAATAATAAAAAAAATTAACATATTTTGAGAGTTGGCTTTCCTGCAAAAGTACTATCACACAACATCAGCACACATTTCCATGACACCAAAGGTTTCGATATGGAACAATAATTCAGAAAAACGCACAAACAATTATGGTATGCATTAAGGACAAGGAAGAAGGAACAAGCAAGGAGATTAAGGTATGCATTAAGGACAAGGAAGAAGGATCTACTAGATGATTAAGGTATGCATTAAGGACAAGGAAACACCCACACAAAAAAAAAAAAAAAAAAGATGTGTGTCACATTTGCATTTGTGGCCATATGCATATTCCAAGGGAGTTTGAGGGATGTGCGCTTGCGTGTAGCCTGATTGGCAACTGAAGAGCCATGGAGATGTAAGTATACTTGCTCAAACCACCAAAATGGAAGGTCAAATACGACGGAAACCAAGCAGGTACGTTCAAAAAGCCAGGAAAAATCAGGGAAAAACGGCCCGCCCGTGTGAACGTGAACGGGAGCCCCGATCAAATTGAAGGTACCCGAGAGAGCAAAAAAAGCTTTCCGAGTAAAGTGAAAATGACGGATCAGTTAGGGAGCCATTCCGACGGAGGCTCTGCATCACATTTGAGCCACGATTCAAACGGGAGCCCCGGACAATCGGAGGGTTTTAAGGGCAGTTCAGAGGAGGCCCATAGCCTTTATCCAAAAGTTTTTTTGTCAAGTCTGTCGCTTGTGCGTCAAAGTCATCCAGCTTACTACAGTTTCTTCTAAGTCTCATATACTACCCCCTTGGGATCGCCTTTATCCAATTGGGATGATGACAACTCGTTGCAGGAACAAAGCCGTTTCTGTCGGTTGGCTTAAAATAGGTTACAGTTGTCAATATTGGAATTTCTATCTGTATGGTCAAATCTAGAAAATTCACTCTTTCCGCACTAATTTCTGCAGTGAATTCTAGAATAAACAAGTTCCTATTGACCAATGTGAAGAATCCTTCTAATATTTCTTGTGGCCCCTCCCATATACAAATCACGTCATCAATAAATCTTTTCCAAAGTTTTAGATGGGGCCACTCTTGACCAAAAATAAATTGTGATTCCCACATTCCTACATAAAGATTTGCCATACTGGGTGTGAATTTAGCAACCATCGCTACACCCTTTTTTTGGAGATAGAAACAGCCCCCAAACCAGAAGTAATTATGGTCCAGTGCAAATATTAAACACTCTATAATAAATCCAATTTGTGTAGGGGGTAGGCCTGAGATTACATCTAGAAAATAGCGGACAGCCTCAACACCCTTATTGTGTGGGATGTTTGTATATAAAGACGTGACGTCTGCCGTAGCTAGTAGAGTAATTTGGTTAGTGATCTGCTCAGTACATAATGTTAATACATGACCTGAGTCCTTCAAGTATGCGGGAAGCTTTAATACAAGAGGTTGTAGAAAAGAATCTACATACTCCCCTAGTCTGCATGCAATCGAGCCTATCCCGCTCCGGTGGCTTTTCTACACTTTTTTCAATTTTCAGGAGGTAATATATCGTAGGTATCCTAGGGGCTCTAATGCTTAAATAGTCTCTCTCTTTTTTACTAAGGATACCACTCGTGAAACCCTTCTCCAGTAGATCTTCTAACTCCACCTGATATTCTCTTGTAGGGTCCTTAGTAAGTACTTCATACGTCTGTGTATCCGAGAGTAGCCTATCCATCTCCCCCACATAGTCCTTTTTATCCAAAATAACCAACCCCCCCCCCCCCCCTTATCAGCATGTTTTATTACAACCTCGTGCTTTTGTTCCAGGTTTTTGAGGCCTTTTGACATTGGAGCCGCCCACCTTTTCCTCTTTATTTCTAATTTTTTAAAGGGGGGAGTTCAATTACTCATATAACTCAAATAGCCCCTGCTTTTATTTAAGAATGATTGACGGGCATAACGCTTTGGCCCCTTTGATCTGCATAGCTTTTAATATTAAGCTTTGGGAGCGAAGGAGTTAACATATCTCTCCTCCTATTTTCATTTCACGTACTGTCATTGAGAGCGCGCGCCGATGTGGAGACGCGCTAGACTTGTTCTAATTGGATGAGCTGTCTGCCCCTCTGATTGGAGGAGGAGGCTATGACGCGTCCGCCCTCTGATGCGGCTGAGCGGCGGGTGGCGTGCCTGCCTGCTGATTGGCGGAGGGGCAGGATGACGTACCTCCCCTGTCCCCACTGCGGATATTTAAAAGCTGTCCACTATCGTGCTGGCTCACCTAGCGAAAGTCGCGGGAGGCGACGAAACGCATTGGGAGACGGCGGTAGTCTACTTTGTAACATCAGAGGATAATTGAGCAGCGTGAGTTGGCCAAAGTGTTTTATGCAAGATTTTCAACATTTTAATTGTGAGCATTTTATTGGTTTATAAATAAAGGAAGTACCAGTTTTAGCAATATTGCACTATGGGTTTATGTTTTTTCTTTGCATGACCTTATTATGGAGGTTGCATACAGTTCATATGTGCATATCTAATGGTGGAATCATATCTATCGTTGTGGAAACAAGTGGAGAGTGATCTTATGATCCCTTTATCTAGCGTTTGATCAGACCATCTCTGGTAAGAGTACACTATTGGTGGTGGGATTGCACAAGAAATGATTGAAAAGTCACTTGATTGATCTGGAGAAGGGTTGGAGGAATCTTAAAGAGGACTTAAATTGAAATCCTTTTGCAGCTCTGTGCTTATCACATGTTGTTTTTACACTTTGAACTTATTAGTGAGATATAAGTTGTGCACGTGGAGCTTGGAGTTTATTAATCTATTATTGTAAACTAAAGTCATTGTTGTGAAATCTTTATGTATTATTGTTTAACCTAAGAAACATGTTCCTGTTATTTCTGAGGATAGGAATGTGTGAAACCATTCCACCTTGCTGCACTCCAAGCCAAAAAAATTAAGTTTACTTCCATTTTTACAGTAATGTCTAAAACCTTTTTCAATGTGAAAAGAAGCACAATAGATTTATAAAATCAATGAACCAGTCACAAAAGTGGGGTTATCATTTGTGTCTATTGTCTGTGTACTGTGTATTGTTTCTAGAGATAAGCAAACTTTTTGGTTTGGGCGATTCGATGAATTTTCCCAAAAACTGAAACTGAACTTTTAAGTGAACTTGCACAAAAAATAAAGAACAGAAGCTTAGCTCCATCTCAGTTCCAGCACGAGCACTGCAACCTGTGATGTCACAGCAAAAATTTGGATTCATGATGAATAAAACTTTCCCTGATTTTCAGAGCGAACTATGGTTCTAGCGAAACAGTTTGTTTAAATTTAATTGTTTTCAAAACAAGAAAGAAAGTAATAGCTGTCTAAAATGAAAAACTATTCTCCTCTATTCCCATTGGTGTCCAGTGGGAGTAAAAATACATAAAGTAACTGCCTGCCATTATTTTTGTCATGGAGCTAAAGAGGGAGGCAGGAAGCTGGTGATGCCCACTCTGTGCGCTCTGTTGCTGAGCTAAGACCACATATGGCTTGATGCAGAGCCTCCCCATTCAGCTATCCCATGCGTTTTCCCGTTGGTTTTGGCCTTTGATCGGGTCAGGAAAGGGTGCTACGTTGATTTTAGTGTGCGTTTATGCGCTCAGGTGTGCGCTCAGCCGCCTTTCCGATTGTCGGCTCGCACGAGGCTGTTTCCCGGGAAAACGGACGCCTCGTTCATTGTTGCGTTTTTCTCAGTGATGCAGAGCCTTGATTTCCGATTGAAATCACCCTGATAAAACGGGGCCGCCGAGCCTTCACTTACGGCCAGAGCAGCCGTATTTGCACTCGGGCAATAATATGCAGTCCTCTGTTGGAGCACATCAGCGGCGCCAGCTCCGCGGTCTTGTCCTGCTGAGTATGGCAGAAACCAGGCTGCACCGCACGCCTTTGGACATCGATGGCATGAGTATTTGTTATATTTTTTGGGGGGGGTTTTTGGGTCCTTTTTACAGGGTTTACCTAATTTCTTTTTTATTGCCTGTGTGCAGGAACTGGAAGATGGGACATTGCATAAATGTGCAGGCACTGGCTGGCCCTGAATTGGTTTTTGGGAGTCGTTTTTCTGGCTTTCCCTGCTCGGCGCACATCTTGAGGAATTCGTGCCTAGATGAGTGATTCAAATCTGGCGATCTTTTTGGTGGCTGGCTACTGGGTATGTGTATGAAACTTGTATTGGTTGCCCACCCTGTCTGACTGTGTTTTTTCCCTTAACACGCTATTTGTTAACTATTTTCGTAGTATATTTTGAGCCTAATTATTGAGCTTCAAATTAAATGGGTTAAGTGATTGTACCCTATTGCTTCCTGTTCTTGCCCTCTTATGTAAGTACCATCCCACAGACATTTTTAAGGAGTGTCCAGGTTGGATGTGCAGGTAGCCTCATTCCAAATGTCTTTTCCTACAACACTACCCCGCTCACCTATTTGTCCCTCTTTAATAATGTTGCTATGCACCCCTAAACTTTGGGAGTTGTTATAAAATTTTTTTTTTGTTTATTTTTGCAGGCTATCCTTTGCTCCCCTGGCTGCTGACCCCCATCCTGCACCCATCTTCCCAGGCAGAGGAGCGCTATAATACTGCCCATAGGAGGACTCGCTCGGTGGTTGAGCGAGCATTTGTTTTGCTCAAGATGCGTTTTCACTGTCTAGATCAGACTGGGGGGGCATTCCAATATAAGCCGGCCAAGGTCATACAAATTGTAATCGCTTGCGGGATCCTACACAACCTGGCCATTCGTAGCAGGGTTACCAGATATTCTGACCTGCCTGCCGATCATATTTTTCTTGCTGAAGAGCACACCCCTCCTTTCTCAGGCAGCCAAAGTGGCACCGCACAAACCATACGTGCGCAACTGGTTGAGAATGTATTTGCATAGAACACAAGTGTTTTTTTGGCTTACTTTTTATTGTGCTTAAACAAATTGTTATTTTTAATTTCTTGATTTGTTTAAAAAAGGAAACTTACACGTGGGGACAGATATTGTAACCAAAATCTTTAGTGGTATGTGTGGGAGGATGGTGCAGATGAATGCCGGTGTGGAACAATATTTTGTAGCAATGTGTGCCAGCTTTCCTTAATGTGCTGCCACTGTTGGACTAGGTCACCCATATGGCTGGTAAGGGCAGACACATTTCGGTTTAATACCTGTAATTGTGTACTTATGTTGGTTAATTGTGTGCACACAGTGGCATTGAATTGCTGTGTGCTAGCTGCAAAAGCTATGTTTTCCTGGCGCCACGCTTCCTCCATAATTTGCAGTTGCACTCTTTGGCTAATCTGGCGCCTGGTATGGGTTCTAGCAGTGGGCTGGGTGGTTGGTTCGGGTTAGGAATGAGGTTGTGGATGTGGTGGTTGTGGCTGTGTTGACTTTGTTGCGGCCACTGGCTCAGTAGTGGTTGGTAACAGATGTGGGGTGTCCTCCTCAAAATCTCGGATATCTTCTATTATGGGTGGGCTTACTCTGTGCTGTTAATAAATCTAGTTTCATTTTAGTTTTTTTATGGCACACCAATCGATCCTAGTTCAAAGTTAAAAGTACACACAAAGGACCATTGACTTACCTCCTCCAAATCCTCATTTTGGGTTCGTGCTGTTGAATCCTGGTTTGGCCTTGCCCTCGGGGTTAAGGCAGGGGTTGCTTGGCCTCGTGTGTCCTGTTGCCTTTGGCCTTGGAATTGAGAATGTAAGATTATATTAAACCCAAAGTAGAGTGTGTTGTCTAGCCTAACACTGGCTTTTGTCCCTCATTTTAAAAGCTCATGGAAAAATTCAAACTCACCTTGGGACCTTACATTGTGGTCGGTGTTGTGTGCCTCTTGCAGGCCCCTGGACGCTGGCAGGGTGTATGTATGTATAGACATGTTCCTCGGCGGGTGTTAGGATTATTTTTGTGGGTAAGGCACCCCCTGTCTGCTGGCTGGGGAAGATTAAATCACACCTAATAAGTGTTACATCCTGTTATCAATGCAACTATAAATGCATTTAAAATGGGCTTTACCTCTGCTGCCTGTGCATGTCCATTTTTTTTTGGCTATAATATTTAAGGTCCCCAAATTTCCTTTTGATTTGTGGAATATCTCGCCGGACAGATCCCACACTATTTACTTGCTGCCAAATATTCGTCAAGATCTCCAGCTTAGCCTGCTTAGTGGTTGATTTGGAGGTCCGGCCAAATAGGGCATCATAATGCTCACAAACTGCATTTGCACCAGCCATGCTTTGAGCATCGCAAAATCGTGCAGTTAGTGAGCCACGGCGTAGTTGTCGCCCACATGGGTGTGTTGTGTCCCCTGCATCTGTGGAAATTGATGGTTGACTATCTGGGGAGTCGTGTGTGTGTCTTGGGCTTATGGGGGATGGTGATGTGTTGTGTGTGTGCTACTGTGGGTTAATGTATGGGTTCCTGTTGAGCTCTCACCTGTTGAGCTGGATGATGTTTCTGAGGTACTTGAATTGGGAGAACCAGAGGGTTGAGGTGGAGGGGTGGGTGACCTTGGTGGTGTGGAGGGTTTGGCACTACGCTTACCCTTGCTGATGTGTTTGCTTTTGTGTGTATGCTTGCTGTGTTGCGGTTGAGGATGCTGCAGTGTTTTAATCGATTTGGCACCCTTTGGAGGTCTGGTTTTTTTGGCAGGTGGTGGAGAATGTGTTGTGGTATCTTTGCTCCTGCGTTTTTTAGAATGTTCCTGTGGCTGTGGAGTACCCACCGTTTTAGTTGGGGCATGTGTCTTGTGTCTGCTCTTTTGTTTTTTTTTTGATGAGCCATGTGTGCGCCTGCTATGTGGCTCGGGGCTTTGGTGGCTTTTTTGGCTCCCTTTAGGTCTGGCCAGATTGATATGGTATACAACACTGAGCTGAGGGCCTTGCGCTTTAAATATGTGGCCCGTGTGGGCGTGTTCCTTGGTGCCTGCGTGCGCGTGTGCGCACGCTCGCACGCACGTCACCGCGGGGGCTCGTCACTGATAAACCTTGAAAAGAAAACAAAGATGTCGCCCGCCATCTTCACTCAGGAGCAGGACAAAATCATCATGGATGTAAGTAGGCGAGCGTGCGTTTATGTGCGCGCACACATTTCTTGTAATAAAAAAAAAAACAAAGCGCAAGAATAGTCTTGAACAACTTAGTTTGTCATGCTAAATACAAGCCCACCTTAGTTTAACACATATACTCAGCTACAAACTAGGCTAGATGCAGATGGCAGAACTTGGGCAGTGAGTCAGCAAGAGGTTAATAAAGTGACTTTATTTAGGGCAGGAAACATGTTAATGTATTTTGGGGATTAATGGTGGGTCCTTTTATTTTTTACTAACTGATGATGCTGAGGAATCGCTACGACTTCCTGCCGTCAGATTATGACAAACGGACGTTGGCCCTGGAGGTGGTGGACGCGATAGAACGCCGATCCCAAACCACCTATACCTTCACCCAGATCGCCCAACACTGGTCTGATTTAAAAAGAAGGCATAAGCCCCGGGTGAGGCGGTACTTCGACCAACATTTCCCATGTAAGTGTTGAAAATGTAAATGCACCTATAACCCTGGCATCGCCTGGGCGTGGTTTAATGATTGTGTTTGTATTTCAGCCCATGAATGGAATATGCGGTTCCGCCCCACCCGGACCAGGACACACAACCCAGTGTTGGGCGAAACAGGTGAAGGTGTAGGTGGTCCACCGCCAGGGTCAACGGCCACCCCCTCCTCTGTAAGTGACTCGGAGGAGCCGCTGGACCTCAGCATGCAGGGGAGGGGGCAATCTGACGGCAGGGAGTCGAGCAGAACAGAGCCTCAACCGGACACCGGTAAGGGAAATATAGTTAGATATGTGCTAATACATGCATTAAATACAGATACTCATGTGCACTATTAGTAGATTCAGACGTCGCTGGAACATCCCAAGGGATGAGTGAGGAAGGGGGCGAGGAGGAAGAGGTTGCTGGGGAAGGTGAGTAGATTGATACCTAGAAGCCTAACTTAATATTATATTCATGAAAGAACAACAGTCTCTAATATCAGTGTGTTTGTCATCCATACAGATTCACAACAGCAACAGAGGGAGGATGAAGGGAGACTCCGCCCCCGACGCAATGTGCGCCCAAAACCTTGTAAGTGGTGTTTATTTAAACTAAAGAAAATGAGCAAACAATTCCATTTGAAAACTAAAATTCAGAAACATTTCCATAATAAATTATAAAAAAAAGCCCTTAAAGCGGACCTTAACTCTGAATAAGAGTCTATCTTAAATATTTCCCACACCCTGTACATACAGATTGTCCACCTTACAAATCATCTTACCAACCTTTTCCAGAGCACAGCTCTGCTCTGTGTGAGCAAAGCACAGCTATAACCCACCCCCTGTACCTTATCCCACTCTCCTCTCCTCAGTAAGTGTGATGCTTCTGAGTCAAGATGGCGGCGCACACATATCCTAAATTCCTGAACTGAGTTGCAGCCCAGTGGGGGAAATAATAATAATTGATTGACTAAAAACTTACTATATATTAGTTTAAGATGCTGCGGAATCTTTTTAAAAGAGTTTGGGCTTTTCATTAAATCACGCAGAAGGTCCGGTTTGAAAAGGGCCCCAAAAAAACAACGCACAACCAAACCAAAAAAAAAATGCTAAAAGAATGTTGTTTTTCATTCACAGATCAAAGATTACCACACCCTCAAGACCCCGAGGCCTAATTTTTTTTTTTATTTTACAAATGTTAAAATTTTTAATTTTCATTTTTATCCAAAAAAAAACCTTAAACAACAAAAATAAAAAAACGTTTTATAAAAAAAAATAATATTTTGAGAGTTGTCTTTCCTGCAAAAGTACAATCACACAACATCAGCACACATTTACATGACACAAAAGGTTTAGATATGGGACAAATCAGAAAAACTCACAAACAATTAAGGTAAGCATTAATGGCAAGGAAGAAGGAACAAACAAAGAGATTAAGGTATGCATTAAAGCCAAGGAAGAAGGAACAAACAAGGAGATTAAGGTATGCATTAAAGCCAAGGAAGAAGGAACAAACAAGAAGATTAAGGTATGCATTAAGGACAAGGAAGAAGGAACAAACAAGGAGATTAAGGTATGCATTAAGGACAAGGAAGAAGGAACAACCAAGGAGATTAAGGTATGCATTAAAGCCAAGGAAGAATGAACAACAAAACATGTATTTAAATATATATATATATATGTGTGAAATTGGCAGTTGTTGCCATATGTATATTCCAATGGAGGTTGAGGGATGTGCGCTTGCGTGTAGCCAGATTGGCAACTGAAGAGCCATGGAGATGTAAGTATACTTGAAAAAACCACCAAAATGGAAGGTCAAATACGACGGAAGGCAAGCAGGTACGTTCAAAAAGCAAGGAAAAAGCAGGGAAAAACGGGCCGCCCGTGTGAACGGGAACGGAAGCCCCGATCAAATTGAAGGCACCCGAGAGAGCAAAAAACACTTCCCAAGTGAAGACAAATTTACGGATCATTTAGGGAGCCATTCCGACGGAGGCTCTGCATCACATTTGTGCCACGATTCAAACGGGAGCCCCGGACAATCGGAAGGTTTTAAGCTCAGACCGGGGGAGGCTCTGCATCAGGCCCATAGAGTCCTAGGTGGAGGTCATGGTTTGGTACTTAACTTACCTGTCACATCACTAAAGAAATGTAGAAGATCATAATGCACGTGTGGTCTGCAGAGCAATATCCAAACCAATTAGTTCTATTGATTGAGAAATTGTAGTTGCACTATTTTTGTATTAACATATATTTTATTGTATTTTGTATGATGGATATTTGAGGGAGTATCTGTATTTGTAGTGATAGATAATATTAAAATGAGCTATAATGCATTAGGGTTTATTTATATTCACATGGATGTGGTTTGAAACAGTATTTGTCATTAGCATTCGGGATGTCTTTTAAATGGAAGCTCTACTGTACTTCTCGGATCATCTTCAGTGCTGCTGCAACCGTCATTCAATTTTGTACCTCCAGCCATATGTCCTGCTGTCATTGTCAGGGTCCCTTGCCATTCATGACCAAGGTGGCGGCTGTTGAGTAACCTTATTCTTACAAGCTGATCTGGCACATGCCAGTGTTCCAATGTGGTTAATCAACTCTATCAGCATTGACTCTGTTGATCTGTTAAAGAATGGCTTTAACTTATCAGGAGAGCATGCAAATTGGAATTCCCCTTGAAATAGTGTTGTATATACATACTTAAAAAAGCGAAAGTACAGTGGGGAAACATCATCTTCGAGGAAGGAATGTGGTTGAAAAGAATCTTATTTAGTTGTGATCGTCGATCGTCAATCACTTAAACTTTTGGCGAAATCATATCATAGAGAAACAGCAGAGGAATTAGGGATATTTTTAAAAGTGAAAGTATGAACATCTTCACATGCACAATGGGAAGGGAAACAGCTGTGTAGCCTTAAAGTGGACCAAAACCCACCGCAATCGATTCCCTCCCCCCCTGAAGCATTCAAAAGCAGGATGCCCCATTGTGTGAAAGCCCCATGGTCACCCCATACACATACCTTGTTTCTCGGTCCAACGGCGCATGCTCGAGCCATGGCCGCATCCCCGCTATCCCTCTAGCAGGGTGCATGCGTGCAAGCGCCAGGCATTCGTAAATGGCTGTCAGGGGCATTCTCCCTGTTAGAGGGAAGCAGCTGATGTGGCTGCCAGCACGCTCAGAGCCACAGGCCTTAGAAGAAAGCTTAGAGGACGTGACGTCAGCGGCTCCGAGCGTGCTGATTGGACGAGCGGCCACTCCGTAGGACCGGGAAGAGGTGAGTTGTGCTCGGCGATCTGGGGGTTTCACAGTGTGGGGCATACTCGATAGGGGTGCCCCGGGGGAAAGGACCAAAACCCAGGATTGTCAAAATGGGTTTAGGTCCACTTTCAAAAAAAACACTTCAATCCAGAGGCTAATCGATAAAAACAGATTTAATTTGCTTGTGAGCATAAAGATCTGAATTTTTTTAGCAATGGAAGGAGAACATGTGATCTGATGAGTCCAGTATGATGGGACCATCGGAATGAGAAGAGATGCAGCTGAATGATACATCTATCATGCCTTGTGTCTACTGTACAAGTTTGTAGGGGGTCAGCTGACTAATGACTAAATGGCATGGGCATATTCCAATATGATAATGCCAGGATTCATTGGGACCAGTCCAGACCTAAACCCTATTGAGAATCTTTAAGAGGTGCTGGAGAAGACTTTGAGCAGTGGTCCAAATCTTCCATCATCAATACAAAATTTAGGGTAAAAATGAAGGCAACTGAACAGAAAAAAAATGTTGTGACATTGAGAATGTTTGTGGAAATTAATAATGTCACAGCGAATGCATGCAATGATCAAAGCTAAAGGCAGTTCAAAGAAATATTAGATTGTGTGGCCAGTCAGTGTATGTATACATTATATATTTTAGTTATGTGTTTTCCCATATACGTTTTTTCAATGGTCTGTAGATTTACATTTGTATCTTTGAAACTTAAGGGCTATAAGAACCCAACAGCACAATAGTGAGATTAATTAAAATCTAAACATCAGTTGTTAATTATCTTTTCAAAACATATAACGGAGCAGTTGCCTTTCCAGAAAAATGACTTGTGTTGCGTTAGAATCTGAGTAGCTATTAAAACGAAATGAAAGCCTTCAGTGAAAGTCCCTGAAGAATTCAGCCATTGAAATTTTAATTTAAAAGCAATAAAATGTTAACATTTATTGACACAACGACACCAAGAATTCTCTTCACAGCACAGACTCAAACTTTTAATAAATTGATGTGCATTGTGCACGTGAAAAATGACCATCAAATAAGCTAATTGTTTATTCGCTTTGTGCTGCCCTCATCTAATTAATGATATTGTAGCAATTCATTTGTGGTATTATTTAATTATATAAACGTAATTTACATGCCCTGGTATTGACTAAGTCAACAAAAGCAAGAGCTTAAATTGATCAGTTATTAAAGAGACCGACTATTTGATTTTCTCTCCTTAATTGTTAAACCTTTGCTATTTCATTATTTTTATTTTCTCTTGCGCAAGAGTTTTGATGTTTCTTTGGTATATATTTAACTTTAATTTATTCCCTGAGTCAGTATTGAAATTTGTTACTAGAGGTGTAAAAAATGTAGCAATCAATTATCACGATGCTTCGTACAAGTGCAAAGCATTTTTCGTTTGAATCTGTGAAAAATGCGTTGAAAATTGAGTTGAAAAAGATTCTCATGGTTGTAAAAAAATCAATTTCACGAGAAAAAAGCCTGAGAATGTCACTTTTAGTGGATTACCAGATAGGAAGACAATGGCCTTGATTCACAAAGAGTTGAAAAAAACTCTCATGGTAGTAAAAAATTCAATTCATGAGAAAAAAGCCTGAGAATGTCACTGTTAGTGAATCACCAGATAAAACAATGAAAGTCAATGGCACTTTTTACTACAGGTAAAAAGGGGTAAAAAGTTCAATACTTTTTCCAGGAGTAAAAAAGTGCCATTGACTTTCATTGTCTTCCTATCTGGTGATTCACTAACAATGAAACTCTCAGGCTTTTTTCTCATGAATTGAATTTTTAACTACCATGAGAGTTTTTTTTTCAACTCTTTGTGAATCAAGGTCAATGGCACTTTTTTTACTCCTGGAAAAAGTATTAAACTTTTTACATCTTTTTACCTGTAGTAAAAAGTGTCATTGACTTTCATTGGCTTTCTATCTGGTGATTCACTAACACTGAAATTCTCAGGCTTTTTTCTCATGAATTGAATTTTTTACTACCATGAGAATTTTTTTCAACTCTTGATGAATCAAGGCCATTGTGTTTATATTATAGTTAAAGGAATTTAACCAAATTCCATTTTTTTTTTTACATCCAGGCACATGTTTATGACGGGGAGGCTAATTTAAGACTAGCACCATGTATTGCCAAATGAGCGTCTATGTAGCGGCGTTTAGAGCATCCGCAAGTGGTCGCTGCAAGCGGGTGTCTGCCACTGTGTCTGACGGGTGTCTAGCTTAGCGGTACGCTGTACTAACCTGTCCAGCAGTGATAAATGTGATGTCTAGAGGGCCAATCGAGAACGCTAGGTGGTGTCCCAAGGTCAAAGCGTCCAAGACTACGCTACATCAAACAACAGGACAACGCTGCAGCGAACGATAGGTAGCACCAGTTAAGTGTGTCCGGCACTGAGCGCTGAAGCCCATATTTAAAAAAAGCTACACACAACCAGCGTCAGCGCTCTAAAACTGGGCGCTCTAGTGTTTAGCGCCAGAAGCTATGTGATAAAAGTCTGTTTCTAAACACATAATCACCAGCACCAGAGCAAAAACACATGGAATGACATTGTTTCTGCACTGTGACAATGACACTGCAATGGCCGACCTGCACATACAATTCTGCATAAAAAAAAAAATCACAATAGAAGTGTTTGGTTGCCGGGCAGGAGAGGGCACACAATGATTTGAACCAAAATTTAGAACATTACTTTAGGAAAATGCTTTTTTTACACAACCAAATAAAACACAATTGAAATGTATGGGAGAGCGCTACTGAGCGACAGGTGCTTCATGGTGCTGCTGAACACGCAGTGCTGTTGCTTTACACTGAGCCACAGCTAGTGATACATGTGATGTTACATGACAAATCAGGATGCCCCTGGGCAAATATCTTAAAGAAGCCCAAATCATTTACAGTATGAGTTTTGGTCCACTTTACTGGAAACTGGCTTTGATACTACCGAATCCCGATTGTTAGGGCAAATTCAGGGCACTGGATCATTTTACTACCAGTTACACATGGTATGGTAATGAGTACAGGGTCTGGTTTGATCAGAATATTGGTAATTTGGTTCCGATCAATCAAAGCAAAATGTATTGTTATTTATAATATTAAAAAAAAGTATTTTTCAGGCTTAAATGGAAAGTCCACCAATAGCAATTTTAAAAGTGTTTTTTGTGTGCCAAAATGATATCCTTAAAGTGGACTAAACCCGTTATTTTGACTACCCTGGGTTTTGGTCTTTTCCCTGATCCGGGATGCCCTGGGAATGCCCCATCCCTATCCCCATGTGCTGCCTCCTGTCCAATCAACAAACTTGGATCCGCTCCCGCCCACTCATCCAAGGATTGTCTAAGACTTCACTACCCTCTAACGGGGAGTTTGCCCACACCAGCCACTTACAAATGCCTGGGGCGGGCACATGCCCTGCTAAAAATATAGCAGGGAGCTGCACCACTCATGCATGCACTGTTGGATAGGGGAAAAGGTGAGTTTACTGGGCGACCTGGGGGGTTTTACAGTAGGGCACCCTAAATCTGGATGTCTGGCTTAGGTGGTCATCAATCTGGCTATAAGAACATATTTTTTGAGATATTTTGATTTTATGGTCAGAGATCAACCCCTCCCTAAAAAGCAAGTGTCCCCCTACCCTAGGGTGGAATCAGTAAATTTGGTAAGAGGGAGCTTTCTCCCGTTTACCTCTAAGGTGTACCTGAACATAAAAACTAAATTTTGTGAGGAAATTATAACACTTCACCTCCAGTGATCAAATACCCACCAAATAGAATGGGACTTTTTGCTTCTGCAGGAACCCTGGTTGACTTCATTGCCATCAGGAAAGTGAAGAAATATTTTCATTTTACAAAAAGGAAAGTAGTCACCGGAAGCCAGGTTGTGGACTGTAGGGAGGATAGTTAGGCCTGAAGAAGCAGCCACACACCTGCCACCAACCGGTCTGGAGGTCGCCCACAACATGGAAGCCTGTTTCTGCCTTGCATAGACCTTGCCTGTCTCCAATTCCTGCTGTATGCTGCTTCATCAGCAGGTGGCCCTCTGTGCTATTGACTTCCTGCTTTATAAGCTGATCCACACATGGAGCCAGTGGATCAGCATTGCATTGGTCTTCTGTACCCAGACCCAGACTCTTGAACCCAGAACCCAGGACTCCTGCCTCAGCCTCTGTGTTTTGCTTCCTCTATCTCAGCCGTGTATCTGCCTTTGGACATTGGAATTTCACTAGATCCTTATGCGTGTATGTTTCCTGACTCCACCTTTGTATATGTACAGCCAGAGCGTGTTTATGTTTTCCGGGTTACCGATATGCATAGCAGCCATAGCACTCAGTGATTACTTGTATTATTGTATAGTTACCTCAGCACATGTATGTGTATATTCCACTTGTAAATCTGTACAGCAGCCTGGTTGGATTGTGCTCTGTTAGCATATCCGCCTCTTTCTCGCAGCCTTAATTACTGGTCATTCTATAATAGGGGATTTCTCTGCTGACAAATCTGTGACAATGCCTTCATTGTTGAAGCCTAGATGTCTACTGTAATTGTTGTCTTGTGTGGATTGATAAAACATTTTCTGTATCCCCCAAAAAACTGTTGCCATGACCTTTCTAGCTGCACACAAAATTTAGAGCTAATGACCCTTGGTGCTTCCATTACATGGACTCATGTTTTGTATCAGAACCTTAGTGGTGGACCCATGAGTCATCACTCATAACAATTCAAGAATTTTCTATAAGCATGTATAAATTATCTTTGCTAAATTGCTGGTAACTTGTTTTCTACTCAGACATCAACATTCCTAACTTCATCAAAATGTCATAAATTATACTGGACCCTGTGCCAACTAAAATGTAAACTTTAGGAACAATTACACTCCAAAATTAGTACCTCTTCTCTTCACTGCATTTTTCAGCTGAAGATGCTTTAACAAGTTGCACTGAACAGGGGTAATTTTAAATTGAAAACCTATTTAATTTAACCCCTTCGGTGATCTTTGCAGGAATTTCGAAGAAAATTATATATTGTGTTTTCAGCAGTTTAGGCTTTAACATAAAATGTCTTGTTTGTCATTTTTAAGTGCTTTATCAATATTTTGTGGTGAAGTATGTGGGAAAAAAAATGTGATTTAAATTTGTGGGTTTTTTTTACATAGTCGCAAGCCAGTATGTGTAGAGACCCATGTTAGGCTTAATATAGGGGGGCGAAAGAGACCAAAAAAACAAAAAAAAGAGTGGCTTTCCTAAAATGGAAAGTATTTGCACAGTACCCAGTCCAAGGACAGATAGCATTACCCATCTACCCTTGCAGTAGGCGGAGCTATGCAAATCATCTCTTTACGTCTCTGTGCCATGCCATCCAAGGCCCTTAGAACCGCTAAGGGTGCAATGCCAAGGATTAGCATTGGGTTTTTTTTACAATTACAAGAGCACTACATATGTATAGGTAGACACTTGTTTCTGCCCAGGAGGCACCCTAATCTTAATAGAGCATTTTATGAGACTTAAATAAAATACATATAACTGCATCTTGCTGCTAACTATAAAGGTTTAAACCCCAGAAAAAACACCCTGGGCACCGGTTTTGTGAGTGACCAGCCCTTGGGCCCTGAAGACTACTAGATCACATAGAAAAGACGTGCAGTGGGCTTTTCTGCCCCCTCTGTCCTTAGGGGATGCAGATATTGGGGTGGAGTTTGGAAAGTCACCCGCTTGTTGGCAGGTGACTTGTCAGACCCTAAAAGACCCAGTTTTGTGAGTGACCAGCCCCTGAGCCCTGAAGACTACTAAACCACATAGCACACATTTGCAGTGTGTGGGCTTTTCTGCACTGCCTGTCCTTTGGGGATGCAGATAAAGGGGTTGATGTTTGGAAAGTCACCTGCTTGCCAAAGGTGACTTGCCAGATCCTAAAAGACTCAGTTTTGTGAATGACCACCCCCCTGGGCCCTGAAGGCTACTAGCCCACACAGAACACATGTGCAGTTGGCATTTCTATACCCCCTGTCCTTTGGGGATGCAGATAATAGGGTGGGGGGGTTGGAAAGTCACCCGCTTGCCGGCAGGTGACTTGCCAGACCCTAAAGACCCCTTATCAGTTTACAAGGGGTTAGATGTAAAAAATACAATTCTGTGAAATACTCACCTGTAGAATTGGTATTATAAGTATACAGTACATCCTGCTCCAGATAGATTACTTACACTTGGGTTATCCTCCGCCAGATGGCGCTGCACTGCAGAGACATGTAAAACAGGCTCCTCCCGGCCCCTCAAATATCCAGGGACCTCCCACAAATCCCCAGCATTGAAAAGCAGTGAACGAGAAGCCGGGAGAAGTTAACCACCCAAACTGGTAACTATAACAATGATAACAATCACCATACAGGGGATCCAGAATAATGCAAAACCAAGGGTGGGGTGGAGCAGGACGTACTGTATACTTATAATACCAATTCTACAGGTGAGTATTTCACAGAATTGTATTATTCTTAGTATACAGTACGTCCTGCTCCAGATAGATTACTTACACTTGGGACATCCAATAGCAGTGTCCATAAAGTAGGGTGGGATCCCCAACAAAAAAGGTAGCAGCAGACAGTTTAAACCACTGCTGCCTGCAAAACCTTGCGGCCAAAAACAGCATCAGCTGAGGCCCTAACATCTACCTTGTAAAACTTTGAAAAGGTATGAACAGAAGACCAAGTAGCGGCCTTACAAACTTGTTCAACAGAAGCCTGGTGCTGGAAGGCCCAAGAGGCACCAATAGCACGAGTAGAATGAGCAGTAAGGCGGAAGGGAGGATTCTTCCCCTTAGCAAAATAGGCCTGAATCACAGCCTGGCGAATCCATTTGCTAATAGTAGACTTGGCAGGAGCCAAACCCTTCCTGGGCCCAGAAGGGACCACAAAAAGAGCATCAGTTTTCCTGAAGGACGCAGTGACTGCCAGGAAATACTTTAGACACCTGACCACATCCAAGGAATGCAGAACCCTTTCCTTAGCGTTGCTAGGATTAGGACACAACGAAGGAAGAACAATATCTTGATTTAAATGAAAAGCAGACACCACCTTAGGCAGAAAGTCTGGCTTAAAGAGGAACACCACCTTGTCCTGGTGTCTCTCAAAGTATGGGGGCTGAATAGACAGAGCCGCCAGCTCAGACACACGCCTGACCGAAGTAATAGCCACCAGAAAGACCACCTTGAGGGTAAGTACAGCCAGAGCAGCATCCTGAATAGGCTCAAAGGGAGCACCCTGCAAGGCAGACAAAACCAAGTTCAAATCCCAAACAGGGACCATAGGTTTACGTGGGGGACGCACATGAGTGGCCCCCTGAAAGAAAGTCTTAACCAAGGAATGTTGAGCAAAAGACTTCTGAAAGAAGACAGACAGGGCAGAAACCTGATCCTTCAGAGTACTGAGTTTTAGACCCAACTCCAACCCATGCTGTAAAAACTCCAGAACCCTGGGGACTGAGAACACCCTACAGGGAAGAGACCTAGACTCACACCAATCAATGTAGGTACGCCATACCCTATAATAGATAGAAGAAGAAGTTTTCTTCCTAGCCTTCACCATGGTCTCAACCACCGAGGCAGGCAAGCCTTTCTCCATCAAGATGGAGGTTTCAGCAGCCAGGCCGTTAAAGCCAGAGTTTGTAAATTGGGATGGCGTAAGGGGCCCTGAGTGAACAGATCTGGCACTCCTGGCAGAACGTACTGGTCTACTGCCATTTGCACCACGTCTGCGAACCACACTCTTCTTGGCCACCTGGGGGCCACCAGAATCACTGGCACCCCTTCCAGAGCAATCTTGCGCAGGACCCTGCCCAGCAGGGGGAATGGAGGAAAGACATACAGGAGCCGAAATTCCTGCCATGACATGGACAGAGCATCTGTGGCCAAGGCCAGAGGATCCTGAGACAAAGGCCGGGAGCTTGTGATTGTGACGGGATGCAAACAGATCCACATCCGGTAGACCCCAATGGTGACACAGGGACTGGAATACCCTGTTGCAGAGGGACCACTCCCCCTGACGGGAGGTCCCCCTGCTCAGAGAGTCTGCCAGTAGATTCTCTGCCCCTGGAATGTACACAGCCGAAATGCACTGAACATTGGCCTCTGCCCATGTCAGAATCCGCAACACCTCCTGGAGGGCCCCCCTGCTCCGGGTCCCTCCCTGATGGTTGATGTAGGCAACCGCCGTCCTGTTGTCTGAACGCACCTGCACAGCCAGACCCCTCAGGTGATGGGTCAACTGCTCCAGTACCAACCTGATCACCCGTAGTTCCAGAATGTTGATAGGCAAGTGGGCCTCCTGAGGGCCCCACCTCCCCTGGAACCGCAGGGACTTCCAGAAGCCCCCCCAACCCGACAGACTGGCATCCGTGGTGGCCGTCTCCCAGGAGGGGGCCAGAAAGGACCTGCCCCCAGCAAGTTCCTGGGATCCAGCCACCACGAAAGGGACCGCCGGACCAAGGGGGGGAGCACACAGATCCTGTCCAAGGATGTTGGATCCTTGTCCCATACTGACAGAAGGTGAAGTTGTAGAGGCCTCAAATGGAACTGAGCAAAAGGCACCGCCTTGAAGCATGCCACCATCAGGCCCACCAACTGCATTCCCTGCCTGAGTGAGGGCTGGGGACACGACAGCAGGAACTTCACCTGCGCAGTTAGAGCTTCCACCTTCTGTTGGGGAAGGAATATCCTTGACTGAACCGTATCCAGAATCATTCCCAGGAATGGAGTCACTGAGGAAGGGGACAGAGAGGACTTGGGGTGATTGATCACCCAGCCGAAGGACTCCAGGGTGGACACCACCAGCTGAGTGTCCAACTCTGCCCGCTGTAGAGACCGAGAGGTGATGAGTATGTCGTCCAGGTAGGGCAGCACGCGTATGCCCCTTGACCTCAACAGAGACATCGCTCCCGCCAGCACCTTGGTGAACACTCTGGGAGCTGAAGTGAGGCCAAATGGCAAGGCCACAAACTGGTAATGCTGATCTTCCAACGCGAATCTGAGGAACCTTTGGTGTCCAGGGAACACAGGGATGTGAAGGTAAGGGTCTTTGATGTCCACAGACGTCATGAAATCCCCTGGGCGCAGGGAGCTTATGGCCGAGCGCAGAGTTTCCATGCGAAAGCACCTGTTCTTGACAAATTTGTTGAGGATCTTTAAATCCAGAATGGGCCTGACTGACCCATCTTTTTTGGGAACTGTGAAAAGGTTGGAATAGAACCCTTTGCCTCTTTCTCATAAGGGGACCTTGCAAATGACCCCCAGAAGGCCTTGCACGGCCTGCATCAAAACCTGAGCTGAGACAGGGTCCTGGGGGATCCGGGACCTGATGAATCTTGGGGGGGGGGGGGGCGCACAGCAAACTCTATCTTGTAACCAGAGGACACTACCTCCTGAATCCACCGTTCTGAGACGTGGTGCCTCCAGACGTGAGCAAAGTGCTGTAGACGTCCCCCCACCCCGACGGGCGAGGGTGCCCCGTCATGCCTGAGGGGGCTTGGGAGAGGATTTGGGCTTAGACCCCCATGAGGAGCCAGGACGTCGTCCTCTGCTCCTGTGCCAGGAATCTGCACGAGCCCCCGTGAAGAACACCCCTTTTCCTTGTTTAGCACCACGGTAGGGGAGTGAGAGGGAGCCCTGGCCCCGAAATGGCCGAGACTGACGCCTGTGCTGGGGTAACTTACCTCCTTTAGCAAAAATGTCTAGGCGGTCCCCAAACAGGCGTAGCCCCTTAAATGGAAGCCTAGTAAGGGCCTTCTTTGCAGCATTGTCAGCAGCCCACTGGCGCAGCCAAACCGCGCGGCGTATAGCTACCACCAAGGCAGAAGTTCTAGCACACATCCTAATGGCATCATCCAGGGCAGATAGGAAAAAGTTTACAAACACATCACAGTTAGACAGAGCATTAAACGTTTCAGGTGGCAATTCATCAGAAACACCGTCAAGTACACTTCTGATCAGGGTCCTAAGTGCCACAGATGTAATGGCCGAGGCGCAAACCGGGCGCAACGCCGTCCCCACAAATGCAAAGGCATGGCCTGCCAATTGGTCAACGTGCCGGTCCTCGGCATCCCGCAGAGTAGTAGAGTCAGGGGAGTGCATAATAGAGGTGTTAGACAGCCCTAGAATAGGAGCATCCACCTCGGGGGGCGAAGACCAGGACTTTACCATATCAGCAGGAAAGGGATACTTTCTGTCCCAACTCTTAGGTATACCGGGAAGTCTACTGGGACGTTCCCACTCCTTAAGCACAAGGTTATTGAAATGGGTTTGCTCTGGAAATTCCAAACGAACCTTAGCAGTATGAAAAAGCTCGCCCCTTTGCCTGGGTGCCGCAACAGGGGGAGAGATGGAAAGAACCTCGAAGATCTGAACCAGCAGTCTGTCAGCATCATCCGGGGACCAGGGGTCAGAGCCAGAATCGTCATGACCCCTGGGTCTCTCGTCAGATGACCCTGAATCAGAAAACAGCTCCCCTTAGTCCGAGGGGGTGTAGCCACATAGATGCAAAAACTCATCAGACTCCACAGGGAAAAGAGTGGCATCAGGGGTTAAGTGGCGCTTTTTAGCGGTGGCCTTACGCGCTAAAGTACTAGCAACTAATTTTTCAACACTGGCAAGTCTAACAGCCACATCAGGTTGAGAATCCCCGCTTGTATGCGATGCAATGGGGGTGAGACTCAAGCTTGGGGGAGTAGGTGAAGTGAGCCGAGGTGCAGGCCCAGCCACAGGCAGTGCGGGTTGCAACGTTAGCGCCTGCTGTGCGCAAGGAACACAGACCCGTGCACTGTCACCGCTGATAGGTGAGACCCCACAAGCTACACACAGCCGGCGCGAAGCCCACAGACAAGCAGCCAATGAGAACGCAGAAGCGTCTGAGGTAACGCTGCCGCTAGGCGCAGGACATCCAAGGGAAGGAAAAGACACGCGCGCGGCGGCAATTGTAACAGTAAAAAAGTCAAGTCAGCACGGCGGCTGACAGCACATATATCAGTCAAAACAGACCAAAAGCCAATTGCATGACACACTCACCCACCCCCCCCCCATTCTTTCCCCCCCGAATGCTACAGGGAGAATGAGGGAGGATGGCGGCCCTCTGTACAGGACCCACAACTACACGGGGCATGGGACAATAATGCGGGAGGGGCATCCCATGAAGGCTCACCATCAGCCTATATCGCCTACCCTTTGGTGGGGGATTGCTGTGGAGCAGCGCTCCTCAAGCACACATGGTGCTGCCTACCTTCACCCGACCAGCGCAGCCCAGGCTGGGAGGCACATAAAAAAAGGAACGGGTGGGAATAGTCCAACAGGGCCACAGGCTGATAGCCCCGCTCACCTGCGAGAGAGTGATAATTTCATGTCTTCGCAGTAAGCACTGAAGAGAAATCTGGGGATTTGTGGGAGGTCCCTGGGTATTTGAGGGGCCGGGAGGAGCCTGTTTTACATGTCTCTGCAGTGCAGCGCCATCTGGCGGAGGATAACCCAAGTGTAAGTAATCTATCTGGAGCAGGACGTACTGTATACTAAGAATACACATACACTTTAAAAAGTCCCTTATTCATTTCCCCATTACTAATTTCCATCACCGGATGCTGTCCAACACCATCTGATCTGCAGCCGGAAGTGAGCTGGGGGAAGCCGGGAGCTGGGAACAGGATCGGTGTCCTCTGCCCTGCTCCCAGCTTCTGCTGCTTACATCAGGATTTGTCTCTCACTCCCACTGCAGGGAGAGTCCTTAAATACCAGTGACATGGTCGGAAAGGCAGCCCCATAGATGCTGCAAGGCTGGCATTTAAAGGTTTAACCTGACCATAGAACAAATCAAGCACAGAGCAACATATAGAACTTTGTAAACTTCAAAAACTTTTTTAGCCCAGCATGAATGCAAGAGGTAAAAACAAGTCCCAAAGTGCATGCACGGTCTCCAAAAAGTGGTTTAAAATCACTTCACTCCAAACACCATCAGTGTAGCCCTTCACCGTTTCAATGTGCCCTTATAGGTAGTGGAGAAGCCTTATTCAGACACTATCCAAATAACACACTGATGCCCAAAATAACTGAAATCCGATCACGACCGCAAAGGATAGCAGAGAAGACAGTGGACATGGTCCAGGTACAGCTCCACCATGTATATAAAAAAACCACAGAAGGAAACAATCTAGCGTAATATTGTTTAACAGAGAAAACCTTCTAAAAAGTGCCACAATAAAAAATAAATGAACAAGCGATTGAAACAGAGAGCGACTCTCACAAGTCCTCAGTACCACCTTGGCCGATAGTAGGTACGTGGGGGGAGACGCAGGACCAGATGTAACCCGGGGGATCAAGCCGCCACTGCCGCCGCCAACGCGTTTCGTTGCTATCGCAACTTTATTAAGGCGCCTGACCATAAGCTTCATTTGGTAGTGGAAAGGCGCATCATCACCATATACAGCAATCATCCTTTTATGGTTTTCTTTAAGCTTCACAGCCTGCACAAACACATTTAGCTTTCTACTGTAGCACTGAAAGGATGTACTTGGGAAAATTAATGAAGCCCCCTCGCGTGACTAATTTTTCAAGGAGCTGTGTATATATGTATCTTAGCTGCAATTACATAAAGGAATACTGAGCTTTCTGATTGACAGTAGTAGTTTGGCCAATAAAATATGTTATAGCCTTAACGTCATTTATTACCAAATGAATAGCTGTGTTTGCTGAAAAAGCTGCAAAGCCTTTTTTAATACTGCATGTATCTGGAGCACATGCCAGTGGCATCAATGTGACTTTTATCAATGTTGTGCTTCAGGCTAGAATTTAATCAAAGCCATTCCTGTGTAGCAGTTAGCAGTGAGTAGTTTGAAAAATAGAAGGAAAAAAAAATGAATGCTGGAAATAAAATTATATTGTTATGTCATGACAATGGTTGTCAATATGTTTGCTGCACCGTATAAAGGTTTTTATTTCCTATCTGCTCAGTTATTTTTTCTATTATCGTTCTTTAGTGTTTATGGAATCTGCCTCTGCTCTATTTTATCGTAAGTTGGCCACGTTTTTTTTAATATTCTGGTCTGTACACAGATACAAATACTGTTTAACATTTTTACAGGGCGAATCCGGTCCCGGCCTTTAAACATTTTGTTGATTCCTGCCCAGATCATAACTAGGAAAAACATTTATCACACTTTGACTAATAATTTATTAAAGCAGGCTTGTTATGAATCGCAACCTAGCTTTCACAGCTACCAAGGACATCCTGTCCAAAATGTTCTGTTACAACCCATCTTTAGATAACAAAGCGAGACCAACAAGGTGACTTGCCAGCCCCCAGCCTTGTGAACTGGTATTGGGGTCTCATGAACCCCTTACCAGTTCACAAGGGGTAAAATGTAAAAATAAACATACAGACACAAAAAATGACATTTATTTATTTCTACTCACATCCGATGTCCCGATCATGTCCCACGACGCTCATATGACAGTTGCTGGAGATCGGTGGAGGAGAGCTGGTAACCAGCCCTCCTCCTCCGATCTCCAACAGCAACTGAGCTTCGGGTCCCGGCTGCCAGATGATAGGTGTCGGGTCACCGATGTCGGAGGCCCCCCCGGTGAAGAGGAGACCCCGCGGGAGGGATTGGGGCTGCAGGTGAGTAAATGTCATTTTTCTTTTTTTTTTTTTACAGTATGTGGCAGCGGCCGAAGTGGGGGGGGCGCTATTTCAGGCGCCCTCCTGAAGACAAAAGAGCCCCGGGGGGGGGGGGGATCGGATGCCTCCTGGGTGAAGAGAAGACCCGGCCCGATCCAACGAGGGGTCAAGTGAGTTTTTTACTTTTATATTTTTTTTACTGTGGGGGTTTAAACCCAGCTATGTGAGTCTCACGTAGCTGGCACTTAAGTGGAGTAGAGTGTGCTATGTGAGACTCACGTAGCTGGCACTAGAATGGTTTATTTACATAACAATCATCAGCTGGCTTCCAATAGACAAATACAAAAGATAGATGTAATAAAATCTAAAGTCACAAAAACACATTGCTCTGAAAAGCTGGTCATCTTGTGATCTTCATGGTACGTCCAGGCGAATAATTTTGCTGGGCATTCAAGATGTGTTGGGAAATTTCTGGTTTAGCAATCGGAACCTGGGATTGGGAGGCTGCTCTCCCTGGAGGCCATAATCAGGGTTCACTGTCTGGGGATGAAGGAAGCTAGGAAGATGACTGGGGACTGAAGGACATAGGACAGCCTGTGCCACCAAAAAGGCAAGCTGCCTCCTGGGGCATGGGTGGCCCATACTTGGAGAGCCTGTAATCCACCCAATTCTTTAGCAGGGCCTCTGAATGTGGGGATATGCAGGTCCTGGGAAGTCCCTTGGTGGTCGCAGACTTGGGAAGGGGAAACACAGAGCAGATATACACAAGACACAAATAAAATGATCTAGGCCCCAGTGCAGACTATAGTGGAACTGGGCCCCAGTGCAGGCTGTGGCAAAGCTGGGTCCCAGAGCAGGATGTGTTGTAGCTGGGCCCCAGTGCAGGCTATGATGGAGCTGGGCCCCAGTACAGGCTATGATGGAGCTGGGCTCCAGTGCAGGCTATTACGGAGCTGGACCCCAGTGCATGCTATGATGGAGCTGGACCCCAGTGCATGCTATGACATAGATGTGCCCCTTTACAGTCTACTACAGAGCAGGGCCCCAGTGCAGGCTATGGCGGAGCTGGGCCCCAGTGCAGGCTGTGGTGGAGCTGGGTCCCAGTGCAGGCTATGATGGAGCTAGTTCCCAGTGCAGGCTTCAAACCCGCAACAAGTGCCGTAGGCCCAAGACACACACAGCCAGATACTGGGAGGGCCGCAGGCCCACATACAGACAAGGACAAAACTGTGGGGAACCACAAGACCCAGCACAGACAGCAAAGACAGGAACTGTAAGCAGTAAGCCCCAGTACAGACGGCGACACAAACTATGAAGGGCAGTGAGCCCCAGCACAAGACATGAACTAAGGAAGGCCAGAAGGCCCACAAGGACATGGAGGTATGCAGGGAGGTTGGAGAGCATAGTTAGGCTATTGAGAGACAATGCAATGATCCAACAACAGGGGCGGAGCCAAGAAGATGCATTTATAGGAACCTCAAAATGATTAATGCCAGGTGAGATCAAACCATGTGGCTCTAGGACCCAGGGAAGAACCACATCACCACAGCAGATAGCACAGTGGTGAGAGCAAAAGACTTGGAGTGGTGATGGATGGCAAATTGCTGGTCCAAGCCAACAAAAATACCTATCTATGAAAAACCCACATCTGTACTTTTCCTTCTAACTTAATTTTTAGTTGTTTTCTGAAAAGAAAACATTGCCTCATGAGCGACAATGGAGAATTTTAGACTTCAGCGGGACATGAACCGTTGCGGAGCTTCACCTTGGAGGTAACGGATAAGAACTAATTAAAATGGTTGATGTGTTGTTTTTCCACTCACAGGTAATTAGGCTGTCATTCAAACAAACGAGGAGAGAACTCCTCTCTAGAAAGCAAGCGTTTAGAAATAATGCATATGAACTGCTATTAGTCCTGGACATCGACATTTAGATGTATAATTAAAATGTGGAACATTGGGAATATTCAAATTGGCAATTCCGATACTACGAAGAGATGGAATGTGATGAGAGAAATTCAAGAAAGATGGGCTTTCAAGAAGTACCTACAGATCTTTTTTAAGGGACACCGGAGGAATCCCTAACAGCCAAGAGCTGAGTGGGAACTTTAAAGTGTAACCATGAGACATGTTGCTGTTACAATGTAGCACAGCAGGGTGCATTCCCATTTGTTACAAGGCACTGGAGCATGAAAGACAAAGGGGTTTATTCATGAATCTCAAGCGCCAGGTAGTGCTTTGTAGCGGCAGACAGCCTCTGGTGAGCGCCGGGCATTGTTCGGAAAACCACATTTATGAAGGCGAGCGACTCAGCACCAGGTACCGTCCGATTCATTATTACAGGCGGCTCAGCGTATAGCGTTGACGCTCTAGCTTCCAGAGCGTCAGGTATTACCTGTTGCTACCTGTCGCTCTCCCATACATTTCAATGGACGTTCCTGCTAATCTCTTTACTGATCCCATTGTTTTCCCTCTCAAATAATTATTTGACCTCTCCTGGTCTGGAATTAATTCTTTTTGAATTTTTTTTTTTTTACATTTTTATGCAGAATTGTCATTACAGGTCTTGTATTAAAGTATTAATGTTACAATGTTACAACAATGTCATTCCATGTGTTTTCACTTTGTTACTGGTGGATATGTGTTTAAAATCAGACTTTAATCACACAGCATCTGGTGCTCTATGCTATAGCGACCAGATCCAGAGCGCCGACGCTGTGTGAGTCTGTTTTTCTGTTGAATATGTTGTGAGTCGCTGAGAGTCGGTCACACTGAGCTGGCGCTACCGTTCGCTCCCTGCAACGCTGTTCTGGTGTTACAACGCCAAACATAACATCTCATTCATCAGTGCCGGCCAGGTTACTACAGCGACTAAGACGCTCTGTTACAGCGCCCGATACCCACTTACAGCGTCTACTAGCGGTCGCTCTTAGCACCTCTGTACAGACGCTCATCTGCCGATACCTGGCGCTAGTAATGAATCAGCCTTCACATGTTGCCTTTGTAAGTAAAATCATGTTTCTTTAATATGCTTTTGTTCAGATGCAGGTTTGTTAACTGTGGATTGATGTTGGTGGTTCTAGTCTCTGTAAATTAACTCAGGCACCAAATGTCCTCTAATAACCTAGCAGTACATCTATGCAACATTGTGCTAATTTAAAAAGCCAGAGGTATACTTACCGATTTATAGTGGACTCAACCCCAATTTTCATCATGTGCTAATATGATGCGTTCAAGGTGCTGAACCTATCTGTTATTTTTTTCTTTTCTATTTGTTTGCAATTCCATGTTATAAAAGAAAACATAGCAGAATGTATTGTGGTGTTCTGATATACATTTCAGAATTTTCCTGAATCTTCTTGCTACTCATCTGATTGGCTGAGACAGAGATGACAAGTTTGCATTAATTCAACCTCTTCAGATGGGCGGGAGAGTTCCAGTAGCTACAGGGTTACTGGCAGCGCTCTCACCTGGGGAGGTCATTAGTTAGTTTGTTTAGCCAAAGTTGCTAATTAGCTCACCTGCTACAGTGAAATGATTCTGGGACTTGTAGTCAGAAAGTATACTAAGAGGTTTACTAAAGGCCAGGAAAGACGCTGCTACTTTTCCAAGACAGAGCCACAGGGATATAAGAAACATGGAAACCACATGCAGATAAGTAATTTGGGGGCACAACCCTAACACAAATATGTATTATACATTCCAGAAACCGAAAACAATAAGGCAGAACACCAAAAAGTTGACAAAAAAGGAGTTTTTCTTTAGGCAGTGGCCAGGAGGTCAGTGAGACCTTTATATCACCCAATACCCAGGGCTCCCAATTTGGGATGTTTCTATGTTTCACGTGCCCATTTTTAGTTGCAGTGAATGGAATATGTGTACAAAGTTTCTGCAGCCCTAGGCACGCAGAATTAATTAGGTATTAATGCCTTATTTCAGTTTCTTTTCTAAGACATAGCAGAGGGCCAACCAGAATTTAAAAGACTGGGAAGTGAAGATTAAATTGACCATATAAGACCAAACCACCTAGAGGAACATGTGACTTAATAAAAAAAAAGTCAGAGGTCCTATTTGGCAAAATACTGTATTTCTAAAGAAAAAGAAGGATCTACCCAACTATTTTAAAGGGATTGGCTAGTTATCTGCCTAGCCAATCCCTTTAAAGCAGTTAGGGTAGAGCCTTGTTTGACGAAAACTAGGTGTCAGCAGCTTACCTCCTTCTGTAGTTGTCATGAGCTTAATAAGGAAGGGCAAATAACACTCTTTTTCCCCTGCCTACGCGCATCCCCTCACATTCTCATCCACCAATGGAAGCCATGGGGATATCGAAGGGACCACCTCCCTTGATTATGCCTATTCATGCAGGGCTCCTGGTTGTCAATCACCTTAGGCTACATCCAGTTGCTTTTGCAGGAAGCGTTTTGCACAATGGCTTGTGTTAGTTTAGAAGAAAATTAAGTCACTTCTTTAAGGATACACGCTGGCACACTAGGCATTGGAGTTCCTATGGCTCAGAGGCTAGACATCCAGCTTTTGGCCTTTGCAGGGCACCAGACCCCATTCCTTTCCGTGCAGGTCTGGTGCTCCTTCAGGGGTGAACACTGTGTGCACTCCGATGGCTAACGGCCTCCTCTGTACCCCCCTTTCCATTGCAGGGCACCAGACTCCATGCCTTTCTGTGCAGGTCTGGTGCTCCTTCAGGGGTGAACGCTGGGCCCACTCCGATGGGCAACTGCCTCCTCTGTACCCCCTGGCCATTGCCCTTCTGCGTAGGTCTGGGTGTTGCTCTGGTCCAGGGGGCATTGTGACACGCAGGTGCTGCATCCAGATTGCTGGAGCCTTCAAGGCCGGGGGCTGGCTCATGGGCGTCTGCTCCCTGGTCTACCAGTCCCCATAACTGGTGCCTGGGATGGTTTTACTGGAGAGGGAGGACCACATGCGCCATTTTTAAAAAAATATGAGTTTAAAGCTTAAAAATTAAAAACTGTATTTTTAAAAACTATTTATGGGTTTAGAGACCTATTTAATGGTATGAGCTGCAAAAACACTTTAAAAAATAACGCAAAGTATGCACAATGGTTAAAAAATGCAGCTTTTCACAATTTTGGGTTCTTTAGTGTAGTTGCATTTTATTTCATAAATCTCATAAAAAACTCTTTTCAGTTTTGGGTGTCTCCTCGGCAGGAACAGGTGTCTACCAATAATGAGGCTTTTATATGCAATATGGTTTTCTTGAAAAACTTACATATGTATTAAATGAAACAAGTTTTAAAAAAGGATCAATTTTATTTTTTTCCACATATTTCACCCAAAAATATTATGAAGGCAACGAATAAATTACAAACAAGACAATTCATGTAAAAGTTCAAACTCTGCTGAAAAAATATATAATTCAAAATATATAATTTTTTTCTGAAAAACCCAGTAAATTCCTGCAAATATCACAGTTAAACGTATATAGTGCAAAATGCTGAAACAATAGCCTGGCAACAGAGGGTATCAGGACGACTGGCAGTTAAAGGGGATCTACCTTTTATATTATAAATATACAATTTATACAGTGGCTAAAATGGGCCCTTTGGTATTCTCTACAGATAGTTTACTGAAGTTTTCTTTTTGTGTTAACATAAAAAAGAGCTGGATGAATTTTACCTGAGCTGATGCCTCACAATTCTGAACTGCAACATTAATGCTTTTTATTCACATATTTATTGCTTTTGCTTGTGCTGCAAGTCTCTATGTGGAAGGAAACACCTTCAGAACCCGAAAGTGTGAAAAGCTGCAGATTCTATCCATTGTGCATACTTTGCATTATTTTTTTAAAGTGTTTTTGCAGCTCATATCATTAAATAGGTCCCTAATTTACATTTTAAAAACCGGTTAACTCAAAATCATAATTTCCTTTTCTTAATTACATTTCTGTATTGTTTCCTTTATACATCTCTCGCGCTTCTTCTTCTCTATTACAGCTTTCATTAGCTCTTAATTTTGTTTAATACCTGTTATCTTAGCTGCGTTGCTCACAATGTGCTATTTATATTTATTAATCTGAAGAGCATATTGTGGAAATGGTCTATTACTCCCCAGAAAGTGATTCAAGCTCGCCTAAAGTGTTATTTCGAGTCAGCATTGAATTATTGAAGATATTGTATAAATTAGTAGAGCTTTGACTATTAACAAATTGAAAAAAGAGGTCCATTAGCTCTGTGTAATAGTGATGAGTGAATCTTCTGAAAATTGTTTTAGGTCTGATTTGGTCAAGGACTCACAGCCTGGCACACTGAGCATAAGGCTTGGCATGCCCACAATCAGGGGCCATGGCAGTGGACCCTCAGTCATGGCTTAGGCACCTGACATATTCTTTTTAGCAATATAGGGTGCTTGAAAGGCCTTACCCAAAAATGGGCATGCCTTACCCATCCCGATGCTGCCAGGCACTGTGCTTGTCTGTACCCCCGAGGCTCAGAAGCTGTAATTGACAGGGGTAATTATCAAACCGATCACTGACTATGGAAAATTACCTTTGAGATGGTAGGGAGGGTTCCTCAGATAAAGAACAAACTTACCACTAAATATTCTATGTGGTCCTACAGGCGTCTGCAGTTTTCTGGGCCCTCAGCTGTATTAAGGTGTGGTAGACATCTTCAGCAGAGTACCTTCCAGCATACTATGCCTTCCAAAGGTCCTGACCTGGCACGCCAAGGGTGTATTATGTTGATCTCCTAGGTGCCCAAGCAAGTTGGGGTTTCCAAAAGACAGCAGTCACAGTTGGGTCTGACCCAATAAAACAGTGAAAAGCACCAGGAAACAAGTTGAGTAAACCAGTGGTTGGCCTGGAGCATCATGAATTGAATCCCCGCTGTGTGAAAACCTCCAGTTTGTTCACTAAAACTCACCGATCCTCGCCTCAATGGCGCATGCCCTGATTACCTCATTTGGCAAGGGTTCTGATTTAAATAAATGGGGAGCTATCTAAATGGCTGGGGCAGGAGTGTGTGCACACCACGGGGGAGGCAAGGTGTGTGACAGAGTACACTCCCCACTGTAAAGAATCAGAACCAAAAGGCAAGCGGCTATGATTGGACGAGCCTATGCATGCGCTGAAGTGGGGAAAGGTGACTTGGGGGATTTTCTTATCCGATTCAGGTTGCCCCAAGGCTGGCTGGCCATGGAATCTTTTGCTATGCTTGTTCCGTTTTAAGGTGATGACCCAAGCACACCACCCACATCATCACCTAACTAAAAAAATTGCATATGAATATGATTTAGAAGGAATTTACTGTCTTTCAGATACAATGAGATGACTAATCTCTACCTTAAGGAGTCTTTACAAAATTTAAGATTGATGTTAAACAGATGTGTCAAAGTGTTGGCCGAACCAGAAGTCCAGAAGTCTGTCTTCGAAGTTGACGTTCAGTCCGAAACAGGAAAACCTGTTTGATGGCTCACCCCCTCTACCAGCGTCACCTAAAGGTTGCACGCTCTGTGCCCCTGCCACACCCACCATATTTTTTTTTCATACTGGCCAGGTGGGTGAAGAGTGGGGGGGGGCAGAAAGAGTGGGGGGCAGAGGAGCTTCCCAAAGTTTGGGTACCTGTTGATTGCAGTCCACCAACACTATTGCTGACACCCTCACCTCCAGGGCAATTAATGATAATTAGAGGCCTGGCCATTTCAAACTTCACAAACGTTGTCAAAATTATTGAGCTTTTGTATATTTTTCCATAAAAATTCACAATATGAGAAGCACTAAAAAAGAAAAATACTTTGTAAAAAAAGAAAAATACTTGGGCGCTTCTGTGTGATCTTCTTGGCAAAAATAAAAGGAAATTAATTGAATAAAGGCTGCACCGTTTCTTTATAAGTGTAATCATAGATAATCATAATGATGCTAAAGTAATTGCTGGCAACACCCAAGATAAATCTGATCGATTACACCAAGACGTGGAGCAATCTGCCAACAGACTCTTTTATTTTAAAGATTCACTAATATGTAGCAAGCTGTTCACAAGTTCTATAATATTAAAAGGCAATTCCAGGTTAAAGAAAAAAAGATTTATACTCTGCTTGGATCTGTCATGTTTGCTTTTATAAACCATGAATGGTACCTAAAGCTAGTAAAAAACAGAAGTCTCGGTCCACATACATCTGCAGATGTATGCTAAATCTGCACCACCAACCACCAAGGTGCCTCTGTGGGGTGCATTTAAAAACTAACCTGGGAGGTGAGTAAAGGAGATTCCGGGATATGGCTGGTGGGTTGGGCGTAACCTGTGTACAGCCGACTCCCATTTACAACATCCATATCGGCCACTTACAACATGTTAATTGTATCAGAATATAGACATTAAAAATCATTAAAAAATAAAAATTGGGGGGGGCGTGGCCTGCTAATTGCGGAGTAGGACGTGAATCCATGAGGCTCCTCACTTATCCCCCACAAAATACTTGAAAAAACAAAAGCAGCAGTCGAAAGCATTATGTCCAAGAAGTGGAGGACCAAGGCACCAGCTCGATCCCCTCGAGGGGCCCCCATTACATCCTATTTTGGGACTGCTGCAACAGAGAGTTCCAGATCGCCGCAGCCTGTAATGGCGGCACCTGCGGAACTGCAGGAAGAGGACCCCAGCCGTCGCACACTCAGGCAGCCGGACTTACCGCCAGTCGGGATCTGGAGCGGAGGAGAGGCAGGCTTGGAGCATCCCCAGCTGGCGATGGAGAAGGAGATCGCGTTGCCAGACCACACACGATGCGAGGCAACCCCCAGCAAGATGGCGCTGACCCCCATGGAGAGAGAGGAGACATCCATCATGCTACAGAATATCCCCCGAAGCCCTGACGGGGAGAGAAGGCGGCGGCGAGACACAGAGTGTGTGTCCGACGGCGGGAGCAGCGCGAGCTCTGACGCCGTGGAGGAGCGGCTGGCCCCGACTCCCGCCCGCAGACAGGCGGTGTAAGAGGTGAGCGGGAGGTGGCTGGAAACGAGGGCAGACAGCTGCTGGTGGAGGCCCTGATACATAGCAAGGAGAGTGGAGGGAGGCCGGGGGAGACAGCATGCAATACAGCCGTACACTCCACTGCAGAGCATAGCAGCTCTCTTAAAGGGGCAGCTCCTAGAGTGCACTACTTTCAAGTCAAAGAGGCAATCATGCAGGCAGCATGGAATAACGGTCCCATTGATCTGAACGGAGCTCAGGTCATTATGTTGCCGGATCTCTCCCCCGGAACCCTCCACATGCGGAGAGTGGTGAAGCCCCTACTGGAACTGATCCAACGTCAAGGAGCGACATATCGTTGGGGTCACCCCTTCCAATTATTAGTACAGAAGGACCGAAGAACGTACGCCCTGAGGACACCGGAGCAACTAGCGGGACTGTTCGAGTTCTTGGAAACAGCACCTATCGAGGTTCCAGACTGGTTAGCCATGGACCCTGACCGAAGGGAGGGTCCTCTCCCACAGCGCCCCTGGAGACGTGGCCGGGATAGAAGTGAGCCGGCACAACGGCCCGACCCTGGGCGCGGGGGGGGGCCCCGGCCCCATGGACGGTGAATAGGAGGTAACGACGCTTGACCTTGAATTACAATGCAAAGTTGTTCTTGTTGTTTAGTTTAGATAGTGTTATAAATTGTTTTCTTCTGTTTCCCTATTATATGTCAGGATCAATGTCATGACTTGGGATTTTCTGTCTGCATTTGGCGGGGTGGCGGGGTGGGGGGGTCCGGTGTCGGACGGTTCAATGGAGCGCTGAGGAGATGTGGCCCTGCCTGTGACCCCCCCCTCTGATCAGTGGCTGCCCTAGGGCAGGGGATACCTGACCTCTGGGTCGGGGGGCCCTCTCTAGGGCGTGGCTTGCTCCGGGGGGGCCCCCGTCTGTGCTGGGGCCTATGACCACGACTCAGTCTGACCCGTGGACTGCCTCCCGGACCGGGCATGGCTCCCTGGGGGGTTGGGCCTCCCCCCCTAAGCGGGGGGGCTCGGGCCCGGTGGGGGGAGTGGGCTCGTCTTGTGGGTGGAGTGGGTCCCCCCCGCCGTGGCATGTGGCCCGTTTCCCGCCCTTGGTTTGAGTTGGCTGTACGGATTGTCTCCCTTCTGGGGGGGGGCCCTGGGATAATGGTTGTGATGTACTACGATATTAAATGACCTGGTTAGTGTGGTCCTGGTGGCCCCCTCGGCTGGGTGCGCCCCCCCCACCTCCCCGGTCCGGGGTCTATTTTGCCCTGGGGAGTCAATCGCCCCTACTGCCCATAGAGAGCCTGATAATATAATTGACGCCGGCCTGGCTGGGGTGCATGTGGGGGAGGGGCATCGCTGCTCGTTGAGCTGGAGAGCTAACTGGAGTGCAGGGCGTATGGAGATGATGGTGAACTACTACCGACACTGACAGCTGCGTGAGGCGAGATCCTAAAGGGAAGTTTGTGAATACCATATGGGTTATAAGATTGAAGCTGCTGCTTTGTTGTTTACTGTTGACGGGTTTTGGGGATGGGGGGGGCCTGGACAAGAGGATAAGAACCAAATGTTATAAGAGTCCTCTGGATTCTAGCTCCTCTTTGCTTGGTATCCATTTCCCCCAGAGGTCCAGACGCCTTCCCGGGGGGAGCTGCCGGAGACTCCCCCAGGGGACGCTGGACCAGACCTCCCTATATTAGGGAAGTCAGCATTATCTTTGTAACAAACCTGGGTTTTTTTCCCTAAGGTTATCTCCGGAATTTAAAATCTTCCATTCTTTATTTCCTATTTTCTATCTCTGATTCCTGTCTTTTCTTTCACCTTCCCTTCCCCCACCCAGTTTCCTATGCCCCACCCTCTACCATGATTCGACCGCACCATACCGCTATTCAACCCGCTCCAAGTGCTACACCCCCTGGGACCGCGTGGCTCGGGTCGGGGGGGGGGAGGCAGGGGAAACACAAGACCCCCTTGAATTGTAGGGGCCTTAATGTACCCGAAAAGAGGTCTGCTGTGGTCTCGGACCTGAGAAGGATGAGGGCCAAGATCATCTTTTTACAAGAGACACATTTTAGGGGAGACGCTTGCCCCAGAATGTCCCCTAGATTTTTTCCCCAATGCTATGTAAGCTCCTCCCCGGAATCCAAATCTAAGGGAGTGGCAATATTACTAGCTAAAGATGTTCCATTTCAGGTGCAGGAGACATTGACGGACAGTGAGGGTAGGCACATTATGATAAAAGGCATGCTATGGGGAGAGAAATACACCATGGCCTCAGTATATGTCCCAAATAGCGGGCAAGTGAAATTCCTTCTGAAGTTCCTAGAGAAATTGTCAGACTTTCAGGAGGGGAGAGTACTCCTTGGGGGAGATCTAAATATCACTCTAGATCCTTTACTCGACTCATCGACCAGTAAATCCTCCATCCCGTATGGAGGTCTACGTAAAATCAAGCGGGCTCTTCACAAACTACAGCTGTGTGACCCCTGGAGGATCTTTAACCCTAAGGGTAGAGATTACTCGCATTTCTCTGCAGTGCATTCAACATATGCTAGATTAGACTAAATATTAGTCTCCCATAACTTACTAACCAGGGTGGCTAATCCAGGCATAGGATCAGCGTCCTTATCAGACCATAACCCTGTATGGACAGACCTGGCCACAAATGAAAACAGTAAAAAGGCCTGGACGTGGCGCCTAAATGAGAGCTTATTGAAAGACCCGTAACGGAACAAGCAATCCAAGCCGCACTTGCTGAGTACTTTGTGTTTAATGGTTCGGGGGAGGTACCCCCGATGACTGTCTGGCAAGCACATAAAGCAGTAATACGAGGGATATTTAGCCAACATGCGTCCAGACTGAAAAAAGCACACACCATATAAAGGGACAGCCTTTTATCACAAATCCAATCTTTGGAGAGAAGACATAAATAATCCCAGATGCGGGACACGCTACAAGAATTGACGCTATGCAGGGAGCAGCTTAATTCCCTGATGCTAAATAAAGCAACGTTCACCATTAAGAGGTGTAAAAGATTTTACTATGAGTGGGGAAACAAAAGCGGCTCACTATTAGCTAGAGCCCTAAGGAAACAATAATCTCTCAATTTCATAGAAACAATAATCGATGAAAAGCAACAGAAAAGGCATAAAACAACGGACATTGCCAACGTGTTCCGGGACTACTACCAAGGACTGTATAATTTGAGCTCAAAGAGTACAGACAATACCCATAGGGTTCTGGATCGGATGCAAGAATACATTTCAGCCTTCGGCATGCCTCGGTTAGACGATGAGGCCATAGCCAAACTAGGGGAACCAATCTCGGGAACAGAATTACATCAGGCAATAAAGATCAACCCGAATGGGAGATCCCCGGGCCCTGACGGACTGACCATTGCATACTACAAAAAATTAAGTAAAAAAAAGTAAACAGTTCCTTCTAGCCTTTAGTACAACTGAGAAGGAAGATGAACCCATGTTAGTACCAGCAGAAACGCTGGAGGCCCACGTGACGGTAATTCACAAAGCTGGGAAAGATCCGCTGAGCTGTAAAAGTTATCGACCAATATCATTGTTGAATGTAGATCTTAAGTTATTTATTAAAATCATAGCAACTCGCCTGGCTACGTACCTACCCAACTTGGTTGACAAAGATCAGTGTGGATTTGTTCCTGGCAGAGAGGCCAGGGACCATACGATCAGGACCCTGAATCTCATACACAGGTCACATTCGGACAACCTCCCGATTATGCTATTATCCACTGACGCTGAAAAGGCGTTTGACCGAATAGATTGGGGCTTCACTTTCGAGGTATTAAGGCATATAGGCCTTCAGGGCAGGACACTTAAGTACATCTTAGGTATATACTCTAAACCGCAGGCGAGGGTAAAAGTGAATGGCTGCTTCTCTTCGCCCTTTCAAATATCCAATGGAACTAGGCAGGGGTGCCCTCTATCTCCCCTTATTTTCGCCCTGGTGGTGGAACCCTTTCTAAGACATATAAGGGAAAATGTAAATCTAAAAGGGATTAGAGTGAAAGACACGGAACACAAGGTGTCTGTGTACGCGGATGACCTTTTATTCTTTATATCCAACCCAGTGATTGGACTCCCAGTTCTCATGAAGGAATTTGAAACATTCGGACACTTCTCGAACGTCAAGATAAATTTCGATAAATTGGAGGCTCTTAATGTGGGTTTACCAGAAGAAGTATGGTCCCTTATAAGAAACTCCTTTCCATTTAAATGTAATCCGTCTGCATTGATGTACCTGGGCACAAGAATCCCGAATAACATCGGGGACATCTTCCGATATAACTTTGTCCCGCTGCTAAACAGAATCAATTCAGACCTGTCAGGATGGAACACCCTAACACTTACCTGGTTTGGACGGATGGGGGATGTAAAAATGACAATCCTCCCCAGAATTCTTTACTTACTCCAAACCCTTCCATGCTACATACCAGCAAGCTACTTCAGAAACCTCAACACGATACTCATTAAATTCATATGGGGGAATAAGAAATCGAGAATCAGATTTGGACTGCTGCAACGGCCTAAGGTCAGAGGAGGCCTAGCGGTGCCAAACCTGAAAAGGTACTGGCAAGCAACCCATCTGCAGAGAGTGGTAGATTGGATGAGGAATGGGGACACTAAGAAATGGGTCTGTGTGGAAGCAAGCTGCTCAGAAACTCTGTTAAAGGAGATCCCTTGGGCTTCAGAGGTCTCAAGCAAATGGTCGGGACCTAACCCACTGATTAAGGCCACCCTCAATGTCTGGGACAGATCTAGAGCAGGAGTGGAGATCTCGCCCTGGCCATCACCTTTGATCCCAGTGGTAGAAAACCCAGAACTACCCTTTAGTCAGAGACCTCAGGTTTTGGAGAACTGGAGAGAACTGGGAACGGTAAGGGGACGCAATCTGGTGAGAGGACAGGAATGGTGTCATATAGAGGAGCTCAGAAGCCGATGGGGTAACCCCCGTTTGGATCCATGGTACCTCCTGTTCTTCCAACACTTCTTGTAAAAGAGAGGGCCTAGGAGCTCACTTGGGCGAGATCTCACACAATTTTAGACGCTGGTCATAAACAAAGACCCCCCCAGAGGACTGGTCTCGCAGATATACCAGCTTCTGGACGAGGGATGGGAGCTGTCTCCTCCCTTCTGCGCAGAGTGGGAAAAAGACCTGGATAGGAAATTCTCAGAGGATGAATGGAGAAGAATATTCACGCTTGCCTACACATCTTCAATTTCAGCACAAATCCAGGAAACCAATTATAAATAATTAACAAGGTGGTACTACACTCCGGAACGACTAGCATCCATGTTCCCAGGATCCCCATCCGCTTGCTGGAGATGCGGATCGGGAAAAGGTTCGTTCTTCCATATCCTTTGGACGTGTCCCAAGATCAAGCCGTTCTGGACAAAGGCAACGGAGATTATGACCAAGGTGGTGGGCACGCAGGTCCTGACTTGTCCAGCTCTTATGCTTCTACATCACACCATCAGTCGAAATCACAGAATATAGGAGATCGATCCTGAGACACATGATTAATGCATCCAAAGTGTTAATCCCTCGACTCTGGAAATCCGAACAGACCCCAACGATAAAAGACTGGATTTGAGAAGTGGACAAAATGCAGGAAATGGAGGAGTTAACAGCAACGGTCCATGATAAGGAGGAAGAGACTCGGCTGATGTGGACATCGTGGCTTGTAACCTGGACATCATTAGAAGGGTAGGCCTACCCTACCCCACCCTTGTCTCGGCCACTGAGGCTCAACAGTGTGCAGTCCTGCAGCTGTAGACTATGACCAAGTCCTTCTCACCTCTCTTCCCACTGCCACCCCCCCCACTGACAACAGGAATCGCGGTTGAGGCGCTTCTCCCCCCCTTCTCTCCTTCTTACCCCTTCCTTTTTTCCCCTCTCCCTATCACCTCATTTCTTTCCTTCGTCTTATATGCTTTCCTATCTGCTTTATCTAAGAGACCTAGCTCCGGTCGGTACTGCTCCCAGCGCCCCCCTAAATTGTCAATCACTCAGATGAGACTTAGAGCACCCCACACCCAAAGAGAGTTGAATCCTATATGGTTCCCCCTAAATGAATCTGAGAGGACCAAGCTGGAGACAGATAAACGAATAGGAGCTAGAATCGTCTTAGGGTAGGAGCGAATCCCACTTAAAGGTCCATCACGAAATCTAAACACGAGTACAGCGCTGAGGGAGGAGAATCTAGAGTGCTCTCAAGGGAAGGGAAATAGCCAAATACTATTGCTAATTCTATATGCATGTCGTATCTATGTTTTTCTGTAATACCTGTATTGTTGTTATTTTCTTGTGTTCTTTTGAAAACCAAATAAAGAATTAATAAAAAAAAAATTATGGTAGAAAAACAGGAATCTTGGGATGAAACCATCATTGATTTCTATGGTCTGAGACAGAAAAACTAGACTACCTCGCAAGTGTCCACCAAACTCTGCAATGTTTCCCGAAAGTGCCTGGTCCACCAGGCATTTCCACCCAACTTAGCTTAATTTTACCAATAGGCCTTCAGGAAATTTTACCAATACGCCTCATATAGGTAAATTGAGCTAACTTTCCTGAAGGTGTATTAGTAAATTAAGCTAAGTTAGGTGGAAAGTGCCTGGTGGACCAGTTTTCAAAGGAGCTAACTGAGGGATACCAATGTAGGGCTTCGCAAATCAGGCCCTTAGGAGCTAAGCTGATCCTGTGATCATTGAACTCTTTTTTCAGAGTATGTGGTATCATAGGGGACATGTATCATGGCGAGGCAGAATTTCTGACTACACTGAATATTTGATGGAGAGTTTTTTTACCTTGAGCTCCCTCCCTCCTGTTGTGCAATGTTTCAAGCATAGATATACCATCATCCTACATTGTAAAAGGCAGCCAGCTCCTGATTGTAACACATTGTATCATCCAGGGTCCCCGCTGTGTAACATTTGTAACAACAGATGCACCTGCTATGATACATTGTGTAGCAGACCTGTATCTGCTATTAAAATGTAAACAGCTCACACATTTCTGCATTGTATGAGTGTGTTTACTGTGAGTTTATAGTGAAGAATGCTGAATCGGTACATAAGGTGCCCCATAGTATGGCAATATTGGAGCAACTGTGCTCGGTAATTCGGTCTGGGAGTTTTAAACTGCTACATCTCTCCTGCTGTTACATAGCAAAAAGCTGATGAGCTCCCTGCTCTGGTACATTGTGCCAAACACGTGCATAGCGGAAACAAGGGCAGTGATGTCTCTGCTGCGCTGGTGAAATCACTATGAAGAATGGCAAATCTCTATGCTGCTAAATCCTAATGCGTTCTCACCCTTTGGAAGCAGTTCTTGGTATGACACTTACAGCTCAAGACAAAAACAAAGACTTAAACCTCAAATTTTCGGCAAAGATTGCTGTAGCAGTATCTAAAATTAGGATACCAATTTAAAATGTTATAAATAAACTCAACTTGATCATGGATAATGAAGTTCCTGGGTCTATTAACCACTAAATAATAATATTAAGATATAGTACAGATATAAGATAATGGAATACCATTTTTTTCTTCTATGAAACACATTAGAACTCACTATGATACAAGGCAATGTTCTAATTATGCAAGTTCTTCATAAATACTTCAAAACTGCAATATCTGTGTGTAAGATATTGTAGTAATTTACTGTAAATAGGGAGAAGATATGTATCCTGTTGTTTCTTGTATCTTGTAAATGTATTGAAACTAGAGATGAGAGAACCAACTTATCCGAATCTGAATTGACTTCGTGATTCAGAGAGAATTCAATTTGCCACAAATCCGAATTTCTTGGGATTCGTGGTGAATTAATTTTTTCCTGAACACCTGCACACCGGTTCCCTGTCCATTGGGTGTGGCAGGCTTTCATATGCTCCCCTGTTGCTGTGTATATTGCACAGAAGGAGGGGAGCTGGGGGAGTTGGATGTGCTTTCAGCTGCATGAGCCAGCTTCCATCGCTGCTGAGAAAGCACCTGCCACCAGACCAGAATGCAGGTAAGTGAACCGGGGGGAACTAGGATGCAGGTCAGTGACCAATACTTACCTCCTCATCCTCGATCCTCAGTGTGGTGAGTGTCCCACATTGAATGCCTGCATGCCTGCTCCCCTGTCACCCCAGTCTTGCCAGCTTTGCCAGCTCCCCTCCTGCTGTGCAATGCACACAGCAGCAGGGGAAGCCAGTTGTGCTGTCAGAGCCCACCTCCAACTACTCAACCCTGGTCATGAGTGATGAGGTAGACACCATCTTCACTGGCATGAGGATGCTTTATTTAACATTACTTTGTTAATGATTTGATTCAGACAACTCAAAATTCATAGGGAAATCAGTGAATCAGCAGAAGCAAATTTTTAAAAGATTCACTAATCTCTAATTAAAACATAAAAATATTAATTTACAGTCCAAGGAGAGTCAATAGGGATGGAGTTTAGAAAAGGGGCAAAACTTAGATGGGGTTGACCATCAGTAAATGGAATAATTATCTCAAAGTCAGTGGGACTCTAGAGCTGTCTCACTGTCAATCCCACACAATTGGCCGCACACAAGATAATCCTAAAAATAGATAGAGTTTATTCAATTCAAGTATCCAATACATAAAACGTGTTCAAGACAAAACTGACATATACAACAATATTAAAAAACACATAAAACAACAACAAGCTGAGTGGGGAGGAGGAATCTGGGCAAATTAATGAGTCATCATAGAATAATCAATAATATCAAAAACATAGGGGGTGGGAGTAGCTCCATCACTATTATTTATACAAAATTATCATCATTAATATTCAGGGCCTGGGAACCAATTTTCCACCCAGTTCAACCCTCTCATCATCTAAGTATTAAGCACCAAACATGTCTAGCTATGTGGAAAGACAGAGATTTGGTTGCACATATCTGCAGATACATGTGGAAGCCACACTGCCCCGGCAAGGCACTCTGTGTTCAGTGTGGTACCTAAGAGGGTTAAACTGGGAGGTAAATTAGTTCCCAGGCCCTGAATAATAACAATAATTTTGTATAAATAATAGTGATTGAGCTGCTCCCACCCCCCTTTATTCAATATCAAAAGCATGTTGAGCGACCAGACGCTGGAAAAGTGCTAGTGCCTATTATTAAACAATAAGAGGGATAATATTGTGATCAGAAAAAGCCTATCCAGTAAAGTTTGTGCAAATAGCAGCTGCAATAAAGGTGCACGTATAAAGGTGTGCAAAGATAAAGTGCAAGTTATTGTGCAAAGTGCCAGGCCACACCCTGGCGAAGTGGTTGGCGGACCACGCAACGCGTCAGTGAGCGTGGGGAGGACAGGGCTCTAAAAACGGTGACATTTTATGATCCTTATTTGTAAATACTGCATACATGTTGACTGGCTGACACTGGCCTACATTTGCACTGTACATCTAGGCACTAGCCCTTTTCCAGCAACTGGCCGCTCAACATGCTTTTGATATTATTGATTATTTTATGATGACTCTGTCAATAATAACTCATTAATTAGCCCAGCTTCCTCCTCCCCACTCAGCTTGTTGTTGTTTTATGTGTTTTTATAATATATATATTTTTTTAATATTGTTGTATATGTCAGTTTTGTCTTGAACACGTTTTATGCATTGGATACTTGAATTGAATAAACTCTATCTATTTTTATGATTATCTTGTGTGCGGCCAATTGTGTGGGATTGACAGTGGGTCAGCTCTAGAGTCCCACTGACTTTGAGATAGTGATTGTAATTTACTTCCCCCAGGGCCTGCACCTTTTGCATTTCAGGCTGTGCATACCCTTCTCTTTTTTGTGTCATCAGTAAATAGAAGAGAACAGTTCAGCATAAATATATTTACGACTAAAGTGGACCAAAACCCACTGAACTTGTAAAATATATTTGGCCAAAACTCCTGCCGATACTGCTTTCTTAATAAGAAATGGATATTTTTGCTTTTCAAATTATCCTGGAACATGTTTTTTCCTGTCTGATATCATTGCCACACACATCAGTGGCAACAAATGGAGGAGGCAGAGCTTTACAGCTAAAACAGGCAGGAGTAAAGCAGGAGCAGTGAAAATTTGGGGGAGCAATTCAGGGGATGCTAGTTAAAAATGTGAGTTTTAAATAATGAAAACATAAAAATGGAAAAACAATGGATCAATGGAAAAGCTCAATACAACTGACCAAGCAGAAAAGCAAATATAATGTTAAGACTGATTTAACATGTGCAATGTTTTGTGTAATGTTGTATTGTAAAAGAAGAGTATTTCATTACATCCTAAAAAAATAAAAAGGAGCAATAGTTAGAGCCAAGTGTTTACCTGTCCGCACTCTTCAGAGTATCAAAACATCATTGCGGAAACACAGATTAACACGCTTAGGGGCCTGCGCCTCATATGCCTTGCGGTGGTGGTCAGCGAAGCTTATGGTCTATTTAATGGTTAACTCAGAGGTTCTGTTTGGCTCAATGGGAGTAGAGTGTCAATTAAGCAACTGCTGTGCAGCCCGGCCTTCCAACCTCCCATTTGTCAACAGTCACATAAAGCTGTCCAGGCTTCAGCACACACTGCCTGTGATAGCGTCTAGCTTGTGGTATGTTATGCTGTTAGTTTATTTCCTGCTGACCAGATTTGTTTGCCTTGCATCCCTCTTTTGCCTGACCCTTTGGATACTGCGACTCTCTGATTTACGCCTTTGACCTTTGGCTTTCCCTGGACTTCGGCTTTGTTTATACCTTCTGTCAAGACACTGGTAGGACTGATAATCTGTTTCAGACCCGGCTACCTCTGACTTCCCCTGTGTACTGTTAGTTTTGCCCTGTTGTACATCAGCCTTTTCGGCCTCAGGTGCCATCCTTTGCACCCTTAAGTTCTGGGGGCAACCGTGTTCTGGCAGGCATGTAATGTCTTCTGGCAAATGGGGGCTTGTCTATAGGTGAAGGCAGTGGTGTTAGATTGGGGGTTGGCATCTGAACTTAGGCTGGTGATTAGCTGGGCATTACAGCAATACTGTGTTAGGAGGCATATTGTCTGACTTATATTCACTTTGTTAAGCTACTCGAAGTATTATTGGGATGATATGTACTCAAGCATACCTTGGTTGTGCAATGTTGCAGTATTTTGCGTATCTGACTGAACGAGCCAAAGGATTTTATTTGTTGCTAATTAATAATAATAATGACATTATATAAAAAAAACTTGAAAACAGATGGAGCTTTTACAATTTACAGTACATAGGCCCTTATTTAACAAGGGATAGCGCCAGGTAGCGACTGGTGAGCGAACGGTAATGACGGTCACCGCCATGAGAACGCCGGCTCCCCACCACAATCACGCATTTATCAAGCCAATCCTGCTTAGCGACTGAGAGAGCGGCAGATAGCGAATCATTCATCATTATTCCAGCCTCACCCCACAGCGCCAGCGAGCGACCTTGAACAGCGACAGGTATGACTTCTCACTACCTGGCGCTCTCCAATGCATTTCAATGGAGCAATCTTTAAATATTCATAATTAATTGTTATTAATGTTTTTTTTTTTTTTCAATGTCAAAAATTGTGACCACTTCTGCAATGTTAGTTTTTTTTTTTTTTTTTATGGTAAAAAAAAAAAAAAAAAAATTGTGCAGAATTGATATTACAGGTCTGATATTAATGTATTCATATTACAAAATGTTTTTAAAAACGTGTTTTTTTTTGTTTCCAAAAATATGGTTGTTTGGGGGTTAAAAAACTACTTTTAACCCATCGCCGCCAGCGCTCTGGGGTTTAAAGATGCATTTCACAGCGCGAGAATTTTTTGAGCGTGATTTGTTAATGAATATGGTGGGAGCCGTTCGCTATGGCCATTCGGTAACATACGCTTCCATACAGCGCGGAACCTGTCAAATAGCGACTCCTCACCCAATATTCAACATTACCGTACACCGACTGAGTCGCTGTCAACAACCGAACAACGGCCAAGCACAGCGACTACCAGCGGGCGCTGTGAAAATACCGCTACAGTCGCTCATCTGTCGCTACCTGGCGCTATTAATGAATCGGCCTCCCCGTATCAAGTACTTTTATTAGGACAAATTTATGGGTATACATGTTACATGTTACATTTTACAGGCAGCACTGGAATACATGCAAATTCAAAGTTTGTTCCAATTGGAATCCAAGTGGAACTTCAATGTGGACAGCCTAGTTCCAACTGGTGTTGAGTTTGACTTAAATTGTTTTATCCCATTAATAAACATTTTAGATGATATATATATATTTTATATATATCAGCAAGGCTTTGTGGGTATTTTGCTATTTACATAAAATACACAGCAAAGTGTTTTGGGTATTTTGCTATTTACATAATGTATTATTATGTATATATATAATTTTAAATGCTAAGCTCTTTTTAATTTTAATTTTCTCCTATTTTGGATTAAAATATGAAGATATTGTATTTTATATAAATAAATGTATAGGTTTAAGTATATTTTCATTGTACCTCTGCTTCTAACATTGACAGTAGAGATGAGCGAACCGGTTCGGAAGGCCCGCTCCGCTGTCAGAGGCGCCCTCTGATGACGCGCCCTCAGATGACAGCTGAGAGCGGCGCCGGCCTCCACACTCCGGACCTGCAGGTAAGTGTTTGCTTTTTTTTTAAATGCCGGCATGGTGGGAGCGGGCCGGCCGGTTCTGCTGACAGCGGAGCCAGCCGGCCGGCCCGCTCCCACCATGCCGGCAAAAATGCTTTTTTTTTTTTTTTGTTTTTTAAATACCGGCATGGTGGGAGCAGGCCAGCCGGCTTTACCGGCCCGCCGGCCGGTTCCGCTGTCAGCGCGGAACCGGCCGGACCGCTCCCACCATGCCGGCAAAAATGCTTTTTTTTTTTTTTTTTGTTTTTTAAATGCCGGCATGGTGGGAGCGGGCCGGCCGGCTTTACCGGCCCGCTGGCCGGCTCCCACCATGCCGGCATTTTTGATGGGGAACTTCGTAAAAGTTCGATTCGGCCGAACCCGAATTTCGGCGAATCGGCCGAATCGAACTTTTCAAACGTTCGCTCATCTCTAATTGACAGTGTTCTTATTTTCTGTTAGGAGTTATAATATATAATTTTCCAGCCTTTAATTCTCCATTAATTACATCATTGAGGGTTAAGTCACACACATATAAGGAACTACATGTCCAAATCTCTGTAAGCCCCAGTTGAAGTCAGACATGATGAAACGTGTTGGGTGGAGCCTGGACGTGTGATGATAATTAGTGGGAGGAACCTCATGTAACTGGCAGGTGCGTGTATCAGCTTCACCCAGCTGTAGGAGCATCCCTAGTTCCAAAGGAAGATTACGCAACACCATGGTAACTAACTATAGTGAAAGTGCCTGGACCATGTTAGAACAGTGCTGACATTTTTGCCTGTTAACAAGATGGAGATTCATGTGAGTGCAAATTGGAATAACTAGGTTTTTCTTTATAGGAAACAGTATTGCACTATGGCCTATTGTTTTATATTTTATATGTGGTGGATTGCAAAGTAACACAACGGAAGAAAATTTAAAGCGAAAAGAACACAGCTAACAACCAAGCTGCACATTATTGTTTCCATCAGCATAAGGATAAATTGGAAATGCCTAATTGCCTTGGCTGTCTGGTAAGCCTTTAGTGGTGAAGGAGACACATTTGTTTTTTGGACCCAATAGTCACATGGTGTAAAGATCTTCAAGAGTTATATTTGGAATATTAGAAAGAGAACTTTTTGCTCCGTGGTATAGAGTTATTTCTGTGTTTATGGGTTTTTATTTTCTTATATGGAATACACGTAGGTTGACATATTTGTCAAACAATATTTTTTCCCGTTTAGCATAACTGGGCACTGTCATGGATAGACAAGCATCAGTCCATGTAGTACATATCAGAAGATCAAAAGGTTGATTATATTACGATTTGGGGGAAAGGGAAAGAAAAGAGGGGGTAACACAAGAGATTCCTCTTTTTTTAGAGAGGGTCAGCTCTGTTATTTATGTGTTTGCAAGGTAGTAGAACCCCTGACTGTATCATATATTTGGGAGGGTGTTTTGTCCCTCACCCTTCCTCTTGTGGGCGGGGGTACAAAAGGTAGGGTGTTTTGCAACTACACCTTGCTTTCTTTTTTTAACCTTATTTCTATGGTTGTTAGTTTTTACATATGGCATTCACTTCTATTAATACATCAAATAAAGTACAATGTTTCAACAAATTGTGTCAAGAGTATTTAATTTTACATTTATTTCTTGTACATTGTTTTGTTGTGTCAGTTTTGTAGCAAGTATGTGGTTTGTAGCAAGGAATCCACAGTTGTAGCAAGTGGTTTATACGTTTTAGGTGTAGACGCGTTTCGCACTAAGTGTGCTTCATCAGTATACCATTTTAATGTACTAGAAAACAAAGGTTACAATCAATATTTGCGTTGTATATTATTATTCATATACCTTATTGTGCAATGTTATGTGTGCGCTTGTAAGCTTTAGGATTATTCTACATAGAGATTTTGCTTATCCTTTTCTGGGTATAAATTGTCCCTGGAAGGAAGTATGTGGGCTCTATTATTCGGCATCAATTAGGCAGAATTGCATATTTAAATTAATAAGAGAAAATGTAAATTTAATTATTAATTTAAATATGCTATTCTGCCTTATTTATGCCGAAGTGAATGCCATATGTAAAAACTAACAACCAAAAAAATAAAGCTAAAGAAAGAAAACAAGGTGTAGTTGATTTAGTGGGAAAAGCAAGCAGGATGCTCGGCTACATAGCTCGAGACACCACCAGAAGGAAGAGGGAGGCTGTGATGCCGCTGTATGTGTTAGCCAGGACTTCGGAGGAGAAAGATTTAGGGATACTGATGACTAAAAGCTGCAAGATAATTGGACAGTGTAGCCAGGCAGTGGGAAAAGCAAGCAGGATGCTCGGCTGCATAGCTCGAGACATCACAAGTAGGAAGAGGGAGGTTGTGATGCTGCTGTATAGAGCCCTGGTGAGGCCACAGCTAGAATACTGTGTGCAGTTCTGGAGACCTTACCTGCAAAAAGACATTATTCAAATAGAACGGGTACAAAGGCCGGCAACAAAAATGGTGGAAGGACTAAAACATAAAACTTATCAGAGACTTAAAGAACTTAATTTGTACAGTCTGGAGGAAAGAAGGGAGAGGGGGGACATGAGTGAGACCTTTATATATGTGAAAGGATTCAATAAGGTTCAGGAGGGAAGTGTTTTTAAGAAGAAAATTATAGAACAAGGGGGCCCAACCTGAAGCTAGTCAGAGGGAAGGAAGATCAGGAGCAATGTTAGAAAATATTATTTTACAGAAAGAGTAGTAGATGCTGGGAACAAACTTCCAGCAGAGGTAGTTGAAAAATCAACAGTCAGTGAATGAGCACATGCCTGGGATAAGCCTCCATTTATCCTAAGATAAAGAGAACATACAGTATACACATAAGATAAAGAGAACATACAGTATACACATAAGATACAGAGAACATACAGTATACACATAAGATACAGAGAACATACAGTATACACATAAGATACAGAGAACATACAGTATACACATAAGATACAGAGAACATACAGTATACACATAAGATACAGAGAACATACAGTATACACATAAGATACAGAGAACATACAGTATACACATAAGATACAGAGAACATACAGTATACACATAAGATAAAGAGTGCATACAGTATACACATAAGATAAAGAGTGCATACAGTATACACATAAGATACAGAGAACATACAGTATACACATAAGATACAGAGAACATACAGTATACACATAAGATACAGAGAACATACAGTATACTCATAAGATACAGAGAACATACAGTATAATCATAAGATACAGAGAACATACAGTATAATCATAAGATACAGAGAACATACAGTATACACATAAGATAAAGAGAACATACAGTATACACATAAGATACAGAGAACATACAGTATACACATAAGATACAGAGAACATACAGTATATACATAAGATAAAGAGAACATACAGTATACACATAAGGGCAGACTAGATGGACCGTATGCGTTCCTTCTGCCGTCAACCTTCTATGTTTCTATGTTACTTCAGTGCATTGTAATTGTATAATACTAGCATATAATAATCTTTATTTATATAGTGCCAGCATATTCCACAGTGCTTAACAATCAGGGGATTCAAGTACAAACAGTGATAAATTACAAAAAAGTCAGCAATAGAAGGCGGAGGAGTAAGGGCCATGCGAGATAGTTGTGACTAGGGATGAGCGAATCGATCCGGACGAACCCGGATTCGATCCGAATTTCAGGAAAAATTCGATTCGGATCGAATCCGAATTTCCCCGCGATTCGATCACTCGAAGTTTTCCTTTAACATCCATTCATTTACATTACAGGCATTCTAAGATGGCGGGCGGGACATGTCTGGACATGTATCCCGCGCCAGTGCAAGCTGGGGCAGTCACATGCAGCCTATCAGCAGCCAGCAAGCCCGGTGACGTCACACAGCGGTATTTAACGGCGGCCATCTTGCTTTTCCTCATTTCTCTATTGCATTCGTGACAGACAGACAGAACGCTGTGTAGCTGAGGCAGTTAGACAGGCTGGAGACAGGCTGGAGACAGGCTGGAGACAGGGACAGACAGGGACAGACAGGGACAGGCTGGAGACAGGCAGGAGACAGGCAGGAGACAGACAGGAGACAGACAGGAGACAGACAGAAAGCCAGGGAAAGGTAGGAAAAACGGAGCTGGCTGACAGGGACATTTTTTTTTTTTTCATCCAGCCTTTGTTAGCGTTTTCAGGCTGCTTATAGTAACTAACTGTGCATATATACTGAACTGATCTTAAGTCTGCTGTGAGGCATCCCATTCTGTGACTAAAGCAGCCTCTGTTTAAGACCATATAAGCATTTGCTCTAATCATATTTGAAATTAGGCCTGATAAAGACACTTTTGCTGGCCAAAGCACTACTGTACCCTGGCAGCTCGATTCCTGCCCGGGGCATCCCATTCTGTGACTAAAGCAGCCTCTGTTTAAGACCATATAAGCATTTGCTCTAATCATATTTGAAATTAGGCCTGATAAAGACACTTTTGCTGGCCAAAGCACTACTGTACCCTGGCAGCTCGATTCCTGCCCGGGGCATCCCATTCTGTGACTAAAGCAGCCTCTGTTTAAGACCATATAAGCATTTACTCTAATCATATTTGAAATTAGGCCTGATAAAGACACTTTTGCTGGCCAAAGCACTACTGTACCCTGGCAGCTCGATTCCTGCCCGGGGCATCCCATTCTGTGACTAAAGCAGCCTCTGTTTAAGACCATATAAGCATTTGCTCTAATCATATTTGAAATTAGGCCTGATAAAGACACTTTTGCTGGGCATAGCACTACTTGTCCCTGCCAGGTGTACTTACTGCTGGTTTTTAGGGCATCCCATTCTGTGACTACACCAGCCTCTATTTAAGAACCTAACCATTTGCACCTATTCTAATTGAAATTAGGCATGATAAAGACACTTTTGCTGTGCATAGTCTTACTGCTGCCTGCCAGGTGCTCTCTGGTTTTTGGGACATCCCATTCTGTAACATACCATTAGCCTCTGCATTTACTGTAAGCTGCACAGTTATTTAAAGAAATTTGGCCTGTATGAGCCTGCTAACACACTGCTGCTGTGTGCATATATACTGATCTCAAGTCAGCTTTGGGGCATCCCATTCTGTAACATACCATTAGCCTTTGCATTTACTGTAAGCTGCACATTTATTTAAAGAAATTTGGCCTGTATGAGCCTGCTAACACACTGCTGCTGTGTGCATATATACTGATCTCAAGTCTGCTTGGGGCATCCCATTCTGTAACATACCATTAGCCTCTGCATTAACTGTAAGCTGCACAGTTATTTAAAGAAATTTGGCCTGTATGAGCCTGCTAACACACTGCTGCTGTGTGCATATATACTGATCTCAAGTCTGCTTGGGGCATCCCATTCTGTAACATACCATTAGCCTCTGCATTAACTGTAAGCTGCACAGTTATTTAAAGAAATTTGGCCTGTATGAGCCTGCTAACACACTGCTTCTGTGTGCATATATACTGATCTCAAGTCAGCTCTGGGGCATCCCATTCTGTAACATACCATTAGCCTCTGCATTTACTGTAAGCTGCACATTTATTTAAAGAAATTTGGCCTGTATGAGCCTGCTAACACACTGCTGCTGTGTGCATATATACTGATCTCAAGTCTGCTTGGGGCATCCCATTCTGTAACATACCATTAGCCTCTGCATTAACTGTAAGCTGCATATTTATTTAAAGAAATTTGGCCTGCATGAGCCTGCTAACACACTGCTGCTGTGTGCATATATACTGATCTCAAGTCTGCTTGGGGCATCCCATTCTGTAACATACCATTAGCCTCTGCATTAACTGTAAGCTGCACAGTTATTTAAAGAAATTTGGCCTGTATGAGCCTGCTAACACACTGCTGCTGTGTGCATATATACTGATCTCAAGTCTGCTTGGGGCATCCCATTCTGTAACATACCATTAGCCTCTGCATTAACTGTAAGCTGCACAGTTATTTAAAGAAATTTGGCCTGTATGAGCCTGCTAACACACTGCTGCTGTGTGCATATATACTGATCTCAAGTCAGCTTTGGGGCATCCCATTCTGTAACATACCATTAGCCTTTGCATTTACTGTAAGCTGCACATTTATTTAAAGAAATTTGGCCTGTATGAGCCTGCTAACACACTGCTGCTGTGTGCATATATACTGATCTCAAGTCTGCTTGGGGCATCCCATTCTGTAACATACCATTAGCCTCTGCATTAACTGTAAGCTGCACAGTTATTTAAAGAAATTTGGCCTGTATGAGCCTGCTAACACACTGCTGCTGTGTGCATATATACTGATCTCAAGTCAGCTTTGGGGCATCCCATTCTGTAACATACCATTAGCCTTTGCATTTACTGTAAGCTGCACATTTATTTAAAGAAATTTGGCCTGTATGAGCCTGCTAACACACTGCTGCTGTGTGCATATATACTGATCTCAAGTCTGCTTGGGGCATCCCATTCTGTAACATAACATAACCTACCTACCATACTAAGCAGCTCTCTTATTTAAACTAAGCAGGCCTCTTGGAGGCTGAGTGTCCACTTTTGGGTGTGCATTTATATTCGGTTTCATATACAGTGGGGTATCCCAATTTGTAAGATAACCTACCCCAACCATGTAAACTAAATAGGCCTGTTGCAGCCTGAGTTTCTCTGCTTGCGTATGGCCTGCATTACAATCTGTCTCTTTCAATGACACTGCTGCCTGGGGTATCCCAATTTGTAAGATAACCTACCCCAACCATGTAAACTAAAGGTTACGTCCTTCCAGAAGGAAAACTTATGCCGAACACTATTTTTGTTAGGGGCATTGACCTTTGGATTGATCGGCATGAAATTAATTTTTTTTTTTTCAAAGTATGGCGCTGTGAAGAAGGTCAAAATGATGTCTCATACTTGGATTATTGTTACTTTTTGTTCAGCTTGAAATATAACAGGCCACACGGGCATCCCAAGGCACATGCTATTTTAAACCTATCTGTTATACAACATAAGCGTTGATCAGGCTACTTCAGTTTGCACTTGTTTTTGACTGATTTTAATAAACCAGGCCGCAGGGCACCCCAAAGCTGCACCTTGCACCCTATCTGGTATACAACATAAGCGTTGATCAGCATCAGCTTCATTAAGCTACTTCAGTTTGCACTTCCTTTTTGACTGCTTTCATTTAACCAGGCCGCAGGGCACCCCAAAGCTGCACCTTGCACCCTACCTGTTTATACTAAATAAGCATCTACAGCCTCAGCTTTATTAAGTTATTGCATTTTGAATTGGTTTTGGTCTGCTTTAAATACACCAGGCCGCAGGGCATCCCAAACCTGCATGTTGCACCCCATCTGTTATACTAAATAAGCGTTGATCAGCATCAGCTTTATTAAGCTATTGCATTTTGCATTGGTTTTTGTACTGCTGCCAAAACACTAGCCCATATGGGCATCCCAAACCAGCACATGTCACCCTATCTGTTATACTAAATAAGCTTCTACAGGCCCTTTTTTTATTTATTTATTTTTATTTATATAGAGCTGCAATGGCTTATATTGTGAGGTTAATTTGCCATTTTGCAGCATAATATAGAGCAGCCCCTGTGTAAATCTGAGGGGCAATAGCTTATATAGTGAGGTAAATTTGCCATTTTGCTTCGTTATATAGAGCAGCCCAGTTGCCATCTAAATCAACTACTGTCCGGCCAGTACAGCTTTTCCAGGGCAAACTCTGCTAGTTGCGGGCACAAGTCAAGTTTGGCTTCCCAGCAAATCCAGTGGATCTTGAAGGTGTGTTGGCATGGTCATGTCAAGGTATGACATGACCTGCTGTTTGAGGTCCAGCTCCAGGTCTTCCTGCTTCTCATGAGTAGACTCACTATGCGGGTGTAGAAAGCTACTCACTAGCGACTGAAGACTGAGGTTGCTGCTGATGGAGCTGCTGCTGCTCCTTCCACCCCCCCAGCAGCCATGGCAGTGGAAGGTGATCGCAAAGTTCCCCTAGAGTCAGACCTGCGGGAGTATGGGCCATGGCGCAAATAGACATCGCCCAACTGACTACGTGGGATGTCTCTGTAGTAGGTCAGTTTTTCCTCCCTCTCAGTGGGCGTAAAAAATGCCCCCATTTTGTGCCGGAAGCGAGGGTCCAATAAGTTGGAGAGCCAGAAGTCTTCCCGCTGACAAATGGAGACAATTCTGCGCTCACTAGTACGCATGCATGTGAGCATGCATCGTGCCATTTGTGCAAGTGACTCGGAGGGACTACCTGTCTCCATCTCCACTGTAAACTGCCATGGTGTGTCTGGGTCCTCTGTCTCGCCTTACTCACAACCCTCTAGCTCCTGTGGCTGCACCTCCTCTCCTGTCAGATGACTAGATAAAATGGTCATTTTGTGAAACCTAAACTGTGGTTTGCTGTGCCCCACCCCCTCCTCCTCCTCCACTTCAGCCCCCACAGGCTTCATGTGGCTGTGAAATGTATGTGCCATGTCTCCAGTGCCCTGACCAGCCATGCTTTCCAACATGTGTTGTAGTACATGAAGCAGTGGAATCTCATCGTTCATCTCATAGTCCTGGCAACTGACTAATAATGTAGCTTCCTCAAAGGGCCTAAACAAACGGTCGGTGTCACGTATGAGCTGCCAATGGTTTACATTGAATTTACACAGGGGTGTCCCCCTATCCGTTTGGATCATCCAGAAATCCGTGATGGCTTTTCTCTGTTCCTATAGTGCAATGGTCCTCAACCCTGTCCTCAAGGCCCACCAACATGTCATGTTTTTTGGATCTCCAAATAGCCAGCTCTATTGCTCTGCAGCTGCACTAATTACTCCACCTGAGCATCTTTGTGGAGATCTGCAAAGCCTGGCCTGTTGGTGGGCCTTGAGGACAGGGTTGGGGACCACTGCTATAGTGGATCCTGCATATGGAGGGTGGAATTCCAACGGGTGGAAACATCGCAAATCAGACTATGGTGGGGTACACCTTTGTGACGCTGAGGCTCAATAAGGTTGTGCTTGGTGGTGTAGGAGTGCCAGAAGTGCATGCTAACTTTCTTTCCTGTTGTTCGGATGTCTTTCAGATGGGGGCAAGACTTCAAAACTAGACTGAACACGTGTGCCATGTCAGGACGCATGACTCTGGCTTCCTTGTCGCAGCGCAAACAAGATGTTCTTCCAAGTGTCAGTCACCATGGGTCCAAATTTGCAGTTTTCGTGGATTAAGCAATGCTTTCATGGATTGAGTTCTCATTTTTAGTAGTTCCTCCCATGTGTGACTCTGATGGTCAAGGAAAACCATGTGAAGAACAGCGTGAAACCACAATCACCAAGGGGGCCTAAAAGGATATATATTGTCCACCATGAGTCTATAGTTACAGCTCCAGGCGTAGACAACACTGTGCACTTTGGTACACACTGACAGGCTAAAGGACTGGCCCACCTTCTGTTCAACAACCATGCCATGTGACTCTCCACCTCGGCTCGGCACAAGCCATCAGTTCTCTGAAAGGTCCACCACTGGGTAATGCAGCAGGCTGGACTTATGGTGACGCTGTCTGAGAGGAGAAATCCCTCAGACATCAAGATTAAAAATTCCAAGAATTTTTGAGGGCTAATTATTCAGAGGCAAATGATAGCTAGTTGTTTCTGATTTAATTGCAAGGTGGAAACACACCCTCAAACAAAACTTCACTTTCGCAATACTATTGCATTTGTCTATTCATAATTTTATGTATATACACTAACTAACCTACTTTTTCTCCACAGGATGCTGCATGGAACACTGCCACATCGCTGAGTAGCTGATTTTTCCTACCAACAGTCCGCAATAATTCGCTGCTGCTGCCGCCGCCACCGCCGCAGACTCCAGGGACCCTCTTCCACTACCTCGGCTTGCAACACCTCCTCCCACGACACTCTCCTCATCACTAGTTGCCGGATAGTGGAAGAAGAGGCGAGTGTCTCCTCCACTTCTTGGCTGGGCAGTAGCTGCTGAATTTTATGATTATCAGATCTTGGATATCAGATCAATGGATAGTGGAGCTGAACCCAAAGCATAACAGGCAGACAGTTGACTGGGGGTGTCAGATGCCACTTGTGATGCAGTGGACTGCTTTTGCAGCACTTCCAGACAAAGTTGCTTCATTGGCTGACACAATGACTGGTAAAGCTGTGGAACATATGGTTGAAAAGCAAGAATAACCATTTGTTTTTATATGAAAAAGACCCTGGTTTATACAGACTTTTTTTTTCCAGAGACTGCCCTGCGTGGAAATGAATGGCGCATGGATCAGCCAAGCTTTCCTCCCAACAATGCCTGATGTATTCCAGTAGATTGATGACGGGGCCAGACCAAGAAAGATGGATCGTGCAAAACAGATTTAAGGCGCTGCTCTCAAGTTACAGACATTCCTCCGCATCGGACCACAAGTAAGTATTGATAAAAAATCCTTTACGTTACTCTTACTTTTTATTAATATTCTTCGGATAAGACGGATCAGACATGATTCCAGATTAAAAATTCCAAGAATTTTTGAGGGCTAATTAGTCAGAGGCAATGACACCTTCTTGTTTCTGATTTAATTAAAAGGTGGAAACACACCCTCAAACAAAACTTCACTTTGGCAAACTTTTGCATTTGTTTATTCATAATTTTATGTAGATATTACTAACTAAGCTACTTTTTCTCCACATGACTCTCCACAGGGTGTGATTCATCCAATTTTTGGGCTCCTGAGCCAAACTCCAGTGTATATTTGGGCTCCTGCTGCTGCTACTGTCAACTCCTGCCAACTCCAGGGTGTGATTCATCCAATTTTTGGGCTCCTGAGGCCAACTCCAGTGTATATTTGGGCTCCTGCTGCTGCTACTGTCAACTCCTGCCAACTCCAGGGTGTGATTCATCCAATTTTTGGGCTCCTGAGGCCAACTCCAGTGTATATTTGGGCTCCTGCTGCTGCTGCTGCCAACTCCAGGGTGTGATTCATCCAATTTTTGGGCTCCTGAAGCCAACTCCAGTGTATATTTGGGCTCCTGCTGCTGCTGCTGCCAACTCCAGGGTGTGATTCATCCAATTTTTGGGCTCCTGAAGCCAACTCCAGTGTATATTTGGGCTCCTGCTGCTGCTACTGTCAACTCCTGCCAACTCCAGGGTGTGATTCATCCAATTTTTGGGCTCCTGAGGCCAACTCCAGTGTATATTTGGGCTCCTGCTGCTGCTGCTGCCAACTCCAGGGTGTGATTCATCCAATTTTTGGGCTCCTGAAGCCAACTCCAGTGTATATTTGGGCTCCTGCTGCTGCTGCTGCCAACTCCAGGGTGTGATTCATCCAATTTTTGGGCTCCTGAAGCCAACTCCAGTGTATATTTGGGCTCCTGCTGCTGCTACTGTCAACTCCTGCCAACTCCAGGGTGTGATTCATCCAATTTTTGGGCTCCTGAGGCCAACTCCAGTGTATATTTGGGCTCCTGCTGCTGCTACTGTCAACTCCTGCCAACTCCAGGGTGTGATTCATCCAATTTTTGGGCTCCTGAGGCCAACTCCAGTGTATATTTGGGCTCCTGCTGCTGCTACTGTCAACTCCTGCCAACTCCAGGGTGTGATTCATCCAATTTTTGGGCTCCTGAGGCCAACTCCAGTGTATATTTGGGCTCCTGCTGCTGCTACTGTCAACTCCTGCCAACTCCAGGGTGTGATTCATCCAATTTTTGGGCTCCTGAAGCCAACTCCAGTGTATATTTGGGCTCCTGCTGCTGCTGCTGCCAACTCCAGGGTGTGATTCATCCAATTTTTGGGCTCCTGAAGCCAACTCCAGTGTATATTTGGGCTCCTGCTGCTGCTACTGTCAACTCCTGCCAACTCCAGGGTGTGATTCATCCAATTTTTGGGCTCCTGAGGCCAACTCCAGTGTATATTTGGGCTCCTGCTGCTGCTACTGTCAACTCCTGCCAACTCCAGGGTGTGATTCATCCAATTTTTGGGCTCCTGAGGCCAACTCCAGTGTATATTTGGGCTCCTGCTGCTGCTACTGTCAACTCCTGCCAACTCCAGGGTGTGATTCATCCAATTTTTGGGCTCCTGAGGCCAACTCCAGTGTATATTTGGGCTCCTGCTGCTGCTACTGTCAACTCCTGCCAACTCCAGGGTGTGATTCATCCAATTTTTGGGCTCCTGAGGCCAACTCCAGTGTATATTTGGGCTCCTGCTGCTGCTGCTGTCAACTCCTGCCAACTCCAGGGTGTGATTCATCCAATTTTTGGGCTCCTGAGGCCAACTCCAGTGTATATTTGGGCTCCTGCTGCTGCTACTGTCAACTCCTGCCAACTCCAGGGTGTGATTCATCCAATTTTTGGGCTCCTGAAGCCAACTCCAGTGTATATTTGGGCTCCTGCTGCTGCTGCCAACTTCTGCCAACTCCAGGGTGTGATTCATCCAATTTTTGGGCTCCTGAAGCCAACTCCAGTGTATATTTGGGCTCCTGCTGCTGCTGCTGCCAACTCCTGCCAACTCCAGGGTGTGATTCATCCAATTTTTGGGCTCCTGAAGCCAACTCCAGTGTATATTTGGGCTCCTGCTGCTGCTGCTGCCAACTTCTGCCAACTCCAGGGTGTGATTCATCCAATTTTTGGGCTCCTGAGGCCAACTCCAGTGTATATTTGGGCTCCTTCTGCCCCTCATAGTGATGCCACTTCAACTCTCTGCAATTGTGCCGCTCTGCGATTCTATTAGCGATGCCTCTGATCTGCATGTGATATTTCTTCAAAGTATTATTTAACTAACCCAGCACGCATCCTGTGCGTGTTACAGCAAGGCTGAATGGTTTACAACCCTATTGAGGCTCTAGGAGGCTCAGAAATAGCCGTTTTTAATAGCGATTCGTCGCGAATTTATTCGGGTCGAAACGATTTTTGTCGGAAAATTCGGCGAATCAGTCGAATCGAATTTTTCAAAAGTTCGCTCATCTCTAGTTGTGACACAGAAGGTAAGAAGTACTGTATGTTCGTTCATTCGAACCGAAGTTTGCTCAGAAAATCAGGGAAAAAACGATTAAGTATGAATCCAAATTTTGTTGTGATTCAGGCCACCCCAATTATTCCCTTTAATCTTAAACAACCAAAGTAAAAACTCACCTGCTCCCTTGCAGTCCTTTGGTCCACGCTGTCCCGAGCCATTATCCGCAGATATCCATTGGGATCTGGCCAAATCGCTCCCTGCTGCAGGGAGGGGCTATTTATATTGGTGAGTGAGTTTCCTCTGATGCTTTCCAATGTCTTCTGAAGAGCAGAGGATCCGCCTCGCACTCCCGCCACAGTGGTGGCTATATATACCGCCAGAGCGAGTGACGTCAGCTCACTGGCCGTTATAAATAGCCCCTCCCTGCAGCGCGGAGCTAGATACAGCGGTACAAAAAGCCTTTTTTTTATAGCGAGTTCATGAGAATTCTATGCAGACTGACTTGAATTTCCTGGGCATTATGGTCTACATTGTCAATTGTCTGCTGACAGATGAATGACTAGCAAATGGTAACCATTGCAGTGGCTGGCCCTGAAATATTTTATTTATATTATATATTATATATATTAAAGTGGACCAATACCTGTTAGTCCCAGCACGGGAGTTGATGTGCCGGTGATCCCATTGCTGATACACGCCCATGCCAGGCCTGTCCAAATGACCAATGCGAGGATGTACAGCTAGAGAGCAGAACACAGTGGGAGTTGTCCAGAACGTAAATTAAATTATTTAAAATAGGTAGAATAAATTTAGAATAGCAGCCGGCATCAACTACCCCTGGGTTTTGGTCTGCTTTAAACTGGACCATCACCCTTACAAGAAACAGTGCCCATATGCATCCCTCTCCAGGGCAATTCAGATTGCTGCACATAAATACATTTAACTCCTGACGTGGTCAATCCCCCCTCTTAATCCTATGGAGCTGCAGAGAGGAGGTGCTACAGGGGTTCCTGCCACTGTGCATTGTAGGTTATGTCAGTTAAATCCAGGCAGAAGCATAGCTGGGAAGCTAGGAAGGAAAGCCTCCTGGTGCTCCAAGATGGCCGCAACCAGGAGAAAAAGGGTGAGATAGGAGTGGATGCAGCAATAAATTTAAGTGCTGACAATGGGGGTTATTCATCAAGGGATAGCGCCTCTTAGCGGTAGGCAGCGTCTAGTGAACGCTTGGTGCTGTACACAATGCCACATTTATGAAGGCGATTCTGGTGAGCAACTCTAACAGCGCCATGTAGCGTCACATGTAATATTACAGGCGGCTCAGCTTAAAGCACCTGGAGCTCTAGCTTCCAGAGCGCCAAGTATTACCTGTCGCTCTCCGATACATTTCAATGGCCGTTCCTTTTCTTCTGTTTAAACAGATATGTTTGTACAAGTATGTACAAGTATGGTGGGGAGCGCCAAGACTCGGTCGCACTGAGCTGGTGCTACCTTTCGCTCGCTGCAGCTCTGTACTAGTGTTACAGCGCCCAACACACATCACATTCATAAATGCCGGCCAGGTTACTACAGCGGCTGAGGCGCTATGTTACAGCGCCCGATACCCGCTTACAGTGTCTACTAGCAGTCGCTACCTTGCGATAGTAATGAATCAGCCTCCATGTTTTAGCATCATGCATGCACATGGGAAAAGGGAGTCTGGGAGATTTTTTTTTTCAAATGTGAAAGACTGTTGGTCTGGTTCAAGTCTTAACCCAAAGCAAATCCCTACTGTTAATGCTTACGTTGTCCCTAATAGATCTAACTTTTGTCCCAGCTGCACACTGAAAATCAAGCCAGTGGTAAATGTATATGGACTTAAAATGCTCAAAACATCAAAAACCCAGATTCAATCATTTTGATGATACCAATCTATTGTCAGGAAAACACCAAGAGCGGAATGATCTATACGCAAACAGTTGGAGCCATTTGCCAATAGCTTTGTTGCTTTCTTCTTCCTGAACCTTTAATACTGTATGTACAGCAAGAGACCTTGGGAATAATAGAACACAGTGAAGGAGCAGAGAATCAAATTGAAGAGATACAAAATGAAAGAAATGTTGTGTTCTATTAAACAACAAAGATCAATGTAAACACTGTGTTATCACAGATGTGGAATTATGTTATTTCAAAGAAAAAGGCTTGAAAAAAAAAGACATAAAAAACGTGTAAAAATCAGAATCAGTTTATTTACTTGGCAGAAACAAAGACTAGGGGGGTTATTTAAGAAACGATAACACCAGGTAGTGCCACGTAGCGTCAGGTGAACGCCGGGCACTGTATGTGAAAACCACATTTAGGAAAGTGAATCTGGTGAGCGCCTCTAATAGCGCCATGTAGCATCACATGTATTACTAGAGGTGGCTCAGTGTATAGTGCCGGCCACCTGTCACTCAGTATCACTCTTCCATACATTAAAATGGTGTTTCATTTGGTTGTGTTTACATAGCAGAGCATCCAAAATCGGGATGACTCGTTGTGTGAAAACCTTATGTTCGCCCATAAATTCCCCTTTTTCTTGGTCCAACAGCGTTGCGGCCGCATCTCCGCTATGCCTGAATGGCTGACGTGGGCACACTCCTTGTCGGAGGTTAGTGGGGATGCGGCTGTCAGTGCGCTTAGATCCACTCGTATTAGATGAGCTCCTGGACACAGGGGCTCGAGCGGATCTTGGACTAGCGGATCTTGGAAGAGCGGCTGCACATGCGTCGTAGGACCGGGAAGAGATTAATTTGTTCGGGCGATCTGGGGGTTCCACACAGCAAGGCACCCCGATCAGAGTGCCCTGGGGGCAAGGACCAAAACTGAGGATAGTCAACATCCTTGGTTTTGGTCCACTTTAAGATGAGCTGGTAGTTATCAGCCGGAGAATGTCATGTGCTGGGAGGGCTATACACCATTTTGGAGCTGGCTGCTGAACAGAGAAGATCTTTGTGTGGAGCTGAACCTGTTAGGACAGAGCTGTTAGCGGAAGTTGTTAGGACTTGGATATTAGGACCCGAAAGCACAGAGACAGTTTACTGTTATTAAGGGAAAGTATAGAACAGGAATCAGGTTCACAACGAAACTTTGCAAGTTCGGGTTCCCAAACCCGAACACAGACATCAGCCAAAAGTCCATGTTCAGCGTCCGACCTGAACACGGGAAATTGGGTTTATAGGCTGCTGAGTATCCCATCAACCTGCTTCACCTATGGGTGTGCTCACCTCAGCCCGTGATCCTCTTCCTCTCCGCGGCGGCGGTGAAGTAGCAGCCCCGTTTGAATTTGGCCCCAGCTGCGGCTCCAAAAAGATGGTCGTCGGCTCTCGTGAGTGAGGACACTTCTAGTGCCAGCACTACCAGGGAAGAGGATCTCAGCCTAAGGTAAGTTACAGCATCACCCTTACTGCTGCACACTCAGCACTGCTCCCCATGCCACAGCAACCCCCCCAAAGTTCAGGTCATATTTATTTTACACAAACATTTATTCGATACACGGCCAAACATGCCACATTGGGGGGTTTGCCCATCCCTACTCAGGGCAGCAGAATGTTTGTCAGTCAGTGTGTTTTCTTTTATAAGGGGCACAGATAGCATGCCTGGGAGCTGGGATCTTTTGTGTGCAATTTTACAGTGCTGGGCCTTTCTGACATTTGGGGTGTGAACTGTGCGCTGTACAATGCTCTGAATTACATTAAGAAAAAAACAGCCTGGAATTTTTGGGGTATGAGGAATAGGGAAATATTATATCACTGCTGATGCCCGGCTTCCCCCCTTTAAAATTCCCTGTTCTTAGCAAATGTCACCCTTACAAGGCTAGCAGGAAAAGGAAGTCCATATATGGGCATGAGGTTCTGACACTCAGAAAAGGTAGTTTGAGGATGAAAGCCCCTCTGCGGCTCTCCTAACACCTTGGTCAGACAGAGAGGGGCTAGGATTTGCTGGGGAGGTGTGATAGCATATGGAGCTTCAAAAGAATTACACAGGACCTGTGTCTGAGAGGAAGGAGAGTAGATGGGCAAAGATCGAGGCATAAAGGGGGATGACCCTGGTTGTCAGCAGCTGTCACTTGGGAGGTCACGCTGCAGCGTGCGGGAGGTGCCCAAACCATCTATCAGCTCTCTACTCACCTCCATGGGGGAGCCCATTATCATTACTCTACAACTGAATATTAAGGTAACTCTGACTGTTGTCTCTCTGTCTGTAACTCTCTGTAACCCACTTCTCAGAACGACATTTGAATTTATTCCATCATAATCAAACGTTTGTTATCACTGCCTAGTGTGCGCCTATTGCATTAAAACCTTTATTTAACTTGAGTGATCATTTTGCCTTAGCCAAGAATCTGTGTGTCTGTAGGCTTTGGGCCTGGTGGTTCCGCTAGGCGGGCAAGCGGACGGAGTTTTGGGAAAACGGGCTGTGTGTTCGGAGGTTCCTGGTTGTTGATTGGATCATGTGACCCACGGTTCCCTGACATGGGGGTACACCTTTTTCTTTAAAGTTTGGCCATGGCATTCTGTCAATTGGGGTGTGCTCTGCTATGCTGTGAATGCTCAATTAAAAAAAAAACTAAACACATAAAAACAAAAGCAGCCGGGACCTATTCATATGCAAATCACCCAAGGTTGTGGGAATTGCATATGCTAATTTGCCTGACCATTTCATATGCTAATTATCCCACTGCAACATTTCTTTATACAGTCATAGGTGAATTTAGAACTAATTCAAGCTGAGCCAAACTTACGGAAAAGTTTGGCGAACCAAACTTTTGAATAGTTCACTTATCTCTATTACCATACAATTTCAGTTTATATACAGATTATTCATCCTACAAATTTAGCTGATGGCATAGGTTTTTGTGTGGCTATTGCAATATTCTTGTGGTGTGTGCCCCCTGTACCAGACATAGGGGCTAATAACCCAGGGCTCAAGGGCCAAACTGATAGTCTTCAGCCCTAGTAGGTCCACTCTGGCACAGGTTGGGTGCTCTTCCAGGGGTGTTGAAAGTAACCCTGAAAGAACCTCGGGCCCATGTCACCATAATGTTGGACAGGTGGTTTGCCAACCCCTACCCTTTGGACTCCTTAAAGGGCCAGTCCAGTCTAACTAACTCTCTTTGTTCATGGAAGCAGCCGAGATGGAATTACTGCATAACGCTGCACTATTGTCTTCTATTGAGATATATGAGACTACTCCTACTTTCTCTTCTTTATAGAAGACAATGGTGCAGCATTAGGCATTTGGTTGCTGGATTCTTCAGTCATCTCCTATAGCATTCCCTTAAATATTGGTTCTGTGATCTGCCAGGGGGTGTCTTCGATAAATAAGCACCCCACTGTGCAAACGCTAGCAGTCACTGGCAAGCCATCTGCCCAGAGCCATCTTGGGAAGGGGGGTTGTTTATATTGTTTCTTTGGGATTTCCCTATCACAATTAGAGGGAATCAGTCTGAGACAGGGGAGTAACTGTAGGGGGTTGAGTAGGTCAGGGGGGCCCCATCATAGTTGCTTATCCAACTTGTATCAGATTTTTGCTCAATTGAAATTAAAATTTTCCTTGTAATAGAAAAAGAAGCACCATTTGTCTTTGCTGTTTAGTTTGTCAGCCTTTAGTTACCTAGTTGAATCCAACTGCGATAAAATAACAGGAAAAAAAGAAAATTGAAGGATCCCATGCCATGAAGGCCGTGACATGACCCCATTTTATGCTGGTACCAGGGCCCTCCTGTCACAATTAGTTACGCCACTAGGGAGAAATCTGCTCCAGGGTATAAATACATGACACAGTGGTGGCTCTGGAGGAACTGCTATCAACATTTTTCAAAATAGGAAAATTCTGGACAAGTTTAACTTAACCTAAACCTAAATCCTAAAAGCCACACTACTGAAGATTAATCTAAACTGCAACACAAAAAAAACACAATATAATGAGGCTATTTGTGAGTAGATTTGTTGCCTCCTTTCTTGGAAACTGCTAATATGTACAACAAGCGCAATGAACTTTGGAATAATAGAATAGAGTTAAGAAATAGAGGATCAAGCCGGAGAGTCATCTAATTACTTTAAGGAGTGAATATTGCATCTTCTTATGGGTTCCATTAAACAATGTAACCCAACATAAACACTTTGTTCTCATAGACTTGGAATGATGTGATTAAACATAGGTTAATTTGATGTGTTGCTACATTTGGCCCATTAATCTCATCAACCAGACTAAGGCATTAAATCCTTTTTTGAACTCTGTCCAAACACAAAGCTTACCGGGATTCTTTGGAAATGATAAAAAAGGTTTGTCTACATAAACTACTGTTGGTTCAGGATAATCCCTTATTGGCACCGACAGATTTTCAAGCAAATTACATTTTGAGGTGTGTTGTTTTTTTTTTAGAATGCAAATTATACTGTTAAGATCCCAAATAAACTCTGTGCTGTGATTTAGAAGAATGCCCAAACTTCTACTTAGCTAACTCATATGCTCATAGTTCCATCCTGTTGCAAGTGTATATGACCCCGTGGGGTGAGCTGTGGGATGAATAATTGCCCCTAGGGGGTTGAATTGGTGAATGCTGACCCCTGCTGTTTTAGAGAGCATCAACCCTTTAGAATACTGTGAAACACATGATTTACTGAAGGTTTAAATTAAAAAGCAAACAAAATAAATTGTAACATTGCTCCAGTGATTTTAGGTGCAAATCATCCTCTAATATCCTCCCTTTAATGAATTACACTTTTATTTTAACTTCTGGCTAAGGTCCGTTTTCGGGTCCAGTGACCCAAACTCGCAATATTCGATATGGACCAGAATTTTGCAGGTTGGTTCGCTCATCACTCAAAACTAACAGGCAGACCCAAAACACATCTCTTCTGCAGTAGTGATGAGTGGGCTGAGTAAACCCGAAGTTTGGGTTCGCCAAACCCCATTGAGGTCAATGGGGGCCAAAACTTGGGGGCCCAAAAGTTAGCAACCACTTTAACCAGTCACTCGGGTGCTGGTACAGTCCCATGGGATTCATGCCTGGTTCATCTTAAGGAATGTAAGGATGTCCACGTTGGCTGTGGATAGGCAGATTCTTTTGCCAGTAATGACATTCCCTGCAATGCTGAACACACTTTATGATAGGACACTTGCCGCAGGGCAGGCCAGCACCTCCAGGGCATAGAGGCCAAGCTCTGGCCCCAAGTCCAATGTAGCAACCTAGAAATTGAATAGGGAGGACCCATCGATCAGTACCAGGAGACGTGTGGACAGGTAGTCATCCATCATGTGAGTCAAAGTTTGCCTCCTGATACTATGGACCATAGCACCTGATGGTGGTGGATGTGGCAGACAATAAAATAAGTTGTTCCACATTGTGGCAATGCTCACCCTCCCCTATGAGGTTCTGCCGTTGCCCCTGCTGTGTTGGCAACGTGTTCCTTCTTCTACTCCTCCTCGTGCCACCACTGAACCCTCAAACTCAGCTGGGAACTTTGCCAGTAGTGCGTCCACCAGCTTGCACTTGTAATCTCTCATTTTTTGATCCTGATTCAGTGATGGAATCAAGGAGGTGATATGGTCCTTATAGCAAGGATCAAGCAGGTAGGCCACCTAGTAATCAGCACTGGTGACTATGTGGACAAGTCTGCGGTCATTGAGCAGGAACTGGAGCAAGTAGTGGCTCAAGTGAGCCAGGCTGCCCTAAGTTAAGGAGAAGATATCCTCAGGTGTCAATTGTCTCCTGCTCCTCCAGTGCTTAAATGAAAAGGTGGGTTGAGGAGCTACACACAAAATCCAGTGCTTACAGCTTCTTGTTGGATAAGGGGATACATCCCAGTGATTAGAGGATGTTGTGGGATCACAGTACACACAAACGCCGGTGCTTAAATGAAAAAGGTGGATTACGGCTGCACACAAAACACATTGCTAAATGAAAAGGTGTGTTAGGGGGCCACACAAACCCTAGTGCTTAAAGGAAGATGTAGATTAAGGGAGCACACAAACCCCAGTGCTTAAATGAAAAGGTGGGTTTAGGGGCCACACACAAAACCCAGTGCTTATAGCTTCTTGTAGAATAGTAGGTGACCCCACACATCCAGGCAACCCCTTCTTCAATCTCCTACCATCTGGACAAAGGTACCGGGCTATCTCGACCAGAACCTCTCGGTATAAAAACAGTTTCTTCCCACTAGCTGTTAAAGCACTGAACAATCACCTCTAAGATTCCTGGAAAACTTCTGATCCCCAGTCCTTTAAAGGAACATTGCATGTACATAATTCCACTGTAAATATGTAAAACTAGTGAATGTTTATACTCCCATTGATGTATATAGTATTTGTGTGTTGCTATTGTTGATGTATATGTATATAGTCGTATGTCTAGCAATTGTTCAAGCTCTATGGAGGACCGCCCTTCCAAAAAGTATTCCTTGTTGTATTCTGTACATACTTGGCGACCAATAAAGTATTCGTATTCGTATAAAGGGATACAACCTAGTGCTTAGAAGATGTTGTGGGATCGCATTACAAACAAACTCCAGTGCTTAAATGAAAAGGTGGGTTAAGGCCACACACACAACACAAGTGCTTAATTAATAAAAATGAAAAGGTGGATTAAGGGGCCAAACACCAAACCCAGTACTTATAGCTTCTTGTAACATGAGGGGGTATACCCCAAGTGCCTAGAGTATGTTGTGGGATTACAGTACACACAACCCCCAATGCTAAATTGAAAAGGTGGGTTAGGGATGGACACAAAACAAAGTGCTTAAATTAAAAGGATGGTTAAGGTGCCACACACAAAACCCAGTGCTTAAAAGAAAAGGTGGGTTAAAAGGCCCCACACAATTCCCCAGTGCTTAAATGTAAAGGTGGGTTAAATGGGTACACACAAAGCCCAGGGCTTAAATTAAAAGGTGGATTAAGGGGGCATACAAAACACATTGCTTAAGGGGAGATGCGGGATAAAGGGGCACCCAGACCCCAGTAGTGACAAATAGCCCTATCTGTCCCTCAGCAGCAGCCAGCAACCTGCGAGAACGGCTTGACGCAAACCCCGCCTTTATATTGCTGGGCCAATGGTGAAGACTAAGGAAGAAGAGTGATTGGCTCTGCAGCCTTCTTCCAGATCCGACCCCAAGCACCAAACAAGCACATGGATTTCAATTTGAAATCGATGTTCAGCTTTGGGTGCACTCTACACTACTCTACTGCTACAATTTCATGTTTTTATGAGCTTTAATATAGATTTCTTTTATTGCCACCTTGGATTGCTGGGTCTTTAACCATGTGTATTTGTAACTAAATGTTTTAGTTAAGGTCAGTATACAGTGCTTGATGGTTGATAATACAATTAAACTAACATATGTTTGTGAAAGTCTGACCTTTGTAGCACTAACATAAGATTCTAAAAATGTTCAATGAGTCATTGGTGAGAGATATGATGAGCATTTATCCTCAACTCCATATATATATATATATATATATATATATATATATATATACTATTTAAGGATCAATAGTGCATATGGCTATAGGCATGTCAGTCATTCTAAGTATCTAATTTCTCCTGTCAGTTTTTGAGATCTCGCAACCTTTAGTGGCAAAGAAGCATGACTCTAAAGACCAGTAGTCAAGACCAGGAGCTTGTGAAAGGGAACTGTCAGTGCTATGATGGATAGTGTCCCTTCCTTTCTAAAAAAAAAAGCATTAAGCTTTAGTAAGCAGTTGTTCATCTTATGGGATATTGGGGTTGATTCACCACTGGTCATTACTTACACAACACCTGTTTTTTGTAATAAAAAAAATGCATGTTATTGCAAAATTGCACCTTTGGACATCAAAAGTCCCAGGAAACTTTGCCCCAAGGTATATAAGCCTGTCCCTGATGCAGGCACAGCATTTCTCTAGCAGGATACTAGAAAAGAAGTGTTGAATGTTAAACAGCAAAGAAGCAGTGGTAAAGCAAGAGGCTACTAGACCTTCAAGCAATACAAAACACAGTGCTTAAATGAAAAGGTGGGTTAAGGGGCATACAAATCCTATTGCTTAGAAGATGTTGTGGGATCACAGTACACACAAACCCCAGTGCATATATGAAATGGTGGATTAAGGGGCTGCAAACACAACCCAGTTCTTATAGCTTCTTGTAGGGGGGTAAGGGGATACAACCCAGTGCTTAGAAGATGTTGTGGGATCACAGAACACACAAACCCCAGTGCATAAATGAAAAGATGGGCTAAGGCTGCACACAAACCCCAGTGCATAAATGAAATGATGGATTAAGGGGCTGCAAACACAACCCAGTTCTTAAAGCTTCTTGTAGGGGGGTAAGGGGATACAACCCAGTGCTTAGAAGATGTTGTCGGATCACAGAACACACAAACCCCAGTGCTTAAATGAAAAGATGGGTTAAGGCCACACACACAACACCAGTGCTTAATTAATATGATGGCTTAAGGGCCACACACAAAACCCCAGTGCTTAAATGAAAAGGTGGATTAAAGATGCACACAAAACACAGTGCTTAAATTCAAAGGAGGGTTACATAGTTACATAGTTAATACGGTTGAAAAAAGACATATGTCAATCAAGTTCAACCAAGGGTGTTGGGGTAGGGGAAATTATTTTTTATTTTATAAGGGAAGTTTTTTTTTTTAACTGATAACCGCTAATAGTAACTGTTAATGTTATTTTCTTCTAAAAAAGCATCTAATCCTTTTTTGAAGCTGTCAGCGGTTGATGCTGTAACAAGCTTCTGTGGGAGGCTATTCCATTGATTTATAGTTCTTATGGTAAAAAATGATTGTCGCCTCCGGAAGCGAGGGAGTGCCCCCTTGTCTTTAAAGAGGATTTTACCTGAAATAGTGTTCTCCCATATTTTTTGTATGGGCCATTTATATATTTATACAAGTGAATCATGTCCCCCCTCAGCTGTCTCCTCTCAAGACTAAACAGATTTAATTCCCGTAATCTTTACTCATAACTAAGATCCTTCATTCCCCTTATTAGTATGGTGGCTCTCCCCTGCACCCTTTCCATAGTCAGAGCGTCCTTTCTATGAATGGGTGCCCAGAACTGGACGGCATATTCCAGGTGAGGGCGCACCAGTGCCTTGTAAAGAGGCAAAATTACATCCCAATCCCATAATTCCAGGCCTCTTTTAATGCATGATAATATCTTGATGGCCTTGGAAGCAGCTGCTTGGCATTGCATGCTGTTATTTAGCCTGTGAACTACCAGTACCCCCAGATCCTTCTCAACAAGTGACTCTCCCAGTTTTACTTCCCGAGGATATATGTGATCTTCAGGTTGTTAGACCCCAAGTGCATGACTTTACATTTTTCCACATTGAACTTCATTTGCCAAGTGGATGCCCAGACACTCAAAGTGTCCAAGTCAGCCTGAAGCTTGTGAACATCTTCCATAGACTGCACTGTGCTACATATCTTTGTGTCATCTGCAAAGATAGTGACAGTGCTTTTAATTCCATCTATGTCGTTTATAAAAAAGTTGAATAATATTGGGCCCGGCACTGAACCCTGGGCTACGCCACTTACAACCGGTAACCATTCAGAGTAGGTATCATTAACCACAACTCTCTGCACACGATCCTTCGGCCAGTTTTCAATCCAGTTACAAACTGCGTTTTCTAATCCTGAAGATCTCAGTTTCCCCAATAAGCGTCTATGGGGGACAGTGTCAAATGCTTTTGCAAAATCCAGAAAAACTATATCCACAGCCGCCCCTTTGTCCAGACTTCTATTCACCTCCTTAAAGAAGCCAGTCAGGTTAGTCTGGTAGCTTCTGTCCTTAGTAAAACCATGTTGGTTGTATGTAGTCCCTTAAAAGCCCCTCAAGCAACTTCCCCACAATGGATGTTAAGCTAATAGGTCTGCAATTGCCCAGAGAAGAACTTGAGCCCTTTTTAAAAATGGGCACCACATTTGCCTTGTGCCAGTCCCTTGGCACTATACCAGTTGCTAGTGAGTCTTTAAATATCAACAACAAGGGTGATGAGATAACTGAGCAATCTTGCAGTCCTATTCACATTTAAATTATTTAGTTTTTCTTGGAGGTATGTATTTTCTTGTTAATTATTATACTTGGGCTATTGCTATCAGCGGCATCTCCTGTGTTGGCTCCATGCTCCTCTCTTGTGTAAACAGAGCTAAAGAATCCATTTAACAGCTCCGCCTTATCTTCATCCCCAGTGACCATTTTCCTGTTATCATTAATTAGGGCACCTACCTGTTCTGATTTAGTTTTCTTCAAATTAATATATTTAAAAAAACGTTTAGGGTTAGTTTTGCTTTCTTTGGCCACATCTCTTTCGTTTTGTGCTTTTGCCAACCTTATTTCTTTCTTACGCGTTTTATTTACTAGTTTATACTTTTCAAGTGTTACAGCAGGTGTCAGCCATGAGGGGTTTAATTTTAGCCGCTTATATTTGTTACCCGTAGAAATACATTTTGCAACGTTGGTACTCACAATTGATTTAAAGCACTCTCATTTGGCATCTGTATCCTTATTCCTCAACAGATGCTCCCAGTCAATGCCCTGGAGTGCTGCTCTGAGCCTGGGGAAGTTGGCCTTCCTAACATTTTGTGTTTTTGCTCTCCCCGACAGAAAATCTTTCTTACATTTTATGTTAAATAGAACTATATTGTGGTCACTGTTACCAAGATTTTCACGGACTGTTACTCTCCCCATCAGGTCATCATTATTTGATATTACTAGATCTAAAAGAGCATCACTTCTAGTAGGTGCCTCCATGAACTGATTCATATAATTATCTTGTAGCAAGCTGAGGAATGCTCTCCCCCTTGTAGTGGAAGCAGAACTGTGTCTCCAGTCGATTCCTGGGTAGCTGAAGTCCCACATCACCACCACTGTACCAGCCTGTGAAGGCCACTTTATTTGTTTATGCAGTTGACCGTCTATTTCCTTATATTTGGGGGCCTATAGATTACACCAAACTGTATTTTAACATTGTTTATATCGCCCCCCACGTCTACCCACAAGGATTCTACATCCTCACAGTCTTCTGCTAGTATCCCCTCATTAATATATGCTTTGAATTCTTGCTTTACATAAAGACACATGCCACCCCCTTTCCTTTTTGCTCTGTCTTTCTGAAAAAGAGCAAAACCTTATAGATTGACAGTCCAGTCATGTGTGGAATCCAGCCATGTCTCAGGCACACCAACAACATCAATATTTTCTGCCAGCACCAGAGCCTCAAGCTCCCTCACTTTACTTGCCAGACTTTGTGAACATACACTTTATGTTCATATCTAGTTTGACACATTGAGGTACAGTATTAGCTTCTGCATTAATGCATCCGCCTTACTGCAGGTGCCACACACAAAACCCAATGCTTATAGGATGTTGTGGGATCACAGTACACACAAACCTCAGTGCTTGTATGAAAAGGTGGGTTAAGGCCGCACACAAAACACAATGCTTAAATGAAAAGGTGAGTTTATTAGGCACACACAAAACCCCAGTGCTTAAATTGAAAGGTGGATTAAGGGAGCACAGAAAACACATTGCTTAAAGGGAGATGTGGGATAAGGGGGGCACCCAGATCCCAGTAGTGACAAGCCAGTGGTATTATTGCAGTAATAGTGAGTCCATCCCTACTCTAGCCATCACTCCAGCTGCTATCCCTGACTAAATATTGCCCTGAAAATGGCAGTTTTATTAAGCAAATAGCCCTATCTGTCCCTCAGCAGCAGCCAGCAACCTGCGAGATCGGCGTGCCCCGCCATTTATACTGCCGAGTCCATGATGGGAGAGTAAGGAGGAATACTGATTGGCTCTGCAGAAAATCATCGGTCTTCCAGGTCCATCCCAAACACCAAACAAGTGCATGGATTTCAATTTGAAATCCATGTTCGGCTTCGGGTGCACGAACCCCCAAAGTCTGATTTTTGCAGGTTGGATCCACTCAATACTACTTCTACTCTACTGCTACAATTTCCTGTTTTTATGCGCTTTAATATAGATTTTTATTATTGCCATCTTGGAGTGCTCAGATTTTAAGCATGTGTATCTGTAACGGGCAGGCTGATTCATTACTAGTGCCAGGTATCGGCAGATGAGCGTCTGTATAGCAGTGCTTAGAGTATACGCTGTGATCAGCTATCGGGCGCTGTAACAGAGCGCCTCAATCGCTGTAGTAACCTGGCCGGCATTGATGAATGAGATGTGTGTTGGGCGCTCTAACACCAGTACAGCATTGCGGGGAGCGAAAGGTAGCGCCAGCTCATTGTGACCGACTCACAGAGCGTCAGCGCTCTAAATCTGGTCGCTATAGCAAAAAGCGCCAGATGCTGTGTGATCAAAGCCTGTTTTTGAACACATATCCACCAGTAACAAAGCGAAAACACATGGAATGACATTGTTGTAACATTGTGACATTAATACTTTAATGTCAGACCTGTAATGACAATTCTAAATAAAAATATAAAAAATCAAAAAAGTTTTCAAAAAATGACTTTTTCTAGGCCAGGAGAGGTCACACAATTATTTGAGAGAAAAAAAAAAAACTATTAAAAACAAAAAACCCTGTTGAAACAGAAGAAAAGGAACATCCCTTGAAATGTATGGGAGAGCGACAGGTAGCAACAGGCAATACCTGGAGCTCTGGAAGCTAGAGCACCGGCGCTATACGCTGAGCCACCTGTAATGATGAATCGGATGCTACATGGCGCTGTTAGAGTCGCTCACCAGAATCACCTTTATAAATGTGGTGCCTCGTAGTGCCCGGCGTTCACCAGATGCTGCCTGCCGCTACGAGGCACTACCTGGCGCTATCCCTTGATGAATAAACCCCTAGATGTTTTTGTTAAGGTCAGTATACAGTGCATGATGATTGATAATACAATTAAACTAACATATATCTGTGAAAATCTGACCTTTGTAGCACTAACTTAAGATTCTAAAAATGTTCATGAATCATTGGTGAGAGATCTGATTGTGCATTTATCCTCAGCTTCATATATATATATATATATATATATATACACTATTATAGGATCAATAGTTCATATGGCTATAGGCATGTCAGTCATTCTAATTTCTCCTGTCAGTTTTAGAGATCTCGCAACCTTTAGTGGCAAAGAAGCATGACTCTAAAGACCAGTAGTCAAGACCAAGAGCTTGTGAAAGGGAACTGTCAGTGCTATGATGGATAGTGTCCCTTCCTTTCTAAAAAAAAAAAGCATTAAGCTTTAGTAAGCAGTTGTTCATCTTATGGGATATTGGGGTTGATTCACCACTGGTCAACACCTGTTTTTTGTAATAAAAAAATGCATGTTATTGCAAAATTGCACCTTTGAACATCAAAGGTAGTCTCAGAAAACTTTGCCCCAAGGTATATAAGCCTGTCCCTGATGCAGGCACAGCATTTCTCTAGCAGAATTCTAGAAAAGAAGAAAGGCTGGCCTATGTCCCTTTGAATGTTAACCCTTTAAGTGCCAGCCTACCTGGAGTTTTTGTCACACTCTGTTGCCAGACCATTTTGCACTATTTTGCGCTCCCCATGTTCAAATGTGATTTTTGAAGGGATTTCCCAGGAAAATGATATATTGTTTTTTTCAGCAGAGTCTGAGCTTTAACATGAAATGTCTTGTTTGTCATTTTTTAGGTGTATTCTCAATATTTTTTGGCAAATATGTGCAAAAAAATAAAAAAAATAATTTTTTTACAATTTGTAGTGTTTTTTTGTAATAAAAAATTTAAGTTTGTCAATAAAATCTTATTGCGTGTGAAACCCCAATTTCCGCCAGTTACAGCGATACCACATATGTATAGGTAGACACCCTTTCCTGCCCAGGAGACTCTCCCAAACTGAAACAGAGCTTTAGGGGATTTTCAGAAAAAATACAACTGTGATATGCGCTGTGCGCACCTTGCAATTTTTCCAGAAAAACAACCCTTTACATTTGAAATACCCCCCACACAATATATATTCTCTGGAAGTACACACCTCAGGCTTTCTATTTGTACCAGGCTTGTTGATGTGGCCACCGTTTTCTAGAAGTAATCCCTCAATGTATTCTTTGGTTGCAAAGAGTTTCCCTAAAAAAAGGATAAAAAAGCAGAATCAAAGCCACATTTTCCTAAAAAAACTATATACAAACAAGAAAAAACAAGTATAATCTGAAAAAGCAACATCCCGCGAACAGAACGACACCCAACATGCATAGGTTCTGTCAAGGAAAGAGTTGCCAAACACCCCAAAGTAAAGCATGAGCATAACGGTAATTTTTCTTGAAAATTTCAGCTCTGCAGACAAAGTGCGCACCTTGCGGTTTTTCAACCAAAACAACCCTTTACATTTGGAATAGCCCCCATAAACCATATATTCCCTGAAAGTACACATGTTAAGCTTTCTAAGCGTACCCAGCTTGTTGTAGTGGGCTCATCTTTCTGGAATTAATCCCTCAAAGAACTCTTTGGTTGCGCAGGGTTTCCCTAAAAAATGTATAAAAAAGCTGAATAAAAAACACCTTTTCCTAAAATATAAATATGCAAACAAGAAAAAACAAGCTAAGTCTGAAAGCACAAGGTCCCCCGAACAGAACAATACCCAACATGCAGAGGTACTATTAACCCTTTTAATTGCCAGCCTACTTGAGATTTTGTCACCCTCTGTTGACAGGTCATTTTTCCCCATTTTGCGCCATGTTTTGCGCCATGTTTTGCGACATTTTTGCTGGAATTTTCAGGAAAATTATATATATATTTTTTGCAGCAGAGTTTAGGCTTTTTGCAGCAGAGTTTAGGGGAGGGGGGGCCCATTTTTGGGGGGTATTTTTAAGGGTTAAAAACCCTTAAAAATCAAAAAAAAAATGACATGGGCCCCCCCTTACCCAAAGTAACCAGCCCGGGACCAGCTATGCAGGGCTTGGAGGAACAGGGCGCAGGGGCCAGCTTTTGTGGCCCCTGGCCCTGCAGGCTACAAGCCCGCATAGCCAGTGGGCCCGGGCTCTTCTGCCCCCCCCTGGGCTTTGGGGAGGCAGGTAATGGGGGTGCCAGGGGTTAATGGCAAGTCACCGGCTAGCGCAGGTGACTTGCCATCCCCCCAGCCTTGTGAACTGGTATAAGGGGTCTCATGGACCCCTTACCAGTTCACAAAGGGTTAACTGAAAAAAAAACACCACACTAAAAGTATTTTATTAAAAAAAAAAAAAAATTTTTTACTGTACTTACCTCTGATTGTAAGCTCCTTTGTCCCGCGCCGCTCTGATGACAGATGCCGGTGATCGGCATCCAGAGAAGGGGGAGGCAGGAGATCAGAGGATCTCCTGCCACCTCCTTCCCCGACGCCGATCACCGGCATCTGACAGCTGAAAGAGCTGACGCCGGTGATCGGGGCTGGGATGTCGTCATAGCCCCGCCCCCAAAAGGGCGGGGCTTGGCGCGGAGACGGAACGGGATGACGTCATAGCCCCCCACGGGGGATCGGATGGCACCAAATTGAAGAGGAGACCTGGCCGGATCCAACGAGGAATTTTACGTGGCTGGCATTTAAAGGGTTAAACAGCAAAGAGGGCAGTGGTAAAGCAAGAGGCTACTATACCTTTAAGTAATACCCCAAACCATGGGAGAAGATTTATTGTAAAAAATGTTTGAAGATTAGATGAAATTTTATGTCATGCCTAAGCCACATATATAATATAATGCAAGTAAATAGTGCTTAATAAATAACGGCCACAGAATCCTCCATGCTGCGGGGGGATTTGCATACTGAAGAGGTAAATGAATGACACAGTATAGCGTGGGCCAGCTCTGATGATGATCTGTTACCCACCCAGGGGCGAAATGTGCGTCAGCAGACAGTGGCTTTCATTACTGGAACTATAACTGGACTTTTATTTTTAGTTGTACTCGTGAATCCATTATTTTACCAATAACAGGAGAAGCAAGTCTATGAGGAACATTTTATTGGACAGTACATTGCTCTTCGCGGATTGTCCAATTTGCAGCGGGCAACTTACAGAAGCTACGAGACTGCTAAATGGAGGGCCCATCACAGTTACCAAAGAGACTGTCACGGCTGACTTCTCAAAAGAGAAATCCCGATTGTAGAAAATGACCAGAAATTGAGGCTGCGAGACAAAGGCAGATATGTAGCAACCATATTTAATAGTGACAAACAGTGCACACACCAAGCAGACTGCTGTACAGATTTACAAGTGTACATATAACAAACACATCCTGCAATAACTATACAAGAATAAAGGTGATCACTGAGTGCTATGACTGCTGTGCAAAAATACAAGCAAACATACACACGCTCTGGCAGCTGAATGAATACACAGGAAAAGTCAGGAAACATACATGAATAGAGATCCAATGAAAGTCCAAAGATGGATTCAAGCCTGGGACAAGGAAGGAAAAGCCAATGGCTGTGGCAGGAGTCCTAGGTTCAGGGTCCAGGGTTCAGAGTTCAGAGTTCTGGGATCTGGGTTCAGAGTTCTGGGTTCAAGGTGACAATTCAATGCTGATCCACTGCTAAATGGGTGGATCAGCTTAAATAGAGCAGGAAGTCACACAGGTGCTGGCTGATTACCAACACCTCTGCAGTACAGAGCCATCTACTGGTGGAGCGGCATATTGCAGGAGAAAGTCCCAGAAAAGGAGCCAGCCGAAAGCAGAACTGAGGAGAGGCATGCTCCCAGACTGTAGAGGAACTCCAGAACTGACAGAGACCATATCTGGTGGATCTTGGTCTTCCCATGGTGCGTAGGAGAACCAGACTAAGGGTAAGTGGAAACATTTCATTCTAAAGTATACTTGCAATTGGATATATCATTTTTGCAACATATATGTGATGGGCATTTTGACCACTTGATCACCTACGAGTGATCTCTGGATGCAGAGATTACTCACATAATAATTTAAGAGGGAGACTGGTGGGCTGCTCAAGCACTTGGTCATTTAAGGGAGACAATATTTCCCACTACATCCTAGCAAAAGGAGTAAATACGAGGAGAGAGGATATTACCAGAACAGTCAGGAACTTGTTAAATAAATAAGATTCATTCTGAAAGACTCAATGGGTATTAGGTTTCAATACATTTTAAATTAAATAAAGAATTCAAGTATGACATAAAATAAAACAGCTGAAAAACAACTGACAAAACACTGTGGGCCTAATCAAATTACAAATCATCGCCATAAGAGATGTGGTTATATTTCACACTTATGTTAACATAGGTTAAGAATAATTTAGTTATCAAATTCAAATAGTAATATAATCACTTAATCAATAGAGATGAGCGAGTAGTGAAATATTCGAAATTTCGAATTTCGATTCGAATAGACCGCGTTACTCGACTACTCGACCGAATATCGAATCCCATTATAGTCTATGGGAAAAAAATGCTCGACACTTGGAAATCTCAATTCGACCACTTGGAGGTCACCAAGTCCACCCTGAAACATCAGAAAATGATGCCAACACTGCTGGAATGCAACTGGGACAGCAGGGGAAGCATGTCTGGGTGCATATAACGCGCCCAAGTCGCACTATTATGCCACTATCACAGCCTCTCAACAATACACTCCAAACACAATATTACTTCTACGTAAAGTGAGACAAGACAAGGAAACCTTCTTTCCTCTACATTGCCATGGACCCCAAGCCAAACTGTACAAAAAAGAAGAACAAAATTCTGCACCCCTTAAAATCACGTTGCCTAATGACAACCACAGATGGCATAGGCAAGGGGGAAAATAAATATACCCCACCCCTAATTGTCATTGTGTGTGTGTGTGTGTGTGTGTGTGTGTGTGTGAGAGATGTGGTCAGACATGTCCTCTTGTGTCATTGTGTCACCCCAGCAGTAAGGGAAGCTTAAAGGAGGAGGTTTGTTACAGTGTGTCACCCCAGTAGTAAGGGAAGCTTACAGGAGGAGGTTTGTTACAGTGTGTCACCCCAGCAGTCAGGGAAGCTTACAGGAGGAGGTTTGTTACAGTGTGTCACCCCAGCAGTAAGGGAAGCTTAGAGCTGAGACCTCTTAAAAATTGTGTGGAGGCCCAAGATCTGAGACCTCTTAAAAATTGTGTGGAGGCCCAAGAGCTGAGACCTCTCAAACATTGTGTGGAGTCCCAAGAGCTGAGACCTTTTAAAAATTGTGTGGAGGCCCAAGAGCTGAGACCTTTTAAAAATTGTGTGGAGGCCCAAGAGCTGAGACCTCTCAAACATTGTGTGGAGGCCCAAGAGCTGAGACCTTTTAAAAATTGTGTGGAGGCCCAAGAGCTGAGACCTTTTAAAAATTGTGTGGAGGCCCAAGAGCTGAGACCTCTCAAACATTGTGTGGAGGCCCAAGAGCTGAGACCTTTTAAAAATTGTGTGGAGGCCCAAGAGCTGAGACCTTTTAAAAATTGTGTGGAGGCCCAAGAGCTGAGACCTTTTAAAAATTGTGTGGAGGCCCAAGAGCTGAGACCTTTTAAAAATTGTGTGGAGGCCCAAGAGCTGAGACCTCTTAAAAATTGTGTGGAGGCCCAAGAGCTGAGACCTCTCAAACATTGTGTGGAGTCCCACGAGCTGAGACCTTTTAAAAATTGTGTGGAGGCCCAAGAGCTGAGACCTTTTAAAAATTGTGTGGAGGCCCAAGAGCTGAGACCTCTCAAACATTGTGTGGAGTCCCAAGAGCTGAGACCTTTTAAAAATTGTGTGGAGGCTCAAGAGCTGAGACCTTTTAAAAATTGTGTGGAGGCCCAAGAGCTGAGACCTTTTAAAAATTGTGTGGAGGCCCAAGAGCTGAGACCTCTCAAACATTGTGTGGAGTCCCAAGAGCTGAGACCTTTTAAAAATTGTGTGGAGGCCCAAGAGCTGAGACCTTTTAAAAATTGTGTGGAGGCCCAAGAGCTGAGACCTTTTAAAAATTGTGTGGAGGCCCAAGAGCTGAGACCTTTTAAAAATTGTGTGGAGGCCCAAGAGCTTAGACCTCTTAAAAATTGTGTGGAGGCCCAAGAGCTGAGACCTTTTAAAAATTGTGTGGAGGCCCAAGAGCTGAGACCTCTCAAACATTATGTGGAGTCCCACGAGCTGAGACCTCTTAAAAATTGTGTGGAGGCCCAAGAGCTGAGACCTCTCAAACATTGTGTGGAGTCCCACGAGCTGAGACCTCTTAAAAATTGTGTGGAGGCCCAAGATCTGAGACCTCTTAAAAATTGTGTGAAGGCCCAAGAGCTGAGACCTCTCAAACATTGTGTGGAGTCCCAAGAGCTGAGACCTTTTAAAAATTGTGTGGAGGCCCAAGAGCTGAGACCTTTTAAAAATTGTGTGGAGGCCCAAGAGCTGAGACCTCTCAAACATTGTGTGGAGGCCCAAGAGCTGAGACCTTTTAAAAATTGTGTGGAGGCCCAAGAGCTGAGACCTTTTAAAAATTGTGTGGAGGCCCAAGGGCTTGAGACCTCTCAAACATTGTGTGGAGGCCCAAGAGCTGAGACCTTTTAAAAATTGTGTGGAGGCCCAAGAGCTGAGACCTCTCAAACATTGTGTGGAGTCCCACGAGCTGAGACCTCTTAAAAATTGTGTGGAGGCCCAAGAGCTGAGACCTCTCAAACATTGTGTGGAGTCCCACGAGCTGAGACCTCTTAAAAATTGTGTGGAGGCCCAAGAGCTGAGACCTTTTAAAAATTGTGTGGAGGCCCAAGAGCTGAGACCTCTCAAACATTGTGTGGAGTTCCAAGAGCTGAGACCTTTTAAAAATTGTGTGGAGGCCCAAGAGCTGAGACTTTTTAAAAATTGTGTGGAGGCCCAAGAGCTGAGACCTTTTAAAAATTGTGTGGAGGCCCAAGAGCTGAGACCTTTTAAAAATTGTGTGGAGGCCCAAGAGCTGAGACCTCTTAAAAATTGTGTGGAGGCCCAAGAGCTGAGACCTTTTAAAAATTGTGTGGAGGCCCAAGAGCTGAGACCTTTTAAAAATTGTGTGGAGGCCCAAGAGCTGAGACCTTTTAAAAATTGTGTGGAGGCCCAAGAGCTGAGACCTTTTAAAAATTGTGTGGAGGCCCAAGAGCTGAGACCTTTTAAAAATTGTGTGGAGGCCCAAGAGCTGAGACCTCTCAAACATTGTGTGGAGTCCCACGAGCTGAGACCTCTTAAAAATTGTGTGGAGGCCCAAGAGCTGAGACCTCTCAAACATTGTGTGGAGTCCCACGAGCTGAGACCTCTTAAAAATTGTGTGGAGGCCCAAGAGCTGAGACCTTTTAAAAATTGTGTGGAGGCCCAAGAGCTGAGACCTCTCAAACATTGTGTGGAGTCCCAAGAGCTGAGACCTTTTAAAAATTGTGTGGAGGCCCAAGAGCTGAGACCTTTTAAAAATTGTGTGGAGGCCCAAGAGCTGAGACCTCTCAAACATTGTGTGGAGTCCCAAGAGCTGAGACCTTTTAAAAATTGTGTGGAGGCCCAAGAGCTGAGACCTTTTAAAAATTGTGTGGAGGCCCAAGAGCTGAGACCTTTTAAAAATTGTGTGGAGGCCCAAGAGCTGAGACCTTTTAAAAATTGTGTGGAGGCCCAAGAGCTGAGACCTCTTAAAAATTGTGTGGAGGCCCAAGAGCTGAGACCTTTTAAAAATTGTGTGGAGGCCCAAGAGCTGAGACCTCTCAAACATAGTGTGGAGTCCCACGAGCTGAGACCTCTTAAAAATTGTGTGGAGGCCCAAGAGCTGAGACCTCTCAAACATTGTGTGGAGTCCCACGAGCTGAGACCTCTTAAAAATTGTGTGGAGGCCCAAGAGCTGAGACCTTTTAAAAATTGTGTGGAGGCCCAAGAGCTGAGACCTTTTAAAAATTGTGTGGAGGCCCAAGAGCTGAGACCTTTTAAAAATTGTGTGGAGGCCCAAGAGCTGAGACCTCTCAAACATTGTGTGGAGTCCCACGAGCTGAGACCTCTTAAAAATTGTGTGGAGGCCCAAGAGCTGAGACCTCTCAAACATTGTGTGGAGTCCCACGAGCTGAGACCTCTTAAAAATTGTGTGGAGGCCCAAGAGCTGAGACCTCTCAAACATTGTGTGGAGTCCCACGAGCTGAGACCTCTCAAACATTGTGTGGAGTCCCACGAGCTGAGACCTCTTAAAAATTGTGTGGAGGCCCAAGAGCTGAGACCTTTTAAAAATTGTGTGGAGGCCCAAGAGCTGAGACCTATTAAAAATTGTGTGGAGGCCCAAGAGCTGAGACCTCTCAAACATTGTGTGGAGTCCCACGAGCTGAGACCTCTTAAAAATTGTGTGGAGGCCCAAGAGATGAGACCTCTCAAACATTGTGTGGAGTCCCACGAGCTGAGACCTCTTAAAAATTGTGTGGAGGCCCAAGAGCTGAGACCTTTTAAAAATTGTGTGGAGGCCCAAGAGCTGAGACCTCTCAAACATTGTGTGGAGTCCCACGAGCTGAGACCTTTTAAAAATTGTGTGGAGGCCCAAGAGCTGAGACCTCTCAAACATTGTGTGGAGTCCCACGAGCTGAGACCTCTTAAAAATTGTGTGGAGGCCCAAGAGCTGAGACCTTTTAAAAATTGTGTGGAGGCCCAAGAGCTGAGACCTCTCAAACATTGTGTGGAGTCCCACGAGCTGAGACCTCTTAAAAATTGTGTGGAGGCCCAAGAGCTGAGACCTCTCAAACATTGTGTGGAGTCCCACGAGCTGAGACCTCTTAAAAATTGTGTGGAGGCCCAAGAGCTGAGACCTTTTAAAAATTGTGTGGAGGCCCAGGAGCTGAGACCTCTCAAACATTGTGTGGAGTCCCACGAGCTGAGACCTCTTAAAAATTGTGTGGAGGCCCAAGAGCTGAGACCTTTTAAAAATTGTGTGGAGGCCCAAGAGCTGAGACCTCTCAAACATTGTGTGGAGTCCCACGAGCTGAGACCTTTTAAAATTGTGTGGAGGCCCAAGAGCTGAGACCTCTCAAACATTGTGTGGAGTCCCACGAGCTGAGACCTCTTAAAAATTGTGTGGAGGCCCAAGAGCTGAGACCTTTTAAAAATTGTGTGGAGGCCCAAGAGCTGAGACCTTTTAAAAATTGTGTGGAGGCCCAAGAGCTGAGACCTTTTAAAAATTGTGTGGAGGCCCAAGAGCTGAGACCTTTTAAAAATTGTGTGGAGGCCCAAGAGCTGAGACCTTTTAAAAATTGTGTGGAGGCCCAAGAGCTGAGACCTCTCAAACATTGTGTGGAGTCCCACGTGCTGAGACCTCTTAAAAATTGTGTGGAGGCCCAAGAGCTGAGACCTCTCAAACATTGTGTGGAGTCCCACGAGCTGAGACCTCTTAAAAATTGTGTGGAGGCCCAAGAGCTGAGACCTTTTAAAAATTGTGTGGAGGCCCAAGAGCTGAGACCTCTCAAACATTGTGTGGAGTCCGAAGAGCTGAGACCTTTTAAAAATTGTGTGGAGGCCCAAGAGCTGAGACCTTTTAAAAATTGTGTGGAGGCCCAAGAGCTGAGACCTTTTTAAAATTGTGTGGAGGCCCAAGAGCTGAGACCTTTTAAAAATTGTGTGGAGGCCCAAGAGCTGAGACCTCTTAAAAATTGTGTGGAGGCCCAAGAGCTGAGACCTTTTAAAAATTGTGTGGCGGCCAAAGAGCTGAGACTTCTCAAACATTGTGTGGAGTCCCACGAGCTGAGACCTCTTAAAAATTGTGTGGAGGCCCAAGAGCTGAGACCTCTCAAACATTGTGTGGAGTCCCACGAGCTGAGACCTCTTAAAAATTGTGTGGAGGCCCAAGATCTGAGACCTCTTAAAAATTGTGTGGAGGCCCAAGAGCTGAGACCTCTCAAACATTGTGTGGAGTCCCAAGAGCTGAGACCTTTTAAAAATTGTGTGGAGGCCCAAGAGCTGAGACCTCTCAAACATTGTGTGGAGTCCTAAGAGCTGAGACCTTTTAAAAATTGTGTGGAGGCCCAAGAGCTGAGACCTTTTAAAAATTGTGTGGAGGCCCAAGAGCTGAGACCTCTCAAACATTGTGTGGAGGCCCAAGAGCTGAGACCTTTTAAAAATTGTGTGGAGGCCCAAGAGCTGAGACCTTTTAAAAATTGTGTGGAGGCCCAAGAGCTGAGACCTCTCAAACATTGTGTGGAGGCCCAAGAGCTGAGACCTTTTAAAAATTGTGTGGAGGCCCAAGAGCTGAGACCTCTCAAACACTGTGTGGAGTCCCACGAGCTGAGTCCTCTTAAAAATTGTGTGGAGGCCCAAGAGCTGAGACCTCTCAAACATTGTGTGGAGTCCCACGAGCTGAGACCTCTTAAAAATTGTGTGGAGGCCCAAGAGCTGAGACCTTTTAAAAATTGTGTGGAGGCCCAAGAGCTGAGACCTCTCAAACATTGTGTGGAGTCCCAAGAGCTGAGACCTTTTAAAAATTGTGTGGAGGCCCAAGAGCTGAGACCTTTTAAAAATTGTGTGGAGGCCCAAGAGCTGAGACCTTTTAAAAATTGTGTGGAGGCCCAAGAGCTGAGACCTTTTAAAAATTGTGTGGAGGCCCAAGAGCTGAGACCTCTTAAAAATTGTGTGGAGGCCCAAGAGCTGAGACCTTTTAAAAATTGTGTGGATGCCCAAGAGCTGAGACCTCTCAAACATTGTGTGGAGTCCCACGAGCTGAGACCTTTTAAAAATTGTGTGGAGGCCCAAGAGCTGAGACCTCTCAAACATTGTGTGGAGTCCCACGAGCTGAGACCTCTTAAAAATTGTGTGGAGGCCCAAGAGCTGAGACCTTTTAAAAATTGTGTGGAGGCCCAAGAGCTGAGACCTTTTAAAAATTGTGTGGAGGCCCAAGAGCTGAGACCTTTTAAAAATTGTGTGGAGGCCCAAGAGCTGAGACCTTTTAAAAATTGTGTGGAGGCCCAAGAGCTGAGACCTTTTAAAAATTGTGTGGAGGCCTAAGAGCTGAGACCTCTCAAACATTGTGTGGAGTCCCACGAGCTGAGACCTCTTAAAAATTGTGTGGAGGCCCAAGAGCTGAGACCTCTCAAACATTGTGTGGAGTCCCACGAGCTGAGACCTCTTAAAAATTGTGTGGAGGCCCAAGAGCTGAGACCTTTTAAAAATTGTGTGGAGGCCCAAGAGCTGAGACCTCTCAAACATTGTGTGGAGTCCCAAGAGCTGAGACCTTTTAAAAATTGTGTGGAGGCCCAAGAGCTGAGACCTTTTAAAAATTGTGTGGAGGCCCAAGAGCTGAGACCTCTCAAACATTGTGTGGAGTCCCAAGAGCTGAGACCTTTTAAAAATTGTGTGGAGGCCCAAGAGCTGAGACCTTTTAAAAATTGTGTGGAGGCCCAAGAGCTGAGACCTTTTAAAAATTGTGTGGAGGCCCAAGAGCTGAGACCTTTTAAAAATTGTGTGGAGGCCCAAGAGCTGAGACCTCTTAAAAATTGTGTGGAGGCCCAAGAGCTGAGACCTTTTAAAAATTGTGTGGAGGCCCAAGAGCTGAGACCTCTCAAACATTGTGTGGAGTCCCACGAGCTGAGACCTCTTAAAAATTGTGTGGAGGCCCAAGAGCTGAGACCTCTCAAACATTGTGTGGAGTCCCACGAGCTGAGACCTCTTAAAAATTGTGTGGAGGCCCAAGAGCTGAGACCTTTTAAAAATTGTGTGGAGGCCCAAGAGCTGAGACCTTTTAAAAATTGTGTGGAGGCCCAAGAGCTGAGACCTTTTAAAAATTGTGTGGAGGCCCAAGAGCTGAGACCTCTCAAACATTGTGTGGAGTCCCACGAGCTGAGACCTCTTAAAAATTGTGTGGAGGCCCAAGAGCTGAGACCTCTCAAACATTGTGTGGAGTCCCACGAGCTGAGACCTCTTAAAAATTGTGTGGAGGCCCAAGAGCTGAGACCTCTCAAACATTGTGTGGAGTCCCACGAGCTGAGACCTCTCAAACATTGTGTGGAGTCCCACGAGCTGAGACCTCTTAAAAATTGTGTGGAGGCCCAAGAGCTGAGACCTTTTAAAAATTGTGTGGAGGCCCAAGAGCTGAGACCTTTTAAAAATTGTGTGGAGGCCCAAGAGCTGAGACCTCTCAAACATTGTGTGGAGTCCCACGAGCTGAGACCTCTTAAAAATTGTGTGGAGGCCCAAGAGATGAGACCTCTCAAACATTGTGTGGAGTCCCACGAGCTGAGACCTCTTAAAAATTGTGTGGAGGCCCAAGAGCTGAGACCTTTTAAAAATTGTGTGGAGGCCCAAGAGCTGAGACCTCTCAAACATTGTGTGGAGTCCCACGAGCTGAGACCTTTTAAAAATTGTGTGGAGGCCCAAGAGCTGAGACCTCTCAAACATTGTGTGGAGTCCCACGAGCTGAGACCTCTTAAAAATTGTGTGGAGGCCCAAGAGCTGAGACCTTTTAAAAATTGTGTGGAGGCCCAAGAGCTGAGACCTCTCAAACATTGTGTGGAGTCCCACGAGCTGAGACCTCTTAAAAATTGTGTGGAGGCCCAAGAGCTGAGACCTCTCAAACATTGTGTGGAGTCCCACGAGCTGAGACCTCTTAAAAATTGTGTGGAGGCCCAAGAGCTGAGACCTTTTAAAAATTGTGTGGAGGCCCAAGAGCTGAGACCTCTTAAAAATTGTGTGGAGGCCCAAGAGCTGAGACCTTTTAAAAATTGTGTGGAGGCCCAAGAGCTGAGACCTCGCAAACATTGTGTGCAGTCCCACGAGCTGAGACCTCTTAAAAATTGTGTGGAGGCCCAAGAGCTGAGACCTCTCAAACATTGTGTGGAGTCCCACGAGCTGAGACCTCTTAAAAATTGTGTGGAGGCCCAAGAGCTGAGACCTTTTAAAAATTGTGTGGAGGCCCAAGAGCTGAGACCTTTTAAAAATTGTGTGGAGGCCCAAGAGCTGAGACCTTTTAAAAATTGTGTGGAGGCCCAAGAGCTGAGACCTCTCAAACATTGTGTGGAGTCCCACGAGCTGAGACCTCTTAAAAATTGTGTGGAGGCCCAAGAGCTGAGACCTCTCAAACATTGTGTGGAGTCCCACGAGCTGAGACCTCTTAAAAATTGTGTGGAGGCCCAAGAGCTGAGACCTCTCAAACATTGTGTGGAGTCCCACGAGCTGAGACCTCTCAAACATTGTGTGGAGTCCCACGAGCTGAGACCTCTTAAAAATTGTGTGGAGGCCCAAGAGCTGAGACCTTTTAAAAATTGTGTGGAGGCCCAAGAGCTGAGACCTTTTAAAAATTGTGTGGAGGCCCAAGAGCTGAGACCTCTCAAACATTGTGTGGAGTCCCACGAGCTGAGACCTCTTAAAAATTGTGTGGAGGCCCAAGAGATGAGACCTCTCAAACATTGTGTGGAGTCCCACGAGCTGAGACCTCTTAAAAATTGTGTGGAGGCCCAAGAGCTGAGACCTTTTAAAAATTGTGTGGAGGCCCAAGAGCTGAGACCTCTCAAACATTGTGTGGAGTCCCACGAGCTGAGACCTTTTAAAAATTGTGTGGAGGCCCAAGAGCTGAGACCTCTCAAACATTGTGTGGAGTCCCACGAGCTGAGACCTCTTAAAAATTGTGTGGAGGCCCAAGAGCTGAGACCTTTTAAAAATTGTGTGGAGGCCCAAGAGCTGAGACCTCTCAAACATTGTGTGGAGTCCCACGAGCTGAGACCTCTTAAAAATTGTGTGGAGGCCCAAGAGCTGAGACCTCTCAAACATTGTGTGGAGTCCCACGAGCTGAGACCTCTTAAAAATTGTGTGGAGGCCCAAGAGCTGAGACCTTTTAAAAATTGTGTGGAGGCCCAAGAGCTGAGACCTCTCAAACATTGTGTGGAGTCCCAAGAGCTGAGACCTTTTAAAAATTGTGTGGAGGCCCAAGAGCTGAGACCTTTTAAAAATTGTGTGGAGGCCCAAGAGCTGAGACCTTTTAAAAATTGTGTGGAGGCCCAAGAGCTGAGACCTTTTAAAAATTGTGTGGAGGCCCAAGAGCTGAGACCTTTTAAAAATTGTGTGGAGGCCCAAGAGCTGAGACCTTTTAAAAATTGTGTGGAGGCCCAAGAGCTGAGACCTCTCAAACATTGTGTGGAGGCCCAAGAGCTGAGACCTTTTAAAAATTGTGTGGAGGCCCAAGAGCTGAGACCTTTTAAAAATTGTGTGGAGGCCCAAGAGCTGAGACCTTTTAAAAATTGTGTGGAGGCCCAAGAGCTGAGACCTCTCAAACATTGTGTGGAGGCCCAAGAGCTGAGCACTTATTAGTGCTGCAGCTACGGCTGCTTTAGTGAGGGGTAGCTGCTGATGCTGGAATAGGGACAGAAAGACTTCAGTGGTGTATTAGCACCTATATACAAAACTATATTTTGCACTACTGTTTTGTGTCCTCTGTGCCAACAAAACACTGTTTTATACACGGTGCGTATAGGCACCATTTCACCTTCTGGCAGTATACGGCTGTATAGCCAGGTGTTTTTCTTAAAAATATTTTTTATATTTGGCACTACTGTTTTGTGTCCTCTTTACCAACAAAACCTTGTTATATACCCGGTGCGTATAGGCACCATTTCACCTTCTGGCAGTATACGGCTGTTTAGCCAGGTGTTCTTCTTAAAAATATTTTTATATTTGGCATAACGCGTGGCCAAAAAAGTAAAACGTCTGAAATGCGGAGGGCTAGCGCAAAGGGACGTGGACGAGGACGGGGGCGCGGAAATGCTGGTGGGGGCACAAACCGCGTTGAAGCCAGTGGGGATACAATGCGTGCTGATGAGGGGCAGCCAGCATTACGCTCATCCAGCTTCCCTGCCTTTATGGGACAGTTATGCGGGGGGCGGGGTACACCTCTGTTAAAGCCTGAGCAGCGTGAACAGGTGGTGCAATGGATGGCCGATAACGCTTCCAGTCACTTGTCCACCACCCAGTCATCCACACAGTCTCACTCTGACCCTCCTTCCTCCCAACCTGGCCAACAGAGTCAGCCCACCCTTGACCCCTCCCAGGACCTCTTTTCGGGTCCTTTTCCAGATGTGCTGCAAGAATCCCAGGAGCTAGCAGAGGAATTTGTTTGTAGTGATGCCCAAACACTTGAGTATCCGCCATCTGCTAGTGATGTGGACCCGGAACCAGCATCTGCTATCATGAGCGATGATGATGATGAGACGCAGTTGCCATCAAGGGAGGCTGTTGGAATGTCCAGTGGGCAGGAGGAGGAGCAGAGAGAGGAAGTGGAAGAGGAGGTGGTGGACGACGAAATGACCGACCCCACTTGGACAGGGGTGATGTCCAGCGGGGAAAGCAGTGGAGATGCGGTCTGCGCATCACCGAATAAGGCAGCAAGAGGCAGAGGACAGTCCAGAGGCAGAGGACAGTCCAGACAGAGAAGGCAGGCCACAGCCAGCAGGGCCGAAGCTCTTCCCGGCAGCAGGCAGTCGCGCGAAGCTCCCCCATCGAGGCCTCGTACTTCTGTGGTGTGGAGATTTTTTAATGTTTGCGCGGATGACAAACTGAGCGCGGTTTGCGCAATCTGCCACTCAAAACTGAGTAGGGGCTCTGAGAAGAGCAATCTGACCACCTCAGGCATGCGCCGTCACTTGGAATTCAAGCACTGGGCTGAGTGGGAGAGAGCAAACGCAATACAACCTGCGCCCCGTCTTGCTGCCACTGCCTCTTCCCCTTTGTTGTGTGCTGCCACTGCGGTCCAGACCTCCAGCCAGGACACCTCCACATCTGCCTCTGCCTCGGCTACTTTGGGGCCTTCTCCTTCAGCCCCCCCTTCCCCCGCATCTTCGTCTGCACCTTCCATCTCCTCGTCCCATCAACTGTCCATCTCGCAGGCGTTCAACCGCAGGCGGAAGTACGCCTCCAGTCACCCCCAAGCCCAAGCCTTAACCTGCCTCATCTCCAAACTGCTGGCCCTGGAGATGTTGCCGTTTAGGCTTGTGGAGACGCAGGCCTTCCGTGACCTGATGGCGGCTGCCGCACCTCGCTATTCCGTCCCTAGCCGCCACTATTTTTCCCGGTGTGGCGTCCCCGCCCTGCACCAGCACGTGTCGCGTAACATCAGGCGGACCCTGAGGTACGCAGTCAGCGCAAAGGTCCACTTGACCACCGACTCGTGGACAAGCGCTTGCGGCCAAGGACGCTACATCTCTTTGACGGCACACTGGGTGAATGTTGTGGAAGCGGGGACGGGGTCGCAAACAGGGACGGCCTACATACCACCCCCGCCCAAGATTGCCAGCACAGGTTCTGATAGACCCCCCTCCTCTTCCTCCTCCTCCTCCTCCTCCTCCTCTGCCTTAACATCGCCCTCAGCCCCTAGCTGGAAGCGTTGCAGCACTGGCACGGGGAGACGTCAGCAGGCGGTGCTTAAGCTCATCAGCTTGGGCGACAGGAAGCACAGCGCCGCAGAGGTGAGGCACGCCATATTGCAGCAGACAGAGATGTGGCTGTCGCCGCTGCAGCTAGGACCAGGCATGGTCGTGTGCGATAACGGCCGTAACCTGGTGGCGGCTCTGGAGCTTGCAGAACTCAATCACGTACCATGCCTGGCCCACGTTTTTAATTTGGTAGTACAAAAGTTTCTAAAGACTTACCCCAACCTGGCAGAGCTACTGGTCAAAGTGCGGCGCTTGTGCGCTCACTTTCGGAAGTCAACTGTAGCTGCTGCTAGCTTAAAAAAAAATCCAGCAACGCCTCCATTTGCCTCAACATCGGCTGTTGTGCGACCTGCCCACTCGCTGGAATTCCACCTATTGCATGTTGGCCAGGGTGTGTGAGCAGCAGAAAGCATTGATGGAGTACCAGATGATGCATCCACGCGTGCCTCCAACTCAGCTCCCTCAGTTTGCCAACCACGAGTGGCCATGGATGGCAGACATATGCGATGTATTGCGTATCTTTGAGGAGTCCACTAAGAAGGTCAGCAGCGAGGACGCTATAGTGAGCGTAACCATCCCGCTCCTAGGCGTCCTTAAAGAATCGCTCATCGCAATAAGGGAGAACGCATTGCACACAGAGGAGATGGGGGTAGGAGGAGACGCAACGCAGGTAGACAGTCAGACCACACTTTTGTCTGCTGCTCGGTGGCAGTTGCAGGAGGAGGATGAGGAGGAGGAGGACAACGAGGAGGTGGCTGTGGAAGAGGATGCTGGCGGCGAGGGTAGCAGTCAGGCTGTGTGCGTCCCATTGGTTCAGCGCGGATGGGGCGGAGAGGAGGAGGAAGAGGAGGAAATGGAAAATGATCCTTCTGGTGGGGGCAGTGACGTCATGCCTACTCAGAGTCTGGCACACATGGCTGACTTCATGCTGGGCTGCTTTTCCCGGGACATACGTGTTGTCCGGATATTGGAGAACAAACTATACTGGGTCTTCGCACTCCTGGACCCCCGGTATAAAGATAACTTCTCCTCTTTTATTCCGGTAGAGGAGAGGACGAATCGATTACTGGAATACCAGAGGGAACTCTTGCAGAACATGATGCAGATTTTCCCACCCAGCATCGCTGGCGGCAGAGAGGAGAGTGTCTCCCAGAGTCTGACAACATCGATCAGGCCCACAGCCACCAGGGGAACACTCTCCAAGGTGTGGGACACGTTCATGTCACCCCCTCGTGCAACTTCCATCACTGCGGGGCCCGCTATCAGCAGGAGGGACAAGTATCGGCGGATGTTGCGGGACTACCTGGCAGACCACACCCCTGTCCTCCCCGATCCCTCGGCGACCTACACTTACTGGGTCTCCAAGTTGGACACGTGGCTGGAACTGTCCCTGTACGCCTTGGAGGTGCTTGCCTGCCCTGCCGCCAGCGTGCTATCAGAAAGGGTGTTCAGCGCAGCCGGGGGCATTATAACCGATAAGCGCAGCCGCCTGTCAACCGACAGTGCCGACAGGCTGACGCTAATCAAAATGAACAGCAAGTGGATTGACCCGGACTTTGCTTGTACAACAGTGGAAAGCAGCCAAGAGTGAAGTGCCATCTGTATGAAGTGCCATTTCCTCCTCCTCCTCCTCCTTAACCGCCGTAGAATTGCTGTATTAATGAAAAAAATTATGGCTCACCTCTTAGGCTTAATACAATCAATTTTTAAGAGGTCTCAACTCTTGGGCCTCCACACAATTTTTAAAAGGTCTCAGCTCTTGGGCCTCCACACAATTTTAAAGAGGTCTCAGCTCTTGGGCCTCCACACAATTTTTAAGAGGTCTCAGCTCTTGGGCCTCCACACAATTTTTAAAAGGTCTCAGCTCTTGGGCCTCCACACAATTTTTAAAAGGTCTCAGCTCTTGGGCCTCCACACAATTTTTAAAAGGTCTCAGCTCTTGGGCCTCCACACAATTTTTAAAAGGTCTCAGCTCTTGGGCCTCCACACAATTTTTAAAAGGTCTCAGCTCTTGGGCCTCCACACAATTTTTAAGAGGTCTCAGCTCGTGGGACTCCACACAATGTTTGAGAGGTCTCAGCTCTTGGGCCTCCACACAATTTTTAAAAGGTCTCAGCTCTTGGGCCTCCACACAATTTTTAAAAGGTCTCAGCTCTTGGGCCTCCACACAATTTTTAAAAGGTCTCAGCTCTTGGGCCTCCACACAATTTTTAAAACATAGCAGCCCTAATATGGGCTCTCAATGACTCTCTTGTCTTCTGGTAGCTGGTATATATGGTGGTATTCTGAGCTTCTGGGGCCCTGCCTGCCTACATAAGAGCTATATACTGTTCAGCATAGTAGCCCTAATAAGGGCTCTTAATGACTCTCTTGTCTTCTGGTAGCTGGTATATATGGTGGTAAATGCGATATTCTGAGCTTCTGGGGCCCTGCCTGCCTACATAAGAGCTATATACTGTTCAGCATAGTAGCCCTAATAAGGGCTCCTAATGACTCTCTTGTCTTCTGGTAGCTGGTATATATGGTGGTAAAAGCTATATTCTGCGCTTCTGGGGCCCTGCCTGCCTACATAGGATATGAGCTATATACTGTTCAGCGTAGTAGCCCTAATAAGGGCTCTTAAGGACTCTCTTGTCTTCTGGTAGCTGGTATATATGGTGGTAAAAGCTATATTCTGAGCTTCTGGGGCCCTGCCTGACTACATAGAAAATGAGCTATATACTGTTCAGCGTAGTAGCCCTAATAAGGGCTCTTAAGGACTCTCTTGTCTTCTGGTAGCTGGTATATATGGTGGTAAAAGCTATATTCTGAGCTTCTGGGGCCCTGCCTGACTACATAGAAAATGAGCTATATACTGTTCAGCGTAGTAGCCCTAATAAGGGCTCTTAAGGACTCTCTTGTCTTCTGGTAGCTGGTATATATGGTGGTAAAAGCTATATTCTGAGCTTCTGGGGCCCTGCCTGACTACATAGAATATGAGCTATATACTGTTCAGCGTAGTAGCCCTAATAAGGGCTCTTAAGGACTCTCTTGTCTTCTGGTAGCTGGTATATATGGTGGTAAAAGCTATATTCTGAGCTTCTGGGGCCCTGCCTGACTACATAGAATATGAGCTATATACTGTTCAGCGTAGTAGCCCTAATAAGGGCTCTTAAGGACTCTCTTGTCTTCTGGTAGCTGGTATATATGGTGGTAAAAGCTATATTCTGAGCTTCTGGGGCCCTGCCTGACTACATAGAATATGAGCTATATACTGTTCAGCGTAGTAGCCCTAATAAGGGCTCTTAAGGACTCTCTTGTCTTCTGGTAGCTGGTATATATGGTGGTAAAAGCTATATTCTGAGCTTCTGGGGCCCTGCCTGACTACATAGAATATGAGCTATATACTGTTCAGCGTAGTAGCCCTAATAAGGGCTCTTAAGGACTCTCTTGTCTTCTGGTAGCTGGTATATATGGTGGTAAAAGCTATATTCTGAGCTTCTGGGGCCCTGCCTGCCTACATAGGATATGAGCTATATACTGTTCAACATAACAGCACTAATAAGGGATTAAGGACTCTCTTGTCTTCTGGTAGCTGGTATATATGGTGGTAAAAGCTATATTCTGAGCTTCTGGGGCCCTGCCTGACTACATAGAATATGAGCTATATACTGTTCAGCGTAGTAGCCCTAATAAGGGCTCTTAAGGACTCTCTTGTCTTCTGGTAGCTGGTATATATGGTGGTAAAAGCTATATTCTGAGCTTCTGGGGCCCTGCCTGCCTACATAGGATATGAGCTATATACTGTTCAACATAGCAGCACTAATAAGGGATTAAGGACTCTCTTGTCTTCTGGTAGCTGGTATATATGGTGGTAAAAGCTATATTCTGAGCTTCTGGGGCCCTGCCTGACTACATAGAATATGAGCTATATACTGTTCAGCGTAGTAGCCCTAATAAGGGCTCTTAAGGACTCTCTTGTCTTCTGGTAGCTGGTATATATGGTGGTAAAAGCTATATTCTGAGCTTCTGGGGCCTTGCCTGACTACATAGAAAATGAGCTATATACTGTTCAGCGTAGTAGCCCTAATAAGGGCTCTTAAGGACTCTCTTGTCTTCTGGTAGCTGGTATATATGGTGGTAAAAGCTATATTCTGAGCTTCTGGGGCCCTGCCTGCCTACATAGGATATGAGCTATATACTGTTCAACATAGCAGCACTAATAAGGGATTAAGGACTCTCTTGTCTTCTGGTAGCTGGTATATATGGTGGTAAAAGCTATATTCTGAGCTTCTGGGGCCCTGCCTGACTACATAGAACATGAGCTATATACTGTTCAGCGTAGTAGCCCTAATAAGGGCTCTTAAGGACTCTCTTGTCTTCTGGTAGCTGGTATATATGGTGGTAAAAGCTATATTCTGAGCTTCTGGGGCCCTGCCTGACTACATAGAAAATGAGCTATATACTGTTCAGCGTAGTAGCCCTAATAAGGGCTCTTAAGGACTCTCTTGTCTTCTGGTAGCTGGTATATATGGTGGTAAAAGCTATATTCTGAGCTTCTGGGGCCCTGCCTGACTACATAGAATATGAGCTATATACTGTTCAGCGTAGTAGCCCTAATAAGGGCTCTTAAGGACTCTCTTGTCTTCTGGTAGCTGGTATATATGGTGGTAAAAGCTATATTCTGAGCTTCTGGGGCCCTGCCTGACTACATAGAATATGAGCTATATACTGTTCAGCGTAGTAGCCCTAATAAGGGCTCTTAAGGACTCTCTTGTCTTCTGGTAGCTGGTATATATGGTGGTAAAAGCTATATTCTGAGCTTCTGGGGCCCTGCCTGCCTACATAGGATATGAGCTATATACTGTTCAACATAGCAGCACTAATAAGGGATTAAGGACTCTCTTGTCTTCTGGTAGCTGGTATATATGGTGGTAAAAGCTATATTCTGAGCTTCTGGGGCCCTGCCTGACTACATAGAATATGAGCTATATACTGTTCAGCGTAGTAGCCCTAATAAGGGCTCTTAAGGACTCTCTTGTCTTCTGGTAGCTGGTATATATGGTGGTAAAAGCTATATTCTGAGCTTCAGGGGCCTTGCCTGACTACATAGAAAATGAGCTATATACTGTTCAGCATAGTAGCCCTAATAAGGGCTCTTAAGGACTCTCTTGTCTTCTGGTAGCTGGTATATATGGTGGTAAAAGCTATATTCTGAGCTTCTGGGGCCCTGCCTGCCTACATAGGATATGAGCTATATACTGTTCAACATAGCAGCACTAATAAGGGATTAAGGACTCTCTTGTCTTCTGGTAGCTGGTATATATGGTGGTAAAAGCTATATTCTGAGCTTCTGGGGCCCTGCCTGACTACATAGAACATGAGCTATATACTGTTCAGCGTAGTAGCCCTAATAAGGGCTCTTAAGGACTCTCTTGTCTTCTGGTAGCTGGTATATATGGTGGTAAAAGCTATATTCTGAGCTTCTGGGGCCCTGCCTGACTACATAGAAAATGAGCTATATACTGTTCAGCGTAGTAGCCCTAATAAGGGCTCTTAAGGACTCTCTTGTCTTCTGGTAGCTGGTATATATGGTGGTAAAAGCTATATTCTGAGCTTCTGGGGCCCTGCCTGCCTACATAGGATATGAGCTATATACTGTTCAGCGTAGTAGCCCTAATAAGGGCTCTTAAGGACTCTCTTGTCTTCTGGTAGCTGGTATATATGGTGGTAAAAGCTATATTCTGAGCTTCTGGGGCCCTGCCTGACTACATAGAATATGAGCTATATACTGTTCAGCGTAGTTGCCCTAATAAGGGCTCTTAAGGACTCTCTTGTCTTCTGGTAGCTGGTATATATGGTGGTAAAAGTTATATTCTGAGCTTCTGGGGCCCTGCCTGACTACATAGAATATGAGCTATATACTGTTCAGCGTAGTAGCCCTAATAAGGGCTCTTAAGGACTCTCTTGTCTTCTGGTAGCTGGTATATATGGTGGTAAAAGCTATATTCTGAGCTTCTGGGGCCCTGCCTGACTACATAGAATATGAGCTATATACTGTTCAGCGTAGTAGCCCTAATAAGGGCTCTTAAGGACTCTCTTGTCTTCTGGTAGCTGGTATATATGGTGGTAAAAGCTATATTCTGAGCTTCTGGGGCCCTGCCTGCCTACATATGAGCCATATACCGTTCAGCGTAGTAGCCCTAATAAGGGCTCTTAATGACTCTCTTGTCTTCTGGTAGCTGGTATAGATGGTGGTAAAAGCGATATTCCGAGCTTCTGGGGCCCTGCCAGCGACAGCCTGTCTTTCCCTGCTGTGAGCGTCTGTCCCTCACTAAGTTCAAGCTGCTAATGCTGACGAAGAGGAAGTGCTGAGTTTAGTATATTCGAGGTCACATGGTTTTTCCAGCCAATGCATGTAGTGGTGTAAAAAACGCGCCAGGGAAGGTGGGAGGGGAAACGAATTGTGAGTGCGCCATCGCCGCTGTACTCGATCGAAATCGAGTATGACAAACAGCGTAGTATTCGATCGAATACCGGCTCGGTCGAATACTACTCGCTCATCACTATTAATCAATCATTCCAACCTCATAACTTAAGTTTGCCTGTTTGCTGATGATACAAAGGTTAGTAATAGGGTGGACACTCCTGGAGGTGCCTGCAACATAATTTCGCTTTACTGGATAAATGGTCAAAACTGTGGAAACTAGAGTTTAATGTCTCTAAATGTAAAATCCTGCACTTGGGTAGAAGGAATCCCTGCTCCGAGTACCGTATGGGCAGCACTGTGTTATCCAGGACCTCGGAGGAAAGAGATTTAGGGATAATGATTACTGAAAGCTGCAAGATGAGTGGACAGTGTAGCCAGGCAGTTGGAAAAGCAAGAAGGACGTTCGGCTGCATAGCTCGAGGCATCACCAGTAGGAAGAGGAAGGTGGTGATTCCACTGTATAGAGCCCTGGGGAGGCCATAGCTAGGATACTGTGTGTAGTTCTGGAGACCTTACCTCCAAAAAGACATTATTCAAATAGAAAGGGTTCAAAGGTTGGCAACAAAAATGGTAGAAGGACTTAACTTAAAACATATCAGGAGAGACTTAAAGTGGACCAAAACCCAAGATTTGGGCTATCCTGGGTATTGGTCCTTTCTCCCGGGGCACCCCAATCGGGGGTGTCCCGCTGTGTGTAACCCCCCAGATCGCCCGAACAAACTCAACTATTCTCATAGATTACCAGGCTGATCGCGCTGGGTTTTGGTCCACTTTAAATAACTAAATTTATACAGCCTAGAGAAAAGATGGGAGAGAGGGGACATGATTGAGACCTTTAAATATGTGAAAGGACTGAATAAGGTTCAGGAGGGAAGTGTTATTAAGAAGAAACTTAATGATAGAACAAAGGAGCACAACCTGAAGCTAGTCGGAGGAAAGATCAGGAGCAATGTTAGAAAATAATATTTTACATAAAGAATAGTAAATGCTTGGAACAAACTTCCAGCAGAGGTAGTTGAAAAATCCACAGTCAGTGAATACAAACCTGCCTGGGATAAGCACAAATCTATCCTAAGATAAAGAGAACATACAGTATACACATAAGGGCAGACTAGATGGACCGTATGGTCTCCTTCTGCCGTCAACCTTCTATGTTTCTATGTTTACAGTGTAACAAGGAGATGAAACTCCTGTTTAGCCTATAAAATTATTAAACAGAGGTATCATTGTAGTCAGAGTAGTTTATGGACCTCAACCAATTAAATAAGGGACTCAAACACTGAGTTTCTGAGGATTTTTTTATGTAAATGAAACCTGTCAGGAATTCAGTCAACATATCTCGATATTGCGTTTGATTTAAAGCCTTTAACCAAATTCAAGATAAAGGTAGATACATCAAAGTAGTTACCGTATTTTTCGCCCTATAAGACACACCTGCCCATAAGACGCACCTAGGATTTGGGGGAGGAAAATAAGAAAAAAAAAATATTTTAAACCAAAAACGCACCATTACAGACAGTGTGGCATTCCCCCTATCCCATTCCCATAGGCCGTGTGGGATGCCCCCATTCCATAGACAGTGTAGCATGCCCCCATTCCATTCCCCATATATGCCTTGATGCAGAGCCTCCCCGTTCAGCTATCCCGTGCATTTTCCCGTTGGTTTTGGGCTGTGATCGGGTCAGGAAAGGGTGCTACGTTGGTTTTTGTGTGCGTTTATGCACTCAGGTGTGTGCTCAGCCGCCTTTCCAATTGTCGGCTTGCCCGAGGCTGTTTCCCAGGAAAACAGACGGGTCGTTCATTGGTCCGTTTTTTTCAGTGACGCAGAGCCTTGATTTCCGATTGAAATCACCCTAATAAAACGTGGCCGCCGAGCCTTCACTTACGGGCAGTCTGACCAGCCGTATTTGAGCTCCGTGCTTTTTGGAAATGCATTCCTCTGTAGGCCAACATCAAAGGCGCCAGCTACGCGGTCTGGTACTTATGAGCATGGCAGAAACCAGGCTGCACCGAACGCCATTGGACATCGTTTGCATGCATGACGTTGACCTATTCGAGCTCACCCGCCTTAACCGTGTTTCTCTCCATGCCTTGTATAGCGAGCTGCGGCCATGGTTAGCCCCCACCACAAGAAAGGGGCATGCAATTGCAGGTATGACCAAATTGGTTGGCTGCCTGCAGTTTTTGGCGAACGGCTCGTTCCAGAGACTGGGTGCCCTCTCCGTGGGGATGTACCAGTCTATGCTGAGCCGCAGCCTAACCAAGCTTTTGGATGGCATGGCTACCCTGGCACAGAATTATATTTTTTTCCCTCAAACAGGGGAAGCCTGGAATGCGGTTAAGCTGGGCTTTTATAACATAGCCGACATGCCCAAACGCCATTGGTGCAATCGATTGCACACATGTCTCATTGATCCCCCCTGCTGACCTGGAATATCTGTTCAGGTATGTGGTTTGGGTCTGCTTTTTTTTTTTTTTTTTTTTTTTTTTAGCAAACATTTTTTATGCCTCACACTAATTCCACTTTTTGTTGGCTTTGTGCAGGAACAGGAAGATGGGCCATTCCATCAATGTTCAGGCAGTGGCGGGCCCTGATCTACAATTTTTCAGCATGTTTGCAGGCTTCCCTGGATCCACGCATGACGCGCATATTTTGTGGAACTCAAGCCTCTATGACCGGTTTCAATCTGGAGATCTTTCTGGTGGATGGCTACTGGGTATGTGTCTGAAAGTTGTAGTTGTGGGCCCCCATGTTTGAATTTGGATTTGCCAGTACACCACTAATCTGTGATCCATTTCCATGAAACTTGCCAACTTAATTTTTTTTATTAGTATTTAATTTAACCCTTCTAGTGCCAGCTACGTGACTCTCACGTAGCTGCCTCTCCAACCGTTAAGTGCCAGCTACGTGAGAGTCACGTAGCTGACTTTAGAGGCCCATAACAAAAAAAGTAAAAAACATACAGACTTACCTTACCCCTCATTTGAAAGGGCCAGTGATTCTGTACAAGAATCCGCTGTTAGATTTCCCCCAGGCCTCTGATCTTCAGGAGGGGGCCCGAAATAGGCCCCCCCCCCTGCCGGCGCCGACATCTGTAACAAAAAAACAAAAAAAACCAGTAAATTACATTTACTCACCAGGCTGCGCGATGGCTCTCCCCGGGTCTTCTCTTCACCAGGGGGGGCTCCGATATCCCCCCTGGGCTTTCCACGCTGCTTGTGAGGGCCCAGAAACGGGCCCTCACCATTCTCTTCGGCCGGCGATGGCCCCGCCCCTAGCCCCGTCCCTAACCCCGCCCCTAGCCCGCCTACTTGATGGTGTCATCCCGCTCCTCAGGTTACCGGCACCCGGGCTCCGATCTGTCAGTTGTCAGCAGCGATCGGTGCAGGGAGGGTGGCAGGCAGGGAGGCTCTGATCTCCCTGCCTGCCACCCTCCCTGCTCTGATCACTACCGACAACTGTCATCTGCAGCAGCGTGGGACACTGGATGGGAGGTAAGTATAAGTCAAAAAAAGTATAATAAAATATTTGTCTGTGTCTTTTTTTTTTAACTTAACCCTTTGTGAACTGGTAAGGGGTCCATGAGACCCCTTATACCAGTTCACAAGGCTCTGGGTATGGCAGGTCACCTGCGGCAAGCGGGTGACTTGCCATAACCCCCAGCCCCCCATTACCTGCCTCCCCAACGGCCGGGGGGGGCAGAAGGGCCCGGGCCACGTGGCTATGTGGGCTAGTAGCCTGCAGGGCCAGGGGCCACCAACGCTGGCCCCTGCGCCCTGTTCTACAAGCCTCCATAGCTGGTCCGGGTCAGTAATGCTGGGTAAGGGGGACCCTATGTCATTTTTGGGGGGGGGTTTTAAGGGTTTTTAACCCTTAGAATTCCAAAAAAGAAATGAGGCCCTCCCCCCTGGGAGGGGGAACCCTATGTCATTTTTTTTTAATTATTAACCCCTTACAACTATGCAATCATATTGCATAGTTGTATTCTATCTGAAATCTCCTAAACTGCTGTTTCAGGAAAGGGGGTATACCTATACATATGTGGTACCATTGTAACCGGGAGAAATAGGGCTTTCACATGCAATAATATTTTATTAACAAACTTACATTTTTTATTACAAAAAAAACACTACAAATTGTAAACAATAGGTTTTTTTCAGTTTTTTGCACATATTTCACCCAAAAGTATTGAGAATACACTAAAAAAAGGCCAAACAAGACATTTCATGTTGAAGCCCAGACTCTGCTGAAAAAAACAATATATAATTTTCATGGAAATCCCTGGAAGTCCCTTCAAAAATCAAGGTTGAACACGTGTAGCGCAAAAACGTGAAAAGTCGTCGGGCAACAGAGTGTGACAAAAAATCTAGGTAGACTGGCACTCAAAGGGTTAAATTTAATGGGTGAAGGGATTCACCGCTATTGTGTTATGTTCTGGCCCTCTTATCTAAGTAGCATTCCACAGACATTTTTAATGAGTATACAGGTTGGATGTGTATGTAGCCTCATCAAAAATGTCATTTCCTCAAACAATACCTAGCTCACCTATTTGTCCCTGTTTAATAATGTGCCAATGCACAGCTAAACCTTATTTTTAGCAGCCACCTTATGTTTTTCTTTTGGATTTTTGCAGGTGACTCAGGATATCCCTTGTTATCATGGCTGCTCACACCCATCCTGCACCCATCTTCCCAGGCCCAGGAGCACTATAACACAGCCCATAGGAGGACTCGCTCTGTGGTGGAACGTGCCTTTGGGTTGCTGAAGATGCGTTTCCGATGTCTGGATCAGAGTGGGGGTGCCCTTCAGTATCAGCCTGGCAAGGTCATCCAAATCATTATTGCTTGTGGGGTCCTGCACAACCTTGCCATTAGAAGCAGGATTGCTCGATATACTAACCTGGCTGCTGAACCTTTACCGATTTCTAACGAGCAGACCCCTCCTTACTCTGGTACACAAAGTGGCACAGCGCACACACAATACGTGCTGAACTTGTGGCCAATGTATTTTCATAAATCACAAGGCTTTTTTTAATTTTTTAATTTTTTGCTTTGTGATTAAACAAAGGCCCTTATTCATCAAGCGATAGCGCCAGGTAGTGTCCGACGAGCGCCAGGTAGCGGCAGCTAACGGCGACTACCGACTCAAGTACGCCCGGCGGCGGTCACAATGACGCATTTATCAAGCAAAATGAGGCTAGCGCCGGCGAGAGCGACGGCTAGCGCGGCATTCATCATGAAGCCGCCTGGACCGAACAGCGCCGCTGCAAATTCCCTCACAGCGCCAGGTATGAGCTGTCGCTCCCTGGCGATGTCCAATGCATTTCAATGGAGCAATCTATAATAATTCATGATTAATTGGTAATATTTTTTTTTTTAATTTTTTTAATGTAAAAAAATCGGAGAACACTTCTGCAATGTTAGGATTTATTTTTAAGTAAAAAAAAAAAATATGTGCAGAATTGATCTAACAGGTCTGAGATTAATGTATTCATATAACAAAATGATTCTAAAAACATGTATAATGTTACATTCAAAAAATATGGTTGTTTAGGGGTTAAAAACTAGTTAATACAGATCGCCGCAAGCGCTCTGGGGTTTAAACAGGGAATGGACTGCGACAGCACATTCGGAGCGTGATTTTTTGATGAATATGAAGCTAGCCGTTCGCTCTGGCCATTCGTTGTCAGGTGCTCACATACAACGCTGGACCTGTGAAACAGCGACCCCCCAGCCCGTATTCAACATTACCGCACACCGACTGAGTCGCTGTCATCAAGCTAATGCCGGCCAAGTTCAGCGAATACTGGCTGGCGCTGAAAAAATCACGCTACAGTCGCTCATCTGTCGCTACCTGGCGCTATTGATGAATCGGCCTCAAATTGTTAATTTTCATTTGTTTTTTTTTTGGGGAAAAACCTGAAACTTGAACGTGGGGTCATATACTATAACACAACAATTTAGTGGTAGGTTGGGGAAGATGTTTCAGTTGATTGATGGGGTGCGGGCATGTGTGCAGCAATGTGTGCCAGGCTTTGGTTAATGTCCTGCCATTGTTGCACCATTTCCTCCATATGGCTGTTTAGGGCAGACACATTTCTGTTTAAAACCTCTAATTGGGTATTTAGGTATGTTAGTTGGGTGCACACAGTGGCATTAAATTGTTGTGTGCTTGCTGAAAATGCAATATTTTCCTGGCGCCAGGCTTCCTCCATAATTTGCAGCTGTCTTCTTTGGCTTATATGGTGCCTTGGCTGTGTTCTAGGAGTGGCACGGGTGGGTGGTTCAGATTCAAAATGAGGTTGTGGATGTTGTTGTTGTGCCTGTGTTGTCTGAGTTGCGGCCACTGGCTCAGTAGTGGTTTGTGACATCTGATGTGTGTCCTCCTCCAAATCTCTTATATGTTCTATTATTGGTGGACTTACTATGTTCTGTAAAGAAATGTAGGTTCATATTAGTTTCCTTATGGCAAACGAATGGATCCAAATTCAATGTTAAAAGTCCACACAAAGGACCATTGACCTACCTCATCCACAATATCAATTTGGGTTCGTTGTTGCGAATCCTGGTGCGGCATGGGCCTCGGGGATAAGCCAGGGGTTGCTTGGCCTTGTGTGGTCTGTTGACTTTGTCCTTGGAAGTGAGAGTGTTAGATTACATTAAACAGCAAGTACAGTGTGTTGTCTGGCGTAACACAGGCTTTTGTACCTCATTTTAAAATCTCATGGCCAAATCAAACTCACCTTGTGACCTAACATTCCGGTCAGTGTCGTGTGCCTCTTGCAGGCCCTGAACGCTGGCCGGGTGTATGTATGTGTATACATGTTCCTCGGCTGGGGTTAGTATTATTTTGGTTGGTAAACCACCCCCTGTCTGCAGGCTGGGGAAGATTAAAGCACACCTAATAAGTGTTACATCCTGTTACCAATGCGACTATAAATGCATTTCTAATGGGCTTTACCTCTGCTGGCGGCGCATGTCCATTTTCTTTTTACTGTAATATTTGAGGTCCCCAAATTTCCGCTTAATTTGTTCTATATCTTGACGGACAGAACCCACACTATTAACTTGGCGGGCAATATTAGTCCAGATCTCCTACTTTGCCTGCTTTGTGGTGGCTTTTGAATTATGGCCAAATAGGGCATCATAATGCTCACAAACGGCATTGGCAACAGCCATGCTTTGTGCATTGCAAAAACGGGCTGTTAGTGACCCACGGCGTAGTTGGTGCCCACATGGGTGTGTGGTGTCCCCTGCATCAGTTGAAATAGATGGTTGGCTATCTGGGGAGTCGTGTGTGGTTCTTGGGCTTAGGGGGGAGTGTGATGGTGTGTGTGTGCTGCTCTGGGTTAATGTCTGGGTGCCTGTGGAGCTTTCACCTGTTGAGCTGGATGGGGAATCTGAGTTAGTTGAACTTTGAGACCCAGAGGGTTGAGGTGGAGAGGTGGGTGACCTGGGTGGGGTGGAGGGTTTGACACTACGCTTACCCTTGCTGGTGTGTTTGTTTTTTTGTGTATGCTTGGTGTGTTGCGGAGGAGGATGCTGCAGGGTCTTAATAGATTTGGCACCCTTGTGTGGTCGTGTTGATTTTGCAGGTTGTGGAGAATGTGTCAAGGGATCCTGGCTCCTGCGTTTTTTGTGATGTGTCTGTGGCGTAGCCACTGTTTTAGTCGGGGCATGTTCAGCATGGGTCTTGTGCCTGCTCTTATGTTGTTTTTTAGATGATGCATGTGTGCGGCTACTCTGCGCCTCTGGGCTTTTGTGGCTCTTCCTGCTCCCTTTTGGTCTGCCCATATTGATATGGTATCCAACACAGAGCTGAGTGCATTGACCTTTAAATATTTTTACCGTGTGGGCGTGTTCAGCAGCCTGTGTTGCTGCGCACGCACGTCACCGCGGGAGAGCGTCATAGCCATACCCGGAAGAGCATCCAAGATGTCGCCAGCAATATATACACAGGAGCAGGATGACATCATCATGGATGTGAGTAGGCGAGCGTGCGTTTATGTGCGCACATACACTACATGTAATAAAAAAAAAACAAAGCGCAAGATTAGTGAGGAACAACTTAATTTGTAACATTAAATACAAGCCCGCCTTAGTGTTAAACATGTACGCAGCGACAAACTAGCCTACATGCAGATAGTAGAACTAGGCCAATGTGAGTAAGAAAGAGGTTCAGAAAGTGACTTTAGGTAGGGCAAGAAACTTGGACATGTATTTTGTGGAGTAATGCTGGCTCATTGTGTATTTTACAAACAGATGATGCTGAGGAATCGCTACGACTTCCTGCCGTCAGATTTTGAGAAGAGGACATTGTCGCTGGCGGTGGTGGACGCGATAGCCCGAAGAACCCAAACCACCTATACCTTCACCCAGATCGCCCAACACTGGTCCGATTTAAAGAGGAGGCATAGGCCCCGGGTGAGGCGGTACTTCGCCAAACATTTTCAGGTAAGTGTGTATACTTGACATGCAAGAATCACACTGGCCTTGGCTGGGCGTGTTTTTATGATTGTGTTTCTATTTCAGCGCATGAATGGAAGATGCGGTTCTGCCCCACCCGGACAAGAGCATGCAGCCCAGTGTTGGGCGAATCAGGTGAAGGGATAGGTGGTCCACCGCCAGTGACAACGGCCACCCCCTCCTCTGCCAGCGAATATGACGAACCGCTGGACCTCAGCATGCAGGGGAGGGGGGAATCGGACGGCAGGGAGTCGAGCCTCACAGACCCACAACCTGACTCTGGTAAGACTAAGAAAATTACATATGTGCTAATACATGCAAGAAATACATATACTCATGTGCACTATTGTTATTTGTAGATTCTGACGTCGCAGGACCATCCAAAGGGAGAGGCCAGGAAGGGGGCCAAGATGAAGTGGTGGCTGCGGAAAGTGAGTGATTTGATGCCTCAAAGCATAACCCAATCTGACATTCAGGAGGCACAAAGAGTAACTAATATACTTGTGTTTTGGATCCAAACAGATTCAGAGCCGCACGTACTGGTTGACCCAGGGAGGAGGCTGCGCAACAGACGCCCTGTTGGCCAAAAGCAATGTAAGTTTAAGTTTATTTTTGGACAACTAGTTTAAACTCATGTCCCCACAAATAACAAAAATCACCTAAATAAAACAATAAAAATGATGATGTTTTTTTTTTCACAGATCAAAGAAAACGGCCACGCAAATAAAGGAGCCACCCATTTTGCCGCAAATTTTAAGTTACACCAAAAAAAGGATTACAGTAAAAAAAAAAAAATACAAAGAAGTGTGGTGTGTTTTATTTGGTGGCAATGTACGTTATCACAACATCATCATACTGTTACATGTCCCAAAAGGTAAGTATATGGGACAAGGAATAGCAAGAAGAAGGAGAAGAAAACACAGAATAAGAAAAGAGATTAAGGTAAGCATTAAAGACAAGGCAGAAGGAGAAACAGAGATTAAGGTAAGCATTAAAGACAAGGCAGAAGGAGAAACAGAGATTAAGGTAAGCATTAAAGGCAAGGAAGAAGGAGAAACAGAGATTAAGGTAAGCATTAAAGGCAAGGAAGAAGGAGAAAATACCATTTTGTGAGTACTCACCTGAAAAATGGGTATGTTGGTGTGCCACACACCCCGCTTCACCTTTAGATATTCATCCATTATTGGGTTAATCCACCGCAGGTGACGTAGTGCAGAGAGGAATTCTTGTAACGAGCCTCCTTCCGGCCTATATATACCTGGTACCTCCCTTCAATCACCAGTATATTTAAAAAGCAGTAATACAAGGTACCAGTATTCCACCAGTAACCTCAAAATCAAATTTGATATAAACAAAAAGCTTCACCATATAAAGGCTTCGGAACTACCGAAAAAAGGGTGGGAGTGAAGCGGGGTGTGTGGCACACCAACAATACCACCCATTTTTCAGGTGAGTACTCACAAAATGGTATTATTCTTGGTGTGCCACACACCCCGCTTCACCTTTAGATATTCATCCATTATTGGGACATCCAAAAGCAGTGTCCACAAGGGCTGGGCAACTCAAGGCCAGGTGAAGCATAACTTAAATGACTGCAGTCTGCAGAACTTTGCGGCCAAAAACAGCATCCGCTGAGGCCCGCACATCAACTTTGTAAAACTTAGAAAAAGTATGAACAGAAGACCAAGTGGCGGCCTTACAAACCTGTTCAACAGAAGCTTGGTGCTGAAATGCCCAAGACACCCCAATGGCGGGAGTAGAATGAGCAGTGATACGAAAAGGGGGAACTTTCCCCTTAGCAGAATAGGCCGCAGTAACGGCCTGACGTATCCACTTGCTAATGGCAGATTTGGCTGGTGCCAAGCCCTTCTTAGGCCCATGGGGCACAACAAAAAAGGAAACCGTCCTACGAAAAGGAGACGTGATAATTAAGTAGTACTTAACACAGCGTACTACATCCAAGCAATGCAACACCCTCTCTTTGTCATTCTTAGGATTAGGACATAAGGAGGGAAGAACAATGTCTTGGTTCAAATGAAAAGCAGAAACAACCTTGGGAAGAAAGTCTGGCTTGAACCGAAAGACCACTTTATCCTGATGCCTCTCAAAGTAAGGCACCTGGATAGTTAAGGCCGCCAACTCTGAGACACGTCGGACAGAAGTGATAGCTACCAAGAAGACAATCTTCTGAGTCAGGGTAGACAAAGCAATATCTCGAAAAGGCTCAAAAGGAGGAGCCTGAAGAGCAGAAAGAACCAAATTCAAATCCCAAACAGGGAGTAATGGTTTCCTGGGAGGCCGCACATGCGTAACCCCCTGGAAAAAAGTTTTAACTAAAGGTTTAAGCGTAACACGCTTCTGAAAAAAAGATAGATAAGGCAGAGACCTGCCCTTTCAACGTACTTAGCTGGAGTATACCAGAGGTATTTCTGGGTATGAACCGACCCAGTGTTTGTGGGAACTCAATGTGTGACCACGCCTGAAGTAAAATTGGCTATTACACTTTTATAAGAATCAAGTTAAAATACAAACACAAAAGTTTGCTATAGAAGAATATCCTTGGTGCTTGCCATGCACCAATTCAATCCCCCATTGAATTCCACAATGCAAATGTAATCATCATTGTACTACAAAATTTTTTTTTTTTTTCACAGTTGTCAACTGTCTTACTTGCCAATGTGCTGGTTATTACTAATACAATTGAACATATTGTACATTACAGACAACTAAACTTGTTCAATGATTCACTTGCCCAAATCATAGCGGTGAGTAATATCATGTAATAAGCGGTAAACTAGTTTCACCCCCACTAGGGGGCTTCTTCAGTACCAAACCGCACTTAAGGGCACTTGATCAGCCCATCCAGGCCCGTTAGATTATTACCAAAAGCCTCATGTCCAGGTGCACAATCCCAAAATTGATGCTGGATGGACAGGTCTAGATATCCCAAGTTTAGTTAGTGCTCCGTTCGCCAATTATGAAGGAATGGCGTCTGCCCTATATTGCGAGGTTCTCTATTCCTCAATGATAAGGGAAGCAGAAATACAGGCTTGGGGTCCGCTCTCTCAGCTAATATGTAATCCGCTGGTCTGCCCGGTAACCATCCAGGGCAGATCTAAGGGGGCCCGCCCAGCAATACACGTCCGTGCATGTTGTGCTGTATGCTTGACCCGGATACTTAGCTGGAGACCAGAGTCCAGCCCTGATTGTAAAAACTCCAGAATCCTGGAGACCGAAAAGACCCTACAAGGAAAAGATCTTATCTCACACCAAGCGATATAGGCTTTCCAAGTCCTATAGTAGGTGATGGAAGAAGACCTCTTCCGGGCACTGATCAGAGTCTTAATGACAGAATCAGAAAGACCCTCCTCCTTCAGGATGGAGGTTTCAGCAGCCAGGCCATCAAACCCAGCGCTGGTAAATTGGGGTAACACAATTGACCCTGAGTGAGCGGATCGGGCCGAAGAGGCAGAACGAACTGGTCCACTGCCAGCCGAACGATGTCTGCGAACCTCACTCATCTTGGCCACCTTGGGGCCACGAGAACGGCGTACACCTTTTCCAGAGCCAACTTCTGAAGAACCCTGCCCAGCATGGGCATCGGAGGAAACAGGTATAGAAATCCCAGAACTCTCCAGATCAGGGACATGGCGTCCACTGCCAGAGCCAGAGGATCCTGGGAGAGCGACACGAAGTTCGGGAGCCTGTGATAGTGATGAGGGGCCAACAGGTCCACCTCCGGGGTCTCCCATTGGAGACACAGTAAGCGAACCACCCGAGGATGGAGAGCCTATTCTTCCAGACGGGGAGAGCCCTTGCTCAACCGGCCCGCTACCTGTTTCATCACCTCTGGAATGTAAACCGCCGAGAGACAGGGAACATGGAACACTGCCCATGTCCGGATCAGGGACACTTCTCTGAGAGTACTCAGACTGCGCGTCCTTCCCTGAAGACCGACGTAAGCAACTGCCGATCGATTGTCTGAACACATCTGGACCAGAAGGCCCAGAACGAACTGAGTCAGGAGAGCAAGCACCTGACGGATGGTTCTCAGATTCAGAATATTGATGGGTAAGTGGGGCCTTTAAGGTCTCCACTGCCCCTGAAACCGCAGCTCCTTCCAGACTCTGCCCCATCCCGACAGACTGGCGTCCGTGGTGACAATTTTCCAGAGGGGGGTCAGGAAAGGCCTGCCCTACACAAGATTGGTCGAGACCAAGCACCACAGGAGGGACTGCCGTACACGGGAGGGCAACTGGAAGGACTGATCCAGCGACTGAGGTTGCTGGTCCTAACACACTAACAGAAAAAGCTGAAGCGTTCTCGTGTGAATTTGGCAAAAGAAAGACACACTCCGTCTTGATGAGAGTTCAGGCCAGGAGGAACCGACCCATGAACGGACCGTGAAGGAGGGTGAGACTCGAATTCCAGGTCGTAACCGGAACTTGCCCCCCTAAAGGGGCCACGGGGCCTCTTGCGTTGTGGCACCTTACCACCCTTTGCGACAGAATCAATTTTCTCCCCGAACAGACGCAACCCCAAAAAGGGGAGAGCTGTGAGCACCTCTTTGGAAGCCGTGTCCACTGACCACTGACGCAGCCATACTGACCTGCGAATAGCCACCAGCATAGCTGCTGCCTTGCTACTCATAGTCAGCGCATCGTCCTGAGCGGCCAGGACATAAGCCACAAAAGATTCACACTGCTTAAGCGCAGTGAACTGTTTGCAAGCAGGATTATGATCCTCATATAGCCCTAGAATTAAGGATTTAATTGCCAATAGCAGAAGGGCTGAAGCACATACCGGGCGCAACGCTGACCCGGAATAGATTAAAACCATGTCGAGCGTATTGGTCAATCCGACGATCTTCCCCATCTTTAGGGACAGTGGTCTCAGCAGATTGTACCATAGCCGAGCTGGAGAGCCCTAGTACAGGGGTATCAACGTCAGGAGGGACAGACCAAAGCTTGACCAATTCTGGTGGAAAAGGATAACGCTTTTCTCCCAGGCGGTCTCCCATCCAAGTACTGACCAGGCCCGACACTGCTAAGCTTCCGAGATCAGACGAGATCGGGCGCATTCAGGGTGGTGTGGCCGTAGGCCTCAATAAATGTAATTAGCATATGCCCCCTTGTGCTCTTATAGTCAACAAATCATTAGCACAATGGCCAACTGTAAGGAATTCCAGATAACCGCGTGGGATGTTCCCATTCCTTAAGAACCACCCTCTCAAAGAGGTGTTGTCTGGGAAAAACCAAACGCGGCTGAGGCTCTTTAAACAACCGACCCCTTGGCGGGGCGGCCGCCTCAGGCATATCTAAACTCAAAATTTTTAAACATTTGAGCCAGAATGGAGGGGGTGTCCAAAACAACCCCCTCTGACCAATTGCCAATCTCATCAGCCACAAGCTGACCTGTCGGCTCATCTGACTCAGACGGGAATTCATCCTCGTCCGGGGATCCATCGGACCATTCCACAGGTACACAAAACTGGTCCTGTGGAGCCGAAGGTACCGGAGTCAGGTGCCTTCGTTTCGCAGCGGCCTTTAACGCTGCTTTAACGGGCATTACTTTCCGGGGGCTGGGCTGTGCTGCCACCTCGGAATGCGAATCCCCACTTTTGACAGTGTCATGCGGGGTCCGGAAATAGGGAGGCAGAGGTAGGAGATGATGAAGGATGCGATGGCCCCGCAGCCGAAGCAACGGACTGGCGCGCAATAGTCTGTTTTGCACAAGGGATGCAAATAAAGACATCATCAGCTGGGAGTGGAACCCTACAACCTACGCACCCCCCAAACGGCTCACAGAACCGTTTACGGAAATTACGGAATCCTCAATATGGTGATTTATGGTATTCGCAATACTGGGACTTTTAAGGCATAAGCCAACCCGGGATGCCCCTTTATTAGTAATGTCCCGGAAGGGAGGATTTTTTTTTTTTTAATATATATATATTTTTTTTAAGTTAAGGTCCCCTTTAAAAAACTATATATATTTATATATAGTCTATGTATATATACATTCAAAAAGATATCCCAATAATTAGCCAGGCACATAGAGCCGGAGGGCCACCATAAGCAGGGATCCCAGGATCTGCAAAGAAAAAAAATCATCAGATCCTCACATGTGTATAAACAAACATATAAGCATGGCACCAAAGTGCCCTTAAATCACGCCCCCTTAATACAGAGTGACTCCCCACTATATTACTGCAAGGAATGCATTCCCCATTTAACGGCCCCAACGGGAGGGGCCGCTTACCTGGTCAGCGAAGGCAGCAGCCGGAACAAGACTGCAGCCAGCAGCGAGCACGGAAGACAAAGTGCGGCCGTGCGCCCATGCGATTTCCTGCATTGAAGGAAGCAAAACGCTGGGCCCGCCGCAGACGCCGCATGACGTCGGCGCCACGCATCAGCGGGACCCGCCCCCCCTATGCCGATCAGCTGGAATCACTTACAGCTGGGCCACAGCACGTGCGCCCAGGCGGCGGAGGGGGGAGGGTAAAAACCGCATGGTGCTGTACAATGCAAACATGAATGCCAGGCGAGGAGAGGGGAGAGGGGGGAGGGGGCCACAAAGCAACAAACTGCAAGAGAAGTGGCCAGCCTTTACCCAGCGCAGCCTGACCTTAAAGCAGACCCAAAAATATACACATGCTACAGTGAATGCATAAACATGACACATATGTTAACATGCAGTGATACAAGTGAAACACACATACTAAAGCACACCCTCACACACACCCCCCCCCCCCATAGTGAAGGGAGAAGGGACCGTAACGGGAGAGTAAGGGGCTACGGGGACCCTCGGGACAGGGGCATCCCATTTCCGGATCACCATGCCGGTTAGCCGCATTGCCCCACGCATGAGGTCGAGCGGTAGGAGATAAGCTCCTAGGCACTTTAGGCACTTTAAAGTGCCATCTACCATTTGCCCGGTGAGCAGCCTAGGCTGGGAGGCTTCCATTTCACCATAAAGGTATACAAACTCAAACCGGGCAGAAATAGACCAAAAGGGGGGTGGCGGGGTAAGAATACCCCGGCCTACCTGTAAGCAGGAGACTTCCATCTTCTGACTTGTCAGCAAGCAGAGAGAAAAATACTGGTGATTGAAGGGAGGTACCAGGTATATATAGGCCGGAAGGGGGCTCGTTACAAGACTTCCTCTCTGCACTACGTCACCTGCGGTGGATTAACCCAATAATGGATGAATATCTAAAGGTGAAGCGGGGTGTGTGGCACACCAAGAATACAGAGATTAAGGTAAGCATTAAAGACAAGGCAGAAGGAGAAACAGAGATTAAGGTAAGCAGTAAAGGCAAGGAAGAAGGAGAAACAGAGATTAAGGTAAGCATTAAAGACAAGGCAGAAGGAGAAACAGAGATTAAGGTAAGCATTAAAGGCCAGGAAAAATAAACCAAAAATAATTTAATATTACATTTAGGTATGTGTCAAAGTGCCAGTTTGTGGCATATGTACATTTACATGGAGGTTTAGAGATGTGCGCTTGCGTGGACCCAGATTGACAACAGGAAATCCATGGAAATGTAAGTATACCTGTCAAAAACAACAAAATTGGTGTGAAAAATGACATGGAAGGCAAGCAGGTACGTTAAAAAAACAAGGAAAAAGGAGGAAAAAACGGAACGCCCATGTGAACGTGAACGGAAGCCACAAGGAAACTGCATGCTCCTGAGAGGGGCAAAAAATGCTTCCCGATTGAAGACAAATTAACAGATCAGTTAGGGACCCATTCCGACGGAGGCTCTGCATCACATTGGAGCCACGATTCAAACGGGACCCCTGGACAATCGGAAGGTTTAAGGTCAGTTCAGGGGAGGCTCTGCATCAGGCCAATAGGCAGTGTGGCATTTCCCCCTCCCATTCCCCATATAGGCAGTGTGGCATTCTTCCCCTCCCATTCCCCATATAGGCAGTGTGGCATTCACCCCCTCCCATTCCCCATATAACCAGTGTGGCATCCCCCCTCCCATTCCCATATAGGCAGTGTGGCATCCCCCTCCCATTCCTCATATAGCCGGTGTGGCATTCTCCCCTCCCCCCATTAGTATAGGCTGTGTGGCATCCCCCCTCCCCCCATTAGAATAGGCTGTGTGGCATCCCCCCTCCCCCCATTAGTATAGGTTGTGTGGCATCCCCACTCCCCCCATTAGTATAGGCTGTGTGGCATCCCCCTCCCCCCATTAGTATAGGCTGTGTGGCATCCCCCTCCCCCCATTAGCATAGGCTGTGTCACCCCCCTCCCCCCATTAGTATAGGCTGTGTGGCATCCCCCTCCCCCCATTAGGATCAGCGTCAGCGCAGGCCACGCCCACCCTATTCACAGAGACATTGTCCAATCAACAACAAAAAAATCAACTGTGTAAAGGTGACTTACCAGGCATGCTGACCTTTCTGTTTTAAGCTTTGCTTACCCTTACTACCTCTCCCTCCCTTTTGCCATCATCAACCAATGATGTCCATCGTTTTGGACGATGGATCGCCCCCTCACATTATTCCTTAGGATGCTCATTGCATCCCCTCTAGCCCTCATCCATGCCCACTCTCCCTCCCAGAACATTCTCAGGGTGAATATGACAGCTATAGGGTCATAGCTGGGGTATAAATACTCCTTCCAGCGGCATGGAGCAATCAGAGCCTGGCAGCCTCGGAGGAAGGGTGACCTTCACCCTCTTTCCTTCTAAACATTGTCTAAGTGGTCATTTTAACCATTTTTGTCAGCAGAAGAGCCGAAGAGGGATCCAGAGGTGCTGAGCAGCTGCGCTTAATGGTGATGGAAATAAGTATACTATTGCTATATACTAGTGAAGGATAGAGGGGGCAGCAAGTTACCTGTCACCATGGCAGGTGACTTGAACTTTTCTCCCACCCTAATATCTGTATTCCCAAAGGTCAGAGGAGTAAATAAGAGCCCAGGGCCCATCGGCCCAGGCCCAGTGTTCACTCCTAGCGGAGCACCAGTCCTGGTGTCAGCAGGAGATGAACCGACGAGGGACCCCAGAGGCGCTGAGCAGCGGGAGGATGATGCCCACCGCTGAATTAAATTGATGGAAATAAGTACAGTGTAAATTTAATTTAGAATAATAAAATGCTTTTTGTTGTGTGTGTGTGTGTGTGTGTGTGTGTGTGTGTGTGTGTGTTTTTTATTTCACTACTTTGAAATGGAGTCCAGGGGACACCTATACTAGTGTGAAGGATAGAGGGGGCAGCAAGTTACCTGTCATCACTGCAGGTGACTTGAAGTTTTCCCCCACCCCATTATCTGTATTCCCAAAGATCACAGAAGTACATAAGAGCCCAGGGCCCATCGGCGCAGGCCCAGTCTTTACCCGTAGTGGAGCACCAGACCCTAACAAAAGGGCACAAGGGCTTGTATCCTGGCATAATTCAGCCTCCGGCCCTGGGAACCCCAGCCCTTATGCCTGGTGTGCCAACTTGTAGCCTTGGGTGGGAGGACTACAATTTTTTTTATCAGCTACAGTGGCTGGGGCACTGCAGTGGCCCATCTCAATGATCAAGCTGATGATTCCATGAAGGTGTTTTTAGAGACCGCTCAGTATGCCGAAGTACAAAACTTTAGACTGTAAGCTCAAATGGGCAGGGTTCTCCCTATTGGGTTGTACTCTCATAGTGTCTGCTTTGTAATATGTTGCATTTGGGCTGCAATTTTCTATGAACTATATGTTTTTACCCCATCTGTAATTACTACATCGTAAAACGCTACGGAAGAAGATGGCACTCTATAAATATATAATATTAAAATGCACTTGTATTACAGTGCCCATATATAAAAAGTAGGAAATACTGCACTTAGTAGTAGTGCTTCACGTCGGGCAGCTCTGATCTGGGTGAAGCTGGAGGATCGCCGGAGAGCATGGCACTGAGGGGCTGCTGCAGCATGTGAGGGGCACCCACTGGCATCCTCTAGACTATAATCGCTCACTCTGCTGGACTACAACTCCCCATCTGTCTGCAGCTCTGAATCCTTCCAAGTCTGCGGAGACGGAAAGCGGTGGGCGACACTGAAACCTGTTCCCGGATATTGAAGACTGAGATTGAATCATCGTGCCAAGGCCGAGATTGGATTGCAATCTATGTTGGGCATTAATCCGCCAGTTGGATACGGTTTGAAGAAGGCATCCCTACTACCTACTCTCTGGTAAGAGCTTATTGAAACGGTGAAGGGCTACACTTGGACTGAAGTGACCCAAACTCATCCCCTTTGGAAAGGTTCATGTTTTAATGACCATAAGTGAATTGGCATTACACCCTCTTGAGAAAGGTTGCTTCAGATCGAAATGTCGAGGTTCTATATCGCCCTGCGGTCAGTCTGTAAGCCTAATCCTTTGCCTACATCACTATTTGAACTTTGCTATGCTATTAATTTTCGTGTTAAAGGGACATACTACAATGTACTACTATCTATGATTCTGTTGATTTTCAAGTATCTGCCTTATACTGATTGATTAGTATGATCTCTTGTATATGCTGCATATACCCCTTTGATCGGGATGTAATTGTATGTCTATAGAACCCTTTTTTTTCACAGTAAATAGATTATACATTTCACTTCACTGTACAATTCACTTATGGGCATTAAAACATGAACTTTATTGCATAGCTTTTTTGGTGTTTGTTCTCATTGTTTTCATATATGGTCTATTTCAGTACATGTCTAATCGGGGGTACTGTGGAATAGACAAAACCCTCTCTCAATTGTCCTATAGCTACAATACTCTATGCTTCTATTTTATTAAATTATACCAGTGTGCTACAGCCCTAATATTAATCTGTCGATTGCCAAGTGTTGCCCTGATACAATGAACTAACCCTTGGCTATGGTGGGGCATTGAATTTAAGGTCGAGATGATGATGCTTGAGGTTCAGTCTTCAGCCATTTCATGCACCACCTGATAGGATCGCAAGTACCATCCCTGGCTGGAAGCCTCTGCCCTATAGCATTGCATTGGGAGGGCTTCATAATAATGCCTATGCTACTGAAAGGTACAGCAAACACACATGGATGTTCTCATAATGTGCATTTTTCAACTTTGTTTCAAAATCACCCGTAGCTTTGTGAGGAATAATGATCGACTACAGAAGGCCGAACACTACATTTACAATTAAAAGGGGAGAAAATTCAATGGCCCCCGCACTCTACAGCAACACGTCTCGTGTACATCTTGAAAGCAGACGTAGAATTCACTTCCAAATGACAGATCCTACAGGGGCTAATCAGGACAACCGCTGCGACTAAAACTGAAAAGGAAATTACCATTGCTGCAGAAGGAGTTTTATTAAAGGTTTGTGCCAGCAGCAATTTATAATTCTGGGTGAGTTGGAGAAAAGTATTCTGACGTTTTCCTAGCAACTAATGTGAATATTTGATTTTTTTCTGCAGTTTTGCACTGTTGGCCTTGAATTCTAATCTCCTGTAGCCCTAATGTAGCAAGCCTCCGCTTGTCGCTACTCGTTTGGACCCTGATGGATTGTTTTGGACCAAACTGAAATAAGCCTTCTGTCGCGTTAGATTAATTAATGCATCGTCTGTGATTTCAATAACTGGTCCTGAAGCACTCGAATCAGTGAGATTCACAAATGCCTCATTATTGGAATTTAGGTGTCAGATCACATTTACAACAAGTTATATTAAACTTTCCAAATACCAACTTATTTAACAATGTTAAAACAAAGGCATCTTACTTCCATACTTTCCAACAAAGCATTAGGGTCGTCAAGACTGAGATCTGGTCTTGAAAATATTAGGGGGGGGGTTTGGGCACAAGACCCCAAACCCTACTTCAACATACTGTATTTATTGAATGTTTTTATTAAACAATTCTGTACAGAGACATTGTATTCTCTATAAAAAGGTAATCAGGCAACTAAATGATTGTAGGAACTATCCGGGCAAAGGTTCAAAAACCAACAGGCATTTCTGCACCTCATGAATTCTTATCTCCTCTCACGCAATCAGTGCTGGACAGTGTTGTAAATCAGAATGTTTTATAGTGTTGTAGGGAAGTGCTAGAGTAAATAAACAGAGCAGCAACTGGATTTGAGGGGCTAGCTCAAATATTAAAAACAAAGGTTAAAAAAGTTGACAAAGTAGATGGAAAAAACTTTGAACTGTATTCGCGCTGCAATGAATAAATGTTTCTTAATTGTCAAAGAGGATTATAACCGCAAATATGTTTAATATTAGGGTAATCTCTAGGAGTCCTCTAAATTTCAATTATTGGCTGTATCGGCAGATAATTCTGTCTTAGCAGCCCCAGGGTCAGGAAGAATAGAGAGCATATATAATCAATATTGCATTCCTAGATCTAGTGTAAGAGCCCCCTCACACTATGGACAACAACCATTTTGTGAAATAATTGGTTAATGTAATCTAAATAACCAATTAAACATATAATAATTAGATTAAACAAAATACAAATGTACAAGAGAATTCATCAATTTACATTCGTCAACTTTCTCAATACGCTCACTAAACTTGGATGGGGACCACCAACAGCCAGGTGAGACGCACCTTTCGAAAAGTGGTCCCAAACAAGTTGTGCACTCAGTCCACAGTGAGGGCTCAACTGCATCAAGGGCTCTATCGTTTATGCACCCAAAGTGTTATGTAAGAATGGAGATGTAGAAAAAAAATTTAGATATAATTCCCCTGACCTTAGAGAATGGGAAGAACAAAATGTTCTTACTTTTTTATCGTTCCACACAATAAACAACTGCCATGCACATTTATCCAGTATAGGGGTCCACCATACAATGAATGAATGAAAGCGGTGCTCTTCTGCTACAGAAAATAAATATTGGAAAATCATCATCAATGGGATATTATCAGCCAGTGAGCTATCTTTGTGGTATCAGTATCAATGGGATGTTATCAGCCAGTGAGCAATCTTTGTGGTATCAGTTGAGCGTTGGGGCTGTAGACTGGACCTTAACTGAGAAATGGCTTTGTTACCAGGCTCTCAATAGTTATATGTAAAATCAATGTTAGCACTGCAGACTTGAGGATGAGGAAACTCATAAGGCCCTCTGGGGAATACTTCTGTTACCCAGTATGAACCTGGATATAGGGGTTGATTCAGAGCTGTAGCCTAAAATCTCCCTAGGGATTTCGAGGCAACTCGCCAGCGAGATTTTACAGCCACTCATCTGATTCAAAGCCCCTTCCAGGATTTTTACTGTACATTACTGCAGATTAAAGTGAGAATTCATGGTGAGAATTCTTGCTTCCATCCGTGATTTTATAACTTGCATGACAGTCGAATCAATTACTGTAAGTTGTACTATTTTTCTCTGATACCCTAAAGCAGTGGCACAGCACCACAGAATGCATGGGCTCTGTATGTGGGGGGTCCCGGACAGACATACCACCTGTCTTCTACTAAGTATATCAATTTTATCTGCTGTAAAGTTGTTTATGATCTTTGTGATACACTGTGATTGAATAGCTGCAGCTTTTCATCCTCTTTCTTGAACTGAATTGAGTAATACATGATCATTTGTTTGTATGATTTTTATGCTTTTACTTATTAATGGTACAGCCATTTTTTGCTCTGGTACTTTCCGGGTGTTACTGGTTTGGCCCAGGTCCTTTGGGGTTGTACTATTTTTCATTGATAAAATGAATGCCACTCTAGATGTTAGTCATTTTATTAATAAAATTATTAATAATAACAAATCTTAAAAATGTGTGGGGTCCCCCAAAAAGGCAACTGGCCTGGGCACCAGGCATAGGGGCTTGGACCAGCAAGTTACAAGCCCTTATTCCCTTTGTTATGGGCTCGAGGCTCATCACCCCTGGAACAACCCTATGCTCATACCAATGCGCACCTAGCTCTTCCCCACCCCCAATGGGGGTGGGTAATATGTAAGGTTAATGGCATGTCACTCACCCAGTACAGCAGGTGCTAAGCCGGCTTTCAACCCTGGGGAACTGGAACCTTACCCTCTGGTCATGCACTTGGGTAGAAGGAATCCCTGCTCTGAGTACCGTATGGGCAGCACTGTGTTAGCCAGGACCTCGGAGGAAAGAGATTTAGGGATACTGATTACTGATAGCTGCAAGATGATTGGACAGTGTAGCCAGGCAGTGGGAAAAGAAAGCAGGATGCTCGGCTGCATAGCTCGAGGCATCACCAGTAGGAAGAGGGAGGTTGTGATGCCGCTGTATAGATCCCTGGTGAGGCCACAGCTAGAATACTGTGTACAGTTCTGGAGACCTTACCTGCAAAAATACATTATTCAAATAGAACGGGTCCAAAGCCGGGCAACAAAAATGGTGGAAGGACTTAAACTTAAAACTTATCAGGAGAGACTTAAAGAACTTAATTTGTACAGTCTGCAGGAAAGAAGGGAGAGGGGGGACATGATTGAGACCTTTAAATATGTGAAAGGATTGAATAAGGTTCAGGAGGGAAGTGTTTTTAAGAAGAAATTTAATGATAGAACAAGGGGGCACAACCTCTTCGGGGGGAAGATCAGGAGCAATGTTAGAAAATATTATTTTACAGAAAGAGTAGTAGATGCTTGGAACAAACTTCCAGCAGAGGTAGTTGAAAAATCATCAGTCACTGAATTTAAACATGCCTGGGATAAGCACACATCTATCGTAAGATAAAGAGAACATACAGTATACACATAAGGACAGACTAGATGGACCGTATGGTCTCCTTCTGCCATCAACCTTCTATGTTTCCATGTTTCTATGTTTCTCTGGATTTGTCTGACTACCTGCTATAGTTCCTGGCCCTCTGGCTTTCTTGACCATCAGCTGACTCATCCTTACCCACACTGATGATAGTTGTGAGAACCTGGCTGTGCCTGTAGCCCAGTTTTTTTCTCCTATTTGGGAGGGGGGGGGGGTGCTAGTGAAAACCAGGCCTGTGAATAGACCCCAGTGATTGTGTGCAGCAGTGGATTCAGTACTCACCTGTTCCAGCCATTTTTCAGTACTCATCTATTCCAGCCATTTTTCAGTACTCGTCTGTTTAAGTGGTGCTCCAGTACTGACTATTTTCCAGCTCCAGTGCTTAACTGACCCAATAAGTCATCTGGTTCTTCTTCTGTCATGTCTCCCATATCAGTCACTTCAGGGAAGGCCACAGCAGGTGCCAGTGCTGGTGGTCTCGTTCCTCAGCAGATCCATCTTTTGTATTAAAACACTAAGGCCTTCGTAGAGATATACATCTGGAAGAGAATCATGTCCTTAGAAAGCAATGGGCACCTTCGCATCTACGTGCCGTGTTGTGGTGCATTTTTTGTAAGGCAACTAGAGATGAGCGAACTTTTGAAAAATTCGATTCGACGAATTTTCCGACAAAAATCGTTTCGACCCGAATAAATTCGCGACGAATCGCTATTAAAAACGGCTATTTCTGAGCCTCCTAGAGCCTCAATAGGGTTGTAAACCATTCTGCCTTGCTGTAACACGCACAGGATGCGTGCTGGGTTAGTTAAATAATACTTTGAAGAAATATCACATGCAGATCAGAGGCATCGCTAATAGAATCGCAGAGCGGCACAATTGAATTCAAGAGAGTTGAAGTGGCATCACTATGAGGGGCAGGAGCCCAAACATTGCTTTAAAGAGACACTGGAGTTGGCAGCAGCAGGAGCCCAAAAATTGGATGAATCACACCCTGGAGTTGGCAGCAGCAGCAGGAGCCCAAACATTACTTTAAAGAGACCCTGGGGTTGGCTTCAGGAGCCCAAAAATTGGATGAATCACACCCTGGAGTTGGCAGCAGCAGCAGGAGCCCAAATATTACTTTAAAGAGACCCTGGGGTTGGCTTCAGGAGCCCAAAAATTGGATGAATCACACCCTGGAGTTGGCAGCAGCAGCAGCAGGAGCCCAAACATTACTTCAAAGAGACCCTGGGGTTGGCTTCAGGAGCCCAAAAATTGGATGAATCACACCCTGGAGTTGGCAGGAGTTGACAGCAGCAGCAGCAGGAGCCCAAACATTACTTTAAAGAGACCCTGGGGTTGGCTTCAGGAGCCCAAAAATTGGATGAATCACACCCTGGAGTTGGCAGAAGTTGGCAGCAGCAGCAGGAGCCCAAACATTACTTAAAAGAGACACTGGGGTTGGCTTCAGGAGCCCAAAAATTGGATGAATCACACCCTGGAGTTGGCAGGAGTTGACAGCAGCAGCAGGAGCCCAAATATTACTTTAAAGAGACCCTGGGGTTGGCTTCAGGAGCCCAAAAATTGGATGAATCACACCCTGGAGTTGGCAGGAGTTGGCAGCAGCAGCAACAGGAGCCCAAACATTACTTTAAAGAGACCCTGGGGTTGGCTTCAGGAGCCCAAAAATTGGATGATTCACACCCTGGAGTTGGCAGCAGCAGCAGGAGCCCAAAAATTACTTTAAAGAGACCCTGGGGTTGGCTTCAGGAGCCCAAAAATTGGATGAATCACACCCTGGAGTTGGCAGCAGCAGCAGCAGGAGCCCACATATTACTTTAAAGAGACCCTGGGGTTGGCTTCAGGAGCCCAAAAATTGGATGAATCACACCCTGGAGTTGGCAGCAGCAGCAGGAGCCCACATATTACTTTAAAGAGACACTGGGGTTGGCTTCAGGAGCCCAAAAATTGGATGAATCACACCCTGGAGTTGGCAGGAGTTGGCAGCAGCAGCAACAGGAGCCCAAATATTACTTTAAAGAGACCCTGGGGTTGGCTTCAGGAGCCCAAAAATTGGATGAATCACACCCTGGAGTTGGCAGCAGCAGGAGCCCAAATATTACTTTAAAGAGACACTGGGGTTGGCTTCAGGAGCCCAAAAATTGGATGAATCACACCCTGGAGGTGGCAGAAGTTGGCAGCAGCAGCAGCAGCAGGAGCCCAAATATTACTTTAAAGAGACCCTGGGGTTGGCCTCAGGAGCCCAAAAATTGGATGAATCACACCCTGGAGTTGGCAGCAGCAGGAGCCCAAATATTACTTTAAAGAGACCCTGGGGTTGGCCTCAGGAGCCCAAAAATTGGATGAATCACACCCTGGAGTTGGCAGCAGCAGCAGCAGCAGGAGCCCAAACATTACTTTAAAGAGACACTGGGGTTGGCTTCAGGAGCCCAAAAATTGGATGAATCACACCCTGGAGTTGGCAGAAGTTGGCATCAGCAGCAGCGGCAGGAGCCCAAATATTACTTTAAAGAGACCCTGGGGTTGGCCGCAGGAGCCCAATAAATTGGATGAATCACACCCTGGAGTTGGCAGCAGCAGGAGCCCAAATATTACTTTAAAGAGACCCTGGGGTTGGCCTCAGGAGCCCAAAAATTGGATGAATCACACCCTGGAGTTGCAAGCAGCAGCAGGAGCCAAACATTACTTTAAACAGACCCTGGGGTTGGCTTCAGGAGCCCAAAAATTGGATGAATCACACCCTGGAGTTGGCAGCAGCAGCAGCAGGAGCCCAAACATTACTTTAAAGAGACACTGGAGTTGGCTTCAGGAGCCCAAAAATTGGATGAATCACACCCTGGAGTTGGCAGAAGTTGGCAGCAGCAGCAGCAGGAGCCCAAATATTACTTTAAAGAGACCCTGGGGTTGGCCTCAGGAGCCCAAAAATTGGATGAATCACACCCTGGAGTTGGCAGCAGCAGCAGCAGGAGCCCAAACATTACTTTAAAGAGACCCTGGGGTTGGCTTCAGGAGCCCAAAAATTGGATGAATCACACCCTGGAGTTGGCAGGAGTTGACAGCAGCAGCAGCAGGAGCCCAAATATTACTTTAAAGAGACCCTGGGGTTGGCTTCAGGAGCCCAAAAATTGGATGAATCACACCCTGGAGTTGGCAGGAGTTGGCAGCAGCAGCAACAGGAGCCCAAACATTACTTTAAAGAGACCCTGGGGTTGGCTTCAGGAGCCCAAAAATTGGATGATTCACACCCTGGAGTTGGCAGCAGCAGCAGGAGCCCAAATATTACTTTAGAGAGACCCTGGGGTTGGCTTCAGGAGCCCAAAAATTGGATGAATCACACCCTGGAGTTGGCAGAAGTTGGCAGCAGCAGCAGGAGCCCAAATATTACTTTAAAGAGACCCTGGGGTTGGCCTCAGGAGCCCAAAAATTGGATGAATCACACCCTGGAGTTGGCAGCAGCAGGAGCCCAAATATTACTTTAAAGAGACCCTGGGGTTGGCTTCAGGAGCCCGAAAATTGGATGAATCACACCCTGGAGTTGGCAGAAGTTGGCAGCAGCAGCAGCAGCAGGATCCCAAATATTACTTTAAAGAGACCCTGGGGTTGGCCTCAGGAGCCCAAAAATTGGATGAATCACACCCTGGAGTTGGCAGCAGCAGGAGCCCAAATATTACTTTAAAGAGACCCTGGGGTTGGCTTCAGGAGCCCAAAAATTGGATGAATCACACCCTGGAGTTGGCAGAAGTTGGCAACAGCAGCAGGAGCCCAAATATTACTTTAAAGAGACCCTGGGGTTGGCCTCAGGAGCCCAAAAATTGGATGAATCACACCCTGGAGTTGGCAGGAGTTGGCAGCAGCAGCAACAGGAGCCCAAATATTACTTTAAAGAGACCCTGGGGTTGGCTTCAGGAGCCCAAAAATTGGATGAATCACACCCTGGAGTTGGCAGGAGTTGACAGCAGCAGCAGCAGGGGCCCAAGTATTACTTTAAAGAGACCTTGGGGTTGGCCTCAGGAGCCCAAAAATTGGATGAATCACACCCTGGAGTTGGCAGCAGCAGCAGCAGCAGGAGCCCAAACATTACTTTAAAGAGACACTGGGGTTGGCTTCAGGAGCCCAACAATTGGATGAATCACACCCTGGAGTTGGCAGAAGTTGGCAGCAGCAGCAGCAGCAGGAGCCCAAATATTACTTTAAAGAGACCCTGGAGTTGGCCTCAGGAGCCCAAAAATTGGATGAATCACACCCTGGAGTTGGCAGGAGTTGGCAGCAGCAGCAACAGGAGCCCAAATATTACTTTAAAGAGACCCTGGGGTTGGCTTCAGGAGCCCAAAAATTGGATGAATCACACCCTGGAGTTGGCAGAAGTTGGCAGTAGCAGCAGCAGGAGCCCAAATATTACTTTAAAGAGACCCTGGGGTTGGCCTCAGGAGCCCAAAAATTGGATGAATCACACCCTGGAGTTGGCAACAGCAGCAGCAGCAGCAGGAGCCCAAACATTACTTTAAAGAGACACTGGGGTTGGCTTCAGGAGCCCAAAAATTGGATGAATCACACCCTAGAGTTGGCAGAAGTTGGCAGCAGCAGCAGCAGGAGCACAAATATTACTTTAAAGAGACCCTGGGGTTGGCCTCAGGAGCCCAAAAATTGGATGAATCACACCCTGGAGTTGGCAGCAGCAGGAGCCCAGATATTACTTTAAAGAGACCCTGGGGTTGGCTTCAGGAGCCCAAAAATTGGATGAATCACACCCTGGAGTTGGCAGAAGTTGGCAGTAGCAGCAGCAGGAGCCCAAATATTACTTTAAAGAGACCCTGGGGTTGGCTTCAGGAGCCCAAAAATTGGATGAATCACACCCTGGAGTTGGCAGGAGTTGACAGCAGCAGCAGCAGGAGCCCAAATATTACTTTAAAGAGACCCTGGGGTTGGCTTCAGGAGCCCAAAAATTGGATGAATCACATCCTGGAGTTGGCAGGAGTTGGCAGCAGCAGCAACAGGAGCCCAAACATTATTTTAAAGAGACCCTGGGGTTGGCTTCAAGAGCCCAAAAATTGGATGATTCACACCCTGGAGTTGGCAGCAGCAGCAGCAGGAGCCCAAATATTACCTTAAAAAGACCCTGGGGTTGGCTTCAGGAGCCCAAAAATTGGATGAATCACACCCTGGAGTTGGCAGAAGTTGGCAGCAGCAGCAGCAGGAGCCCAAAAAATGGCCTAAAGACATAAATATGTTTTGCACCATTTGGAAAGTGTAAAACGTGGCACCATGCTGAATCTAGTCGCATGCATCAGGCATTGGTGGGTGGAAATCCTGGCTGATCCATCCCTGATTCATTTTGACAAAGGTGAGTCTCTCCACATTTTTAGTTGACAGACGAGTTCTCCTCGCCGTAACTATGGCCCCCGCCGCACTAAACACCCGCTCAGATGGCACGCTACTTGCCGGGCAGGACAGCTTTTCCAGGGCAAACTCTGCTAGTTGCGGCCACAAATCAAGTTTGGCTGCCCAGAAGTCCAGCGGATCCTCAAGGTGTGTTGGCATGGTCATGTCAAAGTATGACATGACCTGCTGGTTGAGGTCCTGCTCCAGGTCTTCCTGCTGCTCATGAGCAGCCTCACTATGCGGGTGTAGAAAGCTACTCATTAGCGACTGAAGACTGAGGCTGCTGCTGATGGAGCTTCTGCTGCTGCCAACCCCCCCAGCGGCCATGGCAGTGGAAGGTGAGCGCAGAGGTCCCCTCAAGTCAGACCTGCGAGAGTATGGAACATGGCGCAGATAGGCATCGGCCAACTGCCTACGTAGAATGTCTTTGTAGTAGTTGAGTTTGTCCTCCCTCTCGGTGGGTTTAAAAAATGCCCACATTTTGTGCCGGAAGCGAGGGTCCAATAAGGTGGACAGCCAGAAGTCATCCCGCCGACAGATGGAAACAATTCTGGGGTCACTACGCAAGCACGTGAGCATGCTTCGTGCCATTTGCGCAAGTGACTCGGATGGACTACCTGTCTCCATCTCCACTGCATACTGCCACGGTGTGCCTGGGTCCTCTGTCTCGCCTTCCTCAAAAACCTCTAGCTCCTCTGACTGCTCCTGCTCCTCCTCTCCTGTCCGCTGACTAGATAAACCAGCCATTTCGCCAAGCCTAAACTGTGTTTCGCTGGGCAACTCCTCCTCCTCCTCTTCCTCCTCCTCCTCCAGTTCAGCTCCAACGGGGTTCATGTGGCCGTAAGATGTAAACGCCATGTCTCCAGTGCCCTGACCAGCCATGGTTTCCAACATGTGCTGTAGTACATGAAGCAGTGGAATCACGTCGTTCATCCCGTAATCCTGCCGACTGACAAATAAAGTGGCTTCCTCAAAGGGCCTGAGCAAACGGCAGGTGTCACGTATGAGCTGCCACTGGTTGACATTGAAGTTACACAGGGGAGTCCCCCTATCTGCTTGGATCATCAGGAAATCCGTGATGGCTTTTCTCTGTTCATATAATCGGTCCAACATGTGAAGGGTGGAATTCCAACGGGTGGAAACATCGCAAATCAGACTATGTTGGGGGATACCATTCTGACGCTGTAGCTCAAGAAGGGTGTGTTTGGCGGTGTAGGAGTGGCTGAAGTGCATGCAAAGTTTCCTTGAAGTTGTTAGGATGTCTTGCAGATGGGGGGAACACTTCAGAAACCGCTTGACAACCAGATTGAAGACGTGAGCCATGCAGGGGGCATGGGTCAGGCTTCCTTGGCGCAGCGCAGACAAAATGTTCTTCCCATTGTCGGTAACCATGATTCCCATTTTAAGTTTTCTCGGAGTAAGCCATGTTTGGATTTCCTGATGAATACATTTAAGCAGTTCCTCCCCTGTGTGACTCCGTTCGCCAAGACAAACCATGTGAAGCACTGCGTGACACCTCCGTGCCCTGCACACATGGTAGACTGGAGGGGCACTGAGACTTGAGCCTACAGTGGAGGGTGAGGAGATGGCGGAGGATGAGGAGGCCGAGTCGCACGGTGTCACAGGCCCAATGGGCAGAGAGCGCGGAGGCCGAAGCGGCGTAACCTGTCCAAGTTGCTGCTGCTGCTGCAAAGGGACCACATTCACCCAGTGGGCCGTAAACGACATGTACTGCCCCTGACCGTAGTTACAGCTCCAGATGTCGGCGCTGCCATGTATTTTGCTACACACCGACAGGCTCAAGGACTGGCCCACCTTCTGTTCAACAAAAGTGTGCAGCGCTGGTACTGCCTTCTTGGCAAAGAAATGACGGCTTGGGACTCTCCACCTCGGCTCGGCACAAGCCATCAGTTCTCTGAAAGGTGCAGATTCCACCACCTGAAAAGGGAGGGACTGCAGCACCAGCAACTTGGACAGGAGCACATTCAGCTTCTGCGCCGTAGGATGAGTGGGCGCATACTGCTGTCTCTTGGACATGGCTTCGCTGATGGATTGCTGGCGGGATGCATGACTTGGAGGAGGAGGAGCAATAGCGACAGAGGATGGGTATGACGCACAGCTGCCTTCGGCTGAGGTGCTGGAGCCTTGGCTGGCAGAAATTGGGAGCTCACTTGGTGAGGAAGCAGACTGGACCACCCCTTGGGAGCCTCGGTTCTCCCAGGTCGCTTTATGGTGACGCATCATATGTTGACGCAGGGCCGTGGTGCCAACATTTGGACCCTGGCCACGCTTCACCTTTTGCCTACATATCTTGCATGTGGCCATGTTACCCTCCTGCGGATGCCTCAGGAAAAACTGCCACACTGCCGAGTAGCTACTTTTCCCACCCCCTGGCCTCACTGATTCACTGCTGCTGTTGCCAACTCCAGGAACCCCTGCTCCACTACCTCCCGATAAGGTAGACTGCCGCACAGCAGGTGCTCTACCCCGGCCCCGGCCCCGGCTGGCTCCAGCCTTTGGAATTGTGCCCCCATGCTGACTGCTACCACCTTGCTGCCTCAGCTGCTGACTCCGGGGCAACCTGCGCCCCTTTTCTCCTGATGATGACGATGAAGCCCCTTCCTCACCCGGCTCCCAAGTGCGATCGGCTTCATCGTCATCATCATCATCACCGAGTTGTGGCTGTACGTCCCTGATGTTCGTGGATTCGTCAACAGTGTCTGGCGCAGGAGCTGGAACGCTCGCAGCACCCACGACACTGTCCACATCACTATTTGTCTGCCTAGCTAAAGAAGCCACCTCCATTTCTTGGCTGGGCAGTAGCTGCTGACTGTCCTCCTGTATCTGATCGTCCTCCTCACTAAAGAGTGGAGCTGAACCCAAAGCATAGGATACGTCGCTGGTTGAGGGAACGGCGTAGGACAGAGGCAATAGGAGGACAGGGACTGCTCTCGGGGCATGCCAACTCAGGGTTGTGTCAGAGGAACCTACCGACCCTAGACTGGGGGTCTCAGACGTAAGTTGTGATGATGTTGTTGATGAGCGCATCAACCAATCTACCACGGCAGATGCGTTACTGGTGGAGACCCGACCGCTAGCAGATACTGGCAGATTAGGTCTCTCAGCGTGACTCCTGCTGCTACTGGCCCCCAGTCTGATGCGAGCTCTGCCTGCGGAATCTTGGCCTCTGCCACTCCTCTTTTCACTTTCAGGCACTTGTCTGCCCGACATAGTCTAACTGGCGTGGTAGTAGGTGATATTTTAAGAACCCCCAGGCAGCGGTGGGTCTATATGAAACAGAATATAATGCACACCAAAAGTGAGCAGTAACACTCAGCCTCCAACAGGCCTGCCTAGTGTAAATAAGAGAGCTTCTTAGTGTAAAAAAAGAGGGGTATGCTATGTTACAGAATGGGATGCCCCAACAGCCAGCAGTGCACCTGGCAGCAGTAAGACTATGCACAGCAAAAGTGTCTTTATCAGGCCTAATTTCTATTAGAATAAGTGCAAATGGTTATTATGGTATTAAATAGAGGCTGGTGTAGTCACAGAATGGGATGCCACAAAAACCAGAGAGCATGCACAGCAAAAGTGTCTTTATCAGGCCTAATTTCTCTGAGAATAAGTGCAAATGGTTATTATGGTATTAAATAGAGGCTGGTGTAGTCACAGAATGGGATGCCACAAAAACCAGAGAGCATGCACAGCAAAAGTGTCTTTATCAGGCCTAATTTCTATGAGAATAAGTGCAAATGGTTATTATGGTATTAAATAGAGGCTGGTGTAGTCACAGAATGGGATGCCACAAAAACCAGAGAACATGCACAGCAAAAGTGTCTTTATCAGGCCTAATTTCTCTGAGAATAAGTGCAAATGGTTATTATGGTATTAAATAGAGGCTGGTGTAGTCACAGAATGGGATGCCACAAAAACCAGAGAGCATGCACAGCAAAAGTGTCTTTATCAGGCCTAATTTCTATGAGAATAAGTGCAAATGGTTATTATGGTATTAAATAGAGGCTGGTGTAGTCACAGAATGGGATGCCACAAAAACCAGAGAGCATGCACAGCAAAAGTGTCTTTATCAGGCCTAATTTCTACGAGAATAAGTGCAAATGGTTATTATGGTATTAAATAGAGGCTGGTGTAGTCACAGAATGGGATGCCACAAAAACCAGAGAGCATGCACAGCAAAAGTGTCTTTATCAGGCCTAATTTCTCTGAGAATAAGTGCAAATGGTTATTATGGTATTAAATAGAGGCTGGTGTAGTCACAGAATGGGATGCCACAAAAACCAGAGAGCATGCACAGCAAAAGTGTCTTTATCAGGCCTAATTTCTATGAGAATAAGTGCAAATGGTTATTATGGTATTAAATAGAGGCTGGTGTAGTCACAGAATGGGATGCCACAAAAACCAGAGAGCATGCACAGCAAAAGTGTCTTTATCAGGCCTGATTTCTATGAGAATAAGTGCAAATGGTTATTATGGTATTAAATAGAGGCTGGTGTAGTCACAGAATGGGATGCCACAAAAACCAGAGAGCATGCACAGCAAAAGTGTCTTTATCAGGCCTAATTTCTATGAGAATAAGTGCAAATGGTTATTATGGTATTAAATAGAGGCTGGTGTAGTCACAGAATGGGATGCCACAAAAACCAGAGAGCATGCACAGCAAAAGTGTCTTTATCAGGCCTAATTTCTATGAGAATAAGTGCAAATGGTTATTATGGTATTAAATAGAGGCTGGTGTAGTCACAGAATGGGATGCCACAAAAACCAGAGAGCATGCACAGCAAAAGTGTCTTTATCAGGCCTAATTTCTATGAGAATAAGTGCAAATGGTTATTATGGTATTAAATAGAGGCTGGTGTAGTCACAGAATGGGATGCCACAAAAACCAGAGAGCATGCACAGCAAAAGTGTCTTTATCAGGCCTAATTTCTATGAGAATAAGTGCAAATGGTTATTATGGTATTAAATAGAGGCTGGTGTAGTCACAGAATGGGATGCCACAAAAACCAGAGAGCATGCACAGCAAAAGTGTCTTTATCAGGCCTAATTTCTATGAGAATAAGTGCAAATGGTTATTATGGTATTAAATAGAGGCTGGTGTAGTCACAGAATGGGATGCCACAAAAACCAGAGAGCATGCACAGCAAAAGTGTCTTTATCAGGCCTAATTTCTATGAGAATAAGTGCAAATGGTTATTATGGTATTAAATAGAGGCGGTGTAGTCACAGAATGGGATGCCACAAAAACCAGAGAGCATGCACAGCAAAAGTGTCTTTATCAGGCCTAATTTCTCTGAGAATAAGTGCAAATGGTAATTATGGTATTAAATAGAGGCTGGTGTAGTCACAGAATGGGATGCCACAAAAACCAGAGAGCATGCACAGCAAAAGTGTCTTTATCAGGCCTAATTTCTACGAGAATAAGTGCAAATGGTTATTATGGTATTAAATAGAGGCTGGTGTAGTCACAGAATGGGATGCCACAAAAACCAGAGAGCATGCACAGCAAAAGTGTCTTTATCAGGCCTAATTTCTATGAGAATAAGTGCAAACGGTTATTATGGTATTAAATAGAGGCTGGTGTAGTCACAGAATGGGATGCCACAAAAACCAGAGAGCATGCACAGCAAAAGTGTCTTTATCAGGCCTAATTTCTATGAGAATAAGTGCAAATGGTTATTATGGTATTTTAATAGAGGCTGGTGTAGTCACAGAATGGGATGCCACAAAAACCAGAGAGCATGCACAGCAAAAGTGTCTTTATCAGGCCTGATTTCTATGAGAATAAGTGCAAATGGTTATTATGGTATTAAATAGAGGCTGGTGTAGTCACAGAATGGGATGCCACAAAAACCAGAGAGCATGCACAGCAAAAGTGTCTTTATCAGGCCTGATTTCTATGAGAATAAGTGCAAATGGTTATTATGGTATTAAATAGAGGCTGGTGTAGTCACAGAATGGGATGCCACAAAAACCAGAGAGCATGCACAGCAAAAGTGTCTTTATCAGGCCTAATTTCTATGAGAATAAGTGCAAATGGTTATTATGGTATTAAATAGAGGCTGGTGTAGTCACAGAATGGGATGCCACAAAAACCAGAGAGCATGCACAGCAAAAGTGTCTTTATCAGGCCTAATTTCTATGAGAATAAGTGCAAATGGTTATTATGGTATTAAATAGAGGCTGGTGTAGTCACAGAATGGGATGCCACAAAAACCAGAGAGCATGCACAGCAAAAGTGTCTTTATCAGGCCTAATTTCTATGAGAATAAGTGCAAATGGTTATTATGGTATTAAATAGAGGCTGGTGTAGTCACAGAATGGGATGCCACAAAAACCAGAGAGCATGCACAGCAAAAGTGTCTTTATCAGGCCTAATTTCTATGAGAATAAGTGCAAATGGTTATTATGGTATTAAATAGAGGCGGTGTAGTCACAGAATGGGATGCCACAAAAACCAGAGAGCATGCACAGCAAAAGTGTCTTTATCAGGCCTAATTTCTCTGAGAATAAGTGCAAATGGTTATTATGGTATTAAATAGAGGCTGGTGTAGTCACAGAATGGGATGCCACAAAAACCAGAGAGCATGCACAGCAAAAGTGTCTTTATCAGGCCTAATTTCTATGAGAATAAGTGCAAATGGTTATTATGGTATTAAATAGAGGCTGGTGTAGTCACAGAATGGGATGCCACAAAAACCAGAGAGCATGCACAGCAAAAGTGTCTTTATCAGGCCTAATTTCTATGAGAATAAGTGCAAATGGTTATTATGGTATTAAATAGAGGCTGGTGTAGTCACAGAATGGGATGCCACAAAAACCAGAGAGCATGCACAGCAAAAGTGTCTTTATCAGGCCTGATTTCTATGAGAATAAGTGCAAATGGTTATTATGGTATTAAATAGAGGCTGGTGTAGTCACAGAATGGGATGCCACAAAAACCAGAGAGCATGCACAGCAAAAGTGTCTTTATCAGGCCTGATTTCTATGAGAATAAGTGCAAATGGTTATTATGGTATTAAATAGAGGCTGGTGTAGTCACAGAATGGGATGCCACAAAAACCAGAGAGCATGCACAGCAAAAGTGTCTTTATCAGGCCTAATTTCTATGAGAATAAGTGCAAATGGTTATTATGGTATTAAATAGAGGCTGGTGTAGTCACAGAATGGGATGCCACAAAAACCAGAGAGCATGCACAGCAAAAGTGTCTTTATCAGGCCTAATTTCTATGAGAATAAGTGCAAATGGTTATTATGGTATTAAATAGAGGCTGGTGTAGTCACAGAATGGGATGCCACAAAAACCAGAGAGCATGCACAGCAAAAGTGTCTTTATCAGGCCTAATTTCTATGAGAATAAGTGCAAATGGTTATTATGGTATTAAATAGAGGCTGGTGTAGTCACAGAATGGGATGCCACAAAAACCAGAGAGCATGCACAGCAAAAGTGTCTTTATCAGGCCTAATTTCTATGAGAATAAGTGCAAATGGTTATTATGGTATTAAATAGAGGCTGGTGTAGTCACAGAATGGGATGCCACAAAAACCAGAGAGCATGCACAGCAAAAGTGTCTTTATCAGGCCTAATTTCTATGAGAATAAGTGCAAATGGTTATTATGGTATTAAATAGAGGCTGGTGTAGTCACAGAATGGGATGCCACAAAAACCAGAGAGCATGCACAGCAAAAGTGTCTTTATCAGGCCTAATTTCTATGAGAATAAGTGCAAATGGTTATTATGGTATTAAATAGAGGCGGTGTAGTCACAGAATGGGATGCCACAAAAACCAGAGAGCATGCACAGCAAAAGTGTCTTTATCAGGCCTAATTTCTACGAGAATAAGTGCAAATGGTTATTATGGTATTAAATAGAGGCTGGTGTAGTCACAGAATGGGATGCCACAAAAACCAGAGAGCATGCACAGCAAAAGTGTCTTTATCAGGCCTAATTTCTATGAGAATAAGTGCAAATGGTTATTATGGTATTAAATAGAGGCTGGTGTAGTCACAGAATGGGATGCCACAAAAACCAGAGAGCATGCACAGCAAAAGTGTCTTTATCAGGCCTAATTTCTCTGAGAATAAGTGCAAATGGTTATTATGGTATTAAATAGAGGCTGGTGTAGTCACAGAATGGGATGCCACAAAAACCAGAGAGCATGCACAGCAAAAGTGTCTTTATCAGGCCTAATTTCTATGAGAATAAGTGCAAATGGTTATTATGGTATTAAATAGAGGCTGGTGTAGTCACAGAATGGGATGCCACAAAAACCAGAGAGCATGCACAGCAAAAGTGTCTTTATCAGGCCTGATTTCTACGAGAATAAGTGCAAATGGTTATTATGGTATTAAATAGAGGCTGGTGTAGTCACAGAATGGGATGCCACAAAAACCAGAGAGCATGCACAGCAAAAGTGTCTTTATCAGGCCTAATTTCTATGAGAATAAGTGCAAATGGTTATTATGGTATTAAATAGAGGCTGGTGTAGTCACAGAATGGGATGCCACAAAAACCAGAGAGCATGCACAGCAAAAGTGTCTTTATCAGGCCTAATTTCTATGAGAATAAGTGCAAATGGTTATTATGGTATTAAATAGAGGCTGGTGTAGTCACAGAATGGGATGCCACAAAAACCAGAGAGCATGCACAGCAAAGTGTCTTTATCAGGCCTAATTTCTATGAGAATAAGTGCAAATGGTTATTATGGTATTAAATAGAGGCTGGTGTAGTCACAGAATGGGATGCCACAAAAACCAGAGAGCATGCACAGCAAAAGTGTCTTTATCAGGCCTAATTTCTATGAGAATAAGTGCAAATGGTTATTATGGTATTAAATAGAGGCGGTGTAGTCACAGAATGGGATGCCACAAAAACCAGAGAGCATGCACAGCAAAAGTGTCTTTATCAGGCCTGATTTCTATGAGAATAAGTGCAAATGGTTATTATGGTATTAAATAGAGGCTGGTGTAGTCACAGAATGGGATGCCACAAAAACCAGAGAGCATGCACAGCAAAAGTGTCTTTATCAGGCCTAATTTCTATGAGAATAAGTGCAAATGGTTATTATGGTATTAAATAGAGGCTGGTGTAGTCACAGAATGGGATGCCACAAAAACCAGAGAGCATGCACAGCAAAGTGTCTTTATCAGGCCTAATTTCTATGAGAATAAGTGCAAATGGTTATTATGGTATTAAATAGAGGCTGGTGTAGTCACAGAATGGGATGCCACAAAAACCAGAGAGCATGCACAGCAAAAGTGTCTTTATCAGGCCTAATTTCTATGAGAATAAGTGCAAATGGTTATTATGGTATTAAATAGAGGCGGTGTAGTCACAAAATGGGATGCCACAAAAACCAGAGAGCATGCACAGCAAAAGTGTCTTTATCAGGCCTGATTTCTATGAGAATAAGTGCAAATGGTTATTATGGTATTAAATAGAGGCTGGTGTAGTCACAGAATGGGATGCCACAAAAACCAGAGAGCATGCACAACAAAAGTGTCTTTATCAGGCCTAATTTCTATGAGAATAAGGGTAAATGGTTATTATGGTATTAAATAGAGGCTGGTGTAGTCACAGAATGGGATGCCACAAAAACCAGAGAGCATGCACAGCAAAAGTGTCTTTATCAGGCCTAATTTCTATGAGAATAAGTGCAAATGGTTATTATGGTATTAAATAGAGGCTGGTGTAGTCACAGAATGGGATGCCACAAAAACCAGAGAGTATGCACAGCAAAAGTGTCTTTATCAGGCCTAATTTCTATGAGAATAAGTGCAAATGGTTATATGGTCTTAAACAGAGGCTGCTGTAGTCACAGAATGGGATGCCTCACAGCAGACTTAAGATCAGTTCAGTATATATGCACAGTTAGTTAGTATAAGCAGCCTGAAAACGCTAACAAAGCCTGTCAGGCTGGATGAAAAAAAAAAAAAAAAAACTCCCTGTGACAGGCTGACAGCCTCTGATTTTTCTACCTTTACCTGTTTTTCGCTGACTTTCTGTCTGTCTCCTGCCTGTTTCCAGCCTGTCCCTGTCTGTCCCTGCCTGTCTAACTGTCTCTCTCCCTGCCTACAGCAGCGTCCTGTCTCTCGCAAATGCAATAGAGAAATGAGGAAAAGCAAGATGGCCAGCCTTAAATAGCGCTGTGATGTCACCGGGCTTGCTGGCTGCTGATAGGCTGCATGTGACTGTCCCAGCTTGCACTGGCTCGGGGTTGATGTCTGGACATGTCCCGTCCGCCATCTTAGAATGCCTGTAATGTAAATGAATGGATGTTAAAGGAAAACTTCGAGCGATCGAATCGCGGGGAAATTCGGATTCGATCCGAATCGAATTTTTCCTGAAATTCGGATCGAATCCGGGTTCGTCCGGATCGATTCGCTCATCCCTAAAGGCAACCATGTGACACTGCAATGCAGTGGAACCGTGTTAGTAAAAGGGCTCTAAATGTGTTTTTCTTTAGGGAGTCGCCGTCCTGGGTCATCTTGGGGGGGCGGACCCGGCGTTCTCCGACACTGCCGCTGTGTCATAAGCTGGGGGCTGTCTCCACATTACGGTGTGGAGCTTCTGGCAGGGCCTCAAAGGTAAGTATCTCTGGAGAAGCTGTCTTGACAGCGGAACACGTGAGGACCTGTCTTTGGGCACCTTTCCCCAGTTGCACTATAGATTTCCATAAGGGGCTATATGTTAATGTATGCTGATGCTTATCTGACACTCATTTGTTTTACCATATGTCCTGTATTTCTCTTTTTCTCGTTCCTTGGCTCCTGGGTTAATCTCATAAGTGGAGATATTGTTGGCTATATAATTTATGTTGTATATTAGGAGTAGGCTGCCACAATAATGTTTTATACTTTATAATATAAGTGTCACTCTGTTTATAGTAATCCACCTCTTGACCAATTAGTGCCTTGTTTTGGATATCAGTTGCTTTATTTTGCACTAGCATTTTGGCATTCATTGGATATGTTTGCATTCTTTAATGGTATAGATTATTATTCTCATTTATTCTCATGTATTTCTTAGAAGTGAGATACAACCTTTTCCCCCAAACCTCATGCCTTTGAAAGTTTTTGTCACAACGAAACGCGTTAGGCGGAAGATGTGGGGAACGTTTCTAGATGTTAGAAAAGAGAAGGTATCGGGATCGCCATCATTTTTAGGAGTGTATTTAAAACGACAGCTCTTTGTAAGTGCAATTATTGAGGATATACATTTTTTTTTACTTTTACTGATGGAGTTGCACTAGATGTTTCTTCTGTGTTTGCTTTCTATATGTTTCTGGGAACTCCAATATTGGGCAAGCACTAAGTGAGAACGAAAAGCCCCTTTTCAAAAATTCCTTTGCAATTATAACCGCTTGCTATATCATGGATCACTGAATCATCCTTGCATGACTTAATCAATGAGCGATCATTTACCATTAATTCGGTAAGAGTAATTTTAGGTGGTGGCAGGCACCGCGGGATCTTTTTATGAAATTTTTTCTAAGACTGAATGGACTGCGAAAATCTAGTGCTCTGTGCCTTATTTTAAGAATATTGAACGAATACTTAACCCCCTAAACTAAGTCTCTGACTGGGTGACTCCCCAATCAGAGCCTGTGGGATGGCAATAGGTGCGTTCTTTTAATCATGTCTTTGTATGTTTTTTTTTTAATTTTGTGAAACGTGAACAATAAAGTGGTATTTAATTATATTCTACAGCTGTGCCCTTTTTGGAGTACTTCTTGTGCCTGTTTGGAAAGTGGAGTCTTTATGGAGTTGTTGGTAATTTGTCTTGAATATTATGGATGTTGAATAATTCAAGATTCACAGATCGGTAGTTAGGAATGTTTCAAGACAGTTCATTGACCTTCGCCCAACGCATCTGTTTTTGATCCGCATTGAATGTGGGCAAAGTCACGCGTGGGGGGGCTTGTCTCCTTTCTCGAGTATTTGCATTGAACTCTGCTGAGCTCTCCCAGTTTTAATAACCGTTACATGATGCCACCGGGTGTCGTCTGGCTGGAAGCTAATATGGAGTGCTGGAAATCCTTCTCTCTTTTTTTGTCAGCAGGCAATTTCACATTTCCTTAAAGGATTCCTGCTGCACGTTTCCCCTGAAGCCATGAGTTTGCAAAGTTTAACGGTGACAGGTTATGTGCTACGGAAAATAGGAATCACATAGAGACACACACAGAAAAAATGAAATTTAAGGGAAAACTCTCATTTTGCCAGATTTTTGTTGTTTAAAAATTAACCTGTGTATTCAGATTGTGCCATCAGACCTGTAATTTACTTATCAACATGCTGTTTCCAAGTTTCTTATATCCCTGTATGTCTGTGATCCTAAAGTGGGAGCGGCTTTCCTGGCATTGAGTAAAAAGTACTGACTACAAGGCCTCCATTCAATAAGGGTAGAAAAAAATTCTCATGGTAGTAAAAGATTCGATTCATTTCAAAAGATTCAATTTCATTGCAAATAAGCCTGAGAATGTCAGTGTTGCTGAATCACCAGCTGAGAATCAATATAAGTCAATGGCACTTTTTTACTCCTAAGAAAAGTAGAGAACTGTTTACTCCTTTCTAGACTGTAGTAAAAGCTGCCATTGACTTTCATTGTCTTTTTATCTGGTGATTCGGTAACAGTGACATTCTCAGGCTTTTTTCTCATGAATTGATTTTTTTACTACTATGAGAATTTGTTTCTACCTTTATTGAATCGAGGCCCAAGTCTCAGAATCCTTCCACTGTAACAGGTGAGCTCATCAACAGCTTTGACAAAATCACACACCAGTAATGATCTCTCTTGGTGAGAATGCTGCCGCTAATCATTTAGCTACACAATTGCGATCTCCTTATTTTCTGTGTTTAAATCAGAGCAGATGGCGTTAGGCCTGTTGTCTCCGCCTCAGCCAATCAGACGATTAGCAAGCCAGAGTCAGAAAGTCTCTGATATCTACCGCAAAACTCCAGTTTGGTGTACATTGCTAATATAAACAAATTGTTTCACAAAATCGATCGTTCGACGTCTGTTTGATCGAGCGATCTGCAACGTGTGTGTGGGCTGCTTCCAGCACAGAGAGCAATCACACCAGAAACACCCCACACACCAATTACAACAAGCTGCCACCACCACCGCAACTACACTTTAAACGATTAAATCGGGCCGGTGGAACCTTCCTCAATCACCATCCAATAAAACTCTGCTGGCGAGTAATCGAGACAGTCACCACACACACATACACACCCCTCTCCACATACAAGCAGGGCACAGGCAATACACACTTATCCTGAGGAGCGTCTGATCAGGTCTGCTGTGGTACGATCAGATACAATCAGCTTGCAATCTGCTGGCTCACACACAGTCACCATGCAGCACTCCAAGTTAATTGTGGGGCATTCACCCTTGTTACACTATATGATTAGTTACACTTTCCCAATCATACATTGGATTAGTTACAATCGATCTTACAGTCTATAGGGTTAATACACAGTTACGAGCGGTCATACAATCTTCAGAAACCAGTGTAGTTTTTAGAGCTCCAAGGAAACCAGGTTAGAGGGTTTCTAATTGCCAAGAAGGTAGGCCCGTGCAAAATGAAAATTTTAAAATTTTAATAAAAAAAATAGAAAGACAAAAATACAAATAATGAACAAAAAAAAAAGACAATATACAAATGTGCAGAAAAACAGTTAGAAAATATAAGGGGAGAAACACAAAAAATCCTATACCTCATAAATGGATAAAGTCTTCTGCTTCCGAGGGCTGGAGGAGCAATGGGACACACCATGATCAAGGATTTATCCTAAATTCTAAGGGGCTGGAAGAACAGATGCCATCCCCCTCCCTGGGTGGGTGCTGGGGGACAAATTATTGTAAATCTCTCCCCCAAGCTGCACTCCCCCCACCTTTCCATATCAGTGGTGCTTTCTGTTTCTAGATAAGGATTTATTGCCCCTGTGTGCAGGAAGACTTTGAAGACTTTGAAGAGCTGTTTATTTTGTTATAGGATGTCTGTAGAAATGCTGGGGATGAGGTAGAGTGGAAATCATGACATAAATTAGGACATTGGATGTCACACATTGATGCTACAGATAGTAGTTCTTTTATAATGCAGAGTTGCAAACAAATAAAAAATATAAACAAATAACATGTAAGCTCAGCACTTTGGAGGACATAATTTGGCATACTATAATGGAAACATTAGACTATCGAAAATGGAATTACCATTTATTTTTTTTCCTGCCAGCTTACCTAGAGATTTTGTCACCCTCTGTTACCAGGCCATTTTTTACCATTTTGCGCATAAAATGTCTAGGGATTTCCCATGAAAATATATTGTGTTTTTTTTTAGCAGAGCATAAAAAGTAACTTTGTCAGTTTTTTTAAACAAAAAATTTAAACTTTTCAAGAAAATCATGTGTAAAAGCCCAATTCCTCTCAATTACAAAGGCACCACATATGCCCTCTGTTCCTGCCCAGGAGACACTGCAAACTGAAGAGCACTTTTTCAAATAAAATACATTTACTATGCTCAATATCAAAGGTTAAATCCTTAAAGTGGACCAACACCCAGGGGGGATCGGCCCGGGAATCTATAAGATTCCCGGACCGATCAGATCCCTCCCCGCGGGGCATCCGAAATCGGGATGTCCCGCGGGGAGGAACCCCCCAGGAGACCCACAAACCTTACCTCAGCCCTGTTCCATCGGCGCATGCGCGAGCCTGTTAGAGGGAAGCGCAAGATCCCTGAGCTGCTATGCGCGTCCAAGCGCTCCAGACCACAGCGGTCTGGAGCGGTCACGTGGGAGCATGGTGAGGTGAGTGTTTCTGGGCTTTCGGGGGGGTTTCAGACAGCGGGACACCCCCGACCGGGGTGCCCCACCGAAGTGGACCAAAACCCAGGATAGTCAAAATCCTGGGTGATGGTCCACTTTAATGTAAAAATATAAAATTAACGTGTGGAGCCCCCCCACCCAACAAAACCAGAAGGAGCCAACCAGCTGAGCCATGGTCCTGAAGGCTACCAGCCGCATAGCCCTTACAGAACGCAGGCTCTGGGGATGCAGGTAATAAGGTAGTGGGGGGCTGTGGCAAGTCACCCACTGGCTGGCTGGTGACTTGCCAGTCCCTTCTGCCCTGTGAACTGGTAGTATAAAGGTCTCATGGACCCCTTATCAGTCTATGTGTTACACCCACATACCAGGGTTGGGGGTGCTGGGACAAAGGAGTGGGTTTGCTCGGGATCCAGGTAATTGAACTGTGTGGGAGCAGCTAAGCGCGAGGTAACCCAGTTACTCACTGTTACTCACTGTTACTCACTACTGGTGTCCTGGAGTAACTCACACAAGTCCACACCTGCAGAGATACAGCATCAGGTTACACAGACCCATGGGCCATTTTGGTCATGGCTACCATCTCCCCAGCGTCTCTCAGCTTGCTGTTACCGGCTACCCAGGCTTTCACTGTGTTTGGTTCTCCTCCTGATCTGATTTCCAGCTTCTGCTCCTCACATCACAACATCCATTAGAGGTTAAGCTATCACTTATATCTCCTCTGTTTTCTGAATATATTTCTACTATCTGTTTCCATCCAATTCTTATCAACCAATCCTAAACTCACAATCTATTTATCTCCACCATCCCTCATAATGGAGGTTTCCAGATCTTATCTAGTTCCTTGATCTTAATTCTATTTGTGATCCTACACTCCCATCTAGTGGCCTTTTTATTGTACTACACCCGATTTTTGTTTTATTTTTCCTAACAAATGTGCTTTTCTTACCTTTTTCTGGTGCTCAACTCCCTCATAGACCCCCTGTTTGTCCTCTGGGCCACAACAGTCCAGAATGTGCAGAGAGGACGTGTCGCAGATGAAAGCAGAGATGGGCTGTGGATAGGATGGAGGCTCTGAAGTGCTGAGAAAGACACATAATGGCTTGTGTTCAAAGGGTGGTACAGAAGGCCAGCAGGTCAGATAGAGGCGCTGAAGGGTTGGGATCAGAGGGAGGCATACCAGGGAGGGATGGCTTAGAGAATGGTAAAGAAGGGCTTCACACTGCTGTTAGGAAGCTTTGTGTTTTAATGAGCATTACACACCAGATATACATCCTAACGAAGTGGTGGGTGGACCACCACTCGATCCATGAATGGTGAGGGGACCTGATCTACTAATCTGGTGATATTTTTTCTGATTTTTATCCGGTCTTTGGCACATTTATATTGCACTTTATATATTGCGCTTGTTACTTTATCTATCTCTTATCCCGTATTGTTAGCACAATTGGCACCTTTGCTTTACACTGATCATTCACTGTTTTCCAACTCATAATATTGGGTATTTTTGTAAAAATATTTTTTTTTTTTATTGGTTTATAGTTTATCGTTTAGCACTCTGTCCATCTCCCAAGCACTTTAATTGTTTTTTTTAATTGTCCTTGTCCTTGATGTTGTAATGTTGATGTTCAAATAAAGGCATGTTATAGATTTTTACAATTGTTCAAATTTACTGAGTGCAGCTTATTGTTAGGGGTGTTCTTTCGGTCTGTACTGGCAGCCCAATTTTCTTTGCTTTGGTCAGCATTACATAACATTTGGTGGGTGGTCACCACCCTTTGCAGGCCTATATTCACAAACTGAACCCAGCACAGATTTTGTGGACTGACCATAGGCGCAGGGATAAGTATTACCTCCCATTCCTCCCCTGGAGCCTGACCCAATTGCCTTTGCCAGGCATATGTAATTGGTTGGCACGGGCAGCCGCCAGTGTGCTTGGAGCAGCTGGCCTTAGGCGAAAGCTTAGATGACGTGACTTTGTCACTATTTTAAAATAAAAAATGTAAGTTTTTCAAGAAAATCATATTGTGTGTAAAAGCACCATCCCCCTATTACAACAGCACCACGTATGTATTGGTAGCCCTCTGTTCTTGCCCAGAAGACACTGCAAACTGAAGAGCACTTTTTCAAATAAAATACATTTACTATGCAGGAAGCCAACCAGCTGGGCCATGGCCCCGAAGGCTACCAGCTGCATACCCCTTACAGGCCACAGGCTCTTCTGCTCCCACTGGGCTTTGGGGATGTGGGTAAGGGAGTAGGGGGCCGTGGTAAGTTACCCGCTGGCTGGCAGGTGACTTGCCAGCTCCTTCTGCCCTGTAAACTGGTATAGGGGTCTTGTGGACCCCTTATCAGTCTATGTTCTACACCCATGCACCAGAGTTGGGGGTGCTGGGATAGAGGAGTGTGTTTGCTTGGGATTCAGGGTAATTGAACTGTGTGTGTGCAGCTAAGTATGAGGTTACCCAGTTACTCACTACTGGTGTCCTGGAGTAACTCACACAAGACTTGGCACAGGGACAAGTATTACCTCCCATCCATCCCCTGGAGCCTGACTCAATTGCCTGCGCCAGGCATTTGTGATTGGCCGGCATGGACACACTCCCTGTTGGAAGGTAGCGAGGGATGCGGCCGCCAGCGCGCTGATCGGACGAGTGGCTGCGCATGCGCCATAGGACCAGGATTGGGGCTCGGCTCTGGGGGGGTTCACACAGTGGGACACCCTCAATCAGGGAAAGGGCCAAAAACCCAGGATAGTCAAAATCCTGAGTTTTGGTTCACTTTATGGAGGGCAAATACCATAATAGACTCAAACAAACAATAAAAAAAGAACTGTGACTAATCCAAATGCTTTTTTTTTGTACTGCAGGTCCTCTTCCATGGAAGCTCAGAGGCATCCTTATTGGAATGCCAGGCAGGCTGCAGACATTTGCTGAAGCACAAATCTATCAGTAAGATGTTTATTGTGATAATCCACAGAGATGTTACGTGTTAATTAAATTTGTTGTCATATTGATATCCCCTCTCACGGAAAATCAATCTTGTACAGAACCAGAAAGCAGCCGACTACCTGAAGACCATCTATATGATTGGGAGACTGACAGTTGCTTGGCGGAATGTTTATTTTAAGTTACACAAGTATACTTAACATCATTTGTATCTAATAAATATGCTTTTTATTTATCTGACTATACCATATGTTTCGGGGCTTCGCGATATCTGGGGATGAGTGAATCGATTTGGATAGAATTAAATTAGTTCTTTTTTCTTTGTTATTTTGTGCTTGAAGCAAGGCAAAGTTTTTGTATACTTTCATTTATAATTAAAAGTCCTGTCAGGGCACTACAGGCAGGACTCCTGCATGGGGCCCGGTCATATAGTTACATAGTTAATAAGGTTGAAAAAATACATATGTCCATCAAGTTCAACAAAGGGTGTTGGGGTAGGAGACGTTATTTTTTATTTTATAGGTGGAAGTTATTTATTTTATTTTTTGTTTTTTTACTGATACCCGCTAATAGTAACTGTTACTATTATTATCTTCTAAATAAGCATCTAATCCTTTTTTGAAGCTGTCAGCGGTTGATGCTGTAACAAGCTTCTGGGGGAGGCTATTCCACAGATTTTATAGTTGGTAAAAAATGATTGTCGCCTCCGGAGACTAAATTTCTTTTTTTCCAGTCGAAGGGAGGGAGTGCCCCCTTGTCTTTGGAGAGGATTTTACCTGAAATAGGGTTTCCCCATATTTTTCGTATGAGCCATTTATATATTTATACAAATTAATCATGTCCCCCCTCAGTCGTCTCTCTAATTCTCGTAATCTTTCCTCATAACTAAGATCCTTAATTTCTCTTATTAGTTTGGTGGCTCTCCTCTGCACCCTTTCCATAGTCACAGCGTCCTTTCTATGAACAGGTGCCCAGAACTGGATGGCATATTCTAGGTGAGGGCTCACCAGTGCCTTGTAAAGAGGCAAAATTACATCCCTATCCAGTGATTTCATGTCTCTTTTAATGCATGATAATATCTTGGTGGCCTTGGAAGCAGCTGCTTGACATTACATACTGTTATTTAGCCTGTGGTCTACCAGTACCCCCAGATCCTTCTCAACAAGTGATTCTCCCAGTTTTACTACCCCGAGAACATATGTGGCCTTCAGGTTATTAGACCTCAAGTGCAAAAAGTAAATTTTTCCACATTTGCCAAGTGGATGCCCAGACACTCAATAGCCCTGATTCAGAGCCTCCTCAAAACCGCATTGTATTAGGCCCATTCTGTGTATTATACACTTTTTTCCGTATGTGTATGAGCTTACGCATGATTCCGAGCCTCCATCGGAAGCCTTCCGTTTACTGTTCGGAACTGCGTACGCCAACGAGAATGGCATTTTACGTTACCCCGTAAACCTTGTATACTACCGTTTTTCAGCGTTTTTTGAACGTAGCTTCCATCGAAGAATTTCCTTGTCCCGTTAGATTCTGCTTGCTTCTTTCTACCAATATACGTCCAAACTGCATTTTCTTGGAAATCTGCTATTTGGATGCATGTATGCATGCGCGCAGCTATTTACCTCATTCATGTTCCCATCTCAACTATTCTCTCACTCAATTCTGCTTCCATGCTTACCTTAACTCACTTGCGGTTCCTGTTTACATGTTCTACCGGCATTCATGCTTACCTTAACTCACTCGTGGTTCCTGTTTACATGTTCTACCGGCATTCATGCTTATCTTAACTCACACGCGGTTCCTGTTTACATGTTCTACCGGCATTCATGCTTACCTTAACTCACTCGCGGTTCCATTTTAGATGTTATACCAGCATTCATGTTTACCTAATGTTCTTCATTTTCTTATTAGTTTTTGATTCCTTCTTGATTTCTTCTGGTGTTTGTTATTTTTTGGCTGTGTTCATGGCTAAAAAGTGTTTAGCTTAACCTAAAATAAACACGAAACATGGGTAAGTTTAAAAACATTTATTTAAAAAAAAATTTTGTTTAGTTTTTTGGGTTTGCAACATTTTTTTTGGGGGGGGGGTTAATATTTTTTTTTTTCCTTTTTTTATGTAAATGTAAAAATGTTAAAAAATGTTATGTTTAAAAAATATACAATATAAACAAAAGTGGCAGGCCCCAGGATTTTAGTCTTCACTGGTCCCCATTGAAGCTGCAAGCTCCTGGATGTCGCCCACCAGCCGATACACCGTCAGCTGTTGAAGTCTCTCCTGTGGAGTTCCTGTGTAAAGGAAGCAATTATTAATGTTTTGAAAAAACATGTTTGCTAGCTGTGGACTTGAAATATTATTAATGTTCAAGCAAAGGGATGAGGCCATAATTCATTATGCTAATGTATTAGGCTAGGTTTGAGGTCATAGTTCATTATGCTAATGTATTAGGCTAGGGTTGAGGCCATAGTTCATTATGCTAATGTATTAGGCTAGGGTTGAGGCCATAGTTTATTATGCTAATGTATTCGGCTAGGGTTGAGGCCATAGTTCATTATGCTAATGTATTAGGTTAGGGTTGAGACCATAATTCCTTATGCTAATGTATTAGGCTACAGTTTTTTAAGGCCTGTGGGATAAGCTATGTTATAGGTAATCAAATAAGTTGACTTCAAACTTACCTGGATGGTGGGCGACCTGAGGTTGGGGGACCAGCATTCTCTCTGGGGCCTGCCACTGGGCAGGATCTGAGTCTGTTGAGCAAGGAAAAATATGTTTACTTCAAATGTCAGATTAGGTAAAGCCAACTTTTGGTTTATAATGTGTATGTCACATCACCCACCTTCGCCAAGCACCTCAGGGGCTTGGATTTCAGGCGTCTCGAAACCACGCTCTCCATCCGCTACCTCCTCATCTAAAAGAATAGAAACAGGAAATGAGTGTGTGTTTACAGTGCATGTACCTGTGTGTGCATCAGTCAGAGAATCATGTTGTGGATCCTGCATCTGGGCCGACTCCCTGGCGAGCCGCTGATGCCCCTCCTCTGTAGACAGGTCTAGTGGCTGCTCTGAGCCACCTACAGAGGAGGGGGAGGACCTTGGCCCTGGAGACGCACCACCTTCACTCGCCCCAGATCCATCCCGCACTGGCCGGACTGCTCGCCTCCGGGTAGGTCTAATGCAAAATTCCCATTCGCTCACTAGAAGAGAATAGCATTCATAAACAGAGGCCTAACTAAGGGCTTTTGAATATCTAACAAGTAAAAGTCATGTACTTACTTGGGAAATGTGCAAAGAATCGCCTCTTCCTTCGCTTTAGGTCCGACCAGTGTTGGATGACCTGGGTGAAGGTGAAGGTAGTGCCGCTGTTGCCTGCAATTTTGGCCACTATCTTGGCCCTCAACGTCCTCTTTTGGAAATCACTCACCAGGTAATCGTACCTGTTCTCCATCATCATCTAAAAGATGCAAGTGAAACACATTTGATTAATGAAAACATCATACAAATCACAATCTCAGTTATAGCAGGTTGCTAACTGACATTCCACATTACATTTCTAGCCTTCAGCTATCCTTCTAGATGCCATTTTGGTTTTCCGGGATGCGCACGTCCGTACGCACGCTTACGCATAAGCGTCATACACAGTCATAACTAATTAAAGGGTACTTGGAGAAACAGCTGAGTGTCTTTACAGATATCGCTATGCCTGCCAAGAAAGATAGCCGCAAGACCCCCAAGTCCCATGAACGCCATGAGCGTTATGCCGAACGCCCTGAAAAAAGCTCCTCGAGGCCTGCAACTAGGTCCCACAAAATCAGTGGCCACTCACAATCGACAAAAACATCCACTCGCCACATGAAGGATCCAGTGGACCACACTCCAGCCAACTCTGCCGCATCTCGGAGGGGGAAGGGACATCCTCAAGCAAGAATGCTCCCCGCCCCACAACATCCCAAACACAAAGGATTACTAGTAGTAAGGGCAAGGGTAAGACTCATCCTAGAGGCCCTAGCTCCCCAACCACACCCTCTCCTGCTCCTTCCCAATGTCATGAATCTAACGTGGAGAGCCCTGAGTCACCGGGCAGCTCATCGGCAGTAACTTCTTTGGCCAGCCAGCCGATGACACCCAGCCCCCATGCATGTCCAGCCCAATCCATGTTAAGCGAAATATCTGGCTACTCAACGCCTGCAAGTCACCCAAGAATGTCACCCAATATTCCTCCCACCCAGGAAGAGCCATCCAGGGCAACATTAGGGCGAAACCTGCGGCGTGGGACGTTGAGCGGACGCTTTAGTGAGCCCCAAAGCATGGCGTTGGCAAGTGTGGTTTCTGAGCACTTTCACGAGCTGTATGGGTGAAATTCCAAAGCCACCAGCAAAGTACTCAAGAACCAAATCTGGGAGGACATCACCAGATCCAGCGGAAATTCTCTGACCTAAAATATGCAGTGAGTCAGAAGGGGAATAAGCACAGGCAGCACGGGTACATATGGGTGGGGGAGTTGGGGTGGTTGTTGTTGTGTAAGACCCTGTAAGTTATTTTTTAATTTTTCTTTTAAGGTTGCAAACAGGAGGAGGGTTCCCAACTAAACTACAGTACACCACAGCTGAGGAGCTTGTCCTCGGACTGCACTACAGGCCTTATCCGGGGCCCTGGCCACTGACAACTATGTAATGCCCGAAGGTTTGTATTTGAATGCTCGCTTTAATATATTTGGAGAAAAAAAAAGTGTTTAAAAAATCCATAGACACACACACAGGTCCGTAGCTAGGGGGGAGCAGGGTGGGGGGGTATGCTCCCAGGGTGCAGCAGTTCTGGGTTCCACCAAAGGGTGTATGTAAAACCGGTGGTGGAGTCTATTTAGAAAGTTTTGGCCGGGTGCATTAAAGCCTAGCTACTCCTATGTGTACCCAAGGTATGTTTCTGTGTTAACTTGGCTTTACTGTTACACTCCAGCTCGTCAAAATACTATTGCGATTGCGCAACCCTCCCCCTGTTTGCCCACTGCCATCACGTCCCACCAGCCATTACATATTTATTCTACACAGGACCAGCTGGATCTGGTAAGTGCAATGTGCACTCACTGGTGATGCATGTGAATGAAGTTGACTACTTCGCCAAATATATATTTGACCAACTATCTAACCCATTTTTTTTCAATGTCCCTACAGACACCACCCCTAATGGATGCAATACACCATCTGGAGGAGGAGGAGATCATTACCATGTCCCCAATAATGGCTACCCAGCCACATCATGTGTCACTGCCCCAGCAGCAGCCGTCCACAAATCCTCTGCAGCAGAGTCAATCACGCCCTCTGCTGGCAGACCAGCATGGCCAGCAGCAAGAGACACAACCAACTGTCCCATGTGCTAGCTCTGCTGCAGAGGATTTGCCTACTACATCTGCTCATGTTGCTAGGCCTAGACCTCCAGCATCTGCACGAGCCCAAACCCGGGGGAGTGGAGGACGCCCTCAGGCACATCGCCATGTCAGCTAGGTGAGGCATGTGCAGATCCTGGAGACAGCATGGCGCAAAGACAGCCGCAACTTTAGGGCAGTGAACCTAAGATTAATAGAGGAGCTGGCATCACAATTACTTAACTTCAATACCAACTTCACCACCCTGCTTGAAGAAATTAGGACTAGCAACAGGCAGAGGAAGGCTATGCTTGAGCAGTGGCAGATGATGAATGCCACCCAAGCACAGGTGTTGCCCATCCTACAAGCGCAAAAAAAGCTTTATAATGTCAATCCACCAGATTATCATTTTGCGTTGTATTTCATCCACATCTTTCATCACCATTCCCACACTGTTGACCTGTCTGGTGATCTACACACACATTTGTACATTTGTGCTTTGCCTGGTGGCTTTAGATTTTGACCCATACAGCACAGGATAGTAGCCTCGATTCAGAGACACATTCATCCGGACTTCCGTAGCTGTCTGTGAAAGTTTTGGTGGGTGTTTGTCATTTTTTTGCTTTTTTTCATCCATTTTCTACTCCCACGAACGTTCGGGAAAATGTGTATATGCTCTTTCGATGAATGGAAGCGGAAATTTTCCGTTCGTTCAGATAACTTCCGTTGTTGGGATGGTTTGTGTCTGATTCAGAGAGCTGATTTCCGACGGATCACCACCCTATAAATCCGTTTCATTTCCGACCCACTTACGGGACCTTTGAGGGCTCGGATTGCTATTGTTGAACATGTTTTGCGGCTATGTGGAGGAGTCTGCGCGCCTTTAGCACCAAGGCATTGCGTGTATCAGCATGGCCGAGGCCATAAATTGTATAGCAATGCATACCTGAATCAATACATTTCATGTATGCCTTATAGATGCATTTTAATGCTGACCTTAATAAGTCCTTAGCATGTAAACATTTATTTTCCCACACATCCATATAATTGCTATATTTTTTTAGACTTATGTCCTTTGTGAATTATATTAGGATTGTTGAACTTGAATCTTAATGTGTTGTAGGAGTTATTGTTTTAGTTGATTACCTTTGCTTTGTGTAATTATTTTATATTTGGTTGCAGGAACTGCAAGATGTGCCACTCGCCCTTGCTCCTGATGCCCATTCTTTGCCTGCAGAATGCGGGCCAGGGCTTCTCTAATCGGGCACTATGCAAAACCCGGGCCGTGGTGGCGAGGGCCCTCTGGCTTTAGAAGTCCAGATTTAGGTGTTTGGACCATACGGGGGGGCATGGGCACTGCAGTATGACCCCAACAAGGTTATACCAATATTTTAATTTACGTTTTTTAACAGGGACCAGACGTGCCAGAGTGGCACAACTGAGTGTCAGGGTCCTTCAGTTGGTGGGCGAGATGCAGGAGCTGCGCAACTCGTTGGGGACCACAGATGAAGAATAATATTCTGTGGTCTGCCATTGCTATGTATTTTGTTTTTTATAGTTGTAAAAATGTAAAATTTACAAAATTTTTATACATTTTATATTTTATGATGGCATCCCAAAAAAATGTTACAGTGTCATTTCAGTTACAAAATACATTAACACAAAACAAATGGGCCCAGAAATATTTAAAGATGAATATTCACATGACCGAGAAGTGGTTTGAGTGAGCTCTAAGGTTCCAAAAGGGAAGATGGAGGATAGTGCTAAGTGGTTTGGGTGAGCTTTAAGGTTCCAAAAGGGAAGATGGAGGAGAGTGCTAACTGATTTAGCTAAACATTGTAGTAGAAGTGAGGGTGGCAAATATGTAGGCAAGCACTTTAATGAGTTAAGTTTGTAGTGCGCAGGCGCAAGATCGTAAGGATTCCGTCTGGACGATTATTTTTTGTAAAATGGAAACAGAATCTATCGGGAAACTTAAAGGATTCGTTGAAGGATACGATGGGAAAAAGGGCAAAAACGAAAGCCTACGTTGTAATGGAAAATGACATCCTCGTAATTCGTAATCTGCCGTACGAACGGACGGAAACTTTTACAGAAGGTTTTCAATGCATGCATATAATCGCTCGAACGCTCATACGAACGGAAACATTTCACAAAAAAAACAGATCGGCACGAATACGGAAGTTTTTTTGTGTCTCTCTGAATCGAGGCTAGTGTTCAGAAAAAACACTTGCAAATGCCATAGTTTGTGGCTCTGTAAAGCGCCCGCTCAAGCTCCCACGCAGCAGGTTTCAGCCTAATTTGATCCTGCCTGCATAATCCGGGGTGGGTTGAATAGTTGGTGACATTCTTGGGTGACTAACACCCCAATAATAGCTCCAAATTGGGCTGTGAAAGTATTGTGTTGGACTTGCTTGGGGGCTGGGTGTGATAGGCTGGCTGGCCCTATAACTTGCAGCCGTTGACCTGCACGGTGACTTACGGCTGTGGGACGGGGAGCATTGTACCTTGAGGAAGTCTCCTTGGACACCAAGCCTGTGGCAAATGTAGAGGGGGCAGGAGTGTGGCCCAATGGATCCTTACTTTGCCTACTGGATGCCCTCGTAGTCTGCGAGTGCCCTTCCCCACCTAATTTCTATATTGGCGCATCAATTTGGGTCATGAGTTTGTTGTGTGCGGTGTTATTTGTAGCCATTTCAAATCTCTTTTATTAGCAAAATAAGATAAATATTTGCACCAAAAATGCATTACACTCAAATCTGTACCAAAGTGTTTTTGGATTAATTAGTATGTACAGATAAGCTAATGAAAGTATACATCAAATATCTTAGTTACCTCACTAATCAATAATATATCTAAGGACAACCCCAAAGAATGTAAAAATGTTTTCTTAAAAACCAAAAAAAAACAAAAAAAACAACAACATTTGGGTACCAAAAATAAACACAAACAACATTTGGCACAAAAAAAATCAATAAAAAAAAAAGAAATCAAATGATTCCGGACGGCTTGCCCAGAAGCACTCTGGGTGCCCTCATATAATTCATCCAGAATGTCCGTGGTGGCTGGAGAGGGTGACTCGTCAACTTACCAGGGGACCTGCTGCATTAACGTAAAGTTATGTAGGACACAGCAAGCCATTATGATCTTGATCACCTTGTTGGGGTCATACTGCAGGGCACCGCCGGTATGGTCCAGGCATCTAAACTTGGTTTTAAGCAGGCCGAAGGCCCTCTCCACCACAGCCCTGGTCTTTTGATGGGCCCTGTTATAGCCCTCCTGGCCCTGAGTCTGAGGGCGCAGGACGGGGGTCATCAGCCATTACAGTAGTGGGTATCCCGAATCCCCTGAAAAACATAAAACAAAAAGTTAGGGTCTACTTCTTAGCTACATTGTATATCATGTCATCAGAGGGAAAGAACATCCATATGTTGAGACAGGGTTATCCAAAACTATTCATACTCATACATTGAAAGGCTAATGCAATTCTTTGTCAAAACTTACCCAATAGCCAGCCACCAGACAATTCTCCTGATTGAAAACGACCATACAGGCTCGAATTTCTCAGGATATAGACGTCGTGGGTGGATCCGGGAAAGCCAGCCACAGCTTGCACGTTTATGGAATGGCCCAGCTTCCTGTTTCTGTAAGAGCAGAAATACAGGTCCTTAGTTCACTAAAACAATCCCCAAATTTCAACTAATGCACAACACAAAAAGGTATCCTTATTGTAAAAGTGCATTTTGTAATGTTACAACACAAAAAAAAATTGTCAGTCGGATTCTAATAAGGTATACATGATAAGGACTAATTAAGGTCTGCATGCAAATGTTTACTTAACCCTTTAAGTATCAGCCTACCTGGAGTTTTTGTCACCCTTTGTTGCCAGGCCATTTATCACTATTTTGCACTATGCATGTTCAAATTTGATTTTTGAAGGGATTTCCAGGGATTTCCCAGGAAAATGATATATTGTTTTTTTCAGCATAGTCTGGGCTTTAACATGAAATGTCTTGTTTGTCATTTTTTAGGTGTATTCTCAATATTTTTGAGTGAAATATGTGCAAAAAAATTTAAAAGAATATCTTTTTTTTACAATTTGTAGTGTTTTTTTTTGTAATAAAAAATGTAAGTTTGTCAATAAAATCTTATTGTGTGTGAAATCCCAATTTCTTCCAGTTATAGCAATACCACATATGTATTGGTAGACCCCCTTTCCTGCCCAGGAGACTCCCCCAAACTGAAACAGCGCTTTAGGGGATTTTCAGATAAAATAAAACTATGCTATATTTTCTGGAAGTACACACCTCAAGCTTTCTAGGCATACCAGACATGTTGATGTGGCCACAGTTTTCTGGAAGTAATCCCTAAATGTATTGTTTGGTTGCAAAGAGTTTCCCTAAAAAAAGGATAAAAAAGCAGAATCAAAGCCACATTTTCCTAACAAAAACTATATACAAACAAGATAAAACAAGTTTAATCTGAAACATCCCCCGAACAGAACGATACCCAACATTAGGGATGAGCGAATAGATCCCGGACGAACCTGAATTCGTTCCGAATTTCAGGAAAAATTTGATTCTGAACGAATCCGAATTTGCCCGCGATTCGATCGATCGAAGTTTTCCTTTAAACTCCATTTATTTCAATTACAGGCATTCTAAAATGGTGGAAGCACATGTCCGGACATGTTCCCTGGGGCAAGGTATCATGGAAAAGTCACATGCAGCCTATCAGCAGCCAGGAAGCCCGGTGACATCACCGTGCTATATAAACGGCGGCCATCTTCCTTGTGCGCAGTTCAGCATTCTCTTGCGGCCAGAGCACAGCTTGTTACACACAGGGACAGAGTGAGATAGAGGTAGGGAGAGTCAGAGAGACCAACAGAGAGGCAGAAAGAGAGGTAGACAGAGCCAGGGAAAGATAGTGAAAGATAGGGAAAAACCGGAACGATCCAGGCAGGGACAGCATTGAAGTGACAGGGAATTTTTTTTATTTATTTTCATTAGCCAGATCATTTTTCTATTCAATTTCAGTTCTTTGTGGTGTAAACCTGCCTTGCCACTGTGCATCCCATCTATGCAGTGGCATATTTAACCCTATCTGTTACACACAAGCATTTCTCATAACTGGATTAGTTTTAATTTAGTTTTAAATTTTTTTTGTCTGCTTTAAATACACCAGCCCACATGGGCATCCCAAACCAGCACATGTCACCCTATCTGTTATACTAAATAAGCGTTGTTCAGCCTCATTTTAATTAAGCTATTGCATTTTGAATTGGTTTTTGTCTGGTTTAAATACACTAGCCCACATGGGCATCCCAAACCAGCACATGTCACCCTATCTGTTATACTAAATAAGCATTGTTCATCCTCAGCTTAATCAAGCTATTGCATTTTGAATTGTTTTTTGGTCCTGCTGCCAAAACACTAGGCCGCAGGGTATCCCAAACCTGCACGTAGCACCCTATCTGTTATACTAAATACCCTTGTTCATCCTCAGCTTAATCAAGCTATTGCATTTTGAATTGGTTTTTGTCTGGTTTAAATACACCAGCCCACATGGGCATCCCAAACCAGCACACGTCACCCTATCTGTTATACTAAATAAGCATTGTTCAGCCTCATTTTAATTAAGCTATTGCATTTTGAATTGGTTTTTGTCTGGTTTAAATACACCAGCCCACATGAGCATCCCAAACCAGCACATGTCACCCTATCTGTTATACTAAATAAGCGTTGTTCATCCTCAGCTTAATCAAGCTATTGCATTTTGAATTGGTTTTTGTCCTGCTGCCAAAACACTAGGCCACAGGGTATCCCAAACCTGCACGTAGCACCCTATCTGTTATACTAAATACGCTTGTTCATCTTCAGCTTAATCAAGCTATCGCATTTTGAATTGGTTTTTGGTCTGCTGCCAAAACACTAGGCTGCAGGGTATCCCAAACCTGCACATAGCACCTTACTGTCTCTTTAAAGCAATGTTTGTGCTCCCGCTGCTGCTTGCAACTACAGGGTGTGATTCATCCAATTTTTGGGCTCCTGCAGCCAACTCCAGTGTCTCTTTCAAGCTATGTTTGGGCTCCTGCTGCTGCTGCTTGCAACTCCAGGGTGTGATTCATTCAATTTTTGGGCTCCTGCAGCCAACTCCAGTGTCTCTTTCACGCAATGTTTGTGCTCCTGCTGCTTGCAACTCCAGGGTGTGATTCATCCAATTTTTGGCCTCCTGCAGCCAACTCCAGTGTCTCTTTAAAGCAATGTTTGGGCTCCTGCAGCTGCTGCTGCTGCTTGCAACTCCAGGGTGTGATTCATCCAATTTTTGGCCTCCTGCAGCCAACTCCAGTGTCTCTTTAAAGCAATGTTTGGGCTCCTGCAGCTGCTGCTGCTGCTGCTTGCAACTCCAGGGTTTGATTCATCCAATTTTTGGCCTCCTGCAGCCAACACCAGTGTCTCTTTCATGCAATGTTTCAGCTGCTGCCGCTGCTGCTTGCTGATCCAGGGTGTGATTCATCCAATTTTTGGCCTCCTGCAGCCAACTCCAGTGTGTCTTTCAAGCTATGTTTGGGCTCCTGCTGCTGCTTGCAACTCCAGGGTGTGCCTTTCATCCAATTTTTGGGCTCCTGCAGCCAACTCCAGTGTCTCTTTAAAGCAATGTTTGGGCTCCTGCTGCTGCTTGCAACTCCAGGGTGTGATTCATCCAATTTTTGGGCTCCTGCAGCCAACTCCAGTGTCTCTTTCAAGCAATGTTTGGGCTCCTCCTGCTGCTTGCAACTCTAGGGTGTGATTCATCCAATTTTTGGCCTCCTGCAGCCAACTCCAGTGTCTCTTTCAAGCTATGTTTGGGCTCCTGCTGCTGCTGCTGCCAACTCCAGGGTGTGTCTTTAGGCCAGTTTTTAGGCTCCTGCAGCCAACTCCAATGTCTCTTTAAAGCAATGTTTGGGCTCCTGCTGCTGCTTGCAACTCCAGGGTGTGATTCATCCAATTTTTGGGCTCCTGCAGCCAACTCCAGTGTCTCTTTCAAGCAATGTTTGGGCTCCTCCTGCTGCTGCTGCTGCTGCTTGCAACTCTAGGGTGTGATTCATCCAATTTTTGGCCTCCTGCAGCCAACTCCAGTGTCTCTTTCAAGCTATGTTTGGGCTCCTGCTGCTGCTGCTGCCAACTCCAGGGTGTGTCTTTAGGCCAGTTTTTAGGCTCCTGCAGCCAACTCCAATGTCTCTTTAAAGCAATGTTTGGGCTCCTGCTGCTGCTTGCAACTCCAGGGTGTGATTCATCCAATTTTTGTCCTCCTTCAGCCAACTCCAGTGTCTCTTTCAAGCAATGTTTAGGCTTCTGCTGCTGCCAACTCCAGGGTGTGTCTTTAGACCAATTTTTGGGTTCCTGCTGCCAACTCCAGTGTGTCTTTCAAGCTATGTTTGGGCTGCTGCTGCTGCTTGCAACTCCAGGGTGTGATTCATCCAATTTTTGGCCTCCTGCAGCCAACTCCAGTGTCTCTTTCAAGCAATGTTTGGGCTCCTGCTGCTGCTGCTGCTTGCAACTCCAGGGTGTGATTCATCCAATTTTTGGCCTCCTGCAGCCAACTCCAGTGTGTCTTTCAAGCTATGTTTGGGCTCCTGCTGCTGCTTGCAACTCCAGGGTGTGCCTTTCATCCAATTTTTGGGCTCCTGCAGCCAACTCCAGTGTCTCTTTAAAGCAATGTTTGGGCTCCTGCTGCTGCTGCTTGCAACTCCAGGGTGTGATTCATCCAATTTTTGGGCTCCTGTAGCCAACTCCAGTGTCTCTTTCAAGCAATGTTTGGGCTCCTCCTGCTGCTGCTGCTGCTTGCAACTCTAGGGTGTGATTCATCCAATTTTTGGCCTCCTGCAGCCAACTCCAGTGTCTCTTTCAAGCTATGTTTGGGCTCCTGCTGCTGCTGCTGCCAACTCCAGGGTGTGTCTTTAGGCCAGTTTTTAGGCTCCTGCAGCCAACTCCAATGTCTCTTTAAAGCAATGTTTGGGCTCCTGCTGCTGCTTGCAACTCCAGGGTGTGATTCATCCAATTTTTGTCCTCCTTCAGCCAACTCCAGTGTCTCTTTCAAGCAATGTTTAGGCTTCTGCTGCTGCCAACTCCAGGGTGTGTCTTTAGACCAATTTTTGGGTTCCTGCTGCCAACTCCAGTGTGTCTTTCAAGCTATGTTTGGGCTGCTGCTGCTGCTTGCAACTCCAGGGTGTGATTCATCCAATTTTTGGGCTCCTGCAGCCAAATCCAGTGTCTCTTTAAAGCAATGTTTTGGCTCCTGCTGCTGCTGCTTGCAACTCCAGGGTGTGGTTCATCCAATTTTTGGGCTCCTGCAGCCAACTCCAGTGTCTCTTTAAAGCAATGTTTGGGCTCCTGCTGCAGCTGCTGCTGCTGATTGCCACTCCAGGGTGTAAATCAGCTTATTTTTGGGCTCCTGCTGCCAACTCCAGTGTGTCTGTTAAGCTATGTTTGGGCTGCTGCTGCTGCTTGCAACTCCAGGGTGTCATTCAGCCAATTTTTGGGCTCCTGCTGATGCCAACTTCAGGGTGTGCCTTTCAGCCAAATTTTGGCCTCCTGCTGCTGCTGCTGCCAACTGCAGTGTGTCTTTAGGCCAATTTTTGGGTTCCTGCTGCCAACTCCAGTGTCTCTTTCAAGCTATGTTTGGGCTCCTGCTGCTTGCAACTTCAGGGTGTGCCTTTCATCCAATTTTTGGGCTCCTGCAGCCAACTCCATTGTCTCTTTCAAGCTATGTTTGTGCTCCTGCTGCTGCTGCTTGCAACTCCAGGGTGCAATTCATCCAATTTTTGGGCTCCTGCAGCCAACTCCAGTGTCTCTTTCAAGCTATGTTTGGGCTCCTGCTTGCAACTCCAGGGTGTCATTCGGCCAATTTTTGGGCTCCTGCTGCTCCTGCTGCCAACTTTAGGATGTCTTTCAGCCAATGTTGGCCTCTTGCTGCTGCTTGCAACTCCAGGGTGTGATTCATCCAATTTTTGTGCTCCTGCAGCCAACTCCAGTGTCTCTTTCAAGCTATGTTTGTGCTCCTGCTGCTGCTGCTGCTTGCAACTCGAGGGTGTGATTCATCCAAATTTTGGGCTCCTGCAGCCAACTCCAGTGTCTCTTTAAAGCAATGTTTGGGCTCCTGCTGCTGCTTGCAACTCTAGGGTGTGATTCATCCAATTTTTGGGCTCCTGCAGCCAAATCCAGTGTCTCTTTAAAGCAATGTTTGTGCTCCTGCTGCTGCTGCTTGCAACTCCAGGGTGTGATTCAGCTAATTTTTGGGCTCCTGCTGCTGCTAGCTCCAGGGTGTTTTTCAGACACTATAGGGTGCCCCTCATAGTGATGCCACTTCAACTCTCTGCAATTGTGCAGCTCTGCGATTCTATTAGCGATGCCTCTGATCTGCATGTGATAATTATTTAAAGTATTATTTCACTAACCCAGCACGCATCCTATGCGTGTTACAGCAAGGCAGAATGGTTTACAACCCTATTGAGGCTCTAGGAGGCTCAGAGATAGCCATTTTTAATTACGATTCGTCACGAATAAATTCGGGTCGAACCGATTTTTGTCTGAAAATTCGGCGAATCAGTCGAATCGAATTTTTCAAAAGTTCGCTCATCTCTACTAACAACCCACTGGAGATATCGTTGTAAAGGGAAGCACCTCAGGTATACACTGCTACAAGGACATGTGGATCAGGGTCAACTGGACCAAGCGGCATCACCAGGTACTGTTGCTCACAGGTGGTGGGGTGGTACACTTCTGTGAGTTGAATCTCCAGACCTAGGGGGGGCTAATGACTTTTGAAAGTTTAGAACCTCAGGTACACACTGCCAAAAGGGCATGCGGATCAGGGCTGACCGGACCAAGTGGTGGCACTGCAAATTCCCAGTACTGTTGCTCACAGGTTCTGTGGTGGTACTGTGTACTATATTTCTGTGAGTTGAGTCTCCAGACCTATGGAGGCTAATGACTCCCTGGAGGTGTCATTTGAAAGAGTAGAACCTACAAGGGCATGTGGATCAGGGCTGACCGGACCAAGCAGTGGCACCGCAAACTCCCGGTACTGTTGCTCACACGGGCCAGACTTATACAATTCTGAGTGCCGTATCTCCGGACTTAGTAGGGCTAACTACTGGCTAACTACTGAAGGTGTCGTTGGAAAGGGAAAAACTTCAGATATACACCCCTACAAGTGCATGTGGGTCAAAGATGACCAGACCAAGCAGCAGCACTGCACAATCCTGGTACCCCAAAGCCCAAACCATAGCACCAAAGTTGGTGGAGGCTCTTGCAGGGCAAATGGTGAAGGCCCCCTGCCTATAATTCGGCCCTGGATATGTGCACATGACTTTACTCATCGCACAATGCTTTGGGCAGAAATTTAGTGTGGTTATGCTCCGCTTGGGTCTTCTCAGAAGACAGACATTGGAATAGAGCAAATTAACCCTGTAAAAGTATATTGTCGAATATCCTGTCATTGCTACCAACAGAAGGAAATGAAAAGCTTGGCAGGATTTTAGTTTTACTTGAGGCGTATCTCTTCTTATCTAAATCTTTATCTCTTTCTGTTTTCTGTAGTTTATTCTAATCTGGCTTCATGCCTTGTAAAGTTTCATAAGTATCCAAACTTTTTCTGTAGAAAGTGAGACTATTGATTCCAATATAGGCCTTACTTTTACTGCATGCATTGCTGTTAACTACAATTTTGAGCCCTTCTATGGACAGATTCACTATAAGTTGTTTGAGCATTTTGTGGAAGGCTACTTACTTGTCTGATCCGAGTTTGAAAGTTTGAACGTGTGACGAAATCACACCTTGTAGCCCCTAATAACATCACTGCACTGAGATCATGTGACACAGCCACCTGATTCAGGCTATAGAAACCCTGACTGGCTGCAGGGCACTTTCACTTCCACCAGTGAACAAAGCCATTCCAGCCCTGTATGATTGCCAACAGCTCTGTTTGATATAGTCCAGTCTTTTAAATTGGATTATATCAGGCCAAAATCCAGCCCCAGTAGCGGCTTAACCGTATTCACCTGTTGTGGATTATCTGAGCTTCTGAATTGCCTGAGAACAGCCATCTTACAACACACCTGACAGTCCTGCTTACATATGATCATAAGGGGGGAGCTATGCCAACAGCAGTTTACACCAAACTGATATATATACTGTATATGTCTCAGAAATACAGGGAATGCACCTATGATTCTACATTCACACACTGAATAAACAACTTCTTGAGAAATCCTGTGTGAAAGGGATCTGCATTGTACAGTATTGTCATGTTATGTCAATCATGTGACAGCTACAGAGCATTCAAGGTAATGTAATGTGTAAGGTATCTAAAATGTATCTAGAAGCTCTCTGCTGTTAGCAGAGCAATAATAAGCCATAACAGCTGTTGAATTTCTACTTATGACTTATGAAATAAAAGATGCTTTCACAGCGATTTGAGAACATTTTGAGTTTTCCAGAAGCAGGGCTCTGAGGTGTAAATCAAAATGAAGTTCAAGAGCATAGACTCTGCCTGCTATTCCTCAACATCTGCTTAACATTAAATAGCTTTCATCACAGATTGCCAGAAGGGGGTTTAAGGGAGCATTTTATTAAGTTTTAAAAAGGTTGAATGAGTAGAAGCCCTGCAAAACTGTTCCACAGAGGCCTAATGATGGAAGAACTATAAAGAGCACACAGATCTAGTAGAATGGAAGGTAGGGTTGTTTTCCCTTTGCAGTATATGCTTGAAAAATGGTCAATCTAATGATTTCACAAAAAATATAAAGAGAATCAGATTTGATTAAATTCTTTGTTCTATAGAGATAGAACTTGAGCACCCAAACCACATCTAAAAGGTGTAAAAAATCTCTCCTTGGAATGACAGGAGTTTGGAGGAAAAAAAAAGAATTATAAATATTCTCTTTATTGATGAATAAATAAGAGACTACCTTTCAGCCATAGAGCCTGAGAAAAACAGCCTTATCCTTATGGAAAACAAGGAATGGAGACTCGATGGTGAGAGCAGGCTCTGACACACTGCGTAAGAAGGTGATAGCAACTAGAAAAATTGCCTTTTGCATCAAGGATAAAAGAGACGTAGATTCTTAAGGTTCAAAAGGTGAAAAGGCTGAAAAGACAAGATTGAGATTCCAGAGTTAAATTGGCTTCTTAAAGGCTGGAGTAATATGAGCTACTCAATGTAAGGAGGTTTGAATAGAATAATTCTCCACGATAGGCCTTTGAAAAAGAATAGTCAGTGCATAAACCTGACCCTTTAAAGTGCTAACAGATAAACACTTGTTTAGTCTGTATTGGAAAAACTCAAAAATCCGAGTAATGGAAAATTTACAAGAAGAAATTTACAAACCAAGAAAATAAAATTTCCAATATCTGTGATAGACTTTCTTGGAATAGTTCTTTCTAGCCGTAAAAAAAATTAACATTAACAGACTTAGAATATCATTGATCCTATAGAATTGACCTTTTAACAACTAAGCTGTCACGGAGTACCATGACCTCCTCTGCCAAACTGGAGCACCCAGAATCGAATTCTTGATCCTAAATACATCTTTATAACAACCAATACATGACAGGGAGAAGAATAAATGCACAAACCAGCTTGTATCCTGTCCATGGAAACCAGCTTGTATCCTTTCCATGGATGTACAAGTACATTAATGGCCATTGCCAAAGGATCCCTTGATTGACCCATTTACTTAGAAACTTCCAGTTGGAATCATCGCAAGTAGATCCAACTCTGGAATTCCTCAAGTATGACAAATGGAATTGAGAAATTGTTGATTCAACTTGGGACATTAGGAAAATCACCGTAAGGAAAATCTGCATGGTCACTGATAGAGATGAGCGAACCGGTTCGGACGAACCGGAATTCGCTCCGAATTTCAGGAAATATTCGATTCGGCACGAACCCGAATATTTTGTGGTTCGTGCCGATCGAATTTTTCCTGAAATTAAAAAAAAAAAAAATGCCGGCATGGTGGGAGTGGGCCGGCCGGTTCCGCTGTCAACGGGCCGGCAAAGCTCAGCTATCATCTGAGGGCGCGTCATCAGAGGGCGCCTCTGATGACGCGCCCTCAGATGACAGCTGAGAGCGGGCCTGGCCTCCACGCTCCGGACCTGCAGGTAAGATGTTTGCCTTTTTTCTCAAATTCCGGCATGGTGGGAGCGGGCCGGCCGGTTCCGCTGACAGCGGAGCCGGCCGGCCCGCTCCCACCATGCTGGCAAAAATGCTTTTTTTTTTTTTTTTTGTTTTTTAAATGCCGGCATGGTGGGAGCGGCTTTACCGGCCCGCCGGCCGGCTCCCACCATGCCGGCATTTTTGATGGGGAACTTCGTAAAAGTTCGATTCGGCCGAACCCGAATTTCTTTGTGAAATTCGGCGAATCGGCCGAATCGAACTTTTCAGAAGTTCGCTCATCTCTAGTCACTGACATGGTTGCTAGTGATGGTTTATATAAGCTCAGTCATAACTTTTTTGACTACCCTTGAACTGGGAATCCCATCAGAATTTTTGAACAATGACACAGGAACAACAGAACTTTTATTTCGAGGATGTTGATTGATTTCATGGAATCCATCGGAGGCCAATATCCTTGAACGGATAGATTCTCTAGAACAGCTCCCCAGCCTGTCAAGCTGGCTTTGGTCATCATTATCCTCTATTAAACTGGAAGAAAGGATCAACCAATTGATAACTTGGCCATCTGAAAGCCACCAAGTCAACTTCAGTTTAAATCTGCTGGAAGAAAGAAAAACTCGTCTAGAGACAGTTCTAATCTTTCCCATCTTGTAGGAATAAGGAACTGCAGAGGTCTGGTCTGAAATTAAGCAAAGGGTATTGCTTCCATGAGACCATCTACCCAGTACTGCAAAAATGTGACCTGTCCTACACAATCAGATGCTGAAGACACTTTTCTGTTGGAATGAAAACTGTTGCTTCCCGAGTGTCTATCAACAAATTTCTAGGAATGTTATCGACATAGCCGGAATCAAAACAGATTTCTTTAGGTTGATTACCAACCAAACTTGCTCAGATTGTCGAGCTTCCTGTTTCTAGAGAGGTTGGCCCCTTTATGGAAAGATAAGCCAAACAAGGAATAATTTGCATGGTACTAAATGTAAGAACAGGTTTGTCCACTTATTACCAATAATGGCAGGGGCTCTGGGGATTAGACAGTAATTATGTGATTTAATACACACAAGGATTATAACTTATATAAAGGGTTATTTTCTTCTTAAAATGTTTTTTCTTTATTCCTCGATACTATTGTAACTTCAGTTCTTAGTTCTCATTCTACTAAAATACCATTTTGTGAATACTCACCTTGTAAAATGGGTATTATAAGTATGTCACACACCCCGCTTCAAGATATTCATAACCTGTGGGTAATATGGTCTGTAGAGGGCGAACTGCAGAGATGATAGGAAAAAAGAAGCCCCTCCCAGTCCTATAAATACCTGGGACCTCCCACTCATTACCCAGTATCAAGAAAGCAGTAAGGAAAGGGACCAGGAAGAGCCAAATATACGTCATAACAACGCAAAGTTCACAATATGAAGGATCCAGAATACAAAAGGGCGGGTTGAAGCGGGGTGTGTGACATACTTATAATACCCATTTTACAAGCTGAGTATTCACAAAATGGTATTATTCTAAGTATGTCACACACCTCGCTTCAAGATATTCATAACCTGTGGGACATCAAGTAGCAGTGTCCATAAAGGGCGGGGATCCAAAACAAGGCATAACTCACAACTAAAACCACTGTAGCCTGTAGAGCTTTGCGGCCAAAAACAGCATCCGCTGAGGCCCTAATATCAACCTTGTAAAACTTTGAAAAAGTGTGAACAGAAGACCAAGTAGCAGTCTTACAAGCTTGCTCAACAGAGGCCTGGTGCTGGAAAGCCCCAACCGCACAAGTAGAGTGAGCAGTAACACGAAAAAAGGGGGACTCCTCCCCTTAGCAGAATAGGCCCCAACAATAGCCTGACGAATCCATTTACTGATGGAAGACTTGGCGGGTGCCAAACCTTTCTTGGACCCAGAGGGAACCACAAAGAAGGCATCAGTCTTGCGAAAAGAAGAAGTTACTACCAAATAGTACTTCACAGCATGAACCACATTCAAGGAATGCATGACCCTCTCCTAATTGTTGTTGGGATTAGAACACAGAGAGGGCAGAACAATATCCTGATTTAGGTGAAAAGCAGAAACCACCATGTCCTGATGTGTTTCAAAAAACAGAGCTTGAATAGACAGGACCGCCAACTCAGAGACGCGCCGAACTGAAGTGATGGCTACCAAAAAAGGCCACCTTCTGTGTAAGGGAAGACAAAGCAATATCATGCAAGGGCTCAAAGAGAGGACACTGAAAAGCGGAAAGAACCAAATTCAAATCCCAAACCGGAATTATAGGCTTCCTAGGAGGCCGCACAAGCGTAACCCCTAGGAAAAAAGTCCTAACTGGAAAAACACCGCCAGGGCAGAAACCTGCCCCTTCAACGTACTGAGTTGGAGCCCCAGAGCCAAGCCGTGTAGGAGGAACTCCAGAACTCTAGAAATAGAGAATTCCCAACAAGGGAAGGCCCTAGACTCACACCAATCAATATAAGACTTCCAAGTCCTATAGTAAACGGAAGAGGAAGACCTCTTCCTAGCACTAATAAGAGTCCGAATCACAGCATCAGAAAGACCTTCCTCTTTCAAGATGGAGGTTTCAGCAGCCACATCGTCAAAGCCAGCGTTGGTAAATTGGAGTAACGTAGATGACCCTGTGTGAGCAGATCCGGCAGCAGGGGCAGAACGAACTGATCTTCTGCTAACCTTACCGCGTCTGCGAACCAAACCTGTCTTGGCCACCTTGGGGCCACCAGAATTGTTGACGCTCCCTCCAGAGCCAGCTTGCACACTACTCTGGCTACCATGGGAAAAAGGAAGGAATAGGTACAGAAAACCCAGATCCCTCCAGTTCAGAGACATGGCGTCCGTTGCGAGATCCAGTGGGTCCATCGCCAGAGACACAAATGCCGGAAGTTTGTGATTGTGACGGGAGGCAAGAAGGCCACCACCGGTGACCCCCACCTGAGGCAAATCGAGCGAAACACCTTGGGACTGAGAGACCATGCCCCCTTGCGGGTTGACGACCTGCCCAGAGAGTCCACCTCCAAGTTCTCCACTCCCGGAATGTAAACCGCCGAGATGCACGGGACGTGGCTCTCCGCCCAGTCCAGAATCAGAGACACTTCCCTGAGGGCACTCCTGCTGCGAGTCCCTCCCTGGTGATAGATGTAGGCAACAGCCGTCCGACTGTCCGACCGGACCTGAACCGGCAGGCCCTGTAGACAATGAGTCAAACGAAAAAGAACCAACCTGATGGCTCTCAAACCAGAACATTGATAGGCTCGTGGGCTTCCAGGGGTCCCCACAAACCCTGAAATTGCAGATCCTTCCAGAAGCCCCCCCAACCTGAAAGGCTGACATCCGTGGTGACCACCTCCCAACGAGGTGTATGAAAAGATCTGCCCTTCAACAGATTGGCTGAGTTCAGCCACCACCGAAGTGAGCGGCGAACCCAGGGAGACATCAGAAAGGATTGATCCAGCGACAGAGGAGACCTGTCCCAGACAGCCAATAGATGGAACTGTAGTGTCCATGTGTGAAAAACTGAGCAAAGGGGACTGCCTCGAAGGAGGCTACCATCAACCCCACCAGTCTCATCCCTAGCCGGATGGTCGGACGAGTGGTGGACATGAGCAACCGAATCAACTCTTGAATCAAAAGAATCTTGGATTGAGGACGGAACGCTCTAGCCTATCCAGAGACATTCCCAGAAAGGATACCATCCTGGACGGATAAAGGGAGGACCTGGGGTAGTTGATCACCCAGCCGAACCTCTCCAGAGTGGATATTACCGTCCTGGTGTCCAATTCCGCTTGGCTGAATGACGATGCCCTGATGAAGAGATCGTCCAGATATGGCACTATGCGAATTCCCTGCGCTCTGAGAAGAGCCATCACCCCAGCGAGCACCTTGGTGAAAACCCTTGGAGCTGTGGTGAGACCAAAAGGAAGAGCTACAAACTGAAAGTGCCGATCCTCCACCACGAACCTGAGAAATCTCTGGTGCGCGGGAAAAATTGGAACATGGAGGTAAGCGTCCTTGATGTCTATGGACGTCATGAAGTCCCCCTGACGAAGAGAGAGGATAGCTGAAAGCAGCGTTTCCATGCGAAATTTTCGCAGTCTGACAAACCTGATGAGAATCTGCAGAACCAGGATGGGCCGGATAGAGCCATCCTTTTTGGGGACCGTGAACAGGTTTGAGTAAAAACCCTGACCCCGGTCTGATGGGGGCACTGGAGAAATGACCGCCATTTCTAGAAGACTTGAAACCGCCTCCCGGAGCCCCTATACGGCCAGTGCATCCGGGGGCACCCGAGACCTGAAGAAACGCGGAGGGAGGCGGGATTCGAACTCCAGCTTGTAGCCGGAAGACACCACTTCCCGGATCTATTTGTCCGAAACTTCCCGAATCCAGATCTGGGAGAAGTGTCGCAGCCGTCCCCCCACCCGCACGGGTGAGGGCGCCCCCTCATTGCTGAGCAGGCTTGGACGCGGGTTTGGGTTTTGAGCCCCAATTGTATCCTGAACGGGCACGTCCTCTGCCCCTATTCCAGGAATCTCCTCTTGAAGAAGGGAAGGCAAATCCTCTTCCCGCTGAAAGGAAGGAGTGAAAGAAGCCGCCCCTTGAAAGGGACGTCGTTGCTTCTTGCGTTGAGATAACCTATCACCTTTAGCTACAGAGTCCAATTTTTCTCCAAAAAACCGAAAACCCACGAAGGGAAGAGACGTCAGCGACTTCTTTGACCCAAAATCAGCCGCCCACTGGCGCAACCAAACTGAACGCCTGATAGTCACCAGAAGAGCAGAAGCCCTGCTACACATCATCCAGGAATCATCCAAAGCGGCTAACATGAAGGACAAAAAACAACACACATCGTTTAAGTCCAAGAAATTCGTCACTGTCCGGATCCAGACCTGAAGAAGACAACAAGTCCCTGACCACCAACCTGGTAGCCACCACCAACAGCGATGAGGTCCAAACAGGCCGTATGGCTGCCCCAATACTGGCAAAACCATGACAAGCCATCTGGTCAATGCGTTTATCCTCGCCACCTTTAAGGGAGGAGCGGTCAGGGTTATTTAGAACAGCTGAGTTGGATAACCCCAGAATTGGTGCATCCACCTCGGAAGGGGACGCCCAGCGCTTAACCGTATCCAAAGGGAAAGGATATCTTTTATCCCAACTCTGAAGAATGCCTGGGGGCCGAGCAGGCCTCTCCCATTCCTTAGAAATAATTTTATCAAAATGCTTTTGACTAGGAGTATCAATGGAAGACCCTGCCCCCTTCTCAGAATCAGCACCAACAAATTGCTGATCATCTGAAGTATCAGATTCCTCAAACAACTCTCCTTCCTCCAGTGGAGAGTAATCTGACCAATCCAGATAATCCACTTCATCACAATTAAATGCCGCAATGACAAGTGCTTTCTCTTAGCGGTGGCCTTTTTGGCAACCGTGGTAGAAAATAATTTGTCAAGAGTGGCCAATCTGGCACACACATCAGACTGTGACACCCCACTCATGACAACGTCACACGGGGCCCGAGTCAAAGTGGGAGGGGGAGGAGAGGGAGCCGGCGGTGCTGACCCAGAAGTCTGTGGTCCGGACTGCCGTGTAATAGTCTGCTGTGCACATGGTATACATAAAAATACATCATCCCCGGTTAGGGATACCCCACAACTCATGCACTTCCGGGATTGCCCCGAGGGGAGCCCGGTATCCGGGAATGCCTCCATACGGTGAACTTGTAGTTATTTGTAATGACCGAGGGAATTACGCTAATAAGCAACCCGGGATGCCCTTTTAATGTCCAAGTGGGAGGATTTGTATGTGAAGATTAATAAACCCAGGGACCTTAGGACCAGGAGGAACCCCCTAAGATCTACCTGCCAGAAACAATACACTAATAAAAATGAAGCAGGGACAAAAAATCAGAAAGCATGGAAAAAGGGGGGCCCACAGGGCCACTCACAGTTGCCATAGGAATCAAGACGCTGAGTCCTCATGAATCGTGAGGTGAAGAGATAGAGCGGAAGAGGAAGGGGGCGTGGCCAGCGCGGAGCGCGCGACTGACCTGCTCCACCCCCCTCCCTAACGCAACTTGTGAGGAGCGAGCTCCTCCGCAGTGTCCGAGGCAGAGGGGGCAGGCTGCGGCGACGCGCCGAAAGCCCGGCTCCGCCCCCAATGACAACGCGTGAGGGGAGAAGCTCCCCTCCGCTTCCAAAGCACTGGAGAACCAATGTCCCGCGGCACCGGTGAGGGAAGAAAAGGAGGTAGCGGTCGGCAGCTGACATGCGGGACCGCCGACCGCTCGAGCCATGCTACAAATGTACAAATGAAAACGAGAGCGGGTCGCGGCCTCGCGCCGAAGGCCCGGCCCCGCCCCCAACTGAGAGTGTGTGAGGGGAGAGCGCCCCTCAACACTCTCTGAGGTAAAAATTAGCGCTGCGGCGATAGTGCGTCCGCGGTGCAAGACCAAAAATGTAAAAAACACACTACACTTTCCAAATTCATTGAGGGATTACTTGCAGACGCTCGCCATCAACACGCAGCACCTCGACAAGCTCCGTAGGTGTGTACCCCGAATAGAAGCCTGCATAGTAGAAGGATAGAGAGGCAGGACGTGCTGTATACCCCAGTGAGTGCAGCGCTCCTAACACGGTCCAAAACTGCAAATAAAAAACTAGCCTAACAGCAATGCTAAAAGGGGGGGGAGCCCAACACAAATTAGTAAAGGTGGAAGGGGGCCAAGTAGGGCATACCGTCGGTGGACAGGGCATCCCAAACCGGGGTCACCAACCCGGTGTTACCGCCTACCCTCTTATATAGGGTCTCGCGGCGGAGCCTAGCTCCTGAGCACCTGAGGTGCTGAATTTCCCTCGCCCGGACCGGCAGCCAAGACTGGGAGGCATGTCATATAACAAGGATTAAATAAGGAAAAAAAAGGGTCCGAGCGGAAATAGAAAAATAACTGGCCGGGAGTTGTCCCGGCTACCTGAAATCCCCCTGTGCAAGGAGGAGACATCATCTTCTGACTTGCTCGCCGACTGCAGAGATGAAGACTGGGTAATGAGTGGGAGGTCCCAGGTATTTATAGGACTGGGAGGGGCTTCTTTTTTCCTATCATCTCTGCAGTTCGCCCTCTACAGACCATATTACCCACAGGTTATGAATATCTTGAAGCGGGGTGTGTGACATACTTAGAATAAAGAAGTTTCGCCCATTTGCCTTGATCACCTTTGGGTTCATAACATACAATTAGTATCTGTCAATTTACATAATTCCTGTCCATTAATTCTACTAAAAAAAGACATGTTTCGGCCATTTGCCTTGATCACCTTTGGGTTCATAACATACAATTAGTATCTGTCAATTTACATAATTCCTGTCTAATATGTATTGCTTTACTTCAAAATCTGTCCTCACAAAATCATCTTGCATGGTGTTACATGTGTGTATAGTCGTTAGAGGAAGTTTCAAATAGTTCAGCCTGGATATGCATCATCAAACAAAGGGGATAGCAATAAACAGGTGTCCCAACATACATGCTCAGTTGATAGGTCCATTAAAAGGGCAGCTCACTATCTTTATTGGGCTAGTTGGGCTTACATCTGTTCAGGTGAAAAGCGCCCCTTCACTTCTCCTGGTGGGTAGAATATGTGAGGTGCTCACAACCTTCTAAAGGCCCGGCCGGTATGTTCGAGCAGCTGGTGCAACAGGAATATGCGCTTTGAGCTTGGCCTCAGTCAGCAGGCAGTGCAGGGTGAGGATGCTAGATGTTAGCGGTGGCAGCACCCATTCAGATGTCCAAAGCTGCTGCTGAATCCTCGCCGTGCTGATTGCTACCCAAACCCACCCCTATATTCTGGGCAAGGCCGGGTCTAGGTTTGTGGGGGCCCTAGTGCAAGAGAGTCGTAGTGGACACCTAAGCCGTGTGTCATATGATGTCACCTTTCAGCTCCGCTTCCTCAAATGGGTCATCTGCCTAAATTTTCTGTTCATCTTGCCTATATAATATCCCAATGCATATACAACATGAATTGAACTGCAATTTATAAAATGCTGTATTGTCTCTCCGGGATACTCTGGTGCCTTTTTTACATACTTGCATATGTTACAGTTGCTGCATGAGAATGCTGAGCATGAGAATGAACCCTTAGTTGTACAGCAATCATTATGTCTTATTATGCTTAAAATGACTCTTAATCAAGTGATCCTTAATGGATTTATTTTTTATGTAGACAATCATGGGTTTCTCTGGTATAATACCCTTCAAAGTTTGATCACAAGTTAAGATGTCCAAATGTTTTTGAATCACTGATTGCACAGCTCTATGCTCAGTGGAGAAAGTTATGAGAGTATCTCTAATCTATTCCTGCTCTGCTTTCATTATTTGTTCTGTCCAAACAAGATCTCATGCCTGTCCCATTTAAAAGCCTTTAATAAGCTCTTATTAGAACCTTTCTGCTGTATCCTCTTTGGCTTAAATGGTCAAGAATACCATCAGTGACCATCCGGAAAGACCCCTCAGAGGAACAATTTCGATGAGCCCTAAGGTATTCCCCATAAGGAATGCTCCTCTTGAGGTCATCCAGATGGCAATTGGTGGCCCACAAGATGTTGATCTTTTTTTTTTAAAAATCCATGGACAGTTCGCCATGTATAAATATATCAGAAAAGATACCATCTTTTTGCTAAACGCCAATGTAAATTTTAAATTACAATCATTGTGGTTCAATAATATTACAAATTCCTGTAATTGCACTTCTACCCCTGTCCAGAAAACTAGGATATTATCTATGTACCTGTGCCACAATAACACATGGCACAGGTACATATATGCCTCCTCATTTGCCCACAACTTCTTCTCCCACCAACCCAGGAACAGGCTTGCGAATGATGGGGCACAAGTCATCCCCATCGTCGCCTCCTGTACTTGGTAAAGTTGTTGATTAAAGAGGAAGAGGTTGTGGGTAAGTATAAAGAGGGTCAGCAGAAATTGGTTGTGTCAACCCTTTTATCATGGGAAATAGTGGAGTAGAGGGCCTCCATGTCGGGAGGGACCAAGGCAACATCCTTTGGGAGCACCAAGCCATCCAGGATCTGCAAATTGTAGGTTGTATCCTGTACATAGGATGGGAGCTCCTGGATGAATGGTTGTAAGTATAGGTCTTCATATTGACTTGCTTTTTCTGTTAATGATCTGTTGCCTGAAACAATGGTGCATCCCGGTGGATGCTTCATTTACTTATGCACCTTCAGTAGGCAATAAAATTCCTGAGTCAACGGATGTGGTAGGTTCAGGAACTCCCATACCCTTTTCGTTATTATGTTAACCTCTAAAGCTTGGTGCAAGATGGTTCGGTACTCCCTGGCATGCCTGTCCAGCCTTGACATGGATCATTCTTTGTTGTTCATGCACATCTTGACAAAATCACTATTATTCATAATTACTACATTCCCGCCTTTATTGGCGGCATTTATGATGATTTGGTCATTCCCCGATAATTCTTTTAGGGCCTTTTATTGCAATTTGGTAAGATTGGCTGTATTGCGTTCTCCCAACTGTAACTTGTCTATCTCATTGGTTATCCACATTCATGTATGTTGCTATGCTTGGGTTTATGTCTAGCAGAGGCATATAAGTTGATTTTTTTCCAAATTTTAGTTGTATCAGTTGCATAAGTAATAGTTTGATCTCCTGGGTCAGATGGGGCATTATCCTTTTTCTCCCCTGACCACATTTCTATGAATCTGCTAAGATCATGATATTCCTTTTTAGACCATGATTTCCAATCATGATTTTAGTGGGTCTCTATCCAAGAATTTATATTTTAATGCCAGTTTTCTCCCAAATAGATAAATATTTTTGAAAATCTCAAACTTATTATTGCCTTTACCAGGACAAACATTTGTATGCCCTATTACTTCGTGATTGCAATGAAAGATGCTAGCACTTTGGAAAATGCTCATGGTGCTGTTGCCAGACCAAATGGAAGGGCTACAAACTGATAATGATAATGCACTGCAAAGCAATGAAATCTGTGATGTGCCAAACAGGTTGGAAGATGGATCGGGATTGGAATAAATGATCTGCAGGGAAAGAAACTCTATCTTGTACCGAATCAGGGCCAAATCCACATGCCATTCAGAGCTGTATAGTTACATAATTATATAGTTAATACGGTTGAAATAAGACATATGTCCATCAAGTTCAACCAAGGGAGTTGGGGTAGGGGAAGTTATTTATTTTTAGCTAATAGTAACTGTTAATGTTATTTTTTCTAAATAAGCATCTTTTTTTTAGAGCTGTCAGTGGTCGATGCAGTAACAAGCTTTTGGGGAAGGCTATTCCACAGATTTATAGTTCTTATGGTAAAGAATGATTGTCGCCTCCGCCTTCCAGTCGAAGGGAGCGTGCCCCCTTGTCTTTAGAGAGGATTTTACATGAAATAGTGTTTCCCCATATTTTTGTATTGGCCACTTATATATTTATACAAGTTAATCATTTCCCCCCTCAGTCGTCTTTTCTCAAGACTAAACAGATTTAATTCTCGTTATCTTTCCTCATAACTAAAACCCTTCATTCCTCTTATTAGTTTGGTGGCTCTCCTCTGCACCCTTTCCATAGTCAGAGCGTCCTTTCTATGAATGGGTGCCCAGAACTGGACGGCATATTCCAGGTGAGGGTGCACCAGTGCCTTATAAAGAGGCAAAATTACATCCCTTTACCGTAATTCCTCTTTTAATGCATGATAATATCTTGGTGGGCTTGGAAGCAGCTGCTTGACATTGCATACTGTTATTTAGCCTGTGATCTACCAGTACCCCCAGATCCTCAGTATAACTGAGGTTCTTCCATTTCCATTTACACTTCCAGTAGTTCATTATGGCCCCTAGGTCCGGAGATCTAGTGTTTGTAAATGCACCATCTTGGGTGAGGTGCATTAATTCCAAGAATGATTTGTAGCCTTGGTTTTTAAGAACAAAAGAAATGGAGGGCATGTGGATCCAAATGGCAGTACCACAAAGTTCTAGTATTGCTTGACGGAGCTGGGATCTGAAAGTCAGTGGAGGGGCTTCAAGATCTCTGCTACATTCCCTGTACGTTTTGGCTTCTTTTCCCCGATGATCCCGGAGAACCAGGGCTTAGCAGTGGACCTCCCTAGGCGAGGTGCATCGATTCTCAGGGTGACAAAAAAGGCCTGGTTCTCCGGACTTAGGGGGGCTAGCAACCAATTAGAGGTGCCAGGGACAGCACAGAGAGGTGATGAGGACTCAAGATGGCGGGAACAAGTGGTGGACAGTGCCATGATGTCAGTCAGTGAGTTATGTTGGCTGTTGCTGTATACGATAGATAAAAAATAGTGTCTTGTGTTGATGTTCACACCCTGCCTGGGTGACTGACCTACCCACCTATCTGACCCCTCAGCCACATACATACCTGCCCACATACCTGCATACCCACCTACCTGCCTACTGACCCAGCCACCAATTTACCCACCTACCCACTCACCCTTCTACCTATATACCTGCCTGCTGAGCAACCAACCCACCCATGATGGGCTGCAAGTCTGTACAGGATATGGGCCCACCATCTTGCCTCAGATGGTGGGCCCATACTGAGTAGAGGAGAGCTGGGGTGAGGAGGAAGTGCAGAGGGGTGGGTTATAGCTGTGCTTTGTACAGATAGAGCAGAGCTGGGGTCAGGAGAAGGACATTAAATACAGAATGCAGAGTGGCGCAGTAAGAAGACACTTCCTATGTTCATGCTGCCTGATGCTCCATGAGCCACTGAATGTGTAAAGGCTCAGAATATGCACTAGGTGCAAGTAGGGTGATTTTTAATGTGGGCAATCTGTATGTACAGGGTGGGGGAAACATATAGATTTTAGTATGACGGACAGCATATCAAATATAGCTCACAGATGTCAGCACCATGGACAGCATATCACATATATATATTACATATTTCAGCACCATGGACAGTATATCACATATAGCTCACAGATTTCAGCACCATGGACAGCATATCAAATATCTTTCACAGATTTCAGCCCCATGGACAGCATATCAAGAGGCTAATTTATTATTAATGGTGTGGGCGCCACTTGAGCGCCTTGTCCAAGGCGCTCAGCAGTGCCCACACCACAGCGTCAGCTTCTGGCGGCCTGCACAGCTGTAGCGTTCCCGGCCAGGCAGCATTCGCAGCACATGGCTTATATAAGCCTATGTGCTAGCGACACCTAGCGCCAGCCGAGAGCACCACAAGCTGACAAAATTTATCAAAATAACACCAGGCGCCACAAGAGGTGCTCAAAAAAAGGGAATTAAGGCACAGAGCACCTTTTGGATTCCCTAATTTTTATTTATTTATTATTTATTTATTTATTATTTATTTATTTATTTATGTTTATTTTTTTTTTTTTTAATTAAAAATGGGAATTGCATTAGGGACATTAGACTAACATGACATATCTTTATCACAGCCCAAATCACAAGCTTGCAGCAGAAAATATTTTAATAATAATAATAATAATGTTTATATAGCGCCATCATCTTCTGTAGCGCTTTACAAGGTATAATTACAGACAAGGTAAAACATATAGTACAGAGAACAATACAAAACTAGATACTACGAGGTTCAAACCAAGTGTTGTGAGACAATAGAGAAAGAGCCCTGCCCTTGCGAGCTTACGGTCTCTTTTTATTTATGTACTTATTTCAGCACAAGATAATATATACATACCGTATTTGCCGGCGTATAAAACGACCCCCCAACATTTCCACTCAAAATATAGAGTTTGTTATATACTCACCGTATAAGACTACTCCCTCTTCCTCACACCAAATAAAACGTAAAAGAACATCAGATATTATTTCAACATGTTAATTCCCTTCCCCAGAGTCCCTGGGTGGCTTCTTACAGTCATACTTTCTGGCTTCTTACAGTCATGGGGGCATCCCTCAATACAGTCATGGGGGCATCCCTCAATACAGGCATGGGGGCATCCCTCAATACAGGCATGAGGGCATCCCTCAATACAGGCATGAGGGCATCCCTCAATACAGGCATGGGGGCATCCCTCAATACAGGCATGAGGGCATCCCTCAATACAGGCATGAGGGCATCCCTCAATACAGGCATGGGGGCATCCCTCAATACAGGCATGGGGGCATCCCTCAATACAGGCATGAGGGCATCCCTCAATACAGGCATGGGGGCATCCCTCAATACAGGCATGGGGCATCCCTCAGTACAGGCATGGGGGCATCCCTCAGTACAGGCATGGGGTCATCCCTCAGTACAGGCATGGGGTCATCCCTCAGTACAGGCATGGGGCATCCCTCAGTACAGGCATGGGGTCATCCCTCAGTACAGGCATGGGGCATCCCTCAGTACAGGCATGGGGGCATCCCTCAGTACAGGCATGGGGGCATCCCTCAGTACAGGCATGGGGTCATCCCTCAGTACAGCCACTGGGGGAATCCCTCAGTACAGGCATGGGGGCATCCCTCAGTACAGGCATGGGGTCATCCCTCAGTACAGCCACTGGGGGAATCCCTCAGTACAGGCATGGGGGCATCCCTCAGTACAGGCATGGGGTCATCCCTCAGTACAGGCATGGGGCATCCCTCAGTACAGGCATGGGGTCATCCCTCAGTACAGGCATGGGGCATCCCTCAGTACAGGCATGGGGTCATCCCTCAGTACAGGCATGGGGGCATCCCTCAGTACAGGCATGGGGCATCCCTCAGTACAGGCATGGGGTCATCCCTCAGTACAGGCATGGGGGCATCCCTCAGTACAGGCATGGGGGCATCCCTCAGTACAGGCATGGGGTCATCCCTCAGTACAGGCATGGGGCATCCCTCAGTACAGGCATGGGGCATCCCTCAGTACAGGCATGGGGCATCCCTCAGTACAGGCATGGGGGCATCCCTCAGTACAGGCGTGGGGCATCCCTCAGTACAGGCATGGGGGCATCCCTCAGTACAGGCATGGGGGCATCCCTCAGTACAGGCATGGGGCATCCCTCAGTACAGGCATGGGGGCATCCCTCAGTACAGGCATGGGGTCATCCCTCAGTACAGGCATGGGGGCATCCCTCAATACAGCCAGCGAGTGGCCCCACTCCCTCCTCCCCCCACCCTGCCCCGCCGCTCACACACTTACCGATGGTTGGAGGGCCGGTCTGCCTGTCCCTGCTGTTCCTGTCGCCGCCACCGCCGCCGCCCTCATACACACAAACACGCACACACATTCATGCTTACCGGCACTTCCTGGCTGTTGCGCGCTGGTCGTCGGTGGGCGTGCCCAAGATGTTTTCATTGGACGGCGGCCATCTGGGACACGCCCACCGACGACCAGCGCGCAACAGCCAGGAAGTGAAGTAAGCATGAATGTGTGTGTGTGTGTGTTAGTGTGTATGAGAGCGGCGGCGACAGGAACAGCAGGGACGGGCAGGCCAGCCAGCCGCAATGGCCACCCCTCACCCTCACCGTATAAGGTGCAACCGGCGTATAAGACGACCCCCCCCACTGGGAGGCATGTTTTACAGGGGGAAAAAGTCGTCTTATACGCCGGCAAATACGGTATTTATTGACAATGTGGAGAGTCCAAGGGGAAAAATCGGGCAGCGAGTTAGGTCTATTTTTTTTTATAACATATGTGTTACCTAAAACTATATGTTACGCTGACCACCGCAATAAAATGTTTACATAATTTTATCTGCAAAATATCTATAATAATATAGAGGTGCAGATGGAATCAACTTCCCCAACAGATAACTGGGTGTGGAATATTTCTGGATGGAAAATGAAGGGCACTAGTAACTAGACACAGTAGCAAACATAGATCTGTAAAATAAAAAGGTAATGCATGCAAAAGAAATACCACGAGGCACAAGAAATAAGGCAAATAATTTCTGTCCAAGTCCACCCTCCCCAGGACACTATTCAGAGCTGCCTGTAGAGGCTAAGAGCTAAGGGCTTTGATGAGTTCAGTCAAAACAAAGCATTATTAGCAATATTCTCGCCTAAGAACACTACATCAAAACCCACTGTCCAGAATATAATGAAAGGTTCCTGACGCTGCATCCTCCTCATGTACCAGAAGGAATTAGTGCTTTCCATGTCACACTGCCTGTGGTTGCCAGCCAATGGTGGCGATCTCAGATCCATGCCAAGGAGCAGCACAGGAGACTAGAAGATCTGTATTGGGTTGTGACAGAAACCTGAAATACTGAAATACTGAAATATATTAATTACTAGCGCCAGGTATCGGCAGATGAGTGTCTGTACAGAGGCACTAAGAGTGACCGCTAGTAGACTACAGGCTATTAGACTACAGGTAGATTACAGGCTATCGGGCGCTGTAACAGAGAGTCTCATCTGTATGTACAGGGTGGGGAAAACATATAAGATAGACTTGCACGGGGGTAGGTTATAGCTGTGCTTTGCATAGACAGAACAGTGCTGGGGTCAGAAAAAGGTCAGCAATCCCAGAATGAAGAGCGGCACAGTCAGAAGACACTTCCTGTTTGAAGGCAGCTTGAAGCTCCATGGGCCGCCATCTTGGATGTTTAAAGGCTCAGAAAATGCAGTAGATGCAGGTAGGATGATATTTAATGTGAGCAATCTGTATGTACAGGGTGGAGGAAACTCTTATTCAGGGTGAAGGTCCGGATACATTTGGGCAATCTGTATGTACAGACACATATAAGATAGGCTCTTATTCAGGATGAGGGTCCAGATTAATGTGAGCAATCTGTATGTACAGGTTGGGGGAAACATATAAGATAGGCTCTTATTCAGGGTTAAGGTCCGGAATAATGTGGGCAATCTGTATGTACAGGGGGGGAAACATATAAGATAGGCATTTATTCAGGATGAGGGTCCAGATTAATGTGAGCAATCTGTATGTACAGGGTGGGGGAACCATATAAGATAGGCTCTTATTCAGGGTGAAGGTCCGGATAAATGTGAGCAATCTGTATGTACAGGGTGGGGGGGAAACATATAAGATAGGCTCTTATTCAGGGTGAAGGTCCGGGTAAGTGTGAGCAATCTGTATATATAGGGTGGGGGAACCATATAAGATAGGCTCTAATTCAGGGAAAAGGTCCGGTTTAAGTCTAGCTGCTTTTGGCCTATCACTTCAGACACCTGGATTAATAAAAAGACATGTTAGGAAAATAATGATGCATCTTATTATTTTTTATCCTGTTCTCGCTGATTTGCGTCTGACCTTTAAACAGATTTTTCAGAACAGGCTGTTTCCCTCCTGACTTAGGCGCTATTACATATTTTCAGCTTTTATAGAAATGTGACACTAATAGACTTGTTTCCCATCATTAGACTCATCAATTTCACAGCCGACTCATCCTTTCTTTGAAATTGCATCACCATTGTGATTATGCCGCGGCTCAGCCGTATTCACAGGTCAACAGACTCTTATTAAAAGTACCCAATTTCAGAGACATTCAAGCCCTGGATGAAGAGGTCTCGCTAATGTCTAGACTGAATGTTGGCTGACATGTTGGTGGAATCACAAATCTATGGGAGTTATTCATCAAAGCATAGCGGCAGGCAGCGTCTGGTGAACTGTTACCAAAACCACATTTATGAAGGCGATTCTGGTGAGCGCTATAGCATAGAGCGCCAGACGCTGCGTGATTAAAGTCTTCTTTTGAACACATATCCACCAGTAACAAAGCGAAAACACATGGAATGACATTGTTGTAACACTGTGACAATATCACTTTAGTGCCAGACCTGTAATGACAGTTCTGCATAAAAATATACAAAAATCCAAAAAATGTATAAAAGTGTTTGTTTGCAGTCAGGAGAGGCCACATAATGATTGGAGCAAAAAAAAAACCTTAAGTTGCCAAACACGCTATTTATACACAACTAATGAAACCTCATTGAAATGTATGGAAGAGCGACGGGTAGCGACACTTTGAAAGCTAGAGCGCCGGCGCTATACGCTGAACTACCTGTAATGATGAATCGGACGCTACATGGCGCTGTTAGAGTCGCTCACCAGATTCACTTTCATAAATGTGGTTTTGCGTACAGCGCCCGGCGTTCACCAGACGCTGCCTGCCGCTACGAGGCGCTATCCCTTCTTGAATAACCCCCATAGTATGAACTAGAGCAGATGGGATTAAACTTATCATCTCTGCCTTAGCCAATCAGATGATTAGCAAGGGAGAATCAGGAAATCTTTCACTAAACACACCCCTTTGATGTACATTTCTAAGGCAAAAGAATTGTTAAGGGTCGCCCCCCTGGAAAGGGAATAGATCCAAGTTTGCCCGACCCACCAAAAACTGAATAAAGATTTGCTGCAGAATTGGTGAACAAATGAATTGGGCTGGTTAGTAAAGTGGCCCCTGATCACTTATTAAAAAAAGTTGAGCACGGGAGTCTTTGGACCATCTCCCTAGCTCAATGAGGTTTAAAGGGGGCTCAACAGGAACTAACCCCGCCAACATATATATTAATCATACATAAGTGTATCAAAAAATAAACATTACTTTATTTGGACTATTTCATTCAAAAAAAACAAAACAAAACACACATATACATGTAAAATACAAACTAATTAAAATACTCAGGGTATCTCTCATAAGTTCAATGAGTGAAAAAATCTATCTATCACCATCTCGCAGGGTAGACTAGTTTCGCCCAAAGGGGCTTCTTCAGTACCCACTGGAGTTAGTGAGATTTGCTATGTACAAGATAAGAAAAAAATATAATATAATTTCAAATTTATATTTGATACAATTTCAAGAAAACACATGTTCAGTAAAGACATTTCTAAGGCAAACATATTACTTAAGGGGAAACTGTTTACTTTTATAACAGAGTTGCAAACGAAAAGAAAAGAAAAAAAAAAGATAAGTTCAGCACCTTATTTTGGCACACAATTATGGAACATTTTAAAAATACCATAGAAAGTGAAATTTACCTTTAAAGTGGACCAAACCCCAGGATTATGACTATCCTGGGTCTTGATGCAGCCCGATCAGGGGTTCCACCGCTGTGTGAAACCCCCCAGATAGCTGAAACCAACTCACCTCTTCCCGGTCCTACGGCACATGCGCGACCGCTCGTCCAATCAGCGAGCTTTGGATCTGCTGACTTCACGCTGTCTAAAAGGAAGGCTGCGAGCACACAGCCGCATCCAGTGCTACCCTCTAACAGGGAGCATGCCCACGCCAGCCATTCACAAATGCCTGGGTTTGTGCATGTGCCGTTGGACTGGAATAGAAGGTAAGTGTATGGGCCACCTGGGGGGTTTCACACAGTGGGGAATCCCAATTTTGGATGCCCCGGGGGGATGTAATTGATCGGCCCGGGAATCTTATAGATTCAGGTCATTCGCCGTGGGTTTTGGTCCACATGTTAAATTGGTTCTTTACATGCCGTAATGCAGAGGGGTGGTGCTCCACTTGTCTGGCTGGGTGGGCTGATGTCACTGCTCTGCTGGTGGTTGGTAACTTGACTCTTTGTCTTCGCATTTGCTGGTTGTGTTGATTGACCTGGCCAAAAAAGGGTACGATGGGCGACTGGGACAAGTAAGTATTCTGGACTGAAACATGCTATTTTGGTATATGCAAAGGAAGGGAGGTGTAGGTCTGCTTTAAACTGGACCAAAACCCAGGGTTTTGACTATCCTGGGTTTTGGTCCTTTCCCCGGGGGCACCCCGATTGGGAAATTGTGAAATAGATTGCACAACTGGAAGCATTTGAATTATTTTGCTAACAATCCTCGTTAAGTCAAACCTACTATGCGTCAAATGGACCAAAACCCAGGATAGTCAAAAGTTTTGACTATCCTGGGTTTTGTTCCTTTCCCCGGGGGGGGCGCCCGGATGGGGGGAGTGCACTGCAGTGTGAAACTATCTAACCAGCTCATTTGTCTTCTGAGTTATGTTGAGTTGACCAATCCAAGTCGTCTGCCTTTTTCGTAGTATTGACTAGGGATGAGCGAATCGATCCGGACGAACCCGGATTCGATCCGAATTTCAGGAAAAATTCGATTTGGATCGAATCCGAATTTCCCCGCGATTCGATCACTCGAAGTTTTCCTTTAACATCCATTCATTTACATTACAGGCATTCTAAGATGGCGGACGGGACATGTCTGGACATGTATCCCGCGCCAGTGCAAGCTGGGGCAGTCACATGCAGCCTATCAGCAGCCAGCAAGCCCGGTGACGTCACACAGCGGTATTTAACGGCGGCCATCTTGCTTTTCCTCATTTCTCTATTGCATTCGTGACAGACAGACAGAACGCTGTGTAGCTGAGGCAGTTAGACAGGCTGGAGACAGGGACAGACAGGGACAGGCTGGAGACAGGCAGGAGACAGGCAGGAGACAGACAGGAGACAGACAGAAAGCCAGGGAAAGGTAGGAAAAACGGAGCTGGCTGACAGGGAGATTTTTTTTTTTTCATCCAGCCTTTGTTAGCGTTTTCAGGCTGCTTATAGTAACTAACTGTGCATATATACTGAACTGATCTTAAGTCTGCTGTGAGGCATCCCATTCTGTGACTAAAGCAGCCTCTGTTTAAGACCATATAAGCATTTGCTCTTATCATATTTGAAATTAGGCCTGATAAAGACACTTTTGCTGGCCAAAGCACTACTGGACCCTGCCAGCTCGATTCCTGCCCGGGGCATCCCATTCTGTGACTACAGCAGCCTCTGTTTAAGACCATATAAGCATTTGCTCTTATCATATTTGAAATTAGCCTGATAAAGACACTTTTGCTGGCCAAAGCACTACTGGACCCTGCCAGCTCGATTCCTGCCCGGGGCATCCCATTCTGTGACTACAGCAGCCTCTGTTTAAGACCATATAAGCATTTGCTCTTATCATATTTGAAATTAGCCTGATAAAGACACTTTTGCTGGCCAAAGCCCTACTGGACCCTGCCAGGTCGATTCCTGCCCAGGGCATCCCATTCTGTGACTAAAGCAGCCTCTGTTTAAGACCATATAAGCATTTGCTCTTATCATATTTGAAATTAGACCTGATAAAGACACTTTTGCTGGCCAAAGCCCTACTGGACCCTGCCAGCTCGATTCCTGCCCGGGGCATCCCATTCTGTGACTACAGCAGCCTCTGTTTAAGACCATATAAGCATTTGCTCTTATCATATTTGAAATTAGCCTGATAAAGACACTTTTGCTGGCCAAAGCACTACTGGACCCTGCCAGCTCGATTCCTGCAAAGGGGCATCCCATTCTGTGACTACAGCAGCCTCTGTTTAAGACCATATAAGCATTTGCTCTTATCATATTTGAAATTAGGCCTGATAAAGACACTTTTGCTGGCCAAAGCACTACTGGACCCTGCCAGCTCGATTCCTGCCCGGGGCATCCCATTCTGTGACTACAGCAGCCTCTGTTTAAGACCATATAAGCATTTGCTCTTATCATATTTGAAATTAGCCTGATAAAGACACTTTTGCTGGCCAAAGCACTACTGGACCCTGCCAGCTCGATTCCTGCCCGGGGCATCCCATTCTGTGACTAAAGCAGCCTCTGTTTAAGACCATATAAGCATTTGCTCTTATCATATTTGAAATTAGCCTGATAAAGACACTTTTGCTGGCCAAAGCCCTACTGGACCCTGCCAGGTCGATTCCTGCCCAGGGCATCCCATTCTGTGACTAAAGCAGCCTCTGTTTAAGACCATATAAGCATTTGCTCTTATCATATTTGAAATTAGGCCTGATAAAGACACTTTTGCTGGCCAAAGCCCTACTGGACCCTGCCAGCTCGATTCCTGCCCGGGGCATCCCATTCTGTGACTACAGCAGCCTCTGTTTAAGACCATATAAGCATTTGCTCTTATCATATTTGAAATTAGCCTGATAAAGACACTTTTGCTGGCCAAAGCACTACTGGACCCTGCCAGCTCGATTCCTGCCCGGGGCATCCCATTCTGTGACTAAAGCAGCCTCTGTTTAAGACCATATAAGCATTTGCTCTTATCATATTTGAAATTAGGCCTGATAAAGACACTTTTGCTGGCCAAAGCACTACTGGACCCTGCCAGCTCGATTCCTGCCCGGGGCATCCCATTCTGTGACTACAGCAGCCTCTGTTTAAGACCATATAAGCATTTGCTCTTATCATATTTGAAATTAGCCTGATAAAGACACTTTTGCTGGCCAAAGCACTACTGGACCCTGCCAGCTCGATTCCTGCCCGGGGCATCCCATTCTGTGACTAAAGCAGCCTCTGTTTAAGACCATATAAGCATTTGCTCTTATCATATTTGAAATTAGGCCTGATAAAGACACTTTTGCTGGCCAAAGCACTACTGGACCCTGCCAGCTCGATTCCTGCCCGGGGCATCCCATTCTGTGACTACAGCAGCCTCTGTTTAAGACCATATAAGCATTTGCTCTTATCATATTTGAAATTAGCCTGATAAAGACACTTTTGCTGGCCAAAGCACTACTGGACCCTGCCAGCTCGATTCCTGCCCGGGGCATCCCATTCTGTGACTAAAGCAGCCTCTGTTTAAGACCATATAAGCATTTGCTCTTATCATATTTGAAATTAGCCTGATAAAGACACTTTTGCTGGCCAAAGCCCTACTGGACCCTGCCAGGTCGATTCCTGCCCAGGGCATCCCATTCTGTGACTAAAGCAGCCTCTGTTTAAGACCATATAAGCATTTGCTCTTATCATATTTGAAATTAGGCCTGATAAAGACACTTTTGCTGGCCAAAGCCCTACTGGACCCTGCCAGCTCGATTCCTGCCCGGGGCATCCCATTCTGTGACTACAGCAGCCTCTGTTTAAGACCATATAAGCATTTGCTCTTATCATATTTGAAATTAGCCTGATAAAGACACTTTTGCTGGCCAAAGCACTACTGGACCCTGCCAGCTTGATTCCTGCCCGGGGCATCCCATTCTGTGACTAAAGCAGCCTCTGTTTAAGACCATATAAGCATTTGCTCTTATCATATTTGAAATTAGGCCTGATAAAGACACTTTTGCTGGCCAAAGCCCTACTGGACCCTGCCAGCTCGATTCCTGCCCGGGGCATCCCATTCTGTGACTACAGCAGCCTCTGTTTAAGACCATATAAGCATTTGCTCTTATCATATTTGAAATTAGCCTGATAAAGACACTTTTGCTGGCCAAAGCACTACTGGACCCTGCCAGCTCGATTCCTGCCCGGGGCATCCCATTCTGTGACTAAAGCAGCCTCTGTTTAAGACCATATAAGCATTTGCTCTTATCATATTTGAAATTAGGCCTGATAAAGACACTTTTGCTGGCCAAAGCACTACTGGACCCTGCCAGCTCGATTCCTGCCCGGGGCATCCCATTCTGTGACTACAGCAGCCTCTGTTTAAGACCATATAAGCATTTGCTCTTATCATATTTGAAATTAGCCTGATAAAGACACTTTTGCTGGCCAAAGCACTACTGGACCCTGCCAGCTCGATTCCTGCCCGGGGCATCCCATTCTGTGACTAAAGCAGCCTCTGTTTAAGACCATATAAGCATTTGCTCTTATCATATTTGAAATTAGCCTGATAAAGACACTTTTGCTGGCCAAAGCCCTACTGGACCCTGCCAGGTCGATTCCTGCCCAGGGCATCCCATTCTGTGACTAAAGCAGCCTCTGTTTAAGACCATATAAGCATTTGCTCTTATCATATTTGAAATTAGGCCTGATAAAGACACTTTTGCTGGCCAAAGCCCTACTGGACCCTGCCAGCTCGATTCCTGCCCGGGGCATCCCATTCTGTGACTACAGCAGCCTCTGTTTAAGACCATATAAGCATTTGCTCTTATCATATTTGAAATTAGCCTGATAAAGACACTTTTGCTGGCCAAAGCACTACTGGACCCTGCCAGCTCGATTCCTGCCCGGGGCATCCCATTCTGTGACTAAAGCAGCCTCTGTTTAAGACCATATAAGCATTTGCTCTTATCATATTTGAAATTAGGCCTGATAAAGACACTTTTGCTGGCCAAAGCACTACTGGACCCTGCCAGCTCGATTCCTGCCCGGGGCATCCCATTCTGTGACTACAGCAGCCTCTGTTTAAGACCATATAAGCATTTGCTCTTATCATATTTGAAATTAGCCTGATAAAGACACTTTTGCTGGCCAAAGCACTACTGGACCCTGCTAGCTCGATTCCTGCCCGGGGCATCCCATTCTGTGACTAAAGCAGCCTCTGTTTAAGACCATATAAGCATTTGCTCTTATCATATTTGAAATTAGCCTGATAAAGGACACTTTGCTGGCCAAAGCCCTACTGGACCCTGCCAGGTCGATTCCTGCCCAGGGCATCCCATCTTCTGTGACTAAAGCAGCCTCTGTTTAAGACCATATAAGCATTTGCTCTTATCATATTTGAATTAGGCCTGATAAAGACACTTTTGCTGGCCAAAGCCTACTGGACCCTGCCAGCTCGATTCCTGCCCGGGGCATCCCATTCTGTGACTACAGCAGCCTCTGTTTAAGACCATATAAGCATTTGCTCTTATCATATTTGAAATTAGCCTGATAAAGACACTTTTGCTGGCCAAAGCAAATACTGGACCCTGCCAGCTCGATTCCTGCCTGGGGCATCCCATTCTGTGACTAAAGCAGCCTCTGTTTAAGACCATATAAGCATTTGCTCTTATCATATTTGAAATTAGGCCTGATAAAGACACTTTTGCTGGCCAAAGCACTACTGGACCCTGCCAGCTCGATTCCTGCCCGGGGCATCCCATTCTGTGACTACAGCAGCCTCTGTTTAAGACCATATAAGCATTTGCTCTTATCATATTGAAATTAGCCTGATAAAGACACTTTTGCTGGCCAAAGCACTACTGGACCCTGCCAGCTCGATTCCTGCCCGGGGCATCCCATTCTGTGACTAAAGCAGCCTCTGTTTAAGACCATATAAGCATTTGCTCTTATCATATTTGAAATTAGCCTGATAAAGACACTTTTGCTGGCCAAAGCCCTACTGGACCCTGCCAGGTCGATTCCTGCCCAGGGCATCCCATTCTGTGACTAAAGCAGCCTCTGTTTAAGACCATATAAGCATTTGCTCTTATCATATTTGAAATTAGGCCTGATAAAGACACTTTTGCTGGCCAAAGCCCTACTGGACCCTGCCAGCTCGATTCCTGCCCGGGGCATCCCATTCTGTGACTACAGCAGCCTCTGTTTAAGACCATATAAGCATTTGCTCTTATCATATTTGAAATTAGCCTGATAAAGACACTTTTGCTGGCCAAAGCCCTACTGGACCCTGCCAGGTCCATTCCTGCCCAGGGCATCCCATTCTGTGACTAAAGCAGCCTCTGTTTAAGACCATATAAGCATTTGCTCTTATCATATTTGAATTAGGCTGATAAAGACACTTTTGCTGGCCAAAGCCTACTGGACCCTGCCAGGTCGATTCCTGCCCAGGGCATCCCATTCTGTGACTAAAGCAGCCTCTGTTTAAGACCATATAAGCATTTGCTCTTATCATATTTGAAATTAGGCTGATAAAGACACTTTTGCTGGCCAAAGCACTACTGGACCCTGCCAGGTCGATTCCTGCCCAGGCATCCCATTCTGTGACTAAAGCAGCCTCTGTTTAAGACCATATAAGCATTTGCTCTTATCATATTTGAAATTAGCCTGATAAAGACACTTTTGCTGGCCAAAGCCCTACTGGACCCTGCCAGGTCGATTCCTGCCCAGGGCATCCCATTCTGTGACTAAAGCAGCCTCTGTTTAAGACCATATAAAGCATTTGCTCTTATCATATTTGAAATTAGGCCTGATAAAGACACTTTTGCTGGCCAAAGCACTACTGGACCCTGCCACGTCGATTCCTGCCCGGGGCATCCCATTCTGTGACTAAAGCAGCCTCTGTTTAAGACCATATAAGCATTTGCTCTTATCATATTTGAAATTAGGCCTGATAAAGACACTTTTGCTGGCCAAAGCCCTACTGGACCCTGCCAGGTCGATTCCTGCCCAGGGCATCCCATTCTGTGACTAAAGCAGCCTCTGTTTAAGACCCATATAAGCATTTGCTCTTATCATATTTGAAATTAGCCTGATAAAGACCCTTTTGCTGGCCAAAGCCCTACTGGACCCTGCCAGGTCCCATTCCTGCCGGGGCATCCCATTCTGTGACTACAGCAGCCTCTGTTTAAGACCATATAAGCATTTGCTCTTATCATATTTGAAATTAGCCTGATAAAGACACTTTTGCTGAGCCAAAGCACTACTGGACCCTGCCAGCTCGATTCCTGCCCGGGGCATCCCATTCTGTGACTAAAGCAGCCTCTGTTTAAGACCATATAAGCATTTGCTCTTATCATATTTGAAATTAGCCTGATAAAGACACTTTTGCTGGCCAAAGCCCTACTGGACCCTGCCAGGTCCATTCCTGCCCAGGGCATCCCATTCTGTGACTAAAGCAGCCTCTGTTTAAGACCATATAAGCATTTGCTCTTATCATATTTATATTATAAGACACTTTTGCTGGGCATAGGCTTACTGCTGCCTGCCAGGTGCACTTCTGTTGAGCATCCCATTCTGTAACATAGCATACCCCTCTTTATTTACACTAAGCAGCTCTCTTATTTACACTAAGCAGCCTGTTGGAGGCTGAGTGTTACTGCTCACTTTTGGTGTGCATTATATTCTGTTTTATATAGACCCCCTGCTGCCTGGGGGTTCTTAAAATATCACTCTACTACCACGCCAGTTAGACTATGTCGGGCAGACAAGTGCCTGAAGTGAAAAGAGGAGTGGCAGAGGCCAGATTCCGCAGCAGAGCTCGCATCAGACTGGGGGCCAGTAGCAGCAGGAGTCACGCTGAGAGACCTAATCTGCCAGTATCTGCTAGCGGTCGGGTCTCCACCAGTAAAGCATCTGCCGTGGTAGATTGGCTGACGCGCTCATCAACAACATCATCACAACTTACATCTGAGACCCCCAGTCTAGGGTCGGTAGGTTCCTCTGACACAACCCTGAGTTGGCATGCCCCGAGAGCAGTCCCTGTCCTCCCATTTCCTCTGTCCTACGCCGTTCCCTCCCCCAGCGACGTATCCTATGCTTTGGGTTCAGCTCCACTCTTTAGTGAGGAGGACGATCAGATACAGGAGGACAGTCAGCAGCTACTGCCCAGCCAAGAAATGGAGGTGGCTTCTTTAGCTAGGCAGACAATAGTGATGTGGACAGTGTCGTGGGTGCTGCGAGCGTTCCAGCTCCTGCGCCAGACACTGTTGACGAATCCACGAACATCAGTGACGTACAGCCACAACCCGGTGATGATGATGATGCTGACGATGAAGCGATCGCACTTGGGAGCCGGGTGATGAAGGGGCTTCATCGTCATCATCAGGAGAAGAGGGGCGCAGGTTGCCCCGGAGTCAGCAGCTGAGGCAGCAAAGGTGGTAGCAGTCAGCATGGGGGCACAATTCCAAAGGCTGGAGCCGGCCGGGGCCGGGGCCGGGGTAGAGCACCTGCTGTGCGGCAGTCTACCTTATCGGAGGTAGTGGAGCAGGGGTTCCTGGAGTTGGCAACAGCAGCAGTGAATCAGTGAGGCCAGGGGGTGGGAAAAGTAGCTACTCGGCAGTGTGGCAGTTTTTCCTGAGGCATCCGCAGGAGGGTAACATGGCCACATGCAAGATATGTAGGCAAAAGGTGAAGCGTGGCAGGGTCCAAATGTTGGCACCACGGCCCTGCGTCAACATATGATGCGTCACCATAAAACGACCTGGAGGAACCGAGGCTCCCAAGGGTTGGTCCAGTCTGCTTCCTCACCAAGTGAGCTCCCAATTTCTGCCAGCCAAGGCTCCAGCACCTCACGCGAAGGCAGCTGTGCGTCACACCCATCCTCTGTCGCTCCTGCTCCTCCTCCTCCTCCTCCAAGTCATGCATCCCGCCAGCAATCCATCAGCGAAGCCATGTCCAAGAGACAGCAGTATGCGCCCACTCATCCTACGGCGCAGAAGCTGAATGTGCTCCTGTCCAAGTTGCTGGTGCTGCAGTCGCTCCCTTTTCAGGTGGTGGGAATCTGCACCTTTCAGAGAACTGATGGCTTGTGCCGAGCCGAGGTGGAGAGTCCCAAGCCGTCATTTCTTTGCCAAGAAGGCAGTACCAGCGCTGCACACTTTTGTTGAACAGAAGGTGGGCCAGTCCTTGAGCCTGTCGGTGTGTAGCAAAATACATGGCAGCGCCGACATCTGGAGCTGTAACTACGGTCAGGGGCAGTACATGTCGTTTACGGCCCACTGGGTGAATGTGGTCCCTTTGCAGCAGCAACTTGGACAGGTCACGCCGCTTCGGCCTCCGCGCTCTCTGCCCATTGGGCCTGTGACACCGTGCGACACGGCCTCCTCATCCTCCGCCATCTCCTCACCCACCCACTGTAGGCTCAAGTCTCAGTGCCCCTCAGTCTACCATGTGTGCAGGGCACGGAGGTGTCACGCAGTGCTTCACATGGTTTGTCTTGGCGAACGGAGTCACACAGGGGAGGAACTGCTTAAATGTATTCATCAGGAAATCCAAACATGGCTTACTCCGAGAAAACTTAAAATGGGAATCATGGTTACCGACAATGGGAAGAACATTTGTCTGCGCTGCGCCAAGGAAGCCTGACCCATGCCCCCTGCATGGCTCACGTCTTCAATCTGGTTGTCAAGCGGTTTCTGAAGTGTTCCCCCCATCTGCAGGACATCCTAACAACTTCACGGAAACTTTGCATGCACTTCAGCCACTCCTACACCGCCAAACACACCCTTCTTGAGCTACAGCGTCAGAATGGTATCCCCCAACATAGTCTGATTTGCGATGTTTCCACCCGTTGGAATTCCACCCTTCACATGTTGGACCGATTATATGAACAGAGAAAAGCCATCACGGATTTCCTGATGATCCAAGCAGATAGGGGGACTCCCCTGTGTAACTTCAATGTCAACCAGTGGCAGCTCATACGTGACACCTGCCGTTTGCTCAGGCCCTTTGAGGAAGCCACTTTATTTGTCAGTCGCAGGATTACGGGATGAACGACGTGATTCCACTGCTTCATGTACTACAGCACATGTTGGAAACCATGGCTGGTCAGGGCACTGGAGACATGGCGTTTACATCTTACGGCCACATGAACCCCCTTGGAGCTGAACTGGAGGAGGAGGAGGAGGAAGAGGAGGAGGAGGAGTTGCCCAGCGAAACACAGTTTAGGCTTGGCGAAATGGCTGGTTTATCTAGTCAGCGGACAGGAGAGGAGGAGCAGGAGCAGCCAGAGGAGCTAGAGGTTTTTGAGGAAGGAGAGACAGAGGACCCGGGCACACCGTGGCAGTATGCAGTGGAGATGGAGACAGGTAGTCCATCCGAGTCACTTGCGCAAATGGCACGAAGCATGCTCACGTGCTTGCGTAGTGACCCCCAGAATTGTTTCCATCTGTCGGCGGGGATGACTTCTGGCTGTCCACCTTATTGGACCCTCGCTTCCGGCACAAAATGGGGGCATTTTTTAAACCACCGAGAGGGAGGACAAACTCAACTACTACAAAGACATTCTACGTAGGCAGTTGGCGATGCCTATCTGCGCCATGGTCCATACTCTCGCAGGTCTGACTCGAGGGGACCTCTGCGCTCACCTTCCACTGCCATGGCCGCTGGGGGGGTTGGCAGCAGCAGCAGCAGAAGCTCCATCAGCAGCAGCAGCCACAGTCTTCAGTCGCTAATGAGTAGCTTTCTACACCCGCATAGTGAGGCTACTCATGAGCAGCAGGAAGACCTGGAGCAGGACCTGAACCAGCAGGTCATGTCATACTTTGACATGACCATGCCAACACACCTTGAGGATCCCGCTGGACTTCTGGGCAGCCAAACTTGATTTGTGGCCGCAACTAGCAGAGTTTGCCCTGGAAAAGCTGTCCTGCCCGGCAAGTAGCGTGCCATCTGAGCGGGTGTTTAGTGCGGCGGGGGCCATAGTTACGGCGAGGAGAACTCGTCTGTCAACTAAAAATGTGGAGAGACTCACCTTTGTCAAAATGAATCAGGGATGGATCAGCCAGGATTTCCACCCACCAATGCCTGATGCATGCGACTAGATTCAGCATGGTGCCACGTTTTACACTTTCCAAATGGTGCAAAACATATTTATGTCTTTAGGCCATTTTTTGGGCTCCTGCTGCTGCTACTGTCAACTCCTGCCAACTCCAGGGTGTGATTCATCCAATTTTTGGGCTCCTGAGGCCAACTCCAGTGTATATTTGGGCTCCTGCTGCTGCTGCTGCCAACTTCTGCCAACTCCAGGGTGTGATTCATCCAATTTTTGGGCTCCTGAGGCCAACTCCAGTGTATATTTGGGCTCCTGCTGCTGCTACTGTCAACTCCTGCCAACTCCAGGGTGTGATTCATCCAATTTTTGGGCTCCTGAGGCAACTCCAGTGTATATTTGGGCTCCTGCTGCTGCTTACTGTCAACTCCTGCCAACTCCAGGGGTGATTTGCTGTGCTTCATCCAATTTTTGGGCTCCTGAAGCCAACTCCAGTGTATATTTGGGCTCCTGCTGCTGCTGCTGCCAACTTCTGCCAACTCCTCATCCAATTTTTGGGCTCCTGAAGCCAACTCCAGTGTATATTTGGGCTCCTGCTGCTGCTACTGTCAACTCCTGCCAACTCCAGGGTGTGATTCATCCAATTTTTGGGCTCCTGAAGCCAACTCCAGTGTATATTTGGGCTCCTGCTGCTGCTGCTGTCAACTCCTGCCAACTCCAGGGTGTGATTCATCCAATTTTTGGGCTCTGAGGCCAACTCCAGTGTTATTTGGGCTCCTGCTGCTGCTACTGTCAACTCCTGCCAACTCCAGGGTGTGATTCATCCAATTTTTGGGCTCCTGAGGCCAACTCCAGTGTATATTTGGGCTCCTGCTGCTGCTACTGTCAACTCCTGCCAACTCCAGGGTGTGATTCATCCAATTTTTGGGCTCCTGAGGCCAACTCCAGTGTATATTTGGGCTCCTGCTGCTGCTACTGTCAACTCCTGCCAACTCCAGGGTGTGATTCATCCAATTTTTGGGCTCTGAGGCCAACTCCAGTGTATATTTGGGCTCCTGCTGCTGTACTGTCAACTCTGCAACTCCAGGGTGTGATTCATCCAATTTTTGGGCTCCTGAAGCCAACTCCAGTGTATATTTGGGCTCTGCTGCTGCTGCTGTCAACTCCTGCCAACTCCAGGGTGTGATTCATCCAATTTTTGGGCTCCTGAAGCCAACTCCAGTGTATATTTGGGCTCCTGCTGCTGCTGCTGCCAACTCCTGCCAACTCCAGGGTGTGATTCATCCAATTTTTGGGCTCCTGAAGCCAACTCAGTGTATATTTGGGCTCCTGCTGCTGCTGCCACTCGCTGCCAACTCCAAGGGTGTGATTCATCCAATTTTTGGGCTCCTGAGGCCAACTCCAGTGTATATTTGGGCTCCTTCTGCCCCTCATAGTGATGCCACTTCAACTCTCTGCAATTTGTGCCGCTCTGCGATTCTATTAGCGATGCCTCTGATCTGCATGTGATATTCTTCAAAGTATTTATTTAACTACACCCAGCACGCATCCTGTGCGTGTTACAGCAAGGCTGAATGGTTTACAACCCTATTGAGGCTGTAGGAGGCTCAGAAATAGCCGTTTTTAATAGCGATTCGTCGCGAATTTATTCGGGTCGAAACGATTTTTGTCGGAAAATTCGGCGAATCAGTCGAATCGAATTTTCAAAAGTTCGCTCATCTCTAGTATTGACGATGGACCAGCCTGCGTCATCCATGACAGAAGCGATGGCCCGCCCCCCATTTTACTGCATTGGTGAGTATAGCCTTTTTTATGTTCCTGTCTGGACAATGAATTTAACATGAACATGACTTGGAAAGCCAGAGCAGTAAATGGCGAACTAAGCAAGTGCTTATATATAACATGTTAATACACATACAGGAGGTTATTGCTCCTTGTTCTGGAACACCAGGGGACACCAGCCACGTGCCCAGAACTGCACAGGGTAAAGAAAACATTTTCTTTTCGTGACATTTTTTCAGTGAGCCGGTAATAGGATTACATAGGTTTAAATGTGACATTTTACTACATGGTAAATAATTAACATTTTAAAGACGATGGTTTAAAAAGATGTCACGTCTGTAGCTAAGGCAGAAACTGGTGGTAAGAAACATGTGTGTGCGAATATCAGGACCAGACCCCCAAGACCAGACCAGGACCAGACTTGGGGCCTTATTTATGAAGGGATAGCGTCAGGTAGTGCCTTGTTAATGAGAAGGTAGCGACAGGTGAACGCCGGACACGGCAGCAATTACACATTTTTCAAGCAGAACCTGTTGAGCGACTGGGATAACGGCATGTATCGTCCGATTCATCATTATCCCAGCCTCAGCGAACAGCGCCAGGTATTACCTCTCGCTACCTGTTGCTCTCCCATACATTTCAATGGACGATCCTTTTTTTCTCTTTTAACTGTTTTTTTCTTTTTTTTTTTTTTTATTTTGTTTAAATTCTAATAATGTTGTGACCTCTTATGGCATTGAAAATGCAGTTTTTTCAAAAATGTATCATGTTTTATATATTTCTGCAGAAATGACATTACAAGTCTGGCATTAATGTGTGCATGTTACAATGTTATTACAATGTCATTCCATATGTTTTCGCTTTGTTACTGGTGGATACATGCTGAAAAACAGACTTTAAACACACAGCCCTCCGGCGCTCTGGGCCTCAGAGAAGCATTTTTCAGCGCCAGAGTTTTCTGAGGATGTTTTTTTAATGAATATGTTGTAAGTCGGTCACACTGACATGCGCTCCCATACAGCGCTGTACTGGTCAAAGAGCGACTCATCACAATGAATTCATCATTGCTGCACAGCGACTGAGGCCCTTATTTCAGAAGGGATAGTGTCAGGTAGTGACTCTTTAGCGACAGGTGGCGAGAGGTATCTGGCTCAATAACGCCGGCTCAAATACGCAATTACACATTTATGAAGCCGATCCTGTGTAGCGACTGGGAGAACGCATGTAGCGTTAGATTCAACATGATCCCAGCCTCAGCAAACAGCGCCTGCGTTCAGCCTTGCAGAGTGCCAGGTATTACCTCTACTGGCGCTCTACCATACTTTCTATGGCAGAGGCTCAAATTCCATTTTTTGGCTTTTATTTTTTATTTTTTCAAAATACAAATGTGTTAGATATTATTAGAGATGAAGCGAACCTTTTGAAAAATTCGATTCGACTGATTCGCCGAATTTTCCGACAAAAATCGTTTCGACCCGAATAAATTTGCGACGAATCGCTATTAAAAACGGCTATTTCTGAGCCTCCTAGAGCCTCAATAGGGTTGTAAACCATTCAGCCTTGCTGTAACACGCACGGATGCGTGCTGGGTTAGTTAAATAATACTTTGAAGAAATATCACATGCAGATCAGAGGCATCGCTAATAGAATCGCAGAGCGGCACAATTGCAGAGAGTTGAAGTGGCATCACTATGAGGGGCAGAAGGAGCCCAAATATACACTGGAGTTGGCCTCAGGAGCCCAAAAATTGGATGAATCACACCCTGGAGTTGGCAGAAGTTGGCAGCAGCAGCAGCAGGAGCCCAAATATACACTGGAGTTGGCCTCAGGAGCCCAAAAATTGGATGAATCACACCACTGGAGTTGGCAGAAGTTGGCAGCAGCAGCAGCAGGAGCCCAAAAATTGGATGAATCACACCCTGGAGTTGGCAGAAGTTGGCAGCAGCAGCCAGCAGAGCCCAAATATACACTGGAGTTGGCCTCAGGAGCCCAAACATTGGATGAATCACACCCTGGAGTTGGCAGAAGTTGGCAGCAGCAGCAGCAGGAGCCCAAAAAATTGGATGAATCACACCCTGGAGTTGGCAGAAGTTGGCAGCAGCAGCAGCAGGAGCCAAATATACATGGAGTTGGCTTCCAGGAGCCCCAACAATTGGATGAATCACACCCTGGAGTTGGCAGAAGTTGGCAGCAGCAGCAGCAGAAGCCCAAATATACACTGGAGTTGGCTCAGGAGCCCAAAAATTGGATGAATCACACCCTGGAGTTGGCAGAAGTTGGCAGCAGCAGCAGCAGGGAGCCCAAAAATTGGATGAATCACACCCTGGAGTTGGCAGAAGTTGGCTCGCAGCAGCAGCAGGAGCCCAAAATATACACTGGAGTTGGCCTCAGGAGCCCAAAAATTGGATGAATCACACCTGGAGTTGGCAGAAGTTGGCAGCAGCAGCAGCAGGAGCCCAACAAATTGGATGACTCACACCCTGGAGTTGGCAGAAGTTGGCAGGCAGCAGCAGCAGGAGCCCAAATATACACTGGAGTTGGCTTCAGGAGCCCAAAAATTGGATGAATCACACCCTGGAGTTGGCAGAAGTTGCAGCTAGCAGCAGCAAGGAGCCCAAATATACACTGGAGTTGGCCTCAGGAGCCTCAAAATTGGATGAATCACAACCCTGGAGTTGGCAGGAGTTGACAGTAAGCAGCAGCAGGAGGAGCCCAAAATATACACTGGAAGTTGGCTTCAGGAGCCCAAAAAATTGGATGAATCACACCCTGGAGTTGGCAGGAGTTGACAGCAGCAGCAGCAGGAGCCCAAATATACACTGGAGTTGGCTTCAGGAGCCCAAAAAATTGGATGAAATCACACCTGGAGTTGGCAGAAGTTGGCAGCAGCAGCAGCAGCAGAGCCCAAAAATTGATGACTCACCCTGAGTGCAGAAGTTGCAGCAGCACAGAGCCCAATTACACTGAGTGGCCTCAGGAGCCCAAAATTGGATGAATCACACCCGGATAGGCAGGATGACAGTAGCAGCAGGAGCCCAAATATCCACTGGAGTTGGCTTCAGGAGCCCAAAAATTGGATGAATCAGCACACCCTGGAGTTGGCAGAGTAGCAGCAGCAGGAGCCCAAATATACACGGAGTTGCTTCAGGAGCCCAAAAATGATACACACCCTGGATGGCAGATTGCAGCAGCTCAGCAGAGCCCAAAAATTGGATGAATCACACCCTGGAGTGGCAGGAAGTTGGCAGCTAGCAGCAGCAGCGAGCCCAATATATACTTGGAGTTGGCTTCAGGAGCCCAAAAATTGGATGAATCACACCCTGGAGTTGAGCAGTAGCAGCAGCAGGAGCCCAAATACACTGAGTTGCTTCGGAGCCCAAAAATTGGACTGAATCACACCCAGGAGTTGGCAGAAGTTGGCAGCAGCAGCAGCAGGAGCCCAAATATACTCTGGAGTTGCCTCAGGAGCGCCAAAAATTGGATGAATCACACCCTGAGTTGGCAGAGATGACAGTAGCCAGCAGCGAGCCCAATATACACTGGAGTTGCTTCAGAGCCCAAAATTGGATGAATCACACCTGAGTGGCAAAGTTGCAGTAGCAGCAGCCGAGGAGCCCACATATACACTGGAGTTGCTTCAGGAGCCCAAAAATTGATGAATCACACCCTGGATTGGCAGAAGTTGGCGAGCACAGCAGCAGGAGCCAAATATACACTGGAGTTGGCTCAGGAGCCCAAAATGGATGAATCACACCCATGGAGTTGGCAGGAGTTGACAGTAGCAGCAGCAGGAGCCCAAATATACAGCGTTGCTTCAGGAGCCCAAACATTGATGATGAATCACACCCTGAGTTGGCAGGATTAGCAGTACAGCAGCAGGAGCCCCAATATACAGCGATCTTAGGAGCCCAAAAATGATTAATCACCCAGGAGTTGGCAAGTTCAGCGCCAGGAGCCCAAAAATTGGATGAATCACACCCTGGAGTTGGCAGAAGTTGCGCAGCAGCACAGCCCAATATAAGGATTGCTCGAGCCCAAAATGATGATCACACCCTATTGCAGATTGACACAGCAGCTCAGGAGCCCCAAAAATTGATGAATCACACCCTGGAGTTGGCAGAAGTTGGCAGAGCAGCAGCAGGTCGCCCAATATACACTGGAGTTGGCTTCAGGAGCCCAAAATTGGATGAATCACCCTGGGATGGCAGAGTTGACAGTAGCAGCAGCAGCCCAATATCACTGGATGGCCCAGAGCCAAATTGAGAACACCTGGAGTGGCAGGAGTGCAGTAGCAGCCAGGAGCCCAATAGTACACTGGAGGCACACCCAGAATTGGATGAATACACCCTGGAGTTGCAGATAGGCAGCCCAGCAGAACTCCAAATACACTGGAGTTGCTTCAGGAGCCCAAAAATTGGATGAATCACACCTGGGATTGCAGGAGTTGACAGTCAGCAGCAGAGCCCAAATATACACTGAGTTGCTCAGAGCCCAAAATGAGATCACCCTGAGTGCGAAGTGCAGCAGCAGCGCAGGCAGCTCCCAAATATCACTGGAGTTGGCTTCAGGAGCCCAAAAATTGGATGAACACACCTGGAGTTGCAGGAGTTGACAGTAGCAGCTCAGGAGCCCCAAATTACACTGGAGTTGGCTTCAGGAGCCCAAAAATTGATGAATCACACCTGGAGTTGGCAGAAGTTGCAAGCAGCAGCAGGAGCCCAATATACACTGGAGTTGGCCTCAGGAGCCCAAAAATTGGATGAATCACACCCTGGAGTTGGCAGAGTTGGCAGCAGCAGCAGCAGGAGCCCAAATACACTGGAGTAGGCTTCAGGAGCCCAAAAATTGATGACATCACACCCTGGAGTTGGCAGGAGTTGACAGTAGCAGCAGCAGGAGCCCACATATACACTGGAGTTGGCTTCAGGAGCCCAAAATTGGATGAATCTACACCCTGGAGTTGGCAGAAGTTGCAGCAGCAGCAGCAGGAGCCCAAATATCACTGGAGTTGGCTTCAGGAGCCACAAAATGGATGAATCACCCTGGAGTTGGCAGGAGTTGACAGCTAGCAGCCGAGGAGCCAAATATACACTGGAGTTGGCTTCAGGAGCCAAAAATTGGATGAATCACACCCTGGAGTTGGCAGAGATGCAGCAGCAGCAGCAGGAGCCCAAATATACACTGGAGTTGCTCAGGAGCCCAAAATTGGATGATCACACCCTGGAGTTGGCAGAAGTTGGCAGCAGCAGCAGCAGGAGCCCACAATATACACTGGAGTTGGCTTCAGGAGCCCAAAAATTGGATGAATCACACCCTGGAGTTGGCAGGAGTTGACAGTAGCAGCAGCAGGAGCCACAATATACACTGAGTTGGCTTCAGGAGCCCACAAAATTGGATGAATCACACCCTGGAGTTGGCAGAAGTTGGCAGCAGCAGCAGCAGGAGCCCAAATATACACTGGAGTTGGCCTCAGGAGCCCAAAAATTGGATGAATCACACCCTGGAGTTGGCAGGAGTTGACAGTAGCAGCAGCAGGAGCCCAAATATACACTGGAGTTGGCTTCAGGAGCCCAAAAATTGGATGAATCCACCCTGGAGTTGGCAGAAGTTGGCAGCAGCAGCAGCAGGAGCCCAAATATACACTGGAGTTGGCTCAGGAGCCCAAAAATTGGATGAATCACACCCTGGAGTTGGCAGGAGTTGACAGTAGCAGCAGCAGGAGCCCAAATATACACTGGAGTTGGCTTCAGGAGCCCAAAATTGGATGAATCACACCCTGGAGTTGCAGAAGTTGGCAGCAGCAGCAGCAGGAGCCAAAATTGGATGAATCACACCCTAGGAGTTGGCAGAAGTTGAGCAGCAGCAGCAGAGCCCAAATATACACTGGAGTTGGCTTCAGGAGCCCAAAATTGGATGAATCACACCCTGGAGTTGGCAGGAGTTGACAGTAGCAGCAGGAGCCCAAATATACACTGGAGTTGGCCTCAGGAGCCCAAAAATTGGATGAATCACACCCTGGAGTTGGCAGGAGTTGACAGTAGCAGCAGCAGGAGCCCAAATATACACTGGAGTTGGCTTCAGGAGCCCAAAAATTGGATGAATCACACCCTGGAGTTGGCAGAAGTTGGCAGCAGCAGCAGCAGGAGCCCAAATATACACTGGAGTTGGCTTCAGGAGCCCAAAAATTGGATGAATCACACCCTGGAGTTGGCAGGAGTTGACAGTAGCAGCAGCAGGAGCCCAAAAAATGGCCTAAAGACATAAATATGTTTTGCACCATTTGGAAAGTGTAAAACGTGGCACCATGCTGAATCTAGTCGCATGCATCAGGCATTGGTGGGTGGAAATCCTGGCTGATCCATCCCTGATTCATTTTGACAAAGGTGAGTCTCTCCACATTTTTAGTTGACAGACGAGTTCTCCTCGCCGTAACTATGGCCCCCGCCGCACTAAACACCCGCTCAGATGGCACGCTACTTGCCGGGCAGGACAGCTTTTCCAGGGCAAACTCTGCTAGTTGCGGCCACAAATCAAGTTTGGCTGCCCAGAAGTCCAGCGGATCCTCAAGGTGTGTTGGCATGGTCATGTCAAAGTGTGACATGACCTGCTGGTTCAGGTCCTGCTCCAGGTCTTCCTGCTGCTCATGAGTAGCCTCACTATGCGGGTGTAGAAAGCTACTCATTAGCGACTGAAGACTGAGGCTGCTGCTGCTGATGGAGCTTCTGCTGCTGCTGCTGCCAACCCCCCCAGCGGCCATGGCAGTGGAAGGTGAGCGCAGAGGTCCCCTCGAGTCAGACCTGCGAGAGTATGGACCATGGCGCAGATAGGCATCGGCCAACTGCCTACGTAGAATGTCTTTGTAGTAGTTGAGTTTGTCCTCCCTCTCGGTGGGTTTAAAAAATGCCCCCATTTTGTGCCGGAAGCGAGGGTCCAATAAGGTGGACAGCCAGAAGTCATCCCGCCGACAGATGGAAACAATTCTGGGGTCACTACGCAAGCACGTGAGCATGCTTCGTGCCATTTGCGCAAGTGACTCGGATGGACTACCTGTCTCCATCTCCACTGCATACTGCCACGGTGTGCCCGGGTCCTCTGTCTCGCCTTCCTCAAAAACCTCTAGCTCCTCTGGCTGCTCCTGCTCCTCCTCTCCTGTCCGCTGACAAGATAAACCAGCCATTTCGCCAAGCCTAAACTGTGTTTCGCTGGGCAACTCCTCCTCCTCCTCTTCCTCCTCCTCCAGTTCAGCTCCAGCGGGGTTCATGTGGCCGTAAGATGTAAACGCCATGTCTCCAGTGCCCTGACCAGCCATGGTTTCCAACATGTGCTGTAGTACATGAAGCAGTGGAATCACGTCGTTCATCCCGTAATCCTGCCGACTGACAAATAAAGTGGCATCCTCAAAGGGCCTGAGCAAACGGCATTGAAGTTACACAGGGGAGTCCCCCTATCTGCTTGGATCATCAGGAAATCCGTGATGGCTTTTCTCTGTTCATATAATCGGTCCAACATGTGAAGGGTGGAATTCCAACGGGTGGAAACATCGCAAATCAGACTATGTTGGGGGATACCATTCTGACGCTGTAGCTCAAGAAGGGTGTGTTTGGCGGTGTAGGAGTGGCTGAAGTGCATGCAAAGTTTCCTTGAAGTTGTTAGGATGTCTTGCAGATGGGGGGAACACTTCAGAAACCGCTTGACAACCAGATTGAAGACGTGAGCCATGCAGGGGGCATGGGTCAGGCTTCCTTGGCGCAGCGCAGACAAAATGTTCTTCCCATTGTCGGTAACCATGATTCCCATTTTAAGTTTTCTCGGAGTAAGCCATGTTTGGATTTCCTGATGAATACATTTAAGCAGTTCCTCCCCTGTGTGACTCCGTTCGCCAAGACAAACCATGTGAAGCACTGCGTGACACCTCCGTGCCCTGCACACATGGTAGACTGGAGGGGCACTGAGACTTGAGCCTACAGTGGAGGGTGAGGAGATGGCGGAGGATGAGGAGGCCGAGTCGCACGGTGTCACAGGCCCAATGGGCAGAGAGCGCGGAGGCCGAAGCGGCGTGACCTGTCCAAGTTGCTGCTGCAAAGGGACCACATTCACCCAGTGGACCGTAAACGACATGTACTGCCCCTGACCGTAGTTACAGCTCCAGATGTCGGCGCTGCCATGTATTTTGCTACACACCGACAGGCTCAAGAACTGGCCCACCTTCTGTTCAACAAAAGTGTGCAGCGCTGGTACTGCCTTCTTGGCAAAGAAATGACGGCTTGGGACTCTCCACCTCGGCTCGGCACAAGCCATCAGTTCTCTGAAAGGTGCAGATTCCACCACCTGAAAAGGGAGCGACTGCAGCACCAGCAACTTGGACAGGAGCACATTCAGCTTCTGCGCCGTAGGATGAGTGGGCGCATACTGCTGTCTCTTGGACATGGCTTCGCTGATCGGGATGCATGACTTGGAGGAGGAGGAGGAGGAGCAGGAGCGACAGAGGATGGGTATGACGCACAGCTGCCTTCGGCTGAGGTGCTGGAGCCTTGGCTGGCAGAAATTGGGAGCTCACTTGGTGAGGAAGCAGACTGGACCACCCCTTGGGAGCCTCGGTTCTCCCAGGTCGTTTTATGGTGACGCATCATATGTTGACGCAGGGCCGTGGTGCCAACATTTGGACCCTGGCCACGCTTCACCTTTTGCCTACATATCTTGCATGTGGCCATGTTACCCTCCTGCGGATGCCTCAGGAAAAACTGCCACACTGCCGAGTAGCTACTTTTCCCACCCCCTGGCCTCACTGATTCACTGCTGCTGTTGCCAACTCCAGGAACCCCTGCTCCACTACCTCCCGATAAGGTAGACTGCCGCACAGCAGGTGCTCTACCCCGGCCCCGGCCCCGGCCGGCTCCAGCCTTTGGAATTGTGCCCCCATGCTGACTGCTACCACCTTGCTGCCTCAGCTGCTGACTCCGGGGCAACCTGCGCCCCTCTTCTCCTGATGATGACGATGAAGCCCCTTCATCACCCGGCTCCCAAGTGCGATCGGCTTCATCGTCATCATCATCATCATCACCGAGTTGTGGCTGTACGTCACTGATGTTCGTGGATTCGTCAACAGTGTCTGGCGCAGGAGCTGGAACGCTCGCAGCACCCACGACACTGTCCACATCACTATTTGTCTGCCTAGCTAAAGAAGCCACCTCCATTTCTTGGCTGGGCAGTAGCTGCTGACTGTCCTCCTGTATCTGATCGTCCTCCTCACTAAAGAGTGGAGCTGAACCCAAAGCATAGGATACGTCGCTGGGGGAGGGAACGGCGTAGGACAGAGGCAATGGGAGGACAGGGACTGCTCTCGGGGCATGCCAACTCAGGGTTGTGTCAGAGGAACCTACCGACCCTAGACTGGGGGTCTCAGATGTAAGTTGTGATGATGTTGTTGATGAGCGCGTCAGCCAATCTACCACGGCAGATGCGTTACTGGTGGAGACCCGACCGCTAGCAGATACTGGCAGATTAGGTCTCTCAGCGTGACTCCTGCTGCTACTGGCCCCCAGTCTGATGCGAGCTCTGCCTGCGGAATCTTGGCCTCTGCCACTCCTCTTTTCACTTCCAGGCACTTGTCTGCCCGACATAGTCTAACTGGCGTGGTAGTAGGTGATATTTAAAAAAACCCCGGGCAGCGGTGGGTCTATATGAAACCGAATATAATGCACACCAAAAGTGAGCAGTAACACTCAGCCTCCAACAGGCCTGCTTAGTGTAAATAAGAGAGCTGCTTAGTGTAAATAAAGAGGGGTATGCTATGTTACAGAATGGGATGCCTCAACAGAAGTGCACCTGGCAGGCAGCAGTAAGCCTATGCCCAGCAAAAGTGTCTTATAATATAAATGCTTTAGTCACAGAATGGGATGCCCCAACAGAAGTGGACCTGGCAGGGTCCAGTAGTGCTATGCCCAGCAAAAGTGTCTTTATCAGGCCTAATTTCAAATATGATAAGAGCAAATGCTTATATGGTCTTAAACAGAGGCTGCTTTAGTCACAGAATGGGATGCCCTGGGCAGGAATGGACCTGGCAGGGTCCAGTAGTGCTTTGCCCAGCAAAAGTGTCTTTATCAGGCTAATTTCAAATATGATAAGAGCAAATGCTTATATGGTCTTAAACAGAGGCTGCTGTAGTCACAGAATGGGATGCCCTGGGCAGGAATGGACCTGGCAGGGTCCAGTAGTGCTTTGCCCAGCAAAAGTGTCTTTATCAGGCCTAATTTCAAATATGATAAGAGCAAATGCTTATATGGTCTTAAACAGAGGCTGCTTTAGTCACAGAATGGGATGCCCTGGGCAGGAATGGACCTGGCAGGGTCCAGTAGTGCTTTGCCCAGCAAAAGTGTCTTTATCAGGCTAATTTCAAATATGATAAGAGCAAATGCGTATATGGTCTTAAACAGAGGCTGCTGTAGTCACAGAATGGGATGCCCTGGGCAGGAATGGACCTGGCAGGGTCCAGTAGTGCTTTGCCCAGCAAAAGTGTCTTTATCAGGCTAATTTCAAATATGATAAGAGCAAATGCTTATATGGTCTTAAACAGAGGCTGCTGTAGTCACAGAATGGGATGCCCTGGGCAGGAATGGACCTGGCAGGGTCCAGTAGTGCTTTGCCCAGCAAAAGTGTCTTTATCAGGCCTAATTTCAAATATGATAAGAGCAAATGCTTATATGGTCTTAAACAGAGGCTGCTTTAGTCACAGAATGGGATGCCCTGGGCAGGAATGGACCTGGCAGGGTCCAGTAGTGCTTTGCCCAGCAAAAGTGTCTTTATCAGGCTAATTTCAAATATAAGAGCAAATGCTTATATGGTCTTAAACAGAGGCTGCTTTAGTCACAGAATGGGATGCCCTGGGCAGGAATGGACCTGGCAGGGTCCAGTAGTGCTTTGCCCAGCAAAAGTGTCTTTATCAGGCTAATTTCAAATATGATAAGAGCAAATGCTTATATGGTCTTAAACAGAGGCTGCTGTAGTCACAGAATGGGATGCCCTGGGCAGGAATGGACCTGGCAGGGTCCAGTAGTGCTTTGCCCAGCAAAAGTGTCTTTATCAGGCTAATTTCAAATATGATAAGAGCAAATGCTTATATGGTCTTAAACAGAGGCTGCTGTAGTCACAGAATGGGATGCCCTGGGCAGGAATGGACCTGGCAGGGTCCAGTAGTGCTTTGCCCAGCAAAAGTGTCTTTATCAGGCCTAATTTCAAATATGATAAGAGCAAATGCTTATATGGTCTTAAACAGAGGCTGCTTTAGTCACAGAATGGGATGCCCTGGGCAGGAATGGACCTGGCAGGGTCCAGTAGTGCTTTGCCCAGCAAAAGTGTCTTTATCAGGCTAATTTCAAATATAAGAGCAAATGCTTATATGGTCTTAAACAGAGGCTGCTTTAGTCACAGAATGGGATGCCCTGGGCAGGAATGGACCTGGCAGGGTCCAGTAGTGCTTTGCCCAGCAAAAGTGTCTTTATCAGGCTAATTTCAAATATGATAAGAGCAAATGCTTATATGGTCTTAAACAGAGGCTGCTGTAGTCACAGAATGGGATGCCCTGGGCAGGAATGGACCTGGCAGGGTCCAGTAGTGCTTTGCCCAGCAAAAGTGTCTTTATCAGGCTAATTTCAAATATGATAAGAGCAAATGCTTATATGGTCTTAAACAGAGGCTGCTGTAGTCACAGAATGGGATGCCCCAACAGGAATCGACCTGGCAGGGTCCAGTAGTGCTTTGCCCAGCAAAAGTGTCTTTATCAGGCTAATTTCAAATATGATAAGAGCAAATGCTTATATGGTCTTAAACAGAGGCTGCTTTAGTCACAGAATGGGATGCCCTGGGCAGGAATGGACCTGGCAGGGTCCAGTAGTGCTTTGCCCAGCAAAAGTGTCTTTATCAGGCTAATTTCAAATATGATAAGAGCAAATGCTTATATGGTCTTAAACAGAGGCTGCTTTAGTCACAGAATGGGATGCCCTGGGCAGGAATGGACCTGGCAGGGTCCAGTAGTGCTTTGCCCAGCAAAAGTGTCTTTATCAGGCTAATTTCAAATATGATAAGAGCAAATGCTTATATGGTCTTAAACAGAGGCTGCTGTAGTCACAGAATGGGATGCCCTGGGCAGGAATGGACCTGGCAGGGTCCAGTAGTGCTTTGCCCAGCAAAAGTGTCTTTATCAGGCCTAATTTCAAATATGATAAGAGCAAATGCTTATATGATCTTAAACAGAGGCTGCTTTAGTCACAGAATGGGATGCCCTGGGCAGGAATGGACCTGGCAGGGTCCAGTAGTGCTTTGCCCAGCAAAAGTGTCTTTATCAGGCTAATTTCAAATATAAGAGCAAATGCTTATATGGTCTTAAACAGAGGCTGCTTTAGTCACAGAATGGGATGCCCTGGGCAGGAATGGACCTGGCAGGGTCCAGTAGTGCTTTGCCCAGCAAAAGTGTCTTTATCAGGCTAATTTCAAATATGATAAGAGCAAATGCTTATATGGTCTTAAACAGAGGCTGCTGTAGTCACAGAATGGGATGCCCTGGGCAGGAATGGACCTGGCAGGGTCCAGTAGTGCTTTGCCCAGCAAAAGTGTCTTTATCAGGCTAATTTCAAATATGATAAGAGCAAATGCTTATATGGTCTTAAACAGAGGCTGCTGTAGTCACAGAATGGGATGCCCCAACAGGAATCGACCTGGCAGGGTCCAGTAGTGCTTTGCCCAGCAAAAGTGTCTTTATCAGGCTAATTTCAAATATGATAAGAGCAAATGCTTATATGGTCTTAAACAGAGGCTGCTTTAGTCACAGAATGGGATGCCCTGGGCAGGAATGGACCTGGCAGGGTCCAGTAGTGCTTTGCCCAGCAAAAGTGTCTTTATCAGGCTAATTTCAAATATAAGAGCAAATGCTTATATGGTCTTAAACAGAGGCTGCTTTAGTCACAGAATGGGATGCCCTGGGCAGGAATGGACCTGGCAGGGTCCAGTAGTGCTTTGCCCAGCAAAAGTGTCTTTATCAGGCTAATTTCAAATATGATAAGAGCAAATGCTTATATGGTCTTAAACAGAGGCTGCTGTAGTCACAGAATGGGATGCCCTGGGCAGGAATGGACCTGGCAGGGTCCAGTAGTGCTTTGCCCAGCAAAAGTGTCTTTATCAGGCTAATTTCAAATATGATAAGAGCAAATGCTTATATGGTCTTAAACAGAGGCTGCTGTAGTCATAGAATGGGATGCCCTGGGCAGGAATGGACCTGGCAGGGTCCAGTAGTGCTTTGCCCGGCAAAAGTGTCTTTATCAGGCCTAATTTCAAATATGATAAGAGCAAATGCTTATATGGTCTTAAACAGAGGCTGCTTTAGTCACAGAATGGGATGCCCTGGGCAGGAATGGACCTGGCAGGGTCCAGTAGTGCTTTGCCCAGCAAAAGTGTCTTTATCAGGCTAATTTCAAATATAAGAGCAAATGCTTATATGGTCTTAAACAGAGGCTGCTTTAGTCACAGAATGGGATGCCCTGGGCAGGAATGGACCTGGCAGGGTCCAGTAGTGCTTTGCCCAGCAAAAGTGTCTTTATCAGGCTAATTTCAAATATGATAAGAGCAAATGCTTATATGGTCTTAAACAGAGGCTGCTGTAGTCACAGAATGGGATGCCCTGGGCAGGAATGGACCTGGCAGGGTCCAGTAGTGCTTTGCCCAGCAAAAGTGTCTTTATCAGGCTAATTTCAAATATGATAAGAGCAAATGCTTATATGGTCTTAAACAGAGGCTGCTGTAGTCACAGAATGGGATGCCCTGGGCAGGAATGGACCTGGCAGGGTCCAGTAGTGCTTTGCCCAGCAAAAGTGTCTTTATCAGGCCTAATTTCAAATATGATAAGAGCAAATGCTTATATGGTCTTAAACAGAGGCTGCTTTAGTCACAGAATGGGATGCCCTGGGCAGGAATGGACCTGGCAGGGTCCAGTAGTGCTTTGCCCAGCAAAAGTGTCTTTATCAGGCTAATTTCAAATATAAGAGCAAATGCTTATATGGTCTTAAACAGAGGCTGCTTTAGTCACAGAATGGGATGCCCTGGGCAGGAATGGACCTGGCAGGGTCCAGTAGTGCTTTGCCCAGCAAAAGTGTCTTTATCAGGCTAATTTCAAATATGATAAGAGCAAATGCTTATATGGTCTTAAACAGAGGCTGCTGTAGTCACAGAATGGGATGCCCTGGGCAGGAATGGACCTGGCAGGGTCCAGTAGTGCTTTGCCCAGCAAAAGTGTCTTTATCAGGCTAATTTCAAATATGATAAGAGCAAATGCTTATATGGTCTTAAACAGAGGCTGCTGTAGTCACAGAATGGGATGCCCCAACAGGAATCGACCTGGCAGGGTCCAGTAGTGCTTTGCCCAGCAAAAGTGTCTTTATCAGGCTAATTTCAAATATGATAAGAGCAAATGCTTATATGGTCTTAAACAGAGGCTGCTTTAGTCACAGAATGGGATGCCCTGGGCAGGAATGGACCTGGCAGGGTCCAGTAGTGCTTTGCCCAGCAAAAGTGTCTTTATCAGGCTAATTTCAAATATGATAAGAGCAAATGCTTATATGGTCTTAAACAGAGGCTGCTTTAGTCACAGAATGGGATGCCCTGGGCAGGAATGGACCTGGCAGGGTCCAGTAGTGCTTTGCCCAGCAAAAGTGTCTTTATCAGGCTAATTTCAAATATGATAAGAGCAAATGCTTATATGGTCTTAAACAGAGGCTGCTGTAGTCACAGAATGGGATGCCCTGGGCAGGAATGGACCTGGCAGGGTCCAGTAGTGCTTTGCCCAGCAAAAGTGTCTTTATCAGGCCTAATTTCAAATATGATAAGAGCAAATGCTTATATGGTCTTAAACAGAGGCTGCTTTAGTCACAGAATGGGATGCCCTGGGCAGGAATGGACCTGGCAGGGTCCAGTAGTGCTTTGCCCAGCAAAAGTGTCTTTATCAGGCTAATTTCAAATATAAGAGCAAATGCTTATATGGTCTTAAACAGAGGCTGCTTTAGTCACAGAATGGGATGCCCTGGGCAGGAATGGACCTGGCAGGGTCCAGTAGTGCTTTGCCCAGCAAAAGTGTCTTTATCAGGCTAATTTCAAATATGATAAGAGCAAATGCTTATATGGTCTTAAACAGAGGCTGCTGTAGTCACAGAATGGGATGCCCTGGGCAGGAATGGACCTGGCAGGGTCCAGTAGTGCTTTGCCCAGCAAAAGTGTCTTTATCAGGCTAATTTCAAATATGATAAGAGCAAATGCTTATATGGTCTTAAACAGAGGCTGCTGTAGTCACAGAATGGGATGCCCCAACAGGAATCGACCTGGCAGGGTCCAGTAGTGCTTTGCCCAGCAAAAGTGTCTTTATCAGGCTAATTTCAAATATGATAAGAGCAAATGCTTATATGGTCTTAAACAGAGGCTGCTTTAGTCACAGAATGGGATGCCCTGGGCAGGAATGGACCTGGCAGGGTCCAGTAGTGCTTTGCCCAGCAAAAGTGTCTTTATCAGGCTAATTTCAAATATGATAAGAGCAAATGCTTATATGGTCTTAAACAGAGGCTGCTTTAGTCACAGAATGGGATGCCCTGGGCAGGAATGGACCTGGCAGGGTCCAGTAGTGCTTTGCCCAGCAAAAGTGTCTTTATCAGGCTAATTTCAAATATGATAAGAGCAAATGCTTATATGGTCTTAAACAGAGGCTGCTGTAGTCACAGAATGGGATGCCCTGGGCAGGAATGGACCTGGCAGGGTCCAGTAGTGCTTTGCCCAGCAAAAGTGTCTTTATCAGGCTAATTTCAAATATGATAAGAGCAAATGCTTATATGGTCTTAAACAGAGGCTGCTTTAGTCACAGAATGGGATGCCTCACAGCAGACTTAAGATCAGTTCAGTATATATGCACAGTTAGTTACTATAAGCAGCCTGAAAACGCTAACAAAGCCTGTCAGCCAGCTAGTAACACTCAGGCTGGATGAAAAAAAAAAAAAATCTCCTTGTGACAGCCTCCGTTTTTCCTACCTTTCCCTGGCTTTCTGTCTGTCTCCTGTCTGTCTCCTGCCTGTCTCCTGCCTGTCTCCAGCCTGTCCCTGTCTGTCCCTGCCTGTCTAACTGCCTCAGCTACACAGCGTTCTGTCTGTCACGAATGCAATAGAGAAATAAGGAAAAGCAAGATGGCCGCCGTTAAATACCGCTGTGTGACGTCACCGGGCTTGCTGGCTGCTGATAGGCTGCATGTGACTGCCCCAGCTTGCACTGGCGCGGGATACATGTCCAGACATGTCCCGTCCGCCATCTTAGAATGCCTGTAAATGTAAATGAATGGATGTTAAAGGAAAACTTCGAGTGATCGAATCGCGGGGAAATTCGGATTTGATCCGAATCGAATTTTTCCTGAAATTCGGATCGAATCCGGGTTCGTCCGGATCGATTCGCTCATCCCTAGATATTATTCCTGAACTGTATGTAATGTTTCCTAATGTTTTTTTTTTTTGGTTGAAAAGTTAATTAGCAGTGTGCCACTTAAATGTTAAACTCACACCCCTACCCCAATGTAATTCCTGTTATTTTTACAGTTTTTAATTTTTGTTTCCACCACAAAAAATCACTTTAATCTAACCGTGTCTGGCGCTCTATGCCGCAGTCAGCCAAAAAACACGCTCTTTCATAGAAATTTCTTGTTGAATCTGGGTTAGTGGGGCGAGGGCCAGTCGCTATGCCCAGTCGCTACCTGTCGCTGGCTGTGGCGCTGTGCTTTTGATACATGGGTTCTATTTTTTTGCCCATGAAATTCCTTGTAACGCCAAGAGTCGCTGTTGTTGAAAAAGCGGCAAACATTTTAGCACATCTGAGTGCATCCAGAAGTGGTCTGATTTCAAGCGCCGGGACAATGAGGGCGTTTATAGGCTCTATGATGCTTACGCCTCAGGTAAGTGTAACATCACTACTTGTTTGGAATAAAGATAATGTAGTTGTAGTTTTTTTGACGTGTCTATTTTTTTTTTTTGTTTCCTCAACACAGATAAGCGTCCTCCCCTGGGGAAATGCGGGAAGGGATACCTCCCCCGCACAAGAGTGGTGGACTCGGATGAGTCTGCGGGGGAGGGTCCCTCTCGTCAGTCCCATCTAGAGGACCCAGGGGAGGAAGGGGATGATGCCCCAGAGGAACGTGCTGCTGGGGGGAGGGCAGTATGGAGCCTCACCTCCTCACAGTCGGACTCAGCTGAGTCTCAAAACCCTTGTGGCCACTCTCAAGTGGGGAGTCCAAGTGGGGAGGAGGACATGGACTCGCCCACACTCCCTCAAGGATCAGTGAGTGAGAGGGAGGAGGGTGGCCCATCGGCTTTGGGATCTTCTGGGCCGTTTGTGAGGAGTTGAGGCTCCACGCCTCCACTTCAGAGTCCTCCCTGGGATACCAGCGGCAGCTCATCCCCTGGTGAGTGCATTTCTAATTGTTGTTTGTCTGTTCCAGGTTGAATCTGTGCTGTGTTAAATATCCTGTGCCATCATTATCTGTTTTTCAGGGCATCATAGAGCCGGCACCTCCAGCAGCTATGCAGCAGAGCTTGCACTCTGGCATAGTCGTGGTAAGTGTTTTGGATTCTCATTCACATGATGTATGTAATGAAATTCAAAAATACATACACATGTTTTATGCTACACAGCATTATATTGTGTTATAATTTTAAGCCACTTCTGTAACACAACTCCAGTTCAATTCAAATTCAAGCAAGCACAAAAAGAATTCTTAGTGATTACAGCATGATGCTGCATTTCAAATGTGTTAGCAAATGTGCACCTTTTTTTGCTACCACATGTGCAAGACTAAAATATAAATATGTTAATGGCAATTTAAATTCTGTAATTTGCATTGCACTGGCAATGTGTTGCAAAAATGTCTGTAAAAACCGGACAATGGTATTGAGTGGTCCATGTGGCCTACTTAAATGATACAGCTGACCTCATGAACCACTAAATACCATGCTAATTTCTTCTAAACATGTGTAAAACCTTGTTTGCATGATTTACATCAGACCAAAAACAGGTGGATGTTGAAGAATAATATTCAGGGACCAAGCTTATAACGTTTTCTGTTATGTTTTTGTCTACACAGATGTTTTTACACAGACGGACCCCGTCACCATACTCCCCACCCCAGCTCCAGGAACCCCCAGCAGCATGGTCCCTAGCCACAGCTGCGAAGGTGAGTACAATTATTTGTTTGCCAAACTTACTTTTACAACATATTTCTTGAGAAATGAATACGCATAAGGGTTAATGTCATTATGGGGTTAAGTAGCAGACATGTAGATGCTAGATTGTTGGCTCCCCTTTGTTTAAACGTAAACACATAATACATTCGGCCTGTGAGTGTGTTTGTTCATTAACATTAACTCCTTCAATAGTAAGTTGGATATCTATAATTGTAATAGCAGAAGGATTTGTTTAGTTAGTACTATGAACATGAGTACTTTAGAAAAACAGGAAATGCACTGTCTAAAATCTTAGGTAGGCCTTCAATTCAGAAATCAGGTAATGTAAACATATAGGGTAGTGAGGAAAATCGCACATGGAAGGCCAAAAGCTTACGTGTTGATCCATTTACAAACAATAATGAGCTTTTTTTCTCACTACAGCTTGCAATAATGAGCATCGCAAACTGTGGTAGTATGTCCCCTGGACCCGATATCTGCTGCTGGGAAAGAAAAAACAGCCGTAGGGTGGGGGGTATGGTGTTTGCCGCTATGGGGAATTTGTCATTGGCCATGTTGGCCTTTTCTTTTTAAAAAATTAAAAATTTAATATTTTTTACCTTTAATTGTGTTGTGACCTTGAAACCATAGTTAAAGTTAACAATAACCCATTAGTTATTAGATTGTGAAACACATAGTTACCCCTTACATTCTTGAAGCATTCTAATCTATCACAACTTATTACTGTTGTAATTTTTAAAACACATTCACATATATAGATATAGAGAGGTCTTAATGTATGGGTTGCTATCTCTGTAATTAGGTACCAAACACAAATTAGTCGAGATAAACACACATTTATTAAATTAAATAAAGTCAAACCAAATTAGAACATCATTTGATCTGACCAAAATTAAAAAATGAATTTTAGTCCCTGGGTGGCCTGGTTGGTGCTGAGTCATTTGTAGGGGCGGTGTTGGGGGCCAACAGTGCAGTAAAAGAAATAGACTGCTGCTGTATTAGCTGATGTAACAACAACAAAGTTTCGTCCTGGCGCTCAATAGATTGATGGATGGCATGCATCAATTCTGCCTGGGGTTGGTTGCGCAAATCACGTACTTCTTGCCTCAGTTCCCGAATTAGTTGTTGGTCCACCAGCGATTGGGTTTCCAACACCGCAATGCGCTCCTGAGTTTTATCACGCGCCTGTTGGCGACTGTAGGCCTCCAGCATCCGGCTCCCTAACTCATACAGCTCAGCACTTGTGGGGGCAGCTCTGGCAGTTGGTTGTTGTGCAGGCTAAAAGAAAAAGCAAGATATTAGGTTCCAGAATGTATTTAGCAGATAAAACTGTAACAAACACATCTATGTTAGATTAACATATACCGTTGGTGCTGCCTCTGTAGCCTGACCACATGGGACTTGTGAGGTGGGCACATCCTGCATTGGCGCCAAGGATTCCTGCTAAGATCAAAGTATGTTGTATGTTACATGGGTTTACATGAGTGTCCCAAAAACATGTAAACGTTATAAACGATAGCCAATTCATCAATGGTACCTGAGTGTGCTCCTCCTCAAATTGTACAGGTGTCTGGCTGCCAGAAAGGGGCAAATCATCATCCGAGAGTGGTGGCAACATCACATATGCTAAAGAGAAAAGGCGTGTTATTTGTTTTGTTGTTGGTATTGTGTGTCGACTTTGTCGAACCAGTATAGAGTCAATACCTGTAAAATGTTACCCATTGGCCAATACACACACCCTTTACATTTAGTAGATTTGTGGAAGAAAGATCTTTGGTAAACAAACAAGGTAAACTCATTGTGTTTCCCCAGATCCTAATCACATATATAAAAACACACATACCCACCACATCAGAGATGTCCAGACTTAGCCCATCACTAGAACTTTGCCCTAAAAATACATGGTTCATACCAAATGTCAAGAGGCACACAACATTTAATGAAGAACAACATCCTTACGTTACCAAATTCAAACACATTCTTACCCTCATCCCTAGCAGCCGCATGGTGAAGGACCCTTTCAGGACCAGCACTTCCTGTATTCGGGGCTAACAACATAAAGCAGAATTGGTATTACTTTAAGCTGCCATAGTATTGTTAATGAAAATGTATTATAATATCACCCAAATCTCAAAACATGTATTTAACATTTTCCTGGTTTGTTAACTCTGAAATAGTATCCGTTTGCTGCACAAACATAACCAACTATCCAGCTTGGAATGTGAGGTCTCATGGTTTGCCATTTTGACATTGTAAAATATACACATTCTAAAACAAAATACACAAAGGATACAGTGTGCTTTGCAATACACACAAACAGGGTCCTGTAGGCCTGCAACACAGGAAGTGGGATCCAAAGAAAAAGCAGGGACTTGGCCTACAAATGAAAAGCATGCTTGAGATACATTCCCACATTTAAATGACTTTACCAAAAGCCACCTTGCCACATGCACTTACTGGCATCCAAAGAGTATGTAGACTCATGAGGAGATACTGGTGCAATTCTGAAGGCATCTATGTGAAACAAATTCAAAGAATTAGGCATTGTTAATGTACGCTCTAAAAAATAACATCCACAACAATACCATAAAATCACATTATCAAGACTCTTTACCTTCAACCTCAGACTGGGTTAATGTTGAGGCTGGGGGAAGGGCAGGATTCTGGGACCCCTCATCACCCGACTCCTGCGAGTCCTCATGTGCCACTATGCATAAACCAAGAGAATTTTTTTTTTAAAAATGACATAGCTATAATATGATACTTACCCTGACCTCCTTTTAGTATGATAAAGAGTTTAGTTATAGAAATGGGTCTACATGATTATCAACAATAATTTACAAGGTAAAAACAATGTACCTTCACCCCAACCTGTGGTGTCATCCCCAGCATTCACACCCTGCAGCCGACAGAGTGGAATCTTGCACTTCAGCATCTCCTCATATGGCCTGTATTTACTCTTTGGACCCTGCTTCATCCCAATGTCTACAAGTAGATCATTCTTCTTCTTTAGCATAAGGGCCCTTTGCAAAGTGTAGAAGCGTTTCTTGCAGGCTGGGCCACTACGTGGGTATTGAGCAGTGCTAGTAAGCTGCTCACCAACGGCATCCCACAATTTGCTCCTTTCTTGTTTGCCTAAACACTGACTTTGGGAGCCAAATAATAACTCCTATTTAGCCAGTGTCAGACGCACAAGAGTATTATTATCCGCCAAATTAAATTCTGGCTCCCTCTGGGCAAAGGCACGGTTGGCCTTGGGTGGGGCTTCACATTCAGCCTGTGCTCCTTTTCTTGAGGAAGGTCTGCGGCCACGACGCACACCACTGGTACTGGGCCCACCAGGAGACACAGCAGTGGCCGGCAGATGTCCAGAATTTGGCTCCATCCTGAAGCTGCAAACACCACCAAACAACAAACACACAAGGATGCATGCAAACTACAGAATGGCAACAACTGCTGAATGTGTCTGCCAGTATTTATGTGCTTTATTACCAAATCACAAACAGGCCCAGTTAATTGATTGACACATACTGTACAGGTGTTTGGAGATACATCTTGACTACAATGAATGATGTCTCAGGCATGTGTTGATGTCAATAAACTAATTAATTATCCACTTACCAAGCCATATAGACATTAGGAATGACTAGGATCCATGTCTCTTAACAACATTGGAAATGGTTGTGTGTGTGTTGAGATTGTGTTTTTTTTTTTTGGGGCAGTGCATGAGCTATGGCCAGTGAGTGTGAGATTGATGTGGGGGTGATGTTTGGGTTATGGATGTATTGTTCTGGAAGCGCAGAGGAAGGTCAGGAGTCAAGGGAAGAGGGTGCTGTGAGGCTTAGGGCACCCCGATCCTTTGGCATCCGCCTCTCTGTATGGGATTTCAGTGACAAGCAGATCAGAAGTTGATTTTGTCTGAATCGTGCAGCACTACAGTCCCTATATGATCAGATTAAGACCAAAATCGATCCATCCACCAGACGCACACAATCCATCCCTGGCATAGTTTGCCTATGTGCCATGCTAAATATAGTGGCACGGGGGAATTTCCAGGCAACCTCTGCCCTCCTCAGCGGGATCAGCCAGGCTACAATGAGCCGCATAATTTACAAGGTAGTCCTGGTCCTGGCTATTTGCGACCTTATTCCCATTTATATTAAATTTCCTGAGGATGAGGAGGAGGTTGCCAATATTAAACCTGCATTCTACCGCATGGGAGGGATCCCTAATGTGCTAGGATGCGTGGATGGTACACATATCCCTTTCCGCCCTCCCCGTGCACAGGAGCTGCATTATAGGAACAGGAAACATTACCATTCCATGAATGTCATAGTGGTATGTGACCATCACATGAAGCTGCGGGCCCGTGAGATCTGGCTTCCCTGGCTCATGCCATGATTCTTACGTGCTCCAGCAATCAGTCCTGTGCCGGAAGTTTGAGAACAATGAAATGCCACCTGGCTGGCTACTGGGTAATTAATAATCCTTGACATAATTACAAGTTTAATATGTTGACAACTAAATTGGAAAACTAGATAACAGAAGCTTTAATGTATACAATATGTTCATGGTACTTTACTAATTGCTCTCTCTCACTTTGTTTATTCCACAGCGGACAAGGGATATGGGCAGAAAACATAGCTAATGACTCCGGTCAGAAACCCACAGACCACTGCCCAAGTACGCTACAATGCAGCACATTGCAAAACCAGATGCATTGTGGAAAGAACCATCGGCCTGCTGAAAGCACGCTTTCTATGTTTGACACGTCCAGGAGGAGAGATGTTGTACAGTCCACAAAAGGTCTTCAAAATCATCCTCGCATGCTGTGTCCTACACAATATTTGCATATGTCACCGAATCGAACCCCCCGAGGAAACAGCACTGGTGCCAGAAGTCCCCAACATGGCCGCAGACAGTATCGAGGACACCCAGACTGGGTTTGAGCGACGGCAAAGCATGATTAGCTCTTTTTTTTGGTAAGCTAGCTCACCTTAACCATACTACAACTACTGTACTACAGGGCCCTTCTAAACATTACATCAAAAATATGTGGGTGTTTTTTTTTATTTATTAATAATTATTAACCAGAAAAATGTGTAGTTTAAATTAATTCTAAAATATATGTGGGTGGTATTTTAGATTGATAAATACAAAGTGGCTTGCTTTAATTCTATAAAGTTCAAAGGTGTTTTGTATGTAATTAAATTAAAAAACACAAAACATTTTGGCAACTTTATTTTTGAGAAACAACATAAACTAACTACACTTTTGTTGACATTTCAGGCACCATGAAGATGGGAACATCTGTTTGCTTCTTTAAATAAAAAAAAGAAAATTCAACAAAATACCTGGTTTCATGTGTTATTTGCATAATGTTATATCACATTTATCAATTTTACAGTTTACATTCTATACAACATCAAAGAAACGCTCAGGCGCTGCATTCAATATGGTGTAACAACTCAACAGCGCCTCTAAAGCACATCTGAAACATCACATTTAACATTGGCAGCGTGATTACCAATAACGGCAGGTAGCAACTGAGGAGCCCTGTAATAGCAACTGACGGCTGATCGTGGCGGCCACCGCTATACAGATGCTCATCTGTTGCTACCTGGCCTTAGTGATGAATCAGCCTGCCCGTCGCTAAGAACTAGCGACCCACTGCCGAGCACAGTGACTACTAGCGGGCGCTCTGAAAATGCCTGCAACAGATGCTCATCTGTCGCTACCTGGCGTTAGTGATGAATCAGCCTGCCTGTGAGATTATCAGTCTGGTCCAGCAGGGGTGACTCTCTTTATCACTCATGTGTTTCTGTCTCAGATAGTTTGTCCTGTTCATTTGTCTAATGCGAATATTGCACATTAAGCACTTGTAGCACTTTTCCCTGCAATATTGCACTTCTTTTGCATCAGCACTTTATTTAGGGATATAGGATTCATTTGGGGTTTATTAATTTGTATATATAGGTTAGGGGTTTTGGAATTCTAATGAGGGTTCCCTGCTGTGGCTGAGTCTTTGTGTAAATATTTTTAAAAATGTTTGTGGTTGTAATGTATTTATGTATGTGTTTATGATTTTTATTTGTTAATGAATTAAAGATGAATACATTGATTTGATTATATTTCTAATGATTGATTTTTGAAGGGTTTTAGGTGGTGTCCTGAGGTATCCCATTTACGGTTTACTGGGACCGTTGCTTTTGTTACAACTCTGGAAATTACTTATTTCTTCCTCTTTAATCATTAGCGCCCTTTCCTTCAGCCCCCCCCCCCACACATTTTGCTCCATTTTACTACCCCAAGTCCCCAAGTTCTTTTGTTTTTTGTCTTTTTTTCTGTCCTTTCTTACTTTTCATTCAATTGCTCCCTTTAATCGGCCATTCCCTTCTTGATACCCTTTCTTTTGCCTTTTCTTCTTTCTATTCAATTATTTTCCCTCAATTTAGCCCGACTTTACATCCCTCCTTATTATTCCATTCTTTTTTGTCTTCCTTTCATCCCACTTTCTTTCTATATTATTCCTTGCCTTTCTTATCCACTTTTGTCCTGCATAGTTGATCTGCTTCACTTTCCCAATGTTTCCCTCCCTTCCATTCTTCCTTCATCACTGCCATCCTTCCTCACTTTCTTCCACCGTTATTTCCCCACTTCCCTCCTTCTTTCCAGCCTTAGTTTTATTCCTCATTTTCTCCTCAATAAATTCCTGCCTATCATCCTCCCATTTCCGCTTCATTTCCTATCCCCAATGTTTCTTCCCAACCTTTTTTTCTTCCTTGCTTCTTTATCCTCCCTTCCCCTAATTTTTCCTCCTTTTTTTGGTCTCAGACAGATTGTTGACAAAATCTGGAAATTACTTATTTTTTCCTCTTTCCTCATTAATGTCTTTTCCTTCATCCCCTCTCATTTGCTCCATTTTACTACCCCATTTCCTGCTTTTTAGCTTTTATTTTTCTTTTCTTTTCAATTGCTTTTTCCTTCTTCTTTTCTTAACTTTCATTTTCTTTTGTCCCGTATCTTCTATCTTCCTATCATCTCTCTTCCACCTGTGATGCCTAGTGTAGTCACCAGTCTTTGTTCTTATGTAAGCTCCTGATTATTAACCATAGGCTACAACTATAGTTGAGCCCCTGTTCAACCTGAGAAGGTACAATATGCCTTTCCACCACATTGTTACCCCCAGGACTCTAGTGGGAAAAGGATGATAGTTGAGGCTGCAAACACTGATGAGAAGCTGGGTTTATTCATCAAGGGATAGCGCCAGGTAGCGCCTCGTAGCGAGGTGAGCGACTCTAACAGCGCCATGTAGCGTACGATTCATAATTACAGGCAGCTCAGCGTATAGCGCCGGCGCTGTAGCTTTCAGAGAGCCTGGTATTACCTGTCGCTACCAGTCGCTCTCCTATACATTTCAATGGACGTTCCTTTTCTTCTGTTTAAACAGTTTTTTTTTACTCTCAAATATTTGTGTGACCTCTCCTGGCCTAGAAAGAGTCGTTTTTGAAAACTTTCATTTTTTTTTTTATTTTTATGCAGAATTGTCATTACAGGTCTGGCACTAAAGTGTTAATGTCACAATGTTACAACGATGTCATTCCATGTATTTTTGCTTTGTTACTGGTGGATATGTGTTCAAAAGCAGACTTTAATCACACAGCGTCTGGCGCTCTATGCTATAGCGACCTGATCGCCGATGCTCAGTGTGTTTGTTTTTTTGTTGAATATGGTGTCGCTGAGAGTCGGTCGCAATGAGCTGGCGCTACCTTTCACTCCCTGCAACGCTGTACTGATGTTAGAAGGCCCAACATACATCTCACTCATCAATGCCGGCCAGGTTACTACAGCGAATGAGACACTCTGTTTCAGTGCCCGATCACAGCTTATTCTAGCGGTCACTCTTAGCGCCTCTGTACAGACGCTCATCTGCTGATAGCTGGTGCAGGGGTATGTGCCAACCGAAGTCTTTGTATATATTCAATGAAGGTCCATGCTAGAGATAGGTGAACCTGAAACGGGTTTGTACCGAACTTTGCAAGTTCAGGTTCCCAAGCTCGAACATGGATTTCAGCCATAACTTCTGTTCCCTCCTTATTGTCTAAATAAAATAAAAATATAAAAAAAGTAAATAAAAATATAAAATAAAATAAATAACTTCCCCCCTCTTAAATAAAATAAAAAATAACTCCCCCTACCCCAACACCCTTGGTTGAACTTGATGGACATATGTCTATTTTCAACCATATTAACTATGTAACCTGATCGCTGGATCTGAGCCTGTGCCGCAGCCCTCACTTCCTGCGCCATCCAGGGCCGAACACTGCATTCACGAGTGCTTATGTGCCACTCCCACCCCCCCCGCCATCAGTCACAGAGGCCATGCCCCCTCCCCCTCTCACTACAATGGAGGGGCATTGCAGGCCTTAGCCCACCCCCTACATTGCAATCAATGGAGAGGATGTGGCAGTGCTCCTCTGATTGATGCCGGGTTACAATCCCGACCCACCATCAATCTTGACCCCAGGGTCCCAGACAGCGTGGGCTGCATTGCAGGCTTGGATCCAATGATCAAGTGAGTTTCTGATCACCACACTACCACCAAGCAGCTGTGGGGGATAAAAGGCGAGTACCCATTTGCTTTTTTATTTGGCTTTTGAATCACTTTAATGATTCCTATTTTTTTGTTAGGTAGGAGTATTTGCTAAAGGTCCACCTTTTTCCAGTGGGATGAATCCCAATCCATGCGGCCTCTGCCTTGTTAGAGATATTGCGCTGTACCACTAAGCACGTCCTTCCTCTAACTGACAGATGTTTGTACTCTCTGTGACAGTTTGCGACAAGCCATTGAATAATAGATACCTTTAACAACCAGTGTCAGGCTCCCAAAAGAAAATGAGGATTGCTTTCAGGAAACTGGAGCTAAGTATGACAACATTTCCGAGGAAAAATTAAATGGATGGAACGGTGCCAGGTCATTTTAAAGAGAAACTCCACAGAGAAAAATAACAACACAAATCTTGTCATGAATAAGGGCTGAGACTGTGCCCGAAACGCGTTGGTATTCAAGTTGCTCCCTTATGCTTTATGTTGACTTGTATTCGTGGGTGGAATTCTTTTAAAGGATTTTTGTATGGAATAAACGTGGATATTATATCCTTTTAAAAGGGGATTAAGGCTGGCATGCATATTGACCTACAAATGGATGTGACTTCTCCCCCGGGAAGGGGGACCCTATGTCATTTTTTTTTTAAATTAACCATTTGTCATCCAGCAGCTATAAAAGGCTTCTGGGCAGGAAAGGGTGTCTACCTATACATATGTGGTATCGCTGTAACCGGGAGAAATTGGGGTTTCTCACGCAATAAGATTTTATTGACAAACTTACATTTTTTATTACAAAAAAACTCTACAAATTGTAAAAAAATATTTTCTTTTTATTTTTTTTCACACATTTCACCCAAAAATATTGAGAATACACCTAAAAAATACAAACAAGACATTTCATGTTAAAGCCCAGACTCTGTTGAAAAAAACAATATATAATTTGAAACATCGTCTGGCAACAGGGAGTGGCAAATGCTGCAGGTAGGCTGGCAGCGAAAGGGTTAAAGCAGCCAGCCTATGTATTTGAAGAGGGGGCATCCCAAACACTAGCATAAATATTTTAAGAGTACCTGTCTACTAACTGGTTGCATTTTGTAAAGAAAGTCACTTTTCACTGTTAAAGCAGCCAACCTGTGTATTTGAAGAGGGGGGCATCCCAAATGCTAGCATAAATATTTGAAGAGTACCTGTCTGCTAACTGCTTGCACTTTGTAAACAAAGTCACTTTTTAAGCAAACTTTGCCTTTCGCCGGGGGAGGCATCCCAAATACTAGCATAAAAATTTGAAGAGTACCGGTCTGCTAACTGGTTGCATTTTGTAAAGAAAGTCACATTGTCAAATTGCCAGCAGCCAGTGCCTTTCACCGGGGGAGGGGGGGGCATCCCAAATACTAGCACGTGTCTTTTAAGAGTACCTGCCTACTTACCTTTTGCCTTTTGTATAAAAATGTCTGTTTTTCAAGTTTAAAGCACCCATTGCCTTTCACCGGGGGCATTGTCAGTGCTACCACTTATCTTTTAGGAGTACCTGCCTACTAACCTTTTGCCTTTTGTAAAAAAAATGTCTGGTTTTCAAGTTTAAAGCACCCATTGCCTTTGACCAGGGGCCATTGTCAGTGTTACCTACCGACTGTTGACATCTGACACCCCCAGTCAACAGGTTCCTCTGACACAACCCTGAGTTGCATGGCCCGGGATCAGCCCCTATCCTTCCATTGCCTCTGTCCTATGCCCCCCCCCCCCTCCAGCCGCCATATCTTATGCTTTGGGTTCAGCTCCACTATTCAGTGAGGACGATGTGTTAGAGGACAGTCAGCAGCTACTGCCCAGCCAAGAAATGGAGGAGACATCCACCGCTTCTTTTGCTAGGTAGACAAACACTGAGGAGGAGAGTGGCGTGGGAGGTGGTGTGGCGACCTGCAGCACACCCTGTTGTGGAAACCGAGGAGGACATTAGTGACGTGCAGACACAACTCCATGATGATGATGATGAAGCCGATCGCACTTGGGAGCCTGGTGCAGAACGGGCTTCATCATCATCAGGAGAAGAGGGCCCCAGGTTGCCCCAGAGTCAGCAGCTGAGGCAGCAAGGTGGTAGTAGGGTTGGCAGTCAGCATGGTGGCAGAATTGGGATGTCTGGAGCCACACATGGCCGGGGGCGGGGTAGACCACCTGCTGCGCGGCAGGCTGTCTTCCTGGGAGGTGGTGGGGCAGGGGTTCCTGGAGTTGGCAGCAGTAGCAGTGAAATAGTGCGGACTGTTGGTGGGAAAATTAGCTACTCGACAGTGTGGCCCTTTTTCATCAAGCATCCGCAGGAGGGTAACCTGGCCACATGCAAGATGTGTAGACAGAAGGTAAAGCGTGGCCAGGGCCCCAATGTTGGTACCACGGCCCTGTGGCAACACATGCAGCGTCACCATAAAGCGGCCTGGGAGAACCGAGGCTCCGAAATGGGGGTCCAGCCCGCTGCGTCAGCCAGTACCACACCGCTTTTAATTTCACCCAGCCAAGGCTCCAGCACCTCAGCCGATAGTAGCTGTGTGTCATACCCATCCTCTTCCGCTCCAGATTCTCCTACTCCTCCTACTAAAAGTCACTCATCCCACCAGCAATCCATCAGCGAAGCCATGTCCAAGAGACAACAGTATGCACCCACTTATTCTACGGCGCAGAAGCTAAATGTGCTCCTGTCCAAGTTGCTGGTGCTACAGTCCCTCCCTTTTACGGTGGTGGACTCTTTCAGAGAGCTGATGGCTAGTGCCAAGCCGAGGTGGAGAGACCCAAGCCATCATTTCTTTGCAAAGAAGGCAGTACCAGCCCTGCATAAATTTGTTGAGCAGAAGGCAGACCAGTCCTTGAGCCTGTCGGTGTGCACCAAAGTGCACGGCAGCGCCGAAATCTGGAGCTGTATCTACGGTCAGGGACAATACCTATCCTTTACGGCCCACTGGGTGAATGTGGTTCCTGCACAGCAACTTGGACAGGTCACACCGCTTCTGCCTCCACGCTCCCAGGCCGTTTTGCCTGTCACAGTGTGCGACTCTGCCTCCTCATCCTCCGCGTCTCCTCAGCCTCCACTGTACGGTCAATTCTCAATGCCTCGCCAGCCTACCATGTGTGCAGGGCACGGCGGTGTCACCCTGTGCTTCACATGGTTTGCCTTGGTGAACTGAGTCACACAGGGGAGGAGCTCCTGAAATTCATTCATCAAGAAATCAAAACATGGCTTACTCCACTAAAACTGCAAATGGAAACCATGGTGACTAACAATGGGAGTAACATCTTGTCTGCTCTGCGACAAGGAAGCCTGAGCCATGCACCCTGTATGGCACACGTGTTCAACCTAGTTGTCAAGCATTTTCTAAAGTCTTCCCCCCCATCTGCAAGAAATCCTAACAAAGGGAAGGAAACGTTGTATGCACTTCAGTCACTCCTACACCACCAAGCACACCCTTCTTGAACTACAGCGTCAGAACGGTATCCCCCAACATAGTCTGCTTTGCGATGTTTCCACCTGTTGGATTTACACCCTACATATGTTAGATCGACTATACGAACAGAGAAAAGTCATCAATGATTTCTTGATGACCCAAGCAGATAGGGGGACTCCCCTGTGTAACTATAATGTAAACCAGTGGCAGCTCATACCTGACACCTGCCGTTTGCTCAGGCCCTTTGAGGAAGCCACTTTATTTGTCAGTTGCCAGGATTACAACATGAACGACGTGATTCCGCTGCTTCATGTAATACAACACATGTTGGAAACCATGGCTGGTCAGGGCACTGGAGACATGGCGCATACATTTCCCGGCCACATAAACCCCGTGGGAGCTGAGGAGGAGGAGGAGCACAGTGAAGCACAGTTTAGTTTTGGCGAAATGGGTGGCTTATCTAGTCATCTGACAGGAGAGGAGGAGCAGGAGCAGCCAGAGGAGCTAGAGGGTTGTGAGGAAGGCGAGACAGAGGACCCAGACACACCGTTGCAGTATGCAGTGGAGATGGAGACAGGTAGTCCCTCCGAGTCACTTGCACAAATGGCACGATGCATGCTCATGTGCTTGCGTAGTGACCACAGAATTGTCTCCATTTTTCAGCGGGATGACTTCTGGCTCTCCACCTTATTGGACCCTCGCTACCGACACAAAATGGGGGCATTTTTTAAACCCACTGAGAAGGAAGGACAAAATGACCTACTACAAAGACATTCTACGTAGTCAGTTGGCCGATGCCTATCTGCGCCATGGTCCATACTCTCGCAGGTCTGACTCGGGGGGACCTCTGTGCTCACCTTCCACTGCCATGGCTTCTGGAGGGGTGGCAGGAGCAGCAGCAGCTCCATCAGCAGCAGCCTCAGTCTTCAGTCGCTAATGAGTAGCTTTCTGCACCCCCATAGTGAGGCTACTCATGAGCAGCAGGAAGACCTGGAGCAGGGCCTCAACCAGCAGGTTGTGTCATACCTTGAAATGACCATGCCAACACACCTTGAGGATCTGCTGGACTTCTGGGCAGCCAAACTTGACCTGTGGTCGCAACTGGCACAGTTTGCCCTGGGAAAGCTGTCCTGCCCGACCAGTAGTGTGCCATCTGAGCGGGTCTTTAATGCTGTGGGGGCCATAGTAACGCCAAGGAGAACTCTTCTGTCCACGAAAAATGTGGAGAGACTCACCTTTGTAAAGATGAATTAGGCATGGATCAGCCAGGATTTCCACCCACCAATAGCTGATACATGCAAGTACCTGATGCATGTTAGCTCCTTCTACTGCTGCCAACTCCAGGGTGTGTCTTTCAGGCAATATATGGGCTCCTAATGCTGCTGCCAACTCCTGGGTGTGTCTTTCAGGCAATATATGTGCTCCTAATGCTGCTGCCAAATCCAGGGTGTGTCTTTAAGGCAATATATGGGCTCCCTATGCTGCTGCCAAATTCAGGGTGTATTTTTCAGGCAATATATGGGCTCCCTATGCCGCTGCCAACTCCACTGTGTGTCTTTCAGGCAATATATGAGCTCCTAATACTGCTGCCAACTCCAATGTGTTTTTCAGGCAATATATGAGCTCCTAATACTGCTGCCAACTCCAATGTGTTTTTCAGGCAATATATGAGCTCCTAATACTGCTGCCAACTACAATGTGTTTTTCAGGCAACATATGAGCTCCTAATACTGCTGCCAACTCCAATGTGTTTTTCAGGCAATATATGAGCTCCTAATACTGCTGCCAACTCCAATGTGTTTTTCAGGCAATATATGAGCTCCTAATACTGCTGCCAACTACAATGTGTTTTTCAGGCAACATATGAGCTCCTAATACTGCTGCCAACTCCAATGTGTTTTTCAGGCAATATATGAGCTCCTAATACTGCTGCCAACTCCAATGTGTTTTTCAGGCAATATATGGGCTCCCTATGCTGCTGCCAAATTCAGGGTGTGTCTTTCAAGCAATATATGGGGTCCTTAGGCTGCTGCCAACTCCAATGTGTTTTTCAGGCAATATATGGGCTCATAATGCTGCTGATGCTGCCAACTCCTGGGTGTGTCTTTCAGGCAATATATGGGCTCCCAATGCTGCTGCCAAATTCAGGGTGTGTTTTTCAGGCAATATATGGGCTCCCTATGCTGCTGCCAACTCCTGTATGTGTCTTTCAGGCAATATATGGGCTCCTAATACTGCTGCCAACTCCAATGTGTTTTTTTAGGCAATATATGAGCTCCTAATACTGCTGCCAACTCCTGGGTGTGTCTTTCAGGCAATATATGGGCTCCTAATACGGCTGCCAACTCCAATGTGTCTTTCAGGCAATATATGGGCTCCTGATGCTGCTGCTGCTGCCAACTCCTGGGTGTGTCTTTCAGGCAATATATGGGCTCCTAATGCTGCTGCCAACTCCAGTGTCTCTTTCAGGCACTATATGGGCTCCTAATGCTGTTGCCAACTCCACGGTGTGTTTTTCAGGCAATATATAGGCTCGTAATGCTGCTGCCAACTCCAATGTATTTTTCAGGCAATATATGGGTTCCCTATGCTGCTGCCAAATTCAGGGTGTGTTTTTCAGGCAATATATGGGCTCCCTATGCTGCTGCCAAGTCCAGAGTGTGTCTTTAAGGCAATATATGGGCTCATCATGCTGATGCCACCTCAAGGCTCTGTAATTGTGCCGCTCTGCGACAGCGAATCTAATAGTGACGCCTCTGATCTGCATGTCATACTTCTTTACAATATTATTTCACTAACCCAGCATGCATCCTATGCATGTTACAGCCAGGCAAAATGTTCTGCAAAACTATGGAGGCTCTCGGAAGCCCAGAAATAGCGGTTTTTAATAGCGGTTTTTAATAGCGATTCGTTGCAAATAAATTCGGACCGAAACAAATTTTTCCTGGAAAATTCAGTGAATCGGCCAAATCGAATATTCATCTCTATTTATATCACTATTTAAAAAAAATATTAAGAGCCTTTTAAAAATTTTACAATTTGACCCTAAGGCACCAGCCTAAGGGAATTCCTTTTTGGTCCTTAGTCTGAATTTTTGACTCCTGTTACAATGATGTTTAAAAATCTGTGAAGCCTTCAGATTTTTTTATATTTGTATTAAAATTTGTAAAAATACTGGACGGCACTGACTGATATAGCAGAAAAAAATAATAATAATACAGGTGCAATGCTCTGGGAATATATTCCGAACTAAGTGGTATCCGCTATTGACAAGACCTATAACCCTTATGTACTATACAAACTATGATGCAACTAAACTCTAGACGTCATGGGAGACCATTGTGATGATGGAATATCCCGATGATGTGGAGCAAACTGATCGTTTGTAAAAAAAAAAAAAAAAAAAAAGTTATTTGGAATCATGTTGATTGTATTGTGTGTTTTTTGATCACCGTTTATTAGGTATATTGGTAGCAGCGGGTGACAGCGCCCCCCCGGCAGATAGTCAGAATATAGCAGGGGTTGACAATTATTTTTTCCATGGGGCCACATGAGAAACTAAAAATATTGTGGAGGGCCGGGCCAAAAGGCTGAACTCAATTCTGGATAACATTAATTCTATTGTATTAACTGTATTTTCCGCCCCTCCACCCAGGCAAGATGGCACCGGAGCCTACCTCCTTCTCCCCCTAGTTGAGCTCTTCTTCACTGTCGGGCATCCGCCCATCCCTCTTCGCAGCGGGTCAGCTCCTCCCGCACTGACACAGGGACACAGACAAAAAACAGGGTATTGGTCAGTTTTAAGCTCCCTCTTAAATTGTAACCTACAAAGCTCTTGTTAGCAAGGACCTCCCTATACATTTAATCAGTAACCCAAGAGATATAGATTAGCTGGCCCCGAGGGAGGGAGGTGCAGCCTTGACTTGAACTCAGAATACACAACCCACAATTTTCTCCCATAGACTTGAATTGAGTTACATTTTTAATACATTTTTAAAATAAAAAATAATGGCCCCCACACCCCCATTGAAACTGTATAGGGGGTTAATGGGATAAATTACCTAATCTTAAAAATACTCACTTTCTACACAGAAAACGGTCAGTATTTTAATAACAACCTTTGCTGAATCAAGTAATTGGCTGGCCAAATAATCTGAATTCATTAAGAACAGAAATTATTTTGAAAGTTGCTTTTAAATGAATTGGAATATTCTCTTATCTGTAATAATGAATCCTGAATATTTTAACCTGGTCCCAAACTAAATAAAGACATACTCGAGCAACCCTAACCCTGAGCTGGATTTCTGGAGATTCAGTACTCTAATACTCCGAAGACTAATTGATGTTTCCAATTCTCCTTTAAGTCATGTAACAAGTGCTTATTTCATGCCACTGGGCCTCTTTGTGGCTCTGTCTTATTTGCACAATCAATAGGAAGTCTTGGCTTGGGAGAATAGAGCGTTCATTAATAGGACTGGCCAAAGGAGGAATTTGCCTTTTTTGTTTGGGAACTCTCCATTTATCTGTATCAAGATGTTTTTTCGTTTATGTTGTCGTGCCTCAGGAAATTATTCTGTTTCAACAAGGTGAAGCGGTGCCGATAGTATGGCTCTCCTGAGTGATTAATTTAATTGTTCTACGGTTCACGTAGCTCAGGATTTAGTGATCATAGATGTGAACAGGGGAAGGACAGAATACATGTAAATTAGGACTAAAGCTTAGCTTTGAAAAGGAAAAATATATACAATATACATTGCAAAGTAAGAAAGCTTATAAAAATAGGTTCATATCTATTTATATCAGTTAACAAATCCAAACTGAAGGAATAGAGGAGAAATCAGGTCAATATTTACAGCATCAATTCTTCTAGGCACGTAGTTTTTGAAGGAAATCGATGGGTAGGTATTTCCAGACTTGAAGAAGGGATCTTCTGTTGGCTTGCTTCTGTCTCTGGTGGGAAAATTACAACCCCCATACCATGCTTAGTTGGTCTTTTACTAATACAATATGCAACACAACCCACATGGACACAACTCAACCTAGGACTGTTTTAACAGTCACCGCAATGATTAACTCACCGGGCGTCACAGCAAAGAGCTCAAGAGCCACTGCCAGGGGTGCCCACTCCCCAACCAGCCTGCTCTCCATCACTTCTGGCCCTGGAAGTGTCAACTGTGATGTTTTCTCCCCTGTCCCACCCAGTCCCCAGGGAGATGCTGGCTCATCCCATACCAGCTGCACGCTTTGTAAGTGCACATTGAATGAGCAATTTAGTGAGTCCCAATGCGTTGCTCTTGTTGAAGGTGTCTCAGACAAATTTAACATCCTTTGTGGCCGCAGGCCCCATGCCCCCTCAAAGCAGTGATGGATGACATCAGGGAGCTCATTGCATGGCGAGTCAACAGTGCAGGGTCTGAACAGAAGGATGGGGGCAGAAGGTTGTGAAGAAATTTGTCAACCTGAAATCTGGAAACTGCAAAGAGGGGTGTTTAAAGTTGTCCATTTAGATTTTCATTTGCTCATTATTTCTCTGTATTTTTAGATTACAAACTGGAGGCAGGTTGCCCTGAACACTGGAGTTTAAACATGCAGAAGAGCACTTATATGGCCTCATGAACACCAACATAGTCCACGGTGTGACGGGCACAACTGTTTTGGACAGACGTCTTCCATCCACGAGTGATAAGAGTTTGGCTTGAACTGATGTTTATGTAGAGGCATGGGCCAGCACACAGCACATTTGGCAGAAACATGGGTTGGTTCAAGCTGGCCAAACAGGGAGGGATTGGCAGTGTGTTGGGCAACCAGGCATGACCAATATAACCCTTGGATGAGGTAAATGTTTTTGTGCCTAATGTCATTTTTAACATGTTATCGAGGACTGTGCACTGTGAGCAAGGGCAATTTGAACCGCCAGGTTCCATAACAGCATGCAGTGCAGCCTCAACAGACTACACAAGGACATGGCTGCTGGGTGGAGGAGCTGCAGAGACACAACTGCAATATGGAAGTCCAGATTGGGGAGTGGTGCAAGCCTGGAGAGAATGGTGGCACTCCATGTGTCAAGAAATCTGACCCACAGGGCAGACTAGGCCGCCTCTCCCTAATCAGAGCTAAGTTGTGGGTGGCTATTTGTGTCTGGACGTTTGGGTTCTTTTTTTCTTGGGACCAATACCTAGTTTGTTTTGTGTTTTTAGTATGTGCACAGTGTGCAACAGTCTGTCCCTCATAGCTATTGGTTTGACAGTCGGGAGGGGCAGTCTTGCTGCCCCTCTCCATTTGTGATTGCGCTTCTCGCCGCCTTTGTCTCCGTATGCACACACCTCCTCAAAGAGGGATGGATAGGGGATAGGGGCATATTAAGCAGATCTGCAGCTTAGACTTCAGAGTGGGGCAAAAGAGAACAGCAAGGAACAGAGGGGTAGGGGACTTAAAAGAGGGGCAGAACCTCCAAATTACGAACTGGTGGCAGCTAAGCCAATTGAAGTCACAAACACAAAATGCAACACACACACATTACAAAGCCAGAAAGCAGACACTTACCAAGTAGGCACCCACAACTCTCAGGTCTCAAAGCGCTCGTATAAACTGGAACTTTGCAATATATACGGTTTGAGTCCAGAAACCCTACCAGTACACTCAGAAACCAAAGCTCTGGGCAGTGGGGTTGCAGAAGAGCCTCATGTCCAAGTGGGCTATGTAGGATGGTAGCATTCAGGGCCGGGAGACGGCTGCTTGGCATCCGAGCCCTTGGCTACAAGCCAACATATGTGGTGCATTAGCTCCTCCACGCCAATTTTGACAAAATTATTAAGGGTTAAACATTTAAGTTAAAATTTAAGTTAAACTTTTTAATATTGTGGTGTCCCCCTTGTCCAGTAAACCTAGCACGGGGACTAGCTATGTGGGCTTGTAGCCTAGGGCTCGGAGGCCCATATGGGCACCAGGCTCTTCTGCACCCCCTGGTACTTGGGGGTGAAGGTAATAAGGCAGGGGCTTTCAGCAAGTCCCACAATTGTCGACTGGTGGCTTGCTGGCCCCTTCTGCCCTAAAATCCTTTATTCCATTTTTTTACTCCAATTTTTTACCTTATTCCCTACTATCCATCGCAGAGCGTTGTCATCACCTGTCCCATGTCGCTCTCTGCTCTCTTCAGCAGGACAGAGGACACGGATCACCTGCCCTGCTCCTGGCTTCTGTTGCTCCACCAGGAGGGGTTATTCATAGGCAAGGATGGAGCTGTCAGCCCTGCGGCAAGGTGCAAGATGCCTGGAGCACAGTGCAGGACAGAGGATCAGTGTTCTCTGTCCCACTGAAGACACCAACTGCACCGGAGGAGGAGGATATCTCCCGATGCTGAAACATGGCCAGTATATTTTTTTGTATTGTTTTAAAGTGGACCAAAATTCAGGATTTTGATTATCCTGGGTTTTGATCCTTTCCCGGGGGCACACTGATCACCCCACCACTAGAAGGAAGCAGAGGATGCGGCCATCAGAGCCACTGCTCTTACATGCACCGTGGGACCGGGATAAGGTGAGTTGCTGCGGCGATCTGGGGGGGGGTTTCAAACAGTGGGGCACCCCCGAACGGGGTGCCCCCAGGGAAAGGAACAAAACCCAGGATAGTCAAAACATTTGGTCCACTTTAAGAGTGGTTTAAACCGGAATTTTCTTCGATGGATTCATCAGAACGCCCAAAACGAATTTTCAAGAAGTTTGCTCATATCTATTAGGAAACTTTGCTGCCAGCCCTTGATCCTTGTATATCTGACTACACTTCAGCCTCACTGACTTGGTACCTCACCACAGTTAGCTTCTTTCTTGTGGATGGCTCCTTTGAAGACTAGACATATCAGTGGATTGTGGAACTTGTGGGTTGGTTGCTCACTTATGGTTAGGCCTTTTATCAAACTCACCTGATTGCCAAAATCTTCCCTTGATGCCCCTGGGAGAGGGTGATGGCAGCCGTAGACTTGAATGACAGAGCAGTACAATCACACTACTGCACAGGATTGGGACACTGACCTGTCACTTAATGGAGCACTATCGCACTATCAAAAAATTGCCCAATGATAAAAATCCAAATAAATATGCTGGATGGCTGGAGGATGGGTCACTTATACGCCCGACATTAAGAAATATCCAGCCAGGCTTGTTTTTCTTTCTTTTAGTGGAAGGAAAAGGACATCTGGGGTGACAGGCTATATCACTCCGGATAGACTAAACCTGTCACCCCTGGATTTATTCCTACTGGGAGAGAATAAACCACAAGCTTGGAGGGAGTTTTATTCGGTTCAGGTGTATAATTGACCCCTCCTCTCATTAGCCTATGTGTTTATATGGATTTTTAATATTACACAGTTTCGCTCCTTTAAGGTCCCAGCTTCAGCTTTGGAGCAGATTGCCTGCCACCCATTAATTTTTTTTCAGTTGTCTGAGGCCGAATAAATGGGCACTAAACATATATAATAAAACTAATAATTTTTATTGATGGCCACAAAAGATGAAAATAAACAATTACACAGAAGATGAAATTAACAATACATTGTCTTTACTGGACCATAATAGTAGTAAATATATAAATCACAAATATTTGGTAAAATACCCAAGGCGGCTATCCTCAGTCTCCTTAATACTGCGTGAAAACCCTCCCCCCTCCTATTTCTAAGTATATAATTCATATAAAGATTCAGACATGGCAAAACAATCCCAATCATCAAAAGTAATAATTAAGGATGCAAATTTGATGAGTGAACGTGAGAGGTGAATCTGGCAACAAAGGGTTGATAACACTTTGTTGTCCCAATTTTTCTCACTACAGGTGCGCTAAATTGTTTGAGAGAAATAAGGAAATCAAAGTCAATTAGTGTGAATTTGTTTCCTTTCTTTTTCAGGATGTATTAATTGCTATAGGCTCAATAATAATGACAGGACTGCGGCTAATAATCAAAGTGTCAGAGGGCTAAGGAAAGTTAATGTAAAGACACTTACCCGCCTGGCCCAGAGGTACAAAACCTACCCTGGGCCTCTGAATAGTTCCGTTGTAAGCTGTTATCACCGCCTGTAGTGTATCCAATATGTTAGTAATCCACTTGATGAGCTATTATGGTTGTTTAGTGTAGGGAAGGTCCAATTGCTTAATTATGTCTTCAAAGCTTTATTACAGATATAAAATAAAAATCATAACTTTTGGAGTCCAAAGGAGATGTCCGCTCTTTTTGGTTTGTTTGCGGGTTTCCTGATCGCAATATGACTACCCGCTACAAGCACAGTGTGCTTATAATAGTCTCTCAGTTCAATAGAACTCACACTATACAATGTCCGTAAGTAAGAGTTTCAGAAGTCAGTGGGTTAAAACTTACATAGACCGCTTGATGTTAGATTGACAGGGAGATTTTCTGTCTGTTGCAATATCTCTGCTGTGGCTTCGTTATATGGGTCCGACGCGTGTTTCGTCAAATGACATTCTCAAGGTCCGTAGAGTGCCTGCGCATGAAGTTAACTTTATCATGACGTGATGTATTCTGGTAAGTGTAGTCACTTGGAAGTAGTTTTTGAGCGCTTACCGCGATTTCTGGCTTGTTAGTGCTGCACAAGTGCAGCAGGGTGTGTCTCCTTTATAAGGTTTGTAGAAAAACTACAGTGACTTTGTTCTAAATAATTAAGGATGGATAAAAAATACCATTTGGGGGGGGGGTATTGCACACACTAATATTCCCGATACATAGCCTCCGCCAGTAGGTTCAAAAATATAAGGTCCAGGTCGGCAGGGATGCAGTGTTATTACCCTAATTGGGCTTAGCACTTTAAGCAAGGAAATGTAGAAAACATGTCTTGCTGGTGGCCTCCACTGGCTTTATTTCAGAATATGACACATAATTGTAGCAGGTTTTATTTCTTCATGGAAATGCTGTTTGCAGAAAACTGGAGTACATGTAGCAGCACCAGACAGAGGGAGTGTCTCTTAAATCTGCTAGCACTAGGCTAAAAAACTCGGGGGACTTCATCGGCAAGCATCCAGCCCGAAATTGATTAGTCTGCTGCAGCAGCGAAGACAGCCTGGGTATGAATTGTTCCTCTTTTCACAACCAAAACACTCTTAAGATACAATTCTATCTCCAGATCAAATTATTAGGAAGAACTGCGGCATAGGCAATACATTCAGCCTGATTCAGAGCCTGGCCGTGAATAGTCATTTTTTCGGGAACTGATCTTGAAAAACCGAGAAATTGCGAACGCTCGTATCATTCACAGCCGGGATTCGAGAAAAGTTTGTTTATGCGTAAGCGGGCATATTTTCTTTGCGTACGTATACAGTTTAGTCGACCATTTACGGTATTTGCAGCCAAAGCAGAGTTCTTTTCTGTTTTCGGACGTAATTTGCTTTGGATCCCATTGTTCTCGTGTGCCATGTCCTTTGGTGGCTTTCCAGTGTAGGTCTTTTTTAGCTTTTACCCAGTTATTTTAAGGTGTTCCCACTCCTCCCCACCTTACACATGCTTATCTTTGCCCCCCCCCTGCTGGCATCTAGGGCATCCCATGTAGCCTGCATGTCCTTGCACATACTTACCTTTGTCTCCCCTGAAGGTGGTGGTTTGGTGTTAACTCAGCTCCAGACGGGCTAACAGGTAAGTGCTGAACAAACAGAGAGCTGCTTCTACAGGAAACATTGGACAGCTCACTAAAGCTAACCTTTCCTTTGTTTAAATCTAACTTGCAAAGTGGTGGGGGGCTCCCTAAAACTCTACAATTTAGAGTTTTGCTGAGGAGCGGGTGTTGGGGATGCTGCACCCCAATACCTACCATGAGATATCGGGCACCATGGACACCGATAGGCAGCATGTGCCCACCAGTGGTAAGGCTTGTTTGCAAATTACAGCTTGGCATAGGGGGGAGTAGGCCAACCAAACACCCCATCTACCAAACCGAGTGCCCATATGCACACCCAGCTCTGAGGGCTTGGTTGCGCAACATATGTTGTACGGCAACACACACCAAGGGTATTAGACAACCTCTACATGTAACACTTAAATTTGGGGGCATACGTCGATGTTGGACCCAATGTGTAGCCCTTGTAGGGATTCTGAAGGGCCACATATACTGTCAAGAGGAAACTACTAGTGCATTTACCTTAACTTTGCAGCATCACCCCAGCAAGCAGCACCACGCCCGCAAGACCCACCACCTGCTACCACCAAGACAGCATCAAGGCCGGTCCCACCCACTGGCCAGCCACCCAGAGAGTGGAGTACAGATAGTGATGAGGTAAATGAGTGAGCTGTCAAACCCTGGGGACACCCATCTTCTTTGTTAGCCTACAACTCCTAATCCCCGCAGCTAGCTTCACCTTTATCCCCCAGGACTTATTAGCTCAAGGGATGTAAGCTCACGGGGTGAAGATGGATGAACTGAAGGTAAGATTGGGCAGACTCGGGTAGCTGAGGTAAGTACAGTAACACAGTTCTGGGAGAAAACAGGCAAGGTCAAAGGTCACGCCAATGGTCAAACCAAAAGATCAGAGAGCTTCATGGCACCAGGGATGAGACGGGTTTGCGGTTGTATATCAGGTTGAGGTTGGTACAGGCGGCAGCCAGGATAGTCACGCTAGCAAGGTCGGCAACAGGTATCAACACTGGAACTCAGTATTAGCAACTAAATTCTATCACTGGCAGTGACAAACTGGGGAGATAAAAACTTTTTAGGGCTGAACCTAACAGTATTGGACAAGGGGAATGTGTGTGATTGGTGCTTTTTACGAACTTTGGGCTGATTGCACAGTTGAAACCTTGAGGGCATTTTGCCCAGAACACCCTTTGGGCTCATTGGCCCTTTAAGTCAACCTCTGACTGCAGCACCGCCAGAGGGCATAAGTGCTCTGTGACATAAGCTTAATAGGCGCAGGGTGGAGAAGGAGGGTAAACCCAGGGTAAAGTTTTGGGCCCTGGAGGCTGTGTGGTAACATTTGGGAAAACTAACACTAATGTTGACCATTCTCCACACAGATGGCACCTCTCCTGGATGAAATTAATGAGCTGGAGGAAGGGCACTCTGAACATCTGACCCTCAATAACATCTGCAAACCTCCACCAGCTGCTGACACCACGAACACTGGCCATCACCACTTATCCCTGCAGATCCAGCTTCATTCTGCCTGTAGTAGCCACACAAGCTCCACAGAGCAGCCAGGAGGAAGACACAGTCTGCAGCCAAGCAGCACCTGTCTTTGGTAAGGCGGTGCCAAATCATAGAGGCAAACTGGTGGGCCAACAGCACCACTTTTCGTCAAAACGGCAATAGATATTTTAAGGTGGTGCAATGGACCGCTAGTTTGCTCCATGAAGACCTGGCTGCAGCTGTTGTGGAGCAGCAGCACCACCACCAGCAGATGGAGATGCTGGTTTGGGCTCTGGTGGATTGTAAAAATACTATATTCTGGCACAGGGGGCCTCTAACATTGTTGGATAATAACAATATTCTGCTTGGTCTGAACCAAACTGGCAATATCTGGTTTGAATTTACCTTTGACCCAAATCCAACATCATGAATCACATGATGAACTGAGGGGGATGAAGGAGTAAAAGATAAATCTGAATTCAGACATGGGAAGAGGTTTATGCACACCGGTAAGGTAAGTAATAACAGGGTGCTTGACCCGATGTGGTCCCTCAGCCCCACAACAAGAGAGGAAATGAAAAGTGGAGGATCCGCACTCCTTAAAATTCCAATATTTTATTGAATAAATGTTAAAACCATCTCCATAAAGTAAATGTTATGCTGAAGCCATAAAAACATTCATAGCAGACCCAGGCCAATGTTGTAATGCAGTCCTCTGATGAGTTTCGGACTCGAATGGTCCTTATTCATAGATAAAGTAAAATAAAAATAAAAAATAAATCTGAATCATGTCACTGAAACACACACCGCTCTAGCAACAACTCTATATGTGCCTGTATAATGTTTAATAGTAAACGTGGCAATATATGGAGCAAATAGAAATATAATACCCTTTCTAACCCTGTCCGTTTGAGTGGGTACTTTCATAACCTTTTACACATTATTATTCAACTTGCTTACCCAGCATGCTATGTGCAATCTCAGCTATGTCCCTCCGCCATTGCCCTACATTGATTCGAGCACCTCTGTGGTGTTCTTCATTCACGTACATGGAATCCCGTTGTATCATTTATCTCTCCCTGTACATCTTGGCTCGGGGCAAAGGTTCTTTCTCACCATGTTTCCATTAGCATTTGAGTATTGATCTTTTTATGCTGTATACTTTCCCCGCAATCTTTGTTGTGCTCAGCTGTTGTACAGGGCTATATAAAAATAACCAGAAGCAAATTCATCCCAACAGTGATGTAGTAAGGAATAATTTATCTGGTATTAAGTATCAGATTGATAAATGAGTTTGTAATGAATGTGTTACTTGGGAAATGTCACACGCCTTAAAGATTATGTACATGCCAAATGGGCCAATAATTCATCTCTACCCTGCATAGGCCATTTCATTCTGCCCCAGGCTTTCTACAATAAAAGTACATATCATTTACGTTTTGCCTGCAGAACTGTTTAAATAATATGCATAAATAAATATGTCAGAAGCAGGTCATAACTAGTGCTGGGCTTTGGATTTGGGCCAAAGCTAGATTTGACCAAATTATCTGGCATGTCACACGCCAATGTTGAACTCAACCCACTTTCCATAATGGGACCTTGGTGGCCCAGGGAGATTTAGGTAATTACTATGGTTCTCGAGTTTTTTGGCAGCAGTCCAAGGTGGGATACAGTGTTCCACTGTGCAGCAACACAACCACACATACCCACTAGAAGTGTTAGCAGGGGTGCCCCCAAGTTATTGAGATGTGTCTTCTGAACAACGGGTTCCCAGCACATAGGGATACTCCTCAAAATGCCAACTCCAACTGCTTGGTCCCTACTCTGTCCACATCCATGGAGTCCCATCCAGCTGGAAGTTCCTCCCTTCCACCACCAAAGACTAGTCATCACTACCTTCTTTTGGGTCCTTTGGAACACAGTTACAAAATAAGAACTCACCGTTGCCGTGTCTTTCTTCATTTGTTCCTGCTGGGTTTCTCTCCTGCGTCAGGGGCCCATTCCTAATGCAGCAGGCCTTGGACTGCTTCTGGTGTGGAGCCGCTATTGCAGCTTCCACACTGACATCTGTAGTAACACACAGGTCTCCCCTCCAACTTCCTTGGCTGCATGCCAAGCTAATGCCCGGCTGCTGAGGCAGAGAGGCTTTTATACAACAGAGGAGGAGCCTCTGTGGAATCCCTCCAAGTGACTAATGATGTAATTGAAGGGGCGGGGCATGGAGGAATATCCCCCACCCTGTCCCTTCCCTTCAGTAACATCATTAGTCAGTTGCAGGAGCCTGACATGGTTTGGCTTGGCAGGACACCAAAGAAGGAGGAGGGAGAACCTGCGTCGCTCCCTCACTAAAGTTGCAGGCAGGGCAGCTACAATTGCGGCTCCCCCACCAGTAGCAGAGCAGTGTACCAGTGCACAGTGGCCAGAAGGGGGCCCCTGATCCAGTGCACCCAAAATGATGCTGCCCAGTGGGGGACAGATGAAGGAAGATGGAGCAACGTTGGTGTTTGTTTTTCTATTATTTTAAAACTGTACTTTTTCTTTTCGAACTGTTTGTGAACTTGTTAAAAGGTCCATGGGACACACATTGGGGTTGGCCATAGCTTTATTTTCAGTCATTTATTCTGAATGCCAGATACAATAGCTTTGGCCACCACTGGGGACTACCTGACCAGGGAACTTTTAAACCAAATTGTCCTTGCTCCGGCTCATCACTAGTCATGTAGAGGGGACAAACACAGACTTTAGGATGCCTCTAGGAGGTTCCATATAAGTGGGGGGTAGACCCTGAACTCAACCCATTTTCCATAACGGGACCTCGGTAGCCCAGGGAGATTTAAGTAATTACTAGTGTTGTCGAGTGCTACAGCAGCAGTCCAAGGTGGGTCACGGTGTTCCACTGTGCAGCAACAAAACCACACAGAGCCACTAGAAGTGTTAACAGGGGTGCCCCCTATTTATTGAGATGTGTCTTCTGCAAAACGCGTTCCCAGTACAAAGGGATACACCTAGAAATGCCCACCTCCAACTGCTTGGTCCCTACTCTGTTCACCTTCCTGGAGTCCCATCCAGCTGGGAGTTCCTCCCTTCTACCACCAAAGACCTCCTGGCTCTGGCCCGTCATGAGAGTTACTAAGCCTCATCTACCCTCGTGGCCACTTTGGAGAGGAGGAAATGCTATCAAGGGGGCTTCCGCAGTGCCCCTCTCATTAACCCCCATGGCTACTTTGGAGAGGAGGAAATGCTATCAGGGGTGCTCCCGCAGTGCCCCTCTCATTAACCCCCATGGCCACTTCTGGGAGGAGGAAATGCTATCAGGAGTGCTGCCGCAGTGCCCCTCTTATTAACCCCCATGGCCACTTCTGGGAGGAGGAAATGCTATCAGGAGTGTTGCCGCAGTGCCCCTCTCATTAACCCCCATGGCCACTTCTGGGAGGAGGAAATGCTATCAGGAGTGTTGCCGCAGTGCCCCTCTCATTAACCCCCATGGCCACTTCTGGGAGGAGGAAATGCTATCAGGAGTGCTGCCGCAGTGCCCCTCTTATTAACCCCCATGGCCACTTCGGGGAGGAGAAAATGCTATCAGGGGTGCCCCTGCAGTGTCCCTCTTAACCCCCATGGCCACTTCAGGGAGGAGGAAATGCTATCAGGGGTGCTCCTGCAGTGCCCCTCTTTTTAACCCCCATGGCCACTTTGGGGAGGAGGAAATGCTATCAGGGGTGCTCCTGCAGTGTCCCTCTTAACCCCCATGGCCACTTTGGGGAGGAGAAAATGCTATCAGGGGTGCCCCTGCAGTGTCTCTCTCATTAACCCCCATGGCCACTTCAGGGAGGAGGAAATGCTATCAGGGGTGCTCCTGCAGTGTGTCAGGAACCGCTTACCTGATCCCCGTTCCAGCGACGTCTCCAGGCGGCCAGCTGCAGCTGTCACTGTGCGGCGACCGCGCCGAGCGGCGTCGGCTCCAGCAGCGTCGGCTCGAGTGGCGCCCAGCTCAGCCACGCCCCCCGCTTCCTCCTCCAGGAGACGTGCTCGCGCGCGGCTGCGAGCACGTGTCTGTTATGCCCTCCGGCGGCGCTGTGCGGCGCGCACCCGCCGGAGGATCAATTAAAGGGTTAATGAATCCTAGGGGATTGAGGGCTTCGCCCTCTTCTGCTCTGCAGCCAATTACCCTTGGAATCCTATGTGCTCCAATCAGTACACTGCTTCCCTCAGACCTGTTCCTATAAAGGCAATTCCCTCTCAGTTGTGAATTGCCTGTGATAGCGCTCAGAACCCTGTGTTACCTACTCCTGTGAAGTCTAGCCTGTTGCCGATTTGATTGTACGACCATTCTCGATCCTGAATCCTTGTTGCCGACCTCTGCCTGAATTGACGCCTCCCGATCCTGAATCCTTGTTGCCGACCTTTGCCTGAACTGACGCTTCTAGATCCTGATCCCCAGTTGCTGACCTCTGCCTGAACCCCGACTACGTCTTGCCTGACCCCTGGTGCCGCTACGATCTCTGCCTTCCCGTTATCGACCTATTGCCTGTCTCTGGACTTCCGTCACTCACGCTCTTGCTATTGGTTCTCCAGTCCTCCCACATATAAGCTTACATCCTTTGAGCCATTAAGTCCTGGGGGCAACCGATCCCGGGTAGGCGTATCTTGCGTCCCGGCAAGCGGGGGCTCCTACAGGTGAAGCTGGCTGTGGAGATTGGGGGTTGTGAGCTTATTAAGAGGGCTGGAGTTACCCCGAGCGTGACATTATCACAGGCCAAAAAATGGATGACCTGGTACAACAGGTGCAAGCTATGGCCACAGCGATCAACCAACTCGCTCAAAGAGTGGCCACTCAGGAATCTCGTCAAGTGCCAACTTCCTCTGTACCACCTCATTTCTCCGAACCTAAGATTCCACTGCCTGAGAAATTTTTTGGAGAACGAGCAAAATTTTCCAATTTCAAGAATGCCTGCGAACTATATTTTAAGTTAAGGCCTATCTCCTCTGGCACAGAGGTCCAACGAGTAGGCCTAGTCATTTCCTTGCTTCAAGGAGACCCACAGTCCTGGGCCTTTACTTTACCGTCCCATGACATTGCTCTACAATCAGTGACTGCCTTCTTCAATGCTATGGGCGTTTTATACGCCGATCCAGATATACAGTCTACCGCAGAGAATAGGCTTCGGGCCTTAAAACAAGGACGGAATTCGGCTGAAGACTACTGTGCTGAATTCCGCCGCTGGGCTATCGAAGCTAGGTGGAACGATCCTGCTTTGTGTGGTCAGTTCAGGGTGGGACTGCCGGATAGCATCAAGGATGCCTTAGTCAATTTTCCCCCGCCAGCGGACCTAGATCAATTAATGCAGGTCTCCATTAAAATAGACCGACGTCTTAGAGAAAGGGCCAGGGAGAGAGTCGGGGCTCCCACGTCCTTTAGACCAGTCCAGAGTCATAGATCCCCGGTTCCCCGTGGAGAAAATACCTCATCATCTTCCCAGGAAGAACCTATGCAATTAGGGAGAACCCGCTTATCCCAAGAGGAGAAACAGCGTAGGCGATCCGAGGGGTTATGCCTGTATTGCGGGAATTCTGGTCATTTTGCAGGGTCCTGTCCCAACAAGGGGAAACCGGCGGAAAACTTCCGCACCCAGACCAGGTAGAGAGTACTGATCTGGGTGAGTCAGTTTGTAACTCTCGCCAGAATAAGATGCTTGTACCTATTGATTTGTTTTGGGGGTCCTCTAAGCAGACAGTTTCCGCCTTCATAGACAGTGGTGCGGCTGGAAACTTTTTGGACAGGAGCATGATCTCCACCTTAGGGATCCCTGTAGTTCCTCTTGAAAGATCCCTACAAGTTTTAGCTATCAATGGAAAGGCAATCCAGGGAGGTCCTATAAATACCAAGACCCCACCTCTCAGACTAATTGTCGGCTCTTCTCACTCTGAATTCTTAGAATTCTTTATTTTTGATTGTCCGGAAACTCAGGTGGTTTTGGGATACCCCTGGTTGCAACTCCATAACCCGGTGTTAGATTGGCGGGCTGGGGAGTTGGTCAAGTGGAGTGACCACTGTAAAGGTCACTGTTTTAATACAGGCCTCAGAAGCGTTCAAGTCTTACCACAGGAATTACCTCAGCCATACGCTGATTGGATCGATGTATTCTCTGAACGCTCTGCGGAAACTCTTCCTCCACATCGGTCCTATGACTGCCCCATTGACTTGCTGCCTGGCACAATTCCCCCGAGGGGAAAGATTTATAACCTTACCCTGCCCGAGGAGCAAGCAATGAGGGAGTATATTACCGAAAATCTTAGGAAAGGATTTATCCGTCCCTCTACCTCGCCTGCTGGGGCCGGGTTCTTTTTTGTAGAGAAAAAAGATGGTGGCTTGAGACCGTGCATAGATTATCGAGCCTTGAATAAGATCACTGTAAAAAACCGATACCCCTTACCCTTGATTGGGGATCTGTTCAATCAAGTCACAGGAGCTCGAATTTTCTCCAAATTGGATTTGAGGGGGGCTTACAATCTGATTCGCATCCGACAGGGGGACGAGTGGAAAACTGCATTTAATGTGAAGGATGGGCACTATGAGTACCTGGTCATGCCCTTCGGTCTTTGTAATGCGCCAGCCGTTTTCCAAGATTTTGTTAATGATATATTCAGGGAATATCTCGGTAGATTTGTAGTCATCTACTTGGATGATATTCTCATTTTTTCTAATTCTTTACCGGAGCACAGACACCATGTTAAGTTGGTGCTACAAAAATTACGAGAGAACAACTTATTTGCTAAACTGTCTAAGTGTGTGTTTGAAGTCACTACAGTTCCCTTCCTAGGGTATGTTATTACCAACCAGGGTTTGGAGATGGACGCGGGGAAGGTTTCAGCAGTTCAGGATTGGGTCCAACCCAAAACTTTAAAGGAATTGCAACGTTTTCTAGGTTTTGCAAATTTTTATCGGCGTTTCATAAAAGGCTTTTCCCATGTTGTTGCACCCCTTACCAACCTTACCCGCAAGGGGGCTTTTACTGCTAACTGGTCCCCCTCTGCCTGTGAGGCCTTTCTAACCTTGAAACGGGCCTTTACTTCGGCACCTGTCTTAGTGCATCCAGATATTCATAAAGCTTTTATTATTGAAGTGGATGCTTCTGAGCTGGGAGTGGGTGCAGTTTTGTCACAATATTCTGGTAACCCTGAGCGTCTCCATCCATGCGCTTATTTTTCGCGTAAATTCAGTACCGCGGAACAAAATTATGATGTTGGCAATAGGGAACTATTAGCTATTAAACTGGCATTTGATGAATGGCGACACTGGTTGGAGGGTTCATTACATCCTATAACTGTGTATACCGATCATAAAAATCTCGAATACATAGGTTCTGCCAAGAGGCTGAACTCTCGTCAGGCACGTTGGGCATTATTCTTCTCGCGTTTCAATTTTATTATTACTTTCAAGCCGGGTGTAAAAAATACTAAAGCTGATGCTCTATCTCGCATGTTCGGTGAATGTAAGGATCGGGGTGATTCTGGTGAACCAATTTTACCCACAGGTTGTGTGGTGGGGGCGTTACTTCCTGATCTCTCCAATACCTTGGCGCCGTTTCAAGATGAATCTCCTAGTGATGTACCCTTAGGATGCCAGTTTGTTCCGCCGCACCTGCGTTCGGATGTAATTCGCGAATTTCACGATGCCAAAACTGCTGGTCATTTGGGTAACCGTAAGACGTTTATGCTTGCCCGTCGTCATGTATGGTGGCCTACCATGAGACGCGATATCACTGCCTTTATCGACGCTTGTGCTATTTGTGCTCGAAGTAAAGGAGTTCACAAGGCTCCTAGTGGCAGTTTGGTTCCTCTTGAAATTCCTGCTGAGCCATGGACCCATATTTCTATGGATTTTATTGTAGATTTGCCTCTCTCACATGGTAATACTGTCATTTGGGTGGTCGTAGATCGTTTCAGTAAGATGGCACATTTCGTTCCTTTAGCCAAACTTCCTTCTGCACCTGAGCTTTCGCGGCTGTTTACTTCGCATATTTTTCGTATTCATGGTATTCCGTCCAATATAGTCTCTGATCGGGGTGTTCAATTTACTTCCCGTTTTTGGAAACACTTCTGTTCGCGGTTGGGAATACAGATCTCTCTTTCTTCTGCCTACCATCCCCAGACTAATGGGCAGACGGAAAGAACTAATCAAACTTTGGAACAATACTTAAGGTGTTATGTTTCTGATGCCCAAGAACAATGGGCGGAATTTATTGATTTCGCAGAGTTTGCTTACAATAACGCGCCTAGTGAGAGTACCAAGGTATCTCCTTTTTATTGTAACTTAGGGAAAAATCCTAGAGCTTCTTCCCTTTCAGGGTCACCTTCCAATCTGCCGGCGTTGGAGGAGTGGCTTCAAGAACGGAAGAATATCTGGACACACGTTCAGGAGATTCTTAAGACCACTGGTTTGAGGTATAAGAAATTTGCCGACCGCGGCAGATCACAGGAACCTACTCTTCGAGTAGGCGATCTAGTTTGGGTCTCCACTAAAAATATTGCGCTCCGTCAGCCATCTAGCAAATTAGGTCCAAAATTTATTGGTCCTTTTCCAATCGTCAAGAAGTTGAATAATGTGTCTTTTAAAGTTCAACTCCCGCCAACTATGAAAATACCTAATTCCTTTCACGTTTCACTGTTAAAACCGGCGAAGAATGCTCCTCTTGCTGGTCCTGCACCAATTCTTCTTAATAATGAGCCCGAGTATGAAGTGAATAAGATCTTGGATTCACGTAAAGTGCGTAATTCTTTACAGTATTTGGTGGATTGGGTTGGCTATGGTCCGGAGGAAAGATGCTGGGTGGCAGCGAGGAATGTTCATGCCAAGGCTCTTGTAAGAAGGTTCCATCGTGACAATCCAGGGAAACCGGGTGAGGGTCCGGAGGCCCCTCGTGAAGGGGGGGGTAGTGTCAGGAACCGCTTACCTGATCCCCGTTCCAGCGACGTCTCCAGGCGGCCAGCTGCAGCTGTCACTGTGCGGCGACCGCGCCGAGCGGCGTCGGCTCCAGCAGCGTCGGCTCGAGTGGCGCCCAGCTCAGCCACGCCCCCCGCTTCCTCCTCCAGGAGACGTGCTCGCGCGCGGCTGCGAGCACGTGTCTGTTATGCCCTCCGGCGGCGCTGTGCGGCGCGCACCCGCCGGAGGATCAATTAAAGGGTTAATGAATCCTAGGGGATTGAGGGCTTCGCCCTCTTCTGCTCTGCAGCCAATTACCCTTGGAATCCTATGTGCTCCAATCAGTACACTGCTTCCCTCAGACCTGTTCCTATAAAGGCAATTCCCTCTCAGTTGTGAATTGCCTGTGATAGCGCTCAGAACCCTGTGTTACCTACTCCTGTGAAGTCTAGCCTGTTGCCGATTTGATTGTACGACCATTCTCGATCCTGAATCCTTGTTGCCGACCTCTGCCTGAATTGACGCCTCCCGATCCTGAATCCTTGTTGCCGACCTTTGCCTGAACTGACGCTTCTAGATCCTGATCCCCAGTTGCTGACCTCTGCCTGAACCCCGACTACGTCTTGCCTGACCCCTGGTGCCGCTACGATCTCTGCCTTCCCGTTATCGACCTATTGCCTGTCTCTGGACTTCCGTCACTCACGCTCTTGCTATTGGTTCTCCAGTCCTCCCACATATAAGCTTACATCCTTTGAGCCATTAAGTCCTGGGGGCAACCGATCCCGGGTAGGCGTATCTTGCGTCCCGGCAAGCGGGGGCTCCTACAGGTGAAGCTGGCTGTGGAGATTGGGGGTTGTGAGCTTATTAAGAGGGCTGGAGTTACCCCGAGCGTGACACAGTGCCCCTCTTTTTAACCCCCATGGCCACTTTGGGGAGGAGGAAATGCTATCAGGGGTGCTCCTGCAGTGCCCCTCTTAACCCCCATGGCCACTTTGGGGAGGAGGAAATGCTATCAGGGGTGCTGCCGCAGTGCCCCTCTTATTAACCCCCATGGACACTTCGGGGAGGAGAAAATGCTATCAGGGGTGCTCCTGCAGTGTCTTTCTCATTAACCCCCATGGCCACTTCAGGGAGGAGGAAATGCTATCAGGGGTGCTCCAGCAGTGCCCCGTGTCTACTTTGGGGGGGAGGAAATGCTATCAGGGGTGCTCCTGCAGTGCCCCTCTTATTAATCCCCATGGCCACTTTGGGGGGGAGGAAATGCTATCAGGGGTGCTCCTGCAGTGCCCCTCTTATTAATCCCCATGGCCACTTTGGGGGGGAGGAAATGCTATCAGGAGTGTTGCCGCAGTGCCCCTCTCATTAACCCCCATGGCCACTTCTGGGAGGAGGAAATGCTATCAGGAGTGCTGCCGCAGTGCCCCTCTTATTAACCCCCATGGCCACTTCGGGGAGGAGAAAATGCTATCAGGGGTGCCCCTGCAGTGTCTCTCTCATTAACCCCCATGGCCACTTCAGGGAGGAGGAAATGCTATCAGGGGTGCTCCTGCAGTGCCCCTCTTTTTAACCCCCATGGCCACTTTGGGGAGGAGGAAATGCTATCAGGGGTGCTCCTGCAGTGCCCCTCTTTTTAACCCCCATGGCCACTTTGGGGAGGAGGAAATGCTATCAGGGGTGCTCCTGCAGTGTCCCTCTTAACCCCCATGGCCACTTTGGGGAGGAGGAAATGCTATCAGGGGTGCTCCTGCAGTGCCCCTCTTAACCCCCATGGCCACTTTGGGGAGGAGGAAATGCTATCAGGGGTGCTGCCGCAGTGCCCCTCTTATTAACCCCCATGGCCACTTCGGGGAGGAGAAAATGCTATCAGGGGTGCTCCTGCAGTGTCTTTCTCATTAACCCCCATGGCCACTTCAGGGAGGAGGAAATGCTATCAGGGGTGCTCCCGCAGTGCCCCGTGTCTACTTTGGGGGGGAGGAAATGCTATCAGGGGTGCTCCTGCAGTGCCCCTCTTATTAACCCCCATGGCCACTTTGGGGAGGAGGAAATGCTATCAGGGGTGCTCCTGCAGTGTCCCTCTTATTAACCCCCATGGCCACTTTGGGGAGGAGGAAATGCTATCAGGGGTGCTCCTGCAGTGCCCCTCTTATTAACCCCCATGACCACTTTGGGGAGGAGGAAATGCTATCAGGGGTGCTCCTGCAGCGCCCCTCACAGAGGATATTGATTAATGCTCCTTCTTTTGGGCGCTGGTCTCTGTCCTCTTATCATCCTTCTAGCTCAGAAAGTCCTACTTCAGCAACTGTAGACACCTGCTCAATCTTCTTTATTTAAGACTTAAGACCCAGGAGCCAATCAGTGATGACATGGATGGTTCCTAACTAAATCCCTAAAACTTAACCCCTCCCCCCCCCCCCCCAGTGGCAGGGAGACAGCAACTAAAAGCTAACTCCCTACACTACACTACACCAACCATTAACGCCTAACCTACCTATTAACCCCTTAACAGTTGTGGTGGATAAGCACCACCCTGTTACAGTCTTAACCAATGATAACCAATGGAATGTCCCTATTTAATTAGATTTTTTACGTGTATTAAAATAGTGCACACCGTGCAATAGTGTAAACCGTCCTTAGCCGCTCTATGTTATCTGCTGTATATTGCTACTCCATGCTGCAAGCTCCCTACGCTCCCTTTTCCAACCTCTGGTTCCATATTTCTACTTGCTACTATTATTTTCCCTTAACCAGAAATTGGCTGCCTGTTACTGGGAGTGTCCTTTCTCTGATCTGTACAGGGTGTTTGATCTGTGTTCTACACCCCGCTGTCTTCACCAGCGGCACAGGGCAGCAGTGACCAGTGCAGGGCTGGATGAGGACACCGCCCGGGGATGCATAGCATGAAAGGATGTAAGAATTAGGCCCTTATTTAAGAAGGGATAGCGTCAGGTAGCGCCTGGTTAATGAGAGGTAGCGACAGATAGCGACTGGTCAACGCCGGACACGGCACGCAACTACACATTTATCAAGCAGAATCTGTTTAGCGACTGGAATAGCGGCATGTAGCGTCTGATTCATCATTTTCACAGCCTCAGCGAACAGCGCCAGCGTTCAGCCTTGCACAGCGCCAGGTATGACCTCTCGCTACCTGACGCTCTCCCATACATTTCAATGGACGATCCTTTTCTTCTCTTTTAACGGGTTTTTTTTTTTTTCAAAAAAATCACAAATAATTCTTTGACCTCTTCTGGCATTGAAAAAGCAGTTTTTTCATAATTTTTTCATTTTTTAAATATTTCCTCAAAAATGACATTACAGGCCTGCCATTAAAGTGTTCATGTTACAATGTTGTTAAAATGTTATTCCATATGTTTTCGCTTTTTTACTAGTTGATAGATGCTTGAAAACAGACTTTAAACACACCGCCTCCTGCGCTCTGGGCTTCAAACAACTATTTTTCAGCGCCAGAGATTTGTGAAGCTGTTTTTTTGCTGAATATGATGTGAGTCGGTCGCTATGAGCAGTCGCTAACATGCGCTCCCATACAGCGCTGTACTGGTCAAATAGTGACTCCTCACAATGTATTCAACATTACTGAACAGCGACTGAGTCGCTATAAAGTAGCGACTCACGGCCGAGCACTGCGACTACTAGCGGGCGCTCTGAAAATGACTGCTACAGACGCTCATCTGTCGCTACCTGCCGCTAATGATAAATCAGCCTCCCCGTGTAAAGTTAGTTTTTATTAAAGGACTTTTTCTGGTCACCCTTTGTAAAACTGGTAAGGAGTCCTTGAGCCTTATTTTAGAACTTACCTTCCTTAATGTTAGTAATCTTTATATTTAAATTTAATTAAAGTTCCTGTTCATTTCAAAAATCAAAAAGATTCATAATCACCCCCCCCCCCCCCCATATGTTATATAATGCCCCAATTATGTCATTTTTTTCAAATACGCTTTTGCAATTGTATTTTATTTATTTATTATTTTTTATATTTTGTTATTTGTTATTTCTTTTTCTTTACTTGTGTCCTCTAAAAGGTTTTTTTTTCCTTACCTGAAAGGCATATATTATATAATGCCCCAATTATGTCTTTTTTTTAAATACACTTTTGTAATTGTATTTTATTTTATTATTATTTTATTTATTTATTATTTTTTTTATATTTTGTTATTTCTAATCACAAAAAAAAAAAAACATTTTTTTTTCTTTACCTGTGCCCTCTAGTAGGCTTTTTTCCTTACCTGAAAGGCATATATAATATAATGCCCCAATTATGTCATTTTTTTTAAATACATTTTTGTAATTGTATTTTATTTTATTATTATTTAATGTATTTATTATTTTTTTTTATATTTTGTTATTTCTAATCACAAAAAAAAACATTTTTTTTTCTTTACCTGTGTCCTCTAGTAGGCTGTTTTCCTTACCTGAAAGGCATATGTTATATAATGCCCCAATTATGTCATTTTTTTAAAATACATTTTTGCAATTGTATTTTATTTTATTATTATTTTATTTATTTATTATTTTTTTTATATTTTGTTATTTCTAATCACAAAAAAAAACAAAACATTTTTTTTCTTTACCTGTGTCCTCTAGTAGGCTTTTTTCCTTACCTGAAAGGCATATATAATATAATGCCCCAATTATGTCATTTTTTTTTAAATACATTTTTGAAATTGTATTTTATTTTATTATTATTTAATGTATTTATTATTTTTTTTATATTTTGTTATTTCTAATCACAAAAAAAAACATTTTTTTTTCTTTACCTGTGTCCTCTAGTAGGCTTTTTTCCTTACCTGAAAGGCATATATTATATAATGCCCCAATTATGTCATTTTTTTTAAATACATTTTTGCAATTGTATTTTATTTTATTATTATTTTATTTATTTAATATTTTTTATATTTTGTTATTTCTAATCGCAAAAAAAAAAAAACATTTTTTTTCTTTACTTGTGTCCTCTAGTAGTTTGTTTTTTCTTACCTTAAAGGCTTATATATATAATGCCCCAATTATGTCATTTTTTTTAAATACACTTTTGTAATTGTATTTTATTTTTATTACTTATTTTTTATATTTTATTTCTAATCGCATGTCCTTGTGTCCTCTAGTCATTTTTTTTTTTTCATACTTGAAAGGCTTTAGCTTTTAGCTGAAGGCATAATAAGATTATGTGATGCCTCTTAACAAACTGCTTTTAAAAGGTGTGTTTGCTCTTGTTGTCAAGTGGTTAATCTGTAAAATAAAGATGGCTGTTTATCTTCCAGAGTGATGTTGGGTTTAAAGAGACACAAAGCTTGGATAAGGTCTTAATCCTGCTGGTGGATTTATTAGCCAACGTCGAACAAACACGCTATGTGCAACACACAATGAGAAGAATACGACGTTGTCATTGGGTTTGCACAGATGCAACGTGCTGATAAATCTTTAGATTTATTAGCTGGTCACAAACCTATATATGTTCCAGTATCTATCAATTGGCGAGCACTTACAAACACCTCAAAGCAAAATGAGTCTTGTGGTTATCTACTCTCATACAGCTTCCCGCTACTGTGTGAAAATCCATTTAAATAAAGAACTGATGATGAGGACTTTTTATAGTTACAGTTATACACCTTCTGAATTAAGATGTGCTGCAGTATCAGAACGCGACAACAGCTGATGTAATTGTGTTTCCTGAGTTAAAGCAGACCAAAGGTAAAAAATAACCGAAGGCCTGTTTAGACCCCAACACCTCCATTTGAAATGCTTCTCTAACTAACGATCTCTAGGAAGGCCAAAAATACAACTCTGTGAAGTACTCACCTGTAGAGTTGATATTATATTCATACAGCACGTCCTGCTCCAGAGATAGTAATAACATGTGGGTAATCCTCCGCCGCCGTGCACTGCAGACATGTAGAAAACAAGCTCCTCCCGGCCCTTCATATACCGAGGGACCTCCCACAAATCCCCAGCATTGAAAAGCAGTGAGAAAGAGAGGCCAGGAGAAAACAACCACCCAAAACTGGCAATAATACCAAAGATAACAATCACCAACAGGGGATCCAGAACAAGGTGAAACAGGGTGGGGTGGAGCAGGATGTGCTGTATGCATATAATATCAACTCTACAGGTGAGTGCTTCACAGAGTAGTATTATTCTAAGCATACAGCACGTCCTGCTCCAGAGATAGTAATAACATGTGGGACATCCAATAGCAGTGTCCGTAAAGAAGGGTGGGATCCCCAACAGAAGGCAACAGCAAGCAGTTTAAACTACTGCCGCCTGCAAAACCTTGCGGCCAAACACAGCGTCAGCTGAGGCCCTAACATCAACCTTGTAAAACTTTGTAAAGGTATGAATGGAAGACCAAGTAGCAGCCTTGCAAACTTGCTCCACAGAGGCCTGGTGCTGAAAAGCCCAAGAAGCCCCAACAGCTCTAGTAGAATGAGCAGTAAGACGAAAGGGGGGAGTCTTCCCCTTAGCAGTATAGGCTTGAACCACAGCCTGACGAATCCATTTACTGATGGTAGACTTGGCGGGAGCCAAACCTTTCCTAGGTCCATGAGGCACAACAAAGAGAGCATCCGTCTTCCTAAAGGCCTGAGTGGTAACCAGGTAGGACTTGACACACCTAACCACATCCAAGGAATGCAGGGTTACTAGGATTAGGGCACAAGGAAGGAAGTACAATATCCTGATTCAAATGAAATGCAGACACCACCTTAGGCAGGAAGTCTGGCCTGAAGCGAAACACCACCTTATCCCGGTGTCTCTCAAAGTAGGGAGGCTGAATAGACAAGGCAGCCAACTCAGACACACGTCTAACCGAAGTAATAGCTACCAGGAAGACAACTTTGAGCGTGAGCACAGCGAGAGAGGCCTCATGAATAGGCTCAAAAGGGGCCCCCTGCAGGGCCGACAAAACCAAGTTCAGATCCCAAACAGGAACCATAGGTTTCCGAGGAGGGCGCACATGATTGACCCCCTGAAAGAAGGTCTTGATAAGAGGGTGCTGGGCAAAGGTCTTCTGAAAGAAGATAGACAGGGCCGAAACCTGGCCCTTCAAGGTACTAAGCTTAAGACCCAAGTCTAGACCATGTTGTAAAAACTCCAGCACCCTGGAGACTAAGAATTCCCGGCAGGGAAGAGACCTGGATTCACACCAGTCAATGTAAGCACGCCATAATCTATAATAGATAGCAGCAGAAGTCTTCTTCCTGGCTTGCACCATAGTAGCCACAACAGAAGCAGACAAACCCTTTTCCATTAAGATGGAGGTTTCAATAGCCAAGCCGTCAAAGCCAGAGTTAGTAAATTGGGATGGCGTAGAGATCCCTGGGTTAGAAGATCTGGCAACCTTGGCAGATCGTACTGATCTACTGCCATTTGAACCACGTCCGCGAACCACACTCTTCTTGGCCACCTTGGGGCCACCAGAATCGCGGGTACCCCTTCCAGAGCGATTTTGCGCAGCACTCTGCCCAGAAGGGGAATTGGTGGAAACACATACAGGAGCCGAAACTCCCTCCAAGACATTGACAGGGCATCCGAAGCCAGAGCCAGAGGATCCTGAGACAGGGATACAAAGTTCGGGAGCTTGTGATTGTGACGGGCCGCAAACAGATCCACGTCTGGCACACCCCAACGGTGACACAGGGACTGGAATACCCTGTCGCAGAGGGCCCATTCCCCCTGACAGGACGACCCCCTGCTCAGAGCATCTGCTAACAGATTTTCCGCCCCCGGAATGTAGACAGCCGAGATGCATTGGATATTGGTCTCTGCCCATGTTAGAATCAGAGATACCTCCTTGAGAGCACCCTTGCTCCGGGTTCCTCCCTGATGATTGATGTAGGCTACAGCTGTCCTGTTGTCTGAGCGTACCTGAACCGCCAGACCCTTCAGGTGCTGGGTCAATCGTTCCAGCACCAACCTGACCGCCCTGAGTTCCAGGACATTGATAGGAAGATGGGCCTTCTGAAGGCCCCACCTGCCCTGGAAGCGCAGGGACTTCCAGAATCCCCCCCAGCCCGAAAGACTGGCATCCGTTGTGACCGTCTCCCAAGAGGGAGCCAGGAAGGATCTGCCCCTTGTCAGGTTCCTGTGGTCCAACCACCACGCAAGGGATTGTCTGACCGAGGGGGGAACCACCCAGATCTCGTCCAAGGATGCTGGGTCCTTGTTCCATACTGACAGAAGGTGAAGCTGCAGGGTTCTCAAATGGAACTGGGCAAAGGGCACCGCCTCGAAGCTTGCCACCATCAAGCCCACCAACTGCATTCCCTGCCGGAGGGAGGGATGAGGAATCGAGAGCAGGGACCTCGCCTGCGTTGTCAGAGCTTCCACCTTCTGTGGAGGAAGGAATATCCTTGACTGAACCGAGTCCAGAATCATCCCCAGAAACGGGGTCACTGAAGAGGGGGACAGAGAGGACTTGATCACCCAGCCGAAGGACTCCAGGGTGGACACTACCAACCGAGTGTCCAGCTCTGCCTGCCGCAGAGACCGAGAGGTGATGAGTATATCGTCCAGGTAGGGCAACACATGTATGCCCTTTAGTCTTAAGAGAGACATCACCCCTGCCAGCACCTTGGTGAACACCCTGGGAGCCGACGTAAGGCCGAATGGCAGGGCCACGAACTGGTAATGCTGATCCAAAAGCGCAAATCTGAGAAACCTTTGGTGCCCTGGGAACACCGGAACGTGCAGGTAAGCGTCCTTGATGTCCACAGATGTCATGAAGTCCCCTGGACGCAGCGAGGCAATGGCCGAGCGCAGAGTTTCCATACGAAAATGCCTGTTTCTGACAAAGCTGTTTAGGATTTTTAAATCCAGAATGGGTCTGACTGACCCGTCCTTTTTGGGCACCATGAACAGGTTGGAATAAAACCCCATGCCCCTGTCTCTTAAGGGGACCTCGCAGATGACCCCGAGATCCAGGAGGTCCTGCACAGCCAGCATCAAGACTCGAGCTGAGGCAGGGTCCTGTGGGATCCGGGACCCAACGAACCTGGTAGGGGGCAGTACAGCAAATTCTATCTTGTAACCGGAGGACACTACCTCCTGAATCCACCGGTCTGGGACAAGGTGTCTCCAGACATGCTCGAAGTGCTGTAGACGTCACCCCACCCTGACGGGCGAGGGCGCCCCTTCATGCTTGGGGGGTCTTGGGGGGGGCTTTGGGCTTGGGCCCCCAGGAGGAACCAGGACGGTGTCCTCTGTTCTTGTTCCAGGACTCTGCGCGAGACCCAGCGAAGGACACCCCTCTACCCTGCTTGGCCCCACGGTAGGGGGTCGAATGGGAGCTTGGGCCACGAAAAGGCCAAATCTGACGCTTGCGCTGTGGCAACTTGCCACCATTGGCAAAGATATCTAACCTTTCTCCAAACAGGTGCAGCCCCTTAAACGGAAGCCAAGTAAGGGCCTTCTTGGCGACGTTGTCAGCAGCCCACTGGCGTAACCAGACCGCCCGGCGTATGGCTACCACCAGAGCAGAAGATCTAGCGCTCAGCTTAATAGCATCGTCCGATGCAGATAGGATATAATTCACAAAGGTCTCACAGGTGGCCAGAGCATTGGTGGCATCAGAGGGCAAGTCATCCGCCCCTTGCAGAGCAGTCTTAACCACCGTCCTGAGCGCCACCGCCGTGATGGCTAAGGCGCAAACCGGGCGGAGCGACGCTCCTCCAAATGCAAAGGCATGACATGCCAATTGATCAACTCGCCGATCCTCTAAATCCCGCAGCGTAGTAGTGTCAGGGGAGTGCATAATAGAGGTGTTGGACAGACTCAGAATCGGGGCATCAACCTCGGGCGGCGATGTCCAACACTTAACCAGATCGGCAGGAAATGGATACCTCTTATCCACAGCTTTAGGGATCCCCTGGAGCTTGCTGGGGTGTTCCCATTCTTTCAGCACTAGGCTATTAAAATGAGTTTGTTTGGGAAACTCCAACCGCACCCTAGCGGTATGAAACAGATCACCCCTTTGCCGAGGAGCCGCGGGAGGGGGAGAGAGGGATAACACATCAAAGATCTGGGACAGCAGTCTATCAATGTCGCCCTGGGACCAAAGATCAGAACCAGACTCCTCCTGACTCCTGGACTCGTCATCGTAGGACCCTGAGTCAGAGAACAGTTCCCCTTCCTCTGATGGGGAATGTGCATAGGAAAGCAGTAAATCATCAGATTCTACAGGACGAATAGTAGATTCAGGATTCAAATGACGCCTCTTGGCATTAGCCTTGCGCGCCAAGGAGCCAGCAATTAAGTTTTCCACACTAGCCAGTCTAGAGGCCAAATCACTAGTATTGGGGGTTAGGCTCAAGCTTGGGGGAGTAGGGGAAGTAAGGCGAGGTGCGGGCCCAGCCTCGGAAGAGGTGGGGAGACCGGCTAGCGCCTGCTGAGCACAGAGGACGCAGACCCGTGCATTGTCACCGCTGCTAGGTAAGACCCCACAAGCTACACACAGACGGGCTTGTACCAAAGGAACCCCTTCACAATATCCTGAGATGCCTCCATATGGTGATTATTAAGTTCAAAATGCCAGTAGGGATTGATGCTATAAAGCAACCCTGGATGCCCCAATAACCCGGCGGGAAGTGGGAGTGATTTCTTAAAATGGTCAGGACCGGGCGCTGCGTCGGGCCGGGAAAAGCCACCGAAGTCCGCGGTCTGAAAGACACAAGGGGAACAGGGATGTCAGAGCCGAGCGCGAAGAAGCAAAGCTAGGGAAAAGGTCGCCCATGAGGGCACTTACAGATCTGCGAGAGGAGGACCGTCTTCACCACGTGCATGTGAGAAGGAAAAGGCGCCCAGCGAACCTCGAAGGGCGGGCCAGAGCGGGCGAATGCGCCAGACCGAACCACACCCCCCCCCGGTGAGCGCGAAGCTCGAAGGCGCGCAGCCAATCAGAAGAAAACAGTAGTTATGCCAGAAACACCTCAGAGAAAACAACTGACAGTGTGAATACAGAGATAAAAACACCGTAACGTCCCCGAACAGAGCTGCCGTACGCGCCATAGGATACAATAAAAAGCGCTGCGGTTAACAAAAACTTAAATGTGAAGCGCGCTCTAACACCCGGTAACGGTTAAAAGTTATAGGACTTTAGTGTAATTAGGTCAAGGTTAGGCCATCATACATACAACCCCCCCCCCCCATCTTTTTTCTCCCACTAACGGGGGAATCTAGGGAGGAAGGTGACCCAAAATGCATGCTTCACCAATACATGGGGCGTGGGGGCACTGGTGCGGGAGGGGCATCCAACTGAAGGCTCACCATTTGCCTTAACCGCCTATCCTATGATGGGGGATTGCGGTGGAGTCTAGCTCACTAGCACACTAGGTGCTGCCTACCTTCATCCGACCAACGCAGCCCAGGCTGGGAGGCATTAATTCACAATGAGGACGGGTGGAAATAGTCCCGCAGGGCCTCCGGCTGTCAAGCCCCGCTCGCCTGCGAGAGCGTGATACTTCATGTCTTCGCAATTCCAGCACTGCAGAGAAATCTGGGGATTTGTGGGAGGTCCCTCGGTATATGAAGGGCTGGGAGGAGCTTGTTTTCTACATGTCTGCAGTGCACGGCGCCGGAGGATTACCCACATGTTATTACTATCTCTGGAGCAGCACGTGCTGTATGCTTAGAATATCATGCCGAATTAATGAATAAGGGCTTTATTCATCAAGGGATTGCAACAGGTAGTGCCTTGTAAGCGACAGGTAGTGGAAGGTGAACGCCGGGCGCTGCACGCAATATCACATATATGAAGGCGATTCTGGTGAGCGCCTCTTACAGTGACACGTAGTGACCGATTCATCATCACAAACAGCTCTGCGGATCCCGGCGGCGCTCTGGCTTTCAGAACGCCTGGTATTACCTGTCGCTACCCGTCACTCTCCCATACATTTCAATGGACGTTACTTCTCTTCTCTTTAAACAGGGTTTTCTTTAAATATTTTTTTTTGTATTGTATCAAATAATTGTGTGACCTCTCCTGGCCTATTTAAATTATTTTTTTATTTTCTCATGCAGAGTTATCATTACAAATCTGGTATTAAAGTGTTAATGTCACAATGTAATAACAATGTAATTCCATATGTTTTTGCTTTGTTACTAGTGGATATGTCTTCAAAAACGGACTTTAATCACACAGCTTCTGGCGCTCTGGGCTACAGCGACCCAATTTTGAGCGCCAGCGCTGTGTGAGGCTGTTTTTTTAATGGATATGGTGTGAGTCGCTCACACTGACCAGTCGCTACCGTTTGCTCCCATATAGTGCTGTACTGGTCTTATAGTGACTCACACATCAAATTTTTATGGCGGCAATGTTACTACAGCGACTGAGGCGCTCTGTAATAGCGACTCATGGGCGTTCAGAGCGACCACTAGCGGTCGCTCTTAGCGCCGCTGTACAGATGCTCATCTGCCATTACCTGGCGCTAGTAATGAATCAGCCTGCCTGTCAACACCCCCCACTAGGGCATACATAGGTTTCATGGGGCCCCAAAGCAAATCTCATAGTGCAGCTTTTTTACCTGGTGCTTTTTACCTGGTGTCCTGCTGTGGCATGCAGTGCTGGAGTCCTGTGAGGCCCTTATTAACCCAGGTTGCCACAGAAATACACCGTGCCATCCTCCGGGAGTGCCAAAGTGCCATAGGTTTCTGTCTGTGCCTTGTTTCCCAAGTGCTCTATTACAGGGGCGCTCTTGTAATAAGTCCAGTTGAGGCGGCCGTCTCCACCAGTACCATATATAGGAAAGCAGGGGGCAGCATGAATGAATCACTGGATTAAAAAAGTATAAATATATATATATATATATATATATATATATATTTGTCAACAATTGATTGATGTTACAAAACTTGCCAACCAAGGAGGAGGTTGCCTGGCCTTCTCCCTTGCCTCTGCTGGCATCACTAAGCCACCTGTCTGGCAAGTGACTTGCTGAGCCGCCTTGCCTCATTTCCTGAACCCACAATAGCCATGTGGGTATCCATTAGCATGGGTTTATTTCTGAGTAATGAACCAGTGCCATAGGGCACATGCAGGGCCGTATTTGGTGTTCATTCTGCTTTTCCTTTTGTTCCTTTTGTTAAATAACATTGAACAGGGCCAGCTCCAGGTTTATGCGAGTTGCATGTATGGTGACTACTGCTAAAGAATATAAATAATAGGATTGACAAATAGAAATAATGAACATAAGAATAGAAGGAATGACAGAAAAATGTAAGCAGAAATGAAAGAAGGAATCACAAAAAAAAGAAAAAAATAGATGAAACGGAATAAAAACTAAATGCAAAAAAAAAGAGAATGAAACCACGGGAAGATGAAATGGGGTAGGGTGGGCCGGGTGGGCCATCCCTCCCAATGTGCAGTGGCCATGGCACCTGCCTGAGTATGCCCATTGCTGACCATGTAGGAAGGAGAAGTTTTGAGGGGCAAAATGCATTTGTATTATAGATTATCAACACACAGAACTCACATGACCACAGCAATAAAGGGGAGAGGATGAGGCTGCAGACTGCCTTTAACCCTTTGCGCCCTCCCCCCCTCTACACACACACTGGGGAAGCATTTGTAAGGCGGCCTTTATATGCCAACATTTTACTATAGCAGTAATGTCAGCGCCCTCCCCCGCAGGTGCCACCCTAGGCACAGGCCTAGGTTTGCCTAATGGTAAATACAGCCCTGGGCACATGGGCTGAAAAATACTAGGGTAAGGGGCCAGCAGTTCAGCCCTTGAGACCTGGCTTGGTGTGCTTGGGTGGCAAGCATTTGGGGAGGGGGGCAATATTTCTTGGGGGGGTGAACTTTTTGATGATCCCTTCCCTCTGCTTGCATCACCAAGCCAAGTGAGTGGCTTGCTGAAATGCCTTGCCTCATTTCCTGCACCGCCAATAGCCAGGTGGGTGCCCCTCAGCATGGGTTTGCTGAGCAACAAACCAGTACCGTAGGGCACAGGGACTGAAAAATACCCCTATTTTTGGTGTGCTAGGGTGGCAAGCTTATGGGGAGGGAGGCAAAATTTTTGGGGGGCTGGTAATCCAAAGCTCAAGAACCAAACTGCCGGCACCCCTGTAAAAAGACAAAAGGGCAAAGTGGGTTGCTGTTTGGCCCCTGAGCCCTTGGTTACTAGCCTCTATGCTGGTGCCCAGGCCAGTCTTTTTCATTGGAAACAAACTTGCATGCTGTCTTTAAGTGGGATTGCTGTCATCAACGGGACAGAACAAGAGGAAGTGATAAACATAATAACATTAAGATGATAGGCAGAGCAATACAACATAAATAAACAGGTAAACATGACCTGTCCCCCAAAATACTGGAACCAGAGGCCATTAGGAGGAAGGCATCAGGAAGCATCTGCGCTCTCTGTTGTTTCCCACACCACTGCAAGGGGTGAGGTTATGTTTACTTGTAATTACGTTGTATTGCTCTGGCTAATATCTCATTGTTATTATGTTTAACACTTCCTCTTGTTTTGCTTGTTTTGTGATTCCTCTGTATCTATATATATATATATATATATATATATATATATATATATATATATATAAAATTAGGGCTTAAACACTTACATTTACCCCTAGACAGTATAGGTATCACAGGGACTAAACAATTACATAAAACAATTCCTAAAATGTACTATTACGATTTACAATTGCCAACGAGGCCTATGATTTATTGCTCATAGTCACCAATGCCGGGCCCTCGTGCACACGCATCCTTACTCCTCCTTGGTCCTCCCCCAACTGCCCAAATATTACACCCATACATTTCAATGGACGTTCCTTCTAATCCCCTTCCTGATCCCATTTTTTTTTTTACTCTCAAATGGCTCAATTACCATCGTAAGGAAGCAATCTAAAGATCTAGTTTATGTCTCTAATATTTTATATTTTATGGGAATTCTCTCTTTCATACAAATGTACTCATATTAAGAGGTTTGATTGAACAGAAAGCACCGGCACTTTGTTTAATTTAGTGTCCTGATTATGCAGGCCTTGTGTAACAACTGACCTTATAGCCAGTGTGAAATTGCATTTTTTTACCCACTGGCAGTCACAGGGATTCTCAGCCTTATCTCTTTTTAAATGTGATGTCAGCCATTGTCTTATGTGTTTCTAATATTTGTTGTTGTGATGATCTTGTGTAATAAACTTTTTATACTAATTGCTTTCTGGGTGTGCAATTCCTGTAGTAGGAGAACAGTTCTTTGGGAGGGAATTAGCCAGTGTTAGGATAAATAGATACTAGTTAACATAGGAACATAGGAATCTTTTAGATTAAAATAAATGAAATATAGCCTTTAACGTCAGGAACTGATCAAGAACGGAAAAGAGGATACCTACCGAGGAACAGTGGAGGAGCTTGTTAGTTGGTGTACTAGACACAACCTGGTCATAAACCCTTCAAAAACTCTGGAGATGTTAGTGAACTTCAGGAAGAATCCAGCACCCATGACACCCCTGTCCATCAAGGGGGTGGAAATCAAAAGAGAAAGTGAGACAAAATTTCTGGGTGTGACCTCCAACAACCTCAGCTGGGAAAGGAACACCACGGCTGTACTGAGGAAAGCACACCAGAAACTTTTCTTCCTGAGGCAACTGAAGAAGGCTGGTCTGTCGAAAAGGTTGCTAGTGCTCTCTTCAATGCCATCATTGGTTCTGTACTATGCTTTTCATTCTGTCTGGTACGAGGAATCTACTAAAAGGGTGTAGACTCCAAAGAACAATAAAGACAGCGGAAAGAATAATTGGAACCCCCTTACCATCTCTGCATGAACTGCACGAACGCAGTACCAAGACTAGGGCAGAAAAGATACTTCGGGATCCCTCCCACCCTGGACACGCCCTATTTCATTACTTACCATCTCGGCGGCGTCTTGCAGTACCAGCTTGCAAGACTTCTAGATCTAGGAAGGGTTTCTTTCCTTTGGCTGTCCGCATACTCAACAATAGCCAGGCATCATAGGCCCAGGCTCAATCCGGTATCATTTGCACTTTGTATCATTTGCACTTTGGAAGATTTTCTGTGTCTGTATCTCGGTTTCTATGTCCCCCTTCCTATGTTACTGGAACTGTGGTTAACTGTTAACTGTTGCACTGTGTATATGCCAAAAATAATTCCTTGTACATCTCGCGATGTACTTGGCGAACAATAAATTGAATTGAATTGAAATTGAATTTACGAGTCTGTGTTGTGGCTCAAGCACATGGCAAGTATGAAAGGAAGAGTGTTCTTATCATCTAATTTGTGAAGGAGCAGGAGATTAGAAGCTGAAGCAGTTAGAGCCATGAAGCAGTGCAGGAGTTATACAGTGACAACATTTGAAGCACAGGAGGGAGCTTTTCCAAAAGACTTCAGAACAGATATACCAGAGGACATAAGACATTCCACATACCTGCCACCTGCTCCTGAGCTGCACATTGCTCACCCTATGTGCCAATATAAGCCAGCTCAGAGAGTGGACCTGTTCCCAGTCCGGAGCTCTCCCATCGACTCTAATTGGTACCTTCATACATGAAGTTTCCTGGTGAAGTCAATGGGAGTGCTTTGGACTGAGAGCACACTCACCCGCCGGGCCAGCTTCTCATAAGTCTGTGATGGGCAGCATGGGAGCGGGTGGCAAAAAGTGGGTCGTCTCGAGCCCTCTGACCCATCTAATCGCAGGTCTCTACCAAAGGTAGAGTTCAAAATGTGAGGAAAGTCTAGCTAAATGTGATCAACCAACCTATGTGGCACAGAATATTTTAGGTCTAGTCTTAACTGCAAGGAAGGACAAGCTGGGATGAAGGCACTACTAGGTTTGTTCCTCGGAAAGTTGGAAGCTACGTATGCTGAAGAGGCTTGGCCCTAAATTGATGAGACAGAAGCACAGTCAGATGAGGAAAGCAACGGTTTTGGTCAATAAAACAGACTTCGGTTGGTGCAGGCAGCAGAAATGCGTAGTCAGGAACATAGCTGAGGTTGGTGTGGACAGTGAAAACATATAGTCAAAAGTGTAGCTGAGGTCAGAACAGGGGCAGAAACACAGAAACTAAGGAACAAGATCTTGTACAGCAGTATTAACATTCCCATGCAGCACGCGCACAAGGTATGTTCTGCTATGCACTTGTGTGTGCGCATGTACAGGAACAGATCTCCTAAAGAAGTGAATAAAGAAGAACTATTTCTACTCTTTAAGTGCATCTGGAATCTTGCGTGTCTCACTTGTGATTGAACCTTACACCCTGATTTCACATACACTGACACTCATGGGGAACACATTGGGGAACCTGCTTCTTGCCCCCCCCCTCCCCGCCAATCAACAGGTGTGAGAGGGTAACTTAAGAACATGCATGCATTTTAATTGTTGTTTTTATATAACAATGGCAAGCAGTCATCCCTAGCCGTCTGTCATATACAGTTCATTGAGCCACCAGACTAATAAAAGGAATGAAGGATCTTAGTTATGAGTAATGAGTCTATTGAAGATGTTCACAAGCTTCAGGCTGACTTGGACACATTGAGTGTCTGGGCTCCACTTGGCAAATGAAGTTCAATGTGGAGAAATGCAAAGTCATGCACTTGGGGTCTAACAACCTGAAGGCCACATATGTCTTCTGGGAAGTAGAACTGGGAGAGTCCCTTGTTGAGAAGGATCTGGGGGTAATGGTAGATCACAGGCTAAATTACAGCATGCAATGCCAAGCAGCTGCTTCCAAAGACACCAAGATATTATCATGCATTAATAGAGGCCTGGAATCATGGGATAGGGATGTAATTTTGCCTCTTTGCAAGGCACTGGTGCGCCCTCACCTGGAATATGCCGTCCAGTTCTGGGCACATAAAAAGGACGCTCCGACTATGGAAAGGGTGCAGATGAGCCACCAAACTAATAAGAGGAATGAAGGATCTTAGTTATGAGGAAAGATTAAGAGAATTAAATCTGTTTAGTCTTGAGAGGAGACAACTGAGGGGGGGGGGGGCATGATTAACTTGTATGAATATATCAATGGCCCGTACAAAAAATATGGGGGAACACTATTTCAAATAAAATCCTCTCTAAAGACAAGGGGGGTATGCTCCCTACGACTGGAAAGAAAGAAATTCAGTCCCCGGAGGCGACAATCATTTTTTACCATAAGAACTTTAAATCTATGGAATAGCCTCCCACAGAAGCTTGTTACAGCATCAACCGCTTCAAAAAAGGATTAGATGCTAATTTAGAAGAAAATAACATTAACAGTTACTATTAGCGGATATCAGTAAAAAAAAACAAAAAATAAAATAAATAACACCTATAAAATAAAATAAAAAATAACTTCCCCTACCCCAACACCCTTGGCTGAACTTGATGGACATATGTCTTTTTTCAACCCCTATTACCTATGTAACTATGAAATATATATTTTGAAATACAGCATCTACAAGGCGGCAAAGCTCTCTGCCATTCGATAAATACAAGAAGCATGTCCTCACTGCAAATATGGAAAAACATAGTCTGGATCAAGAGAGGAGAGCAGAATAAATGATTCATAAACACACTGCAGATTCATTATTAAAATTAGACAAAATCCCAGGAAAGATGGGATAGGATGAAACCTGCTGACTCGCCAGCAATGCGGGAAGAGCCGACACTTAGCCACAGAATCCTGGGATTTGCTCTATAATGGCTTTATTGGTTGGTTAAATGGCATGTGTAGCTATATCTGAATGGAGGCCTGGAAAGAAAGAAGAACCTTTGTCTGCCGGAGACACACAACTCTTTCATAAAATATAAATATAAGGAAATCCTCCTCTGCTTCTTGGCTACACAAAGAATACAAAGATTTTTAAATCTGAGGCTTCCAGTTTTGCTACTGAGCTGGACTGTGGTTGCCTTAAACTGAAAAACGTGTTATAAAAGTGGTTCTAGTACTTATAGGTGATCTACTTCAAGGGAAACTCCCATAGGCCTCTAATCAGGAGTACCATACGAGCACAGGGCTCCCCTGCTTACCTTTCTCTTGCCCCTGCCACATCAGTTATGCTTCAAAGGGCTCCAGGATCTCATTCTGGGTCACAGGTTTCCAGATTTTAGCCTCAAGGGGAGTTATGTGAAGTGAAAGGCCAGATCAAGTCATCAGTTATTTTCAATGGGCACGCTGGCTAAGCTTCACTCTGCTGTGCACCTTCGGTGAGCTGTAAGCTGCAGACAAAAGGGGTTTATTCATCAAGGGATAGCGCCAGGTAGCGCCTCGTAGCGGCAGGCAGCGTCTGGTGAACGCCGGGCGCTGTACGCAAAACCACATTTATGTAAGCGAATCTGGTGAGCGACTCTAACAGCGCCATGTAACGTCCGATTCATCATTACAGGTAGCTCGGCGTATAGCACCGGCGCTCTAGCTTCCAGAGTGCCAGGTATTACCTGTCGCTACCCGTCGCTCTTCCATACATTTCAATGGGCGTTCCTATTGTTCTGTTTAAACAGGGTTTTATTTATTTATTTATTTTCTCTCAAATAAGTGTGTGACCTCTCCTGGCCTAGAGAGAGTCAATGTTGAACATTTTTTAGATTTTTTTAGTTTTTTATGCAGAATTGTCATTACAGGTCTGGCACTAAAGTGTTAATGTCACAATGGTAAAACAATGTCATTCCATGTGTTTTCGCTTTGTTACTGGTGGATATGTGTTCAAAACTTTAATCACACAGCTACCAGATCCAGAGCGCCGCTGAGAGTCGGTTGCACTGAGCTGGCGCTACCTCTCGCTCCCTGCAGCGCTGTACTGGTGTTAGAGCGCCCAACATACATCTCATTCATCAGTGCCGGCCTGGTTACTATAGCGACTGAGGCGCTATGTTACAACGCCTGATGCACGCTTACAGCGTCTACTAGCGGTCGCTCTAAGCGCCACTATACAGACGCTCATCTGCCGATACCTGGCGTTAGTAGTGAATCAGCCTCAAAGTCAACAGTTCTGCTCTATAAATAGGGCTGATGGGTTTTAACACATATGTTCCTGATAGGAGTCACAATAGGAAATCTTTAAAAAAAAGTAATTTTTTAACTCACTTCAAAATAATGTTTTATTTTAATGTTTTTTGCAAAGAAGATTAATTAAATAAACTCACACATTCTACCTACAAATGAGCAGTTTTTGTTCATTATGCATGTATTATACTTCCCCTAATTAGGATAATTTCCTCCATGATCTCTACTTTTCCTGCATCAACCAGGATAAAATATGAAATAATTATACCTTGTAGGTGTAACATGTAAAAAAATAAAAAGCTTTTAGACATTAACATAATTCAATTTCCATTTAAATTGTACATCATTTACACTTAGGGGAAATCATGCTAACAGAAAAGAAAATATGAACATGGAGTATTGTCTGCAGAATTATTGTTTACAGATGGAAATGTGGCCAACGGAACTAGGATGTGATGAGTCACTGGATTAAAGAATACACTAATTTAAATAGGGGAGCATAATCATGAATAAATAAATAATAAATAAATAATCAATAAAAAAGTGTAATTATAGGTTCATTATGATTCATTTCTAATGCCAGGTATCGGCAGATGAGCGTTTGTATAGCAGCGCTTAGAGCGACCACTAGTGGACGCTCATGTGCGTGTATTGGGCGCTGTAACAGAGGGCCTCAGTTGCTGTAGTAACCTGGCCGGCATTGATGAATGTGATGTATGTTGGGCGTTCTAACACCAGTACAGCGCTGCAGCGAGCGAAAGGTAGACTCTCAGCGACTCACACCATATTCAACCAAAAAAACAGACTCACACATCGTTGGCGCTCTAAAGCTGATCGCTATAGCATAGAGCGCCAGACGCTGTGTGATTAAAGTCTGTTTTTGAGAAAACATCTGCCAGTAACAAAGCGAAAACACATGTTGGAACATTGTGACATTAACACTTTAATGCCAGACCTGTAATGACAATTCTGCATAAAAATATAAAAAAATCTAAAAAGTTTTCAAAAATGACTCTTTCTAGGCCAGGAGAGGTCACACAATGATTTGAGAGAAAAAAAAATGAAAAACAAAAAAATCCTGGTTAACCCTTTAAATGCCAAGCACGTAGTTTCGACGTGGTTGCTTCTCCTACCCTTAAATGCCAAGCACGTAGAAACTGCGTGCCTGGCATTTCCCACAACTGGTTAAAAATTAAAACAAAAGAAACACTTACCTTTGATATTGTTTTGAAGCTGGGGGTCCCCTCTTTCTGGGGGGGCATCTGATCCCCCCCCCCGTCGTCCTCCGTCTTCCATGGGGGCCCGAAAACGCCCCCCCCCCCGTTTTCCCCGCTGACAGTATCTGTTAAAAATAAAATTTGGGTCCTCACCGATTCTAATGAGGGGGGGGGGGGGGGCGGCGGCCCCGCCTTTTGTGGGAGGAGCGGGATGACGTCATCCCGCTCCTCCTATACCCTGACCGAGCACCGGCAGATGTCGGTGGTGATCGGCGCAGGGCGGATGAGAGGAAGCCGGCTTCCTCTGATGACGCGTCCTCTGATGACAGCTGACAGCACAGCCGGCCTCCCCGCTCCCACCAGAGATGAGCGATACGCTAAAGTTCGATTCGGACGAACCCGAATTTCTATGAGAAATTCGGCGAATCGCCCAATCGAATTTTTGAGAAGTTCGCTCATCTCTAGATGTGACGATCCATGTGAATACAAGATAAATACAGAAGGATACACAATTGTCCTTCTCCAAGTATTAGTATACTTACCATAGCATATATAAGGCAGCAAAGGGTTAATAAAGAGTATACACATTTAATAGCTGCATTCAGCTATGTCCAGAAGAGGACAGGGGACTGTTACTCCCAACAACGTTGCAGGCCCTGGAGAGCCTTTCGTCAGGGGAAAGATGATGTCCAAATACCATCAGCAGTGAACAGTTTAAATATGGAAAAAGTTGGCTGGCTTTCGCCGGCCAGCATGACGCTTCCCACTTGCATCATTGGTGGTTACAGCAGGTCCCAATCAGCCAGCTGCAACATGGAGTGCACGGAATGTGTTGGGCCGCCACTAATCAGGGCAATGGGTAGACGCGTGTTTTTTCATTTAAAAGGCTGGTAATGTATCACATTCCCTATGGTTACCTTGAGAAAGGAGCTTGCTGCTCTGAAACCTAGGGTTGCTAAGTGATTTCTATTTTTTATTTCTATTTTTTTAGAGAGGATATTTTCCTTTTTGTATCTATGTTATGAATTGTCACATCAGGATTATCACTGCCCGACTTTCAAGTGATGCTCATTGCTTGCTACAAATGCTGACCTGCTGTTATAGTGTGGCCAGGGGGGGAAACATGCATTCCTTTATTCAAAATTGCGGAATTGTACCATATTACCTTGGGAAAGGAGCTTGCTGCTCCGAAACGTAGAGTTGCTGAGAGATCATTTCTGAATTTTGCAGAGGGGATTTTCCTTTTTTCCTTTTTGTATCTGTATTATTATTTGTCACATCATGATTATGACTACCTCTGTTTCATGTGTATGCACATTGCTTGCTACCTGTGCTGCCCTGTTGGTATGTTGTGGTTAATCTTATTAAACATACCAGGTTATCTATTGTCATTGTGAGATAAATGCAGAGGGATACACAATTGTCCTTCTCCCAAGTATTAGTAGACTTACCATAGCATATATAAGGCAGCATAGGGTTAATAAAGAGTATACACATTTAATAGCTGCATTCAGCTATGTCCAGAAGAGGACAGGGGACTGTTACTCCTAACAACGTTACAGGCCCTGGAGAGCCTTTCGCCAGGAGAAATAAGATGTCCGAATTACACCAGCAGTGAGCAGTTTAAATATGGAAAAAGTTGGCTGGCTTTCGACGGCCAGCATGACACTTCCCGCTTGCGTCACTGGCGGTCAGAGCATGTCCAAATCAGCCAGCTGCAACATGGAGTGCACGAAACGCGTTGGGCCGCCACTAATCAGGGCAATGGGTAGACGCGTGTTTTTTCATTTGAAAGGGCAGTAATGTATCACATTCCCTATGGTTACCTTGAGAAAGGAGCTTGCTGCTCTGAAACCTAGGGTTGCCAAGTGATCATTTCTATTTTTTTTAGAGAGGATATTTTCCTTTTTGTATCTATATTATGAATTGTCACATCAGGATTATCACTGCCCGACTTTCATGTGATGCTCATTGCTTGCTACAAATGCTGACCTGCTGGTATAGTGTGGCCAGGGGGGGAAACATGCATACTTTTATTTAAAATTGTGGAATTGTACCATATTACCTTGGGAAAGGAGCTTGCTGAGTTGCTGAGAGTTCATTTCTGAATTTTGCAGAGGGGATTCCGCCGCCCGCTGACAGCGTAGCCGGCCTGCCCGCTCCCACCATGCCGGCATTTTTTTTTTTTTATTTCAGGGAAAATTCGATCGGCACGAACCAAAAAAAATTCGGGTTCGTGCCGAATCGAATTTTCCCTGAAATTCAGAGCGAATTCCAGTTCGTCCGAACCGGTTCGCTCATCCCTACTCTTCAGCAACCTGAAATCCGAAAGACAGACGCGTAGCTGCAAATGCTCATATTCCTCCATGTAGTCCGCCTACATAACACTGCAACTCATAACACGACGGCACACTTTCACCAGCAAAATGACCCCGTAAGTTGCTCGTAAACACACTCGTTTTATTGGCCGTGTTCTAATCAACAATTAAGGCTCTGAATCATGCGTAAGCCCATACCAATAACGTAACTTTCCCGACATAACGGAATTTTTAAGATAAATATACGACCATCGAAAGTGCGTTTTCACGTTAACGTAAACGCATATACGCATGGAAAAAGTAACGAAAATTCCGAAAAGGCATGGAAAAACAAAACTTATACAAACACATGCGAAAGTGCATGTGAACGAGGCTTTGAATCAACCACATTGTGTGTGTATTGATAGATTGTTTGAATTACACACAGTATACAGTGTGTTTAAAGATGTCCAAATAGCCATATATGTTAAAGTAACCTAGACACAAGTTTAGCCTTTGCTTGAGATACCCCCCCCCCCATATTCTTCAAAAGTAGAAATTATACTAGACTCTTCTACAGTTATTTATTGCCTTAATCCAGTGGCTATATACACCAACTATTGTGTTCAATACTTTTCCTAATATTCAACTGTTACATTCGAAATTGGTTATTTATCTGGTGTGGTGTGTTTTATTCCGTTATTCATTCTACCCCACACCCCCTACCATGTACAGATAGCTGAATCCCTCACTGTGCCTTGTGTTCAGCTCCTCCTACCCATTGCCCTGACTAGTGGTGGGGCAGACACCGTGCGTCTGCCAGCTCAACACATTCTGCACATGCATGCACTCCATGTTGCGGGTGGCTGATCGGGACCCGCTGTGACCCCAATGACGCTGCTTCTGGTGCTGGTCCCTCTGACATCATGCCGGCCAGCTGGAGCCCACAAACTTTTTCCATATTTAAACTGCTCACTGCTGGTGCAATTTGGGCTGGATCTTCTTTCCTCTGAAGAAAGGCTTGCCAGGGCCTGAAACGTAGTTGGGAGTAACGGTCCCCTGTCCTCCTCTCCAGTTCATACAAGTGTTTTCAAGCAACATTGTTATTGTGCATCATGATTCTTCTTAATTATTGTACTCAACTGTATATTCAACTGTATTCCCATGCAGCTATTAAATGTGTATACTCTGTATTAACCTTATTCTGCCTTATATATTATGTTAGCTCTACTAATACTTGGAAAAAAACAATTTTATATTTATCTTGCAGTTTGTGAAGCCTGCCACCTCTGGAAGTCTGCTAAGAGCCGGGACTGGGATGGTAGATGAAGGCCACTCCAGTGGGACACCTATCAGTGTAATTGATAGGATTGGGGTACAGGGAAGGTCAGGTTTTGTGTCTGATCTGTCTGAACTTACAAAGCTTGCGAGTCTACATTTTTCCCTTTATGTAAGTGTATGTGTAAACTGGTCCATGGCTTACAAATAAAACCAGAAGTTTGCACATATAACACAGAGAGGCTGATTCACTACTAGTGCCACGTATCGGCAGATATGACAGAGCGTCTGTATAGCGGCGCTTAGGGTGACCACTAGTAAGCGGGTGTCGGGAGCTGTAACAAAGAGCCTCAGTCGCTGTAGTAACCTGGCCCACATCGATGAATGTGATGTATATTGGGCGTTCTAACACCAGTACAGCGCTGCGGCGAACAAAAGGTAACGCCCGCTTAGTGCGACTGTCTCTCGGTGCTCCGCTCCATACTTATCACAAAAAGGACACACACACAGCGTTGGCGCTCTAAATCTGGTCGCTATAGCATAGAGCGCCAGACGCTGTTCGATCAAAGTCAGTTTTTGAACACATATGGAATGACATTGTTTTAACATTGTGACAATAACACTTTTAGAGCCAGATCTGTAATGACAATTCTGCATAAAAATATAAAAAAGTCAAAAAAGTTTCTAAAAGTGTTTGCAGCCAGGAGACGTCACACAATGAGCAAATAAAAAATTGTCAGGCACGCTGTTTAAACACAAGCAAATGAACGGCCATTGAAATGTATGGGAGAGCGACACTGAGCGAAAGGTAATACCTGGCGCTCTGGAAGCCAGAGCGTCGGCGCAATACGCTGATCCGCCTGTAAAAATACATCGGGCTCTACATGGCGCTGTTAGAGTCGCTCACCAGATGCGCTTTCATAAATGTGGTTTTCCGTGCAGCGCCCGGCGTTCACCAGATGCTTGAATGAGGCACTACCTGCCGCTATCCGTTCTTAAATAACCCCCCTACTTGTACTGGATTAGTTTTATACAGTATAGAGGATATACAGTATCTTAAGACCAAGTTCAATCCAGATGACTATCTAGGAAGGTGGAAGGATTTACCAGTATTGATGTCTGTAATATTTGAAAGTGATTCGAAGATCAACTCTCCTGCGGCTCCCACTATCTGCTGGTGAATCTGGGACTATCTATGATGAACTTACAGGACTTTGCTACAAATTTTATTAGAACTTTACAGTGAAGCCTTTGTGAAGCAGACCTATACCTGGTAGGTCAAAATCTTGGGGCCTGATTTAAGAAGTGCCTGGTTAGCACTAATAGTTTTACCACGGTCATTCCATGCCTAATGTGTGTGACTGACCCATCTCGCAGCACTTCACTTACCTCCATGGCTGCTTCCAGCCGTCTCCCTTCCCCCCATGCTTCCTCCGCGCATGGTCAGGTGCGCGCACGTCCCTGTCCACTAGAGGGCGAACGCACTGGATTCCTGAGATTTAAAGGGCCTGTACAGCACTGATTGGTGCCTGGTCATCCGATCCTGCATCCACTTCCCCTATTTAAAGAGGCACTTCCTTTCCTTCAGTGCCGGATTTTGGTCTTTCCATGGCAGTTGAAAATGAGTTGCTTTTGGATTGCTCACCCGTGTACCGACCTCTGCCTGTCCCCGACGCTGAACCTTTGCCGCCTGCCCCGACCTTGGCTACTCACCTTTACTACGAACCTCTGCTGCCTGCCCTGACCTCTGCCTGTGTGTACTATGCCTTTTGCCTGCCTCTTGTGTACCCCACTGAGCCTCAGCTAGCCATGGGACTGGGCCGCTGTTGGGGGGTAGCGACCTGGGGGGGTCACTCGCCGCACAAGACCAACCTTCCTTGCGGTGGGCTCTGGTGAATACCGGTGGCCTCTTAGACTCCGCTCCCCTGACGCGGTACCTGCCATCTGTTCCACAGTTAAAGCGGATCCACATCCAAGTCCGCTCCACCCGGTCCATGACAGTGACAGTAAACGCCAAGAAATATTCCTTATACAAAGTTATGACTCTTGACATCTTCACAGTGTTGTTGTATAAGCTACGCCGGACATAAGTAGCGCTTATGCCTAAGCTACCATAGAGCATGAAGTACTGAAGTGTTTATAATTGAAATGTTGAAAAGAAAGGAAAAAAAATAAATACATAAAAAGTAACATGAATCCACTATAAAATAACATTATTCTGTTAAAGGGAACCACTAGGTGTTAAAGAGGGATTATTCTTTGCATTTTTTATTTTTACAAAAAAGCAGATGGGCAAATGTTAATAGAATTTTACCAATGCTCTGTTTGGGCCAAACCAAATGTAATTTTAACATGAATCCAAAGGCCAACACTATAGGTGTTATCCAAATGGTTTGGGATTGTCTGGAGGGACAGTGAGAGTTTTTTCTCACTCAGTTCAATTATGAACAGAACACTGTTCACTACCTTAATTTTTGCCTTATATTAAAATATATATATAATATAATATTAATATATTTTATAATATAATTTATAGAATATAATGCCTTATATTCTCTTTCTATTATTCTTTAATTACTCACTGTCATTTGGTAAGTTATTATCTAACTGACCATCCTGCGGCTTCTATTTTCATATTGGATGTTCCCATCCCAGTTTCTAATAAAATGTATTTATTGCATCCCTTCTTTCCCTATTTTTCTATTTATACCCATTCTCTATATACTAGAAATGACCTCTTGTTTACATGATTTTTAACCTTTCTTTTATTATATATTTGTAGATACATTTGTTACCCGGTGGCTACTGTCAACAAGCTCCCTTATGATTACTATTTATCAACGCTGCCACCACTAGCTGTTTGTCTCGTCAGATGCCAATGATTGACACTTCTCAGTATGTGCCAACCAGTGGCTGATTGGCTGTCCAGAGGGAGACGCATGTTCTTTCATTTGAAAGGGCGGTAATGTATCACATTCACTATGGTTACCTTGAGAAAGGAGCTTGCTGCTCTGCCACCTAGGGTTGCTAAGTGATCATTTCTATTTTTTTAGAGAGGCTATTTTCCTCTTCTGTATCTATATTATGAATTGTCACGTCAGGCTTTTCACTGCCCGTCTTTCATGTGTATGCTCATTGCTTGCTACAAATGCTGACCTGCTGTTAAAGTGTGGCCAGGGGGGGAAACATGCGTTCTTTTATTTCAAATTGTGGAATTGTACCATATTACCTTGGGAAAGGAGCTTGCTGCTCCGAAACGTAGAGTTGCTGAGAGATCATTTCTGAATTTTGCAGAGGGGATTTTCCTTTTCTCCTTTTTGTATCTGTATTATTATTTGTCACATCATGATTATGACTACCTGTGTTTCATGTGTATGCACATTGCTTGCTACCTATGCTGCCCTGTTGGTATGTTGTGGTTAATCTTACTAAACGGACCAGGTTATCTATTGTCATTGTGAATTACTTCTGTATGATTATACCAATAAGGTTATTGTTTATCTCAACACTGGGTGCACAGCCAGCATTGTACACTTACTCACAAGAGCATTAGAGACCTACCCCTATTATACTCTGGATGTTTTTGTTATAATTTTCTACTATTATTTAATTTAATTTATTTAATTTTCTACTATTATTATTTATATATTCTAGCTACTCTGTGTTACTGCTTGTATGTCTTATTTTCTAGAGGCTACATTATCCTTCTGCTGACCTCGTGCGAATTCCATTACCATTGACAAATCTGTATTCTTTTTCATCACTATGGGGTCGATTCAGAGCCTGGTGAGAAAACTCAGAGAAAACTACCATTCCCTTTCGTTGTCTACCGGGTGTAAATTTTCACCTGGCTCTGAATCAGCCCCAAGCTAGACAACGAAAGTGAATGACAATTTCCTCTCCTAACAAAAAAGTTTCCTCACTAAGCTCTGAATCGACCACCATAACATGAAATATATGCATTGTAAAATCATGTTTTGTGTGCTTTGCATTGTTTTTATTTATTATGAAAAGAGAAATAAAACGTGAATTGGACCACATCCTGAGTGGTTCCTGTATTCAAATAAATAATTTTTATAGTATACTATATAATTAATTATACTATATAATTAAAAACTTGCACACTAACAGGTTGATTCATCATTAGCGGCAGGTAGCGACAGATGAGCGTCTGTAGCCGGCATTTTCAGAGCGCCCGCTAGTAGTCGCTGTGCTCAGCCGTGGGATGCTACTTTATAGCGACTCAGTCGCTGTTCTGTAATGTTGAATACATTGTGAGGAGTCGCTATTTGACCAGTACAGCGCTGTATGGGAGCGCATGTTAGCGACTGCTCATAGCGACCGACTGACACCATATTCAGCAAAAAAACAGCCTCACAAATCTCTGGCGCTGAAAAATAGTTGTTTGAAGCCCAGAGCGCAGGAGGGGGTGTGTTTAAAGTCTGTTTTTCAGCATCTATCCACTAGTAACAAAGCGAAACCATATGGAATTACATTGTAACAACATTGTAACATGAACACTTTAATGGCAGACGCTGTTCACTGAGGCTGTGAAAGTGATGATTCAGACGCTACATGGCGCTATCCCAGTCGCTAAACAGATTCTGCTTGATAAATGTGTTATTGCGTGCCGTGTCCGGCGTTCACCAGTCGCTATCTGTCGCTACCTCTCATTAACCAGGCGCTACCTGACGCTATCCCTTCTTAAATAAGGGCCTTAGTTTATATAAAAAATAGGAAACATTGCGGCATGTAAGACATGGGAATTTGATGATGTAATACTCCATACATGAAATGTGTAATGCAAAAAAAGTATATATATATATATATATATATATATATATATATATATATATATCGTATCTTTCGCACGAAAAGACGCACTTGTTTTCCCCAAAAGGAGGGGGGGGGGGGAGGGATATGTCAGTGCGTCCTATCGGGCAAATGTGGAAAAAAAGGGAAAATGGCAACTCACCTGTCCATCCTTCCTGTTCACGCTGTCCCAATCGTCTTTGCTGTATCTGCCATCTTCCCCGCGGCGGTGGATGTGACCACGCTCACTGCAATATGAAGCCGGGTGTCTGTGGAGATGCAGTGGGGGAGACAGCTGTATCTGTCACTCACACTGTCCCTGCTGCTTCTCTTTTCCGTCTTCATACAGCAGTGGGCGTGGCCGATGCTTAAGCAGGGCATTCGCTCTGTGTGCGCTGGCGCCGCGGAGGAGGCAGCTGTATTTTCTGCTTCTTCGCCAGCACACACAGACATGTGGCTTCATACTGAGGGTGGGCATAGCCGACAATCGAGCATCAGCCATGCCAACCGCTATATTGAGTCAGGTGTCTGTGTGTACAGGTGGCGGTGGCGGCGGTAGATACAGCGAAGATGGAGGGGACAGGAGGAAGGATGGAAAGGTGAGTTTACTTTTTTTCACTTTTGCCTATGGGGAATGGGAGGGGGATTGCCACATTGTCTTTGGGACTGGAAGGGGTGAATACCACACTGCCTATATGGGAAATGGGAGGGGGGAATGCCACACTCCTTAAGGGGAATGGGAGGGGGGATGCCATACTGCCTATATAGGGAATGGGAGGGGGAATGCCACACTCCTTAAGGGGAATGGGAGGGGGGATGCCATACTGCCTATATAGAGAATGGGAGGGGGAATGCCACACTCCTTAAGGGGAATGGGAGGGGGGATGCCATACTGCCTATATAGGGAATGGGAGGGGGAATGCCACATTGCCTATGGGGAATAGGAGGGGGAATGCCACACTGCCTATGGGGAATGGGAGGGGGATGCTACATTTCCTATGGGGAATGGGAGGGGGAATGTCACACTGCCTATAGAGGTAATGGGAGGGGGGGAATGCCACACTGCCTATATGGGGATTGGGAGGGAGAGATGCAACATTGCCATGGGAGGGGGAATGCTACACTTTCTATGGGAATTTGATGGTGGGAATGCTACACTGCCTATATGGGGAATGGAAGGGGGGGGAATGCCACACTGCCTATATGGGGAATGGGACGGGGGAATGCCACACTGCCTTTATAGGGATTGGGAGGGAGAGATGCAACATTGCCTATGGGAGGGGGAATGCTACACTTTCTATGGGAATTTGATGGTGGGAATGCTACACTGCCTATGAGGAAAGTGAAGGAGGAACGGCACACTGCCTATATGGGGATTGGGAGGAGGAGAGGCAACATTGCCTACAGGAGGGGGAATGACACACTGCCTATGGGAATGGGAGGGGGAATGACACACTGTCTATGGGAATGGGAGGGGGAATGACACACTGTCTATGGGGATTGGGAAGGGGACGCCACACCGCTCGTAATTGTGGGATACTGCACCTTGCCTATTATTTGGTTCACAACATTTGGTTCAGTATATTATTTTTCTTACAGGCGGGTGTGACTTGTAGGGCAAAAATTATGAGATATATATATTTAATATAACAAAAAGGGGAATAATTTTACTTCAAAAATGACAACCAAAATTGAACCTCTAGCATTACATACAGATTAGAGATGAGCAAATTTCATAAAAATTTGGACAATTTGCCAAATTTCCCCAAGAAAGTCAGGTTTGTCTAATAAATCACTGTTAATAAAAAGTACTTACCTCTGTGAACACTCCAGAGCCGTGCAATATCCTGACCTTTCTGGTGCACCGCCAATGTCGACAGTGGGACAGGTCTCCAGTGTCTTGGTAGTGATTTCATATCCAGCGAAACAGGTTACTTGTTTATATCAAATATTAAGCAGTCCTACAAAAGATAGGGTGTTTATTTCCTAGAAATCGAAAAATCCTTTACAAACTGGAAATGACCATCATAGCTGAGCAAACCATAGTTCAAGTCATTTACTTTTCCTGCGTTATATATATTTTACATTTTCATTTTGCGAAATGGCCCTATATGTAATATAATATTTAATCCCACTGGAGACTCCCTCGAAATGCCTCAATTAACGTAATATCTTCATAGTACCAAGGCAGAAGACATCGTTCATTATGTCATAGAACAATGACCTCATGTACTCAATAATCCAGTTAATATGACCCATGTTATTGTGCATCGCTGGCTGACACTGATGTTGCCGACTAATCATATTGCTGACTGCGGGCTTTTCCCAGGGCATGAGTTAATAGAAGCCATCAGTACTGATAAACCACAGCACTCTGCTGCACTCCATTACTAGATGTCTATATCCTTAAATACAGGTTTCCAGGAAAAACTTATTGGGTCATCAAAAATGCAAATGATGTATCATTCCTAATTTTTCTTATTTAGTATCATTGAATAGGAGTAAGTGTTTTTATGACATCATTTCCCTGACAACAACATAATACTTCTTCCTTTCTCGGTCAATGACATTATAGAATATTGCTGTTATTGAGGTTATTGAAGTTACTGAAAAAACCACAAAAGGTCATCCCATTATTAATAGACACTTATCTGTTTTTCTAACAACATTTAATTCTTTTCGATACAAGATACATTAGGGTGGTTGCATGAGGCTCCAATTCATTGCGTCTTTGCACCGATGGAACACACACAAATACTGCACGCTGTCCAGCACCACCCCCAAACACAATATCTAAGAAAGAAAAATGTGCCAATCCGGCATCCCAAATATTGAACAACAACCACAAACTTCTAGCGGCTCCAGCACGCCGCCAATGGGATACAAATGCGGGAGGCACCACTCACCCTCTCTAAATAAGTAACACTAATAATTCATAATAATCCTCTTTTAATTCATTAAAGTTAAAACGACATGAACAATACAATCACATACAATTTAAAAACAACATACAAAACATCCCACCAGCAGGAGCGACCCTATACAAAATCTAATCAAACAACCATTTATCATATCCATATTCTATTAATAATTAATTAAAGTGTCAAAGGTGCACAGGAAGGTGCTTTCTCACAGGAAGGTACTTTCTCACAGGAAAGTGCTTTCTCCACCGACATAGGAGGGGATTCTTCTCTGTAAGAGCAAGATTATGGAACTCGCTGCCAGAGGAGGTAGTTATGAATGATACACTAAAAACGTTCAAAAGTGGCCTTGATGCCTTCCTGGCATGTAATAACATTTTCAGCTATGGCTACTAGACCACTGGAAGGAGATCTATAGTGGCCGGGATGCCCTCCTGGCATGTAATAACATTACCAGCTATGGCTACTAGACCACTGGAAGGAGATCTATAGTGGCCGGAATGCCTTCCTGGCATGTAAAAACATTACCAGCTATGGCTACTAGACCACTGGAAGGAGATCTATAGTGGCCGGGATGCCTTCCTGGCATGTAATAACATTACCAGCTATGGCTACTAGACCACTGGAAGGAGATCTATAGTGGCCTGGATGCCTTCCTGGCATGTAATAACATTTCCAGCTATGGCTACTAGACCACTGGAAGGAGATCTATAGTGGCCGGGATGCCTTCCTGGCATGTAATAACATTACCAGCTATGGCTACTAGACCACTGGAAGGAGTTAAACAGGCTGAACTGGATGGACTAAAGCGTTATATACTATGTTACTATGTTACTAAATGCAATATGCGAATAATAAAGTGCCAAGTGCCAAATACAGAATGTGTGCAATCAGCTATACAAAAATAAACACAGTAACCAATGTTTCACCTCAGTGCTGAATGTATGTATGGTCCCCTCCTGCTAGGAAAACAATGCTCTGCCACCCACGCGTTCCGTGACATAGGTGGAACAATTAAAGGGACACTCCAGTATAAATAACTCTAAAGAACCTGTGGTTCATGAGAGCAGTAATGATGGGAATACTGTGGCATGCTCCGTCAATGACTTCTATTGAGAGGAGAAGGGAGTGGTTTGTTTCAAACATCTCGACAGAAGACAATGGGGCAGCCGTAGGTTATACCCATCATGGCTGCTCCCAGGACAAATAAATAAAAGGTTATTTAGACTGGACTGTTCCTGTAAGTAGCAATTTACATTCTGCAGTGGACATCCTGTTTGTTTATAACATACTTGACCTAACAATGCTGAACATCTGGTCAGTGGTGTTACAGGGAATTGACAATTTGACCTTTAAAAACAAAAAAGAGGGTTCTACTAACTGGATGGGAGTTCATCATTGAATGATGCCCTGTGACATCACTGACTCAGAGACTGATTCACTACTAACGTTAGCTATTGCAAGCTATATGAGCGTCTGTATAGCGACGCTTAGAGCGACCGCTAGTAGATGCTGTAAGAGGGTATCGGGCACTGTCTTAGTCGCTGTAGTAACCTGGCCGGCATTGATGACTGTGATGTGTGTTGGGCGCTGTAACAACAGTATAGTGCTGCATTGAGCGATAGGTAGCGCCAGCTTAGTGCGACCGGCACTCGGTGCTCCAAACCATACTTAACAAAACACTACACACACACAGCGTCGCATAGAGTGCCAGACTCTGTGTGACTGAAGTTTCTGAACACATATCCACCAGTAACAAAGCGAAAACACATGAAATGACATTGTTGTAACACTGTGACATTAATACTTTAGTGCCAGGCGTGTAATGACAATTCTGCATAAAAATATAAAAAGTCAAAAAAGTTTCTAAAAGTGTTTGTTTGCAGCCAGGAGATGTCACACAATGATTGGAGCAAAAAAATACTAATTTTAATTGCCAAACACGTTAATGAAGCCCCATTGAAATGTATGGGAAAGCGACACTGAGCGAAAGGTACTACATGGAGCTACTGAGCCTAGAGCGCCAGTGCTATACACTGAGCCTCCTGTAAAAATACATGTGACGCTACATGGCGCTGTTAGAGGCGCTCACCTGAACTCTTTCTTAACCTCCTTAGTGGTGATCCCGAGCGTGACTCGGGGATAATATGCGCTGTAAGTGGCGGTAACCCCGAGTCACGCTCGGGATCGATTTGGGAGCAGGAGCGGGCGGCGCAGTCTCCTTACCTTCTCCCTGCGATCCAGCGATGTCCCCGCTGCGATCGCAGGTGAGAGCCGCGGCTGCGGCGTCCGTCTCACTTCCTGGTTCCGTCTCTGTGAGCCGCAGAGGCTCATGGGGGCGAAGCTGTGCGTCAGAGACAAATGTAATGGTAACGCTTTCGTTACCATTACATTTGCCTCTATCATAACGCCAGGGGGGTTAAATGTGGTTTTGGGTACAGCACCTGGCGTTCACCAGATGTTGCCAGCTGCTACGAAGCTCTACCTGGCGCTATCCCTTCTACAATAACCCCCTTTATTTACATTTTAAGAAAAATTGCCATATGCTGGTCTGATTTTACCTCCCACAGATATTAATTGTATTTATATTATTATATATTTATATTAATTGTATTTGTAATGCCAGATACTGGGGGCTATCCAGCCAGAGGGCATCCAAACCGAATAGTTTCTTCTTCAGCTCATCACTACCTATGGTCATTTATTCATCTTTTATTATTAATTATTTTAAAAGATGTTTTATTATTGTTATTTCTCATTTTTCACCAACTGTATAATATTAGACCTTTTTTAAAGTTTTAGATTTAAATATGATGCCCTCCTCTAATAGAATCTGTAATTAAGAGTATTAGTCATTGCAATGGTTATTAAACAAGGACGCACTGATTTCCATGCTCGGCATTCTTCAAGCTTACTGACCTTTTTAGCCATTCATAATGAATGTTACAAAGTACAATAAATTCACTTAGAAAAAAAAAAAAATTGAACTCCAGAAGTTTAATTACAATACTAATCTTTATTCTGCAGCAATAACTTCTAACAACACTACTTTAATCAAGCCAATGGGGCCCCGGTACACAGGAGCGTTACTGTGGAAATGGTGGTACAGACAAATCTATTAAAGTAACATAAAGCCCAGGGAAAGGGAAACAAACCAATTTACTCAATTTACTGTAGCTGCCGCTGGAAATGTCCTATCTTCCCAAAGTGTCCAGGAGTTACAGGAGGTTGCTGCACATCCCTCACTTCAATCCAGATCTAATTTTTGAAAATAAAACAAGCAAAACACGGAACATGGAATTGAGCTGCATATTAAATTGGATTAAGACCATGCTCCAACGGCCCTGAAATCTACAAGATTCCAGGTCCGCTGGATTCCCACTTCCCCAGGGCATCCAGAATCGGGATACCCCACTGTGTGAAACCCCCAGGTCACCCAGAAACTCACCTTTCTTCCCGGTCCAATGGTACATGCGTGAGCAGCGGCCATATCCCAGCAATCCCTTTAGCAGGACACGGACCGTGTAAGGCAGTGGTCCCCTACCCTGTCCTCAAGGCCCACCAACAGGCCAGGTTTTGCAGATCTCCACAAAGATGCACAGGTGGAGTAATTAGTGCAGCTGCAGAGCAATAGAGCTGGCCATTTGGAGATCCAAAAACATGACATGTTGGTGGGCCTTGAGGACAGGGTTGTGGACCACTGCCGTAAGGCACCTGCGAATGCGGGCACGCTTTCTGTTAAAGGGCAGCCGCTAGTGCGCTCGGATCCATTCGATTAGACGAGCGGGAGTGGGAGTAGATTCAAGTGCGCTGACTGAATGAGTGCCCGTGCATGCACCATAGGACCAAGGAAGGGTGAGTGAGATTGGGCAACCTGGGGGGTGTCACACAGCGGGACATCCTTGATTTTTTGGGGCTGAGCGGGAAAAAAATATTTTATTTTTACCAGGATTGTTTGTGATAGCCGCCATTCCACCAGCCAGCATCAGCAGGTGGCATGCCAGATAATTTGATACAGATCTTGCTGGTATCCGGGATGGGGAGAAGCAGAGCAAATCTCTGGTTCGAATTTAGCTTTGGCCTGGATCCAAAGCCCATCACAATAACTCTGGCCACCATAATATGTGAACTGGTATAGGAGTGAATGGGAGGTCATTGGAGGGACGAAGCATGGTGGGGATTCATGGGGAATCTTTCTGCATGTCCCTCCCCTCCAGTGATGTCATCAGTCAAAGGGGAGCTTCCACAGAGGCTCTCCTCCTCTTTTCTTGGTGTACCTCCAGGCTAATCCAAGCCCATCAGGGCAGGGAAGCTAAGGGGAGGGGAGACCTGTGCTCCCATTACAATAACTCTGGCCACCATAATATGTCAACTGGTATAGGGGTGAATGGGAGGTCATTGGAAGGGCGGGGCATGGTGGGGATTCATGGGGAATCTTCCTCCATGTCCCTCCCCTCCAGTGATGTCATCAGTCACAGGGGAGCTTCCACAGAGGCTCTCCTCCTCTTTACTTGGTGTACCTACAGGCTAATCCAAGACCGTCAGGGCAGGGAGGCTTTTTTATCACAGGGCAGGCTCTGCAGTATAAAAGGAGAGATGCAATGCAGATGCTGGCAGGGCGGATGCATTATGGACCCTCTGGCAACAAGAAGACCACAGCCCACCAGACCAGGAGGGAACCTCCAACCCGGTGGACCTGCAGAGAGGGGAGGGAGGGGGCAGATAGAGGAAGAAGCGGCAATGGTGAGATATTTTGTAACAAAAATATATACTTTTTATTTTTAACTGTTTGTGAACAGTTAACAGGCTAGTAATTGGTCATGCCCACCCCGGGTCCACTATAAAAGCACCAGCTACAGTATGCCCAGTATCAGCGTATGGAGGGTATAACGTCACTTCGCTGTCATGCTGTTGTGGATGTAACAGGAGCAGAGCTCAATGTATCAATATGAGATAACATAATTGCACTTATAGCAAAAGAAGCTCCAATAAAAGCAATAAGATTTGTTCTCGGTGAAATGAATTATGGGCAGGCAGCGGCACAGAGGCTCGGGCTCAATACCTGACACTATTGTTTTTCGTGTGCAGAGTTTGACAGATAGAGTGAGAGAGCCTGCAAAGGCCATTATCTATCCGGCGCCGTGTTGACACAGTGGCCATTTCGCTGCAGCGCCTTCAGACAGATGGGGCCATACAATTCAGGGCAGGAGATTGCCCAACGCCACTAACCATAAAGATAACGATAAGAAAAAAAAGATAACGCAACGCAAAGATAAAACTGTATGTTCAAGCTATGTGACATGAGCACGTTTGCCATGGCTGGACCAGACATAATATCTGCCATTGCTTTATTATGGACCCAAGCCCTTCATGGCAAGATGCCAGGTAATGCCCAGGTCTTCAGAGACTCCAACCCACCTTGGGCCTATGAGCCTCATATTTAGGAGATATCCCCTCCCCCTTCTTTATAGAGTTCAATACGCAATGGAGAAGGAACCAGCTGCATACTGAAGTATCACTTGACTTTTATTTGAGGAAACGCATCTCTTTTCTATTTCCCAACTGGATGAAGGCCTCAACGCCACTAACCATAAAGATAACGATAAAAAAAAGATAAGGCAACACAAAGATAAAACTGTATGAGCTATATGACATTAACATGTTTGCCACAGTTGGACCAGACATAATATCTACCATTGCTTTATTATGGATGTGACAGACGCTCTGTCTTTTGGATGTCATCACTATTCAGTTGCCCACCGGGCCATTCACTGGCCTTTTCTTAATTAGGTCATTGTAGTTTGGATTGTATTATAAACTGCCTTTGTGTTAATTGATTACGTCACAGGCAATGGCATTGTTCTGATTGAGTGTATTACAGACGCCTATTGTTTTGCTGATTGCGTCACCGGCAGAGTTGGTCTGTGTATTTGTCATGAGGTCCACGGGGGAGGTCCCATTGCATGGAGACTTGTGTATATAAGGCCTAGAGTGGCACTAATAAAAACACTTCACCTTCACCCTCAATACTGAGTTCTGTCTCTTATTGGGGGAAACGCTATATTACAGTTCACTAGCCCTTGTAAGGGCTGTTCCTGTTTCCTCACGGACGACTCTGGAATTCCAGCAGCACCTCTCACCATTGGGAAAGGACGTCTCGGGCGGTGAAGCCCTCCGGCGATAAGGGTTATCGCTACAATGGACCCAAGCCCTCTCTGGCAAGCTGCCAGGTAATGCCCAAGTCTTCAGGGACCCCAACCCACCTTGGACCCATGAACCTCATATTTAGGAGATATTTCCTCCCCCTTCTTTATGGAGTTCAATGTGCAATAGAGAAGGGGCCAGCTTCATACTGAAGTATCACTTGACTTTTATTTGAGGAAACACTTCTCTTTTCTATGCCCCATTGGATGAAGGCCTCAAGGCAGGGCTCACTAACAGTGTGAGGGGGTAGGTTAGGTCAGTATTGTGTCACTGTAGACCAGGACCCTCCCTGTCTTAGAGATGCAAGAGATGAGGTTGGAAAGAGTTGAAAACATTTTGGGCCTGTGCTAGAGATCACTATTTCTCAATGGTGCTTTAGCATCTCAAACATCCCCCATCCACTCCTTGGACCCCAGTTCCTCCCCACTGTACCCCCTACCCCCCTTCAAGACACCCTAGCCCATGTTCTGCCCATGTAATGCTAAAACCAAAGCACCATGACTGGGGCAGGGGGGTATAATCACTCACACTAAGCACCAAGGAACAGAGCTTCTGTTAGACCACTTTTTTGCCTGGTCCTGAAGTAATGAAACTGAAAGGAGGGAAAACTTTGAAGCCTTTTTTTTTTGACAATATAGAGCAGGGGTACTCAACCACTTCTTTTAAAGGTCCAGTTACAGACATCGGGTGAGAGGTGGAGGTCTGGGCAGGGAGCTGTAGCTGTAGTTAGAAATCAGCGCACTTGGTGTGGGGCACCCCAAGAATCCTATTTTGGGCCCCACAGAACTTACATCTCTGGCCTGTGGCACACTGCTTTTAACCCCCGTGCATTCTGTGCAGGTTGTGTACAGGGGTTGACTAGAGCCCAAAATGTTACTGGCAATGAGGTCTGGTAATAAGGATGGATAAATAGAGCTCGGGGGAGAGGGGTGAATGGGAGAGGAGCTGTAAGGAAGAGCGATGGATAGACAGAACAGGAAGGGCAGGGAGGGATGGAGAGAGAGCTGGTGGAAGGGATGGATGGGCAGAGCTGGAAGAAAGAGTAATGGACTGGCAAAGCTGGGAGGCCAGGAATGGATGGAGCAGAGAGACTGGGCTGGATGGGGAAGAGCTAAGTGGACAGGGATGGATGGGGCAAAGAGAAACAAAGCCTGTATACCATGCAATGCCACGTTTCAGTATTTCATATTGCAACGCTAGGTGCCAGGGAGCATGACACTGGCAGGGAGACTAAGCACTACATCACCAATCAAGTAAAGGGAGCAGTGCTGAGCACAGCAACACAGAAGCAACTGCGTGCAGGGCTCTCAGGGCAGGGGTTCGGAAAACTGTCGCTGAGGTCCGCATTCGGACCCTGGTCCGCCAGTTGAGTACGGCTGATATAGAGGCACAGCGTGGCACATACCTGTATGGAACAGCAGCAGGGTTGTAACTATATGGAGTGCAGGTGTTGTGACCACACCCGGAAGGTCAGGGCTTTCAGTGTCTAGTTGTCTAGCTGTCTCCAACTGAGTTATAACACATGAATGTGTTATAACACATGAAAATGTATTGTATGAGCCTTGACAGTGCCCCATTTAATATTCACACAAGGCCCCTGTCCCATTTAGTTACATGACTGGGCAGCAGCAGCCACATGGGATGGGTGAGAAGGAGGCAGAATTTTTCCTTTTGCACTTAGCTGGGAGGGATCCCATGCTTTTGCATGATATGCTTGCGGGTTAAAGAGGAACATAGGACTTCTGAGTTCCTGTCCTTGGGGCTTCTCGAATTGGGATGCCCCACAGTGTGATACCCAAATCCAATCACCTTCTCCCAAGCCCTTGTGCGTCCCTGTGCTGCGGCCGCATCTCTGCTCATATCTAGATGTGCACGCACCCGTGACTGGCCTTTCTGAATGAGCATTGCGGACATGCCACGGCTGCAAGGTGAGCAGGGGATGTGGCTGGCGGCCCAGTTCGCTCCCTTCAGCTCTACTCAGGTGGTTAGCCGCCGCCGAAACTGAAGGGAGCCAAGTGAAAGCAAGCAGCACACTGCTCAGCCAATCAGCTCACTCGCTCCCACCCAAATCTGCGCCATGGGAGCAGAAGGAAGGTGAGTGTATGGGGTGATCTGGGGGGAAACACACAGTGGGGCATCCCAATTCAGGGATGCCGTCACATGGAGGAACAACACACAGGAAAGTGAAATTCCTCTTTAAAGAGGCCATTGAATACACATCTTCCCAACTTTATTCCTGACCAGTCTGGTGTGTCCCTTGGTTTTTATGATGCCGTTGGTTCATTAATGTCCTCCAAAAATCTTCTGAGACCTTCACAGAACAGCTGTAGTCATACTGAGAATAAAATACAAATAGGTGGCCTCTGTTTACTAATTAGATGACTTCTAAAGGCAATTGGTCCCACCGAGCTGCTTAGAAAGTTGATTGGAGGCGATCCCATGCATGACCCGTTGGCATGCCAGCTAGGTGAGTAAAACACGCCAACCCAGGGATAGACATAGCAAGGCATCCCTAATTCGGATGCCCTGCTGAAGAGGCACAATCCCCAAGCCAGCATGGCGCAGATGGGGCATCTGCACTCCCCTGTTGGCGCAACAGAGAACTTGAAGTGACAGTAGCAGAAACATTGATGGGTTTGTTGCATTGCTTGATGGGTGCTCCTGTGTTGTTGCTGAACTCTTCATTGCTACCATTCAATTCCTGCACCTCCTGAACCATGATGATCTCTATTCCTCCTATCCTCCTCCACCTCCTGAACTGTGTTATGAGCCACCTTTCCTACCTCCTTTTCCCCATCACTGCTTTGCTTTGGACTGCTGCTTTCACTTGTTACATAGTCAAAGCCACTTGCTTCACCTGGTCAAGGACTCCTGGACCACCCTTGGGTGCTCCCCAATGTATGCATGCATTATATATATATATATATATATATATATATATATGAAAGATAGTAGATAGAACATAGATGCATAGATAGATAGATAGATAGATAGATAGATAGATAGATAGATAAAGGAAGATATATATATATATATATAGAGAGAGAGAGAGATAAAGATAGATAGATACTATCTATTTATCTATTATATATATATATATATATATATATATATATATATATATATATATATATGAAAGATAGTAGATAGATAGATAGATACAGGGGTGGGCTGGCCATAGGGAATACCGGGCATACCGGTAGGCCGGCAGCAGGAAAGGCCGCTGTTCCCCGCTGTGGCCGCTCTCACACATGAGTGTACAGGAGCCGCTGATCGGCGCGTGGGCAGCAGTCAGTGAGGGGAGGAGAGGCGGAGGAAGTGCTGTGAGGCTGCACTTCCTCAGCCTGTGAGCATGAGCATAAGCCCCGCCCCCAAGGCTCATACTTCCTCCTCAGCCGAGGTACCTCACAAAGCACAGCACTGCTATGGAGAGGGGAGAAATCTGCTGCCATGAAATGAGCCGCAAAGACTCCCCCAGCCGCCCTGCCTGCCCCTGCTGAGATTTTCTTTATTTTTGACACGAGACGATCCCATTCCTGTCTGTGTGCTCTGTCCCCTCCCCTGGTTGTCATGGAGGGGAGGGGTCACACAGGAAACGTGGAGATGTGTTGCTGCTTCATTCTGGGCCAGGAGCAGATCCCAGCCAGAAGGAACGAAGAAAGCCACAAATGGATCAAAGGTCAGGTTAAAAAAAAAGCCAAAGTAAAAAAAAAAAAGTCTTGCTTCTGTCCAGTGTTGTTTGAGGGAAAGGGGGGGGGGGTATTGTATTTGCTGCAGAGGGAGACTTCTGAGATTTCCTTGTTATGGTTTAGCTGTTAGTTTGTTGGCAAGGCAGACAGAAAGCATAAATAACTTCTGATCCACATAACCTAATTCTTGATGTGCATCCTGATTTGGGATGCCCCCTAGAATTGTGCCTTTTGGTCTGCTTTAAAGAGAAAGTAAGGTCACACAATAATTTACTTCCACAGTTCTCCACAGCATGAGAACTTCCTGAATTGGGATGCTCCACTATGATCCATATACTGAGCAGCTGATACTGACTCCATTCTGCTTCCCTTGCAGGCTGCTTGCCAGCAATCATTTAGGTCTGTTTGTCTGGTGACCCTGAAATGTCTGTCTTGCCAGACAGGAATATGCAGCGGGGCGTCTGAAATCAGGATGCCACCATGCTGCAGAAGTCCTCTTTGACTTTATTTCCTCTTTAAAATGTTGCCAGAACCTGGGATTTTGTTCCCATGGGTATTGTCCCACTTACTAGGGGCATCCTGATTTGGGGTGCCCACTTTGTGAAACCCCTCAGTTCACCTGATACCCTGATCCAGCAATTCTGCACATACATACCCCCAGTGGTCATTTGCATCAGGCAGACTCGAATGGTTGCAGACATGGTGGCGAGTGCTGCAGCAATGAAAAGGTGAGTATCAGGCGAATCGGGGGATTTCACAAAGCGGGCATCCCAACTCAGGATGGCAAACGAAGGGAGACACCAAACAGGGCGGAATCTGCTTTAACTCTGATAATTACTTTTAGGGAATAATACACTCTGTGTATTAATTTTATGTTCTAAGGGCACAGGAAGGCACATGGATAGTAGTGGGGGGGAGCAGTGGCGTAACAAAATGTGACAGGGCCCAGGTGTGGACATTAAATGGGGCCGTGTTAATGCTCATACAGTACATTTTTTTCTGTCTTTTAACTTAACCGGATGTAGCTAAACAACTAACGAGTGAAACAGCAGAGACAAATGCTGCTTCCTTTATCTAAATGATGTCTAATAAGCACAAATGTGATAAATAAGGAGGAGAAGCAACAATAATGGGGCTCCACTGACCTTCTGGGCCCTGGTGTGGTCGCACCCCCTATAGTTACGTCCCTGGTGGGGACATTGTGGTGCTGTGATGCAGTGATACTAATCTACCATTGTGGACCAAGAAATGACTGCACACTGCAGCACCACACACACCTCATGAGTACATCTCATGCCGACTATGAGCCTGGCATTGCAGAGATACTTACCTTTTCTTTTAGTCACTTACAGGGTAGGTAAGTGTTATTTAGGACCTGGTGCTTTTTAGATTGCCTCCACTTTAACTTTAAAAAGAGCCTCCAGTCTTCCCTAACAACTCTTTCCCACCCACTCAATTACCCTGAGCAATTTTGAGATTTGGGGTTAAAATACTTAGGCCCTTATTTAACAAGGGATAGCGCCAGGTAGCGAATGGTGAGCGAACGGTAATGACGGTCACCGCCACGAGAACGCCGGCTCCCCTCCACAATCACACATTTATCAAGCCGATCCTGCTTAGCGACTGAGATAGTGCCAGATAGCGAATCATTCATCATTATTCCAGCCTCACCCCACAGCGCCAGCGAGCGACCTTGAACAGCGACAGGTATGACCTCTCGCTGCCTGGCGCTCTCCAATGCATTTCAATGGAGCAATCTTTAAATATTCATAATTAATTGCTATTAATGTTTTTTTTTTTTTTTGAAATGGCAAAAATTCTGTGACCACTTCTGCCATTTTAGATATTTTTTTTAAGGTAAATAAAAAAAAAAAATTTGTGCAGAATTGATATTACAGGTCTGATATTAATTTATTCATATTACAAAATGTTTGTAAAAACATGTTTTTTTTTTTTCCCAAAAATATGGTTGTTTGGGGGTTAAAAAACTACTTTTAACCCATCGCCGCCAGCGCTCTGGGGTTTAAACATGCATTTCACTGCGCGAGAATTTTTGGAGCGTGATTTGTTAATGAATATGGTGGGAGCCGTTCGCTATGGCCATTCGGTGTCATGCGCTCCCATACAGCGCGGAACCTGTCAAACAGCGACTCCTAACCCCGTATTCAACATTACCGCACACCGACTGAGTCGCTGTCAACAGCCGAACAACGGCCAAGCACAGCGAATACTAGCGGGCGCTGTGAAAATAATGCTACTGGCGCTCATCTGTCGCTACCTGGCGCTATTAATGAATCGGCCTCCCCCTCATTGCCACAACCCTCCTCCTCGGGGGGGGGGGGGGGGGGGGGTAACAGCAGCGGCAGGCAGGCAGGCATATATTGGGTACCTTGCCTGCTGCCTTATTATTGTGCAGTGTTGGCGGGAGGGAGTGGAAGGAGTGATGCCCCCACCCAGTGGCTGTACTGAGGGATGCCCCCAGTGGCTGTACTGAAGGATGCCCCCAGTGGCTGTACTGAGGGATGCCCCCAGTGGCTGTACTGAGGGATGCCCCCAGTGGCTGTACTGAGGGATGCCCCCAGTGGCTGTACTGAAGGATGCCCCCAGTGGCTGTCCTGAGGGATGCCCCCACCCAGTGGCTGTCCTGAGGGATGCCCCCAGTGGCTGTAATTGGAGATGCCGCAACATGCCTCTGTGGGCTTCCCCTCACTTGCTGTAATGAGAGATGCCGCTCACTGCCTGTAATGGAGTGATCCTGCACGCTGTCTGTAATGGGGGGGATTTTATCACACCATTTGGTTCAGAATATTTTCGTTATTATTTATGTCCTCTAAACCCTGGGTGCTTGTTGTGGAACGAGAAATAAGGTGTTTATATAATGTGACGCTAACATACTATGCTGGGCCAGAAGCAGTGCAGCAGGGCCGGTGTGCCCCAAAAAGTCCCGGGCCGTTTTTTAGCCCCAGTCCGTCCCTGGATAGATAGATAGATACTATCTTTCTCTGTCTTTCTCTCTCTCTCTCTATAGATAAATAGATAGTATCTATCTATCTTTATCTCTCTCTCTGTATCTATCTATCTATCTATCTATCTATCTATCTATCTATCTATCTATCTATCTATCTATCTATCTTTATCTCTCTCTCTGTATCTATCTATCTATCTATCTATCTATCTATCTATCTATCTATCTATCTATCTATCTATCTATCTATCTCTCTCTCTCTCTCTCTCTGTATATATATATATGTATATATATATATATATATATATAGAGAGAGAGAGAGAGAGAGAGAGAGAGAGAAGATAGATAGATAGATAGATAGATAGATAGATAGATAGATAGTAGATAGACGATAGATAGATAGATGATAGATAGATGATAGATAATATCTATGTATTCCTCTCTCTCCCTCTATAGATAGATAGATAGATAGATACTATCTTTCTTTGTCTTTCTCTCTCTCCCTCTATAGATAGATAGATAGATAGATAGATAGATAGATAGATAGAATCTATTTATCTATAGAGGGAGAGAGAGAAAGACAAAGAAAGATAGATAGATAGATAGATAGATAGATAATATCTATGTCTTCCTCTCTCTCCCTCTATAGATAGATAGATAGATACTGTCTTTCTTTGTCTTTCTCGATAGATAGACAGATAGATAGATAGATAGATAGATAGATAGATAGATAGATAGATAATTGGAGAAAGGGAGGCAGTGTACAGTATGTAGCACATCCACATATTATACTAACACAACAGTTATGAATGCTTAAATAAATGAATGTCAAATTAAATTATATGTAGGTATAGAAATATCCTCTGGGGATTACGTTTTGCGTGGATATGACACATTGCTGTAAATCTGGAGCACTGATGCCTGTGATGTCTGGTATAACAATGCCATTGGAATGCTCCGCTTGATGACACAGGCACTGCACATCCCCAGGCTACACTGTAATAGCAATGAATACAGTTTTCAGTGTAGGGAATCTGCATGACATAAGAGCTCCGACAATAGTCCCTTGAAATGATCTGCTCACACTGAAGGAAGTGGGGAGGAAGTGCAATCTTTTCTTTCTTTGGCAGGAGATATCAGGGAGGAAAGGCTCAGTGCTCAATCACAGATCTTGTACCGACTGGTCTGTCTTCTTTTGATTTTTGCCCCGAGTTGTATTGACGCGTTCAGAGCTTTTGGGTAGCTGGAGGCACATAGATACTTCCCCTTATCCAGAGGAATTCTGCATTTCTCCACGCAGCCCTTCTTCTAGGTCCTTGCATCACTCAGGGTTTTTGCTCCCTGATTGGTTCCTTACTTGTGTGTTAGCCATGCCCGAGCAATCTCTCCTTCTTCACTGATGCTTAGGGGTTTATTCATCAAGACATAGCACCAGGTAGTGCTTCGTAGCGGCAGGCAGCGTCTGGTGAACGCCGGGCGCTGTACGCAAAACCACATTTATGAGAGCGAATCTGGTGAATGACTCTAACAGCGGCATGTAGTGTTCGATTCATCATTACTAGGGATGAGCGAACCGGTTCGGACGAACCGAAATTCGCTCCGAATTTCAGGGAAAATTCGATTCGGCACGAACCCGAATTTTTTTTGGTTCGTGCCGATCGAATTTTCCCTGAAATAAAAAAAAAAAAATGCCGGCATGGTAAGAGCGGGCATGCCGGCTACGCTGTCAGCGGGCGGCGGAAGCCGGCCCGCAGACAGCGCAGCCGGCCTGCCTGCTCCCACCATGCCGGCATTTTTTTAAAAAGCAAACACTTACCTGCATGGTCGGAGCGTGGAGGCCGGCGCCGCTCTCAGGCGCCCTCTGATGACGCGTCCTCTGATGACAGCTGAGAGCGGCGCCGGCCTCCACGCTCCGACCATGCAGGTAAGTGTTTGCTTTTTAAAAAAATGCCAGCATGGTGGGAGCAGGCAGGCCGGCTGCGCTGTCAGCGGGCCGGCTTCCGCCGCCCGCTGACAGCGTAGCCGGCCTGCCCGCTCTTACCATGCCGGCATTTTTGCTTAAAAAAAATGCCGGCATGGAGGGAGCGGGCAGGCCGGCTGCGCTGTCTGCGGGCCGGCGGCGGCCCGCTGACAGGCGTAGCCGGCCTGCCCGCTCCCACCATGCCGGCATTTTTTCATTACAGGCGGCTCAGCTTATAGTGCACCGGAGCTCTAGATTCCAGAGAGCCAGGTATTACCTGTGGCTACCTGTCGCTCATGACAGCTCTCCCTCCTGATGAAGGTTACCAAACCGAAACGTTGAGGGTTTTTGTCTGTCATCCTTTAATGTATACTGCTGTCCGACTCCTTTTTTTGACTTGGTTTAACTGTTTATGTATGCTTTAGTGTCTGTGCATCAGATTTGTTTTGTTGTGTCAATCTCTCATTGGCATATGGCTAGTCTGTATGCTCTATACCCACCTCTGTCGGGCTTTTCCCATATATAAGTGACACAACCTCCAATTGAACAGAACCTGTATTGAACCCAATGCAACCTACTTCTACTATGTGATTAACCTGTCTTTGTAATCAGTCACTGTTTTACTGTTGTAAAACTATGCACTAAATTAAATTAGACACCTTTTTGCATCATATTTTGTTGTTGGGTGATCATCGGATACAGCAGTCTTTACTTTACATTGATTATTTATGACCTGTGTTGTGAGCAGAGATAAATAAGCGTGCTTCTGCCTCAGCTTTATTAAGTTATTGCATTTTGAATTGGTTTTTGTCCTGCTGTCAATACACCAGGCCGCAAGGTATCCCAAACCACCACGTTGCACCCTATCTGTTATACTAAATAAGCGTCTACAGCCTCGGATTTATTAAGTTATTGCATTTTGAATTGGTTTTGGTCTGCTTTAAATACACCAGGCCGCAGGGTATCCCAAACCACCACGTTGCACCCTATCTGTTATACTAAATAAGCGTGCTTCTGCCTCAGCTTTATTAAGTTATTGCATTTTGAATTGGTTTTTGTCCTGCTGTCAATACACCAGGCCGCAGGGTATCCCACACCACCACGTTTCACCCTATCTGTTATACTAAATTAGCGTGCTTCTGCCTCAGCTTTATTAAGTTATTGCATTTTGAATTGGTTTTTGTCCTGCTGTCAATACACCAGGCCGCAGGGTATCCCACACCACCACGTTGCACCCTATCTGTTATACTAAATAAGCGTGCTTCTGCCTCAGCTTTATTAAGTTATTGCATTTTGAATTGGTTTTGGTCTGCTTTAAATACACCAGGCCGCAGGGTATCCCAAACCACCACGTTGCACCCTGTCTGTTATACTAAATCAGCGTGCTTCTGCCTCAGCTTTATTAAGTTATTGCATTTTGAATTGGTTTTTGTCCTGCTGTCAATACACCAGGCTGCAGGGTATCCCACACCACCACGTTGCACCCTGTCTGTTATACTAAAGAAGCATCTACAGTCTCAGCTTTATTAAGTTATTGCATTTGGAGTTGGTTTTGGTCTGCTTTAAATGCACCAGGCCGCAGGGTATCCCAAACAACCACGTTGCACCCTATCTGTTATACTAAATAAGCGTGCTTCTGCCTCAGCTTTATTAAGTTATTGCATTTTGAATTGGTTTTGGTCTGCTTTAAATACACCAGGCCGCAGGGTATCCCAAACCACCACGTTGCACCCTATCTGTTATACTAAATAAGCGTGCTTCTGCCTCAGCTTTATTAAGTTATTGCATTTTGAATTGGTTTTTGTCCTGCTGTCAATACACCAGGCTGCAGGGTATCCCACACCACCACGTTGCACCCTATCTGTTATACTAAATTAGCGTGCTTCTGCCTCAGCTTTATTAAGTTATTGCATTTTGAATTGGTTTTTGTCCTGCTGTCAATACACCAGGCCGCAGGGTATCCCACACCACCACGTTGCACCCTATCTGTTATACTAAATAAGTGTGCTTCTGCCTCAGCTTTATTAAGTTATTGCATTTTGAATTGGTTTTGGTCTGCTTTAAATACACCAGGCCGCAGGGTATTCCAAACCACCACGTTGCACCCTGTCTGTTATACTAAATCAGCGTGCTTCTGCCTCAGCTTTATTAAGTTATTGCATTTTGAATTGGTTTTTGTCCTGCTGTCAATACACCAGGCTGCAGGGTATCCCACACCACCACGTTGCACCCTATCTGTTATACTAAAGAAGCATCTACAGTCTCAGCTTTATTAAGTTATTGCATTTGGAGTTGGTTTTGGTCTGCTTTAAATGCACCAGGCCGCAGGGTATCCCAAACCACCACGTTGCACCCTATATGTTATACTAATTAAGCGTGCTTCTGCCTCAGCTTTATTAAGTTATTGCATTTTGAATTGGTTTTGGTCTGCTTTAAATACACCAGGCTGCAGGGTATCCCACACCACCGCGTTGCACCCTATCTGTTATACTAAATAAGCGTGCTTCTGCCTCAGCTTTATTAAGTTATTGCATTTTGAATTGGTTTTTGTCCTGCTGTCAATACACCAGGCCACAGGGTATCCCAAACCACCACGTTGCACCCTATCTGTTATACTAAATAAGCGTGCTTCTGCCTCAGCTTTATTAAGTTATTGCATTTTGAATTGGTTTTGGTCTGCTTTAAATACACCAGGCCGCAGGGTATCTCAAACCACCACGTTGCACCCTATCTGTTATACTAAATAAGCGTGCTTCTGCCTCAGCTTTTATAAGTTATTGCATTTTGAATTGTTTTTTGTCCTGCTGTTAATACACTAGGCCGCAGGGTATCCCAAACCACCATGTTGCACCCTATCTGTTATACTAAATAAGCGTGCTTCTGCCTCAGCTTTATTAAGCTATTGCATTTTGAATTGGTGTTTGTCCTGCTGTCAATACACCAGGCCGCAGGGTATCCCAAACCACCACGTGGCACCCTATCTGTTATACTAAATAAGCGTCTATAGCCTCAGCTTTATTAAGTTATTGCATTTTGAATTGGCTTTTGTCCTGCTGTCAAAACACCAGGCCGCAGGGTATCCCAAACCACCACGTTGCACCCTATCTGTTATACTAAATAAGCGTCTACAGTCTCAGCTTTATTAAGCTATTGCATTTTGAATTGGTTTTTGTCCTGCTGTCATTACACCAGGCTGCAGGGTATCCCAAACTTGCACCTAGCACCCTATCTGTTATACTAAATAAGCGTCTACAGTCTCAGCTTTATTAAGCTATTGCATTTTGAATTGGTGTTTGTCCTGCTGTCAATACACCAGGCCGCAGGGTATCCCAAACCACCACGTGGCACCCTATCTGTTATACTAAATAAGCGTCTATAGCCTCAGCTTTATTAAGTTATTGCATTTTGAATTGGCTTTTGTCCTGCTGTCAAAACACCAGGCCGCAGGGTATCCCAAACCACCACGTTGCACCCTATCTGTTATACTAAATAAGCGTCTACAGTCTCAGCTTTATTAAGCTATTGCATTTTGAATTGGTTTTTGTCCTGCTGTCAATACACCAGGCCGCAGGGTATCCCAAACCACCACGTTGCACCCTATCTGTTATACTAAATAAGCGTGCTTCTGCCTCAGCTTTATTAAGTTATTGCATTTTGAATTGGTTTTTGTCCTGCTGTCAATACACCAGGCCGCAGGGTATCCCAAACCACCAAGTTGCACCCTGTTATACTAAATAAGCATCTACAGTCTCAGCTTTATTAAGCTATTGCATTTTGAATTGGTGTTTGTCCTGCTGTCAATACACCAGGCCGCAGGGTATCCCAAACCACCACGTGGCACCCTATCTGTTATACTAAATAAGCGTCTATAGCCTCAGCTTTATTAAGTTATTGCATTTTGAATTGGCTTTTGTCCTGCTGTCAAAACACCAGGCCGCAGGGTATCCCAAACCACCACGTTGCACCCTATCTGTTTGGATCATCAAGAAATCTGTGATGGCTTTTCTCTGTTCCTATAGTCGATCCTGCATATGGAGGGTGGAATTCCAACGGGTGGAAACACCGCAAATCAGACTATGTTGGGAGATACCGTTCTGACGCTGAAGCTCAAGAAGGGTGTGCTTGGCGTTGTAGGAGTGTCTGAAGTGCATGCAAAGTTTCCTTCGCGTTGTTAGGATGTCTTGCAGATGGGGGGAAGACTTCAGAAAGTAGATTGAACACGTGTGCCATGGCAGGACGCATGGCTCAGGCTTCCTTGTCGCAGCGCAGACAAGATGTTCTTCCCTCCTAGGAGCGTGGAGGCCACAGCGGAGGGACCTGTCCAAGTTGCTTTTGTGGTTGTGCAGGAACCACAATCACCCAGTGATCCTAAAAGGATATTTATTGTCCCTGACCATAGTTACAGCTCCAGACTAGAGATGAGTGAACTTCTTGAAAGTTCGATTCGGGCGATTCGCCGAATTTCCGCCGCTGCCGGCCCGCTGACAGCGCAGCCGGCCTGCCCGCTCCCACCATGCCGGCATTTTTTTTTTAAGCAAAAATGCCGGCATGGTGGGAGCGGGCAGGCCGGCTACGCTGTCAGCAGGTGGCGGAAGCCGGCCCGCTGACAGTGCAGCTGGCCTGCCCGCTCCCACCATGACGGCATTTGTTTAAAAAGCAAACACTTACCTGCATGGTCGGAGCGTGGAGGCCGGCGCCACTCTCAGTCACCCTCTGATGACGCGTCCTCTGATGACAGCTGAGAGCGGTGCCGGCCTCCACGCTCCGGCGCCGCTCTCAGCTGTCATCAGAGGACGCGTCATCAGAGGGCGCCTGAGAGCGGCGCCGGCCTCCACGCTCCGACCATGCAGGTAAGTGTTTGCTTTTTAAACAAATGCCGGCATGGTGGGATCTGGCAGGCCGGCTGCGCGGTCAGCGGGCCGGCTTCCGCCGCCCACTGACAGCGTAGCCGGCCTGCCCGCTCCCACCATGCAGGCATTTTTTTTTTTATTTCAGGGAAAATTCGATCGGCACGAACCAAAAAGAATTCGGGTTCGTGCCGAATCGAATTTTCCCTGAAATTCGGAGCGAATTCCTCATCCCTACTCCAGACGTAGGCACTGCTGTGCACTTTGGTACACGCTGACAGGCTAAAGGACTGCCCCACCTTCTGTTCAACAAAATTGTACAGGGCTGGTACTGCCTTCTTCGCAAAGAAATGACAGCATGGGACTCTCCACCTTGGCTCGGCACAAGCCATCAGTTCTCTGAAAAGTCCACCAACTCAAAAGGGAGGGACTGCAGCACCAGCAACTTATACAGGAGCACATTTAGCTTCTGCACGTTGGATGAGTGGGCACATATTGTTGTATCTTGGACATGGCTTGGCCAATAGATTGCTGGCGGAATGACTGACTCGGATTAAGAGGAGGAGGGCATCTGGAGTGACAGAGGATGGGTATGACACACAGGAGGTGGTGGAGCCTTGGCTGGCTGGAACAGAGAGCGGCGTGCCACTGGGTAATGCAGCAGGCTGGACCACCATTTTGGAGCCAACTCTCCCAGGCCGCTTTATGGTGACGCTGCAAATGTTGACGCAGGGCTGTGGGTCCAACATTGGGACCATGGCCGCACTTCACCTTCTGCCTACACATCTTTCATATAGCCATGTTAACCTCCTGCGGATGAAAAACTGCAACATGGGCTTGTAGCTGATTTCTCCTACCAACAGTCCGCACTAATTCACTGATGCTGCTGCTGCCGCCAACTCCAGGGACCCTCTTCCACTACCTCCTGGGAAGATAGCCTGCAGCGCGAGTGGTCTACCCCGAGCACATTTGCCTCCATACTTTCCCCTTCTGCCACCATGCTGGATGCTAAATCTGTCACTCTCCATCACTCCAAGCCTTTAAAAGTGCCCTCAAAACTCACTGATGTTCTCCTCAGGTTCCTCAACAGTGTCTGCTTAAGGAGCCGAAACACTTGCAACACCTCCTCCCACGACACTCTCCTTATCACTACTTGCCCGCCTAGTGGAAGAAGCAGCAAGTGTCTCCTCCACTTCTTGGCTGGCCAGTAGCTGCTGATGGTTCTGATTATCAGATCGTCCTCACTGAATAGTGGAGCTGAACCCAAAGCATAACATACAACAGACAGTTGACTGGGGGCGTCAGATGTCACTTGTGATGCAGTGGATGATCGTGTTAACCAATGGATGATGGCAGATGGGTTGCTGTTCAAGACACGACCGCTAGCTGATCCCGGGAGATCAGGCCTCTCACTGAGACTCCTGCTGCCACTCACCCCTATTCTGCAGAGACCTCTGCTTGATAAAATGAGGCCTTATATGTTACTATGTTACTAATCTTTTACTAATCTGTTACTAATCTGTCACTCTCCATGTTTTTTTTTGAGAGACTGGCCTGCGTGGAAATGAATCGGGCATGGATCAGCCAAGATTTCCACCCACCAATGCCTGATGCATTAGAGTAGATTGATGATGGGGCCAGACCAACACTAAAGAAATATGGATCGTGCAAAACAGATTTAAGGTGCTGCTCTTCAGTTACAGACATTCCTCCGCACCAGACCACAAGTAATTATTGAGAAAATGCTTTACGTTACTCTTACTTTTTATTAATATTCTTCGGATAAGATATATGTGCCGAAAATCTGTATATGTTCTCTTCATGCTGCTGCCAACTCCAGGGTGTGTCTTTCTGGCAATTTTGGGCTCCAGCTGTTGCTGCTTGCAACTCCAGGGTGTCATTCTTCCAATTTTTGGGCTCCTGCAGCCAACTCCAGTGTCTCTTTCAAGCTATGTTTGGCCTCCTGCTGCTGCTGCTGCTTACAACTCCAGGGTGTGATTCATCCAATTTTTGGGCTCCTGCAGCCAACTCCAGTGTCTCTTTCAAGCTATGTTTGGGGTCCTGCTGCTGCTGCTTGCAACTCCAGGGTGTGAGTCATCCAATTTTTGGGCTCCTGCTGCCAACTCCAGTGTCTCTTTCAAGCTATGTTTGGGCTCCTGCTGCTGCTTGCAACTCCAGGGTGTGATTCATCCAATTTTTGGGCTCCTGCAGCCAACTCCAGTGTCTCTTTCACACAATGTTTGGGCTCCTGCTGCTGCTTGCAACTCCAGGGTGTGATTCATCCAATGTTTGGGCTCCTGCAGCCAACTCCAGTGTCTCTTTCAAGCTATGTTTGGGCTCCTGCTGCTGCTTGCAACTCCAGGGTGTGATTCATCCAATTTTTGGGCTCCTGCAGCCAACTCCAGTGTCTCTTTCACGCAATGTTTGGGCTCCTGCTGCTGCTTGCAACTCCAGGGTGTGATTCGTCCAATTTTTGGGCTCCTGCAGCCAACTCCAGTGTGTCTTTCAAGCTATGTTTGGGCTCCTGCTGCTTGCAACTCCAGGGTGTGATTCATCCAATTTTTGGGCTCCTGCTGCCAACTCCAGTGTCTCTTTCAAGCTATGTTTGGGCTCCTGTTGCTGCTGCTTGCAACTCCAGGGTGTGAGTAATCCAATTTTTGGGCTCCTGCAGCCAACTCCAGTGTCTCTTTCGCGCAATGTTCGGGCTCCTGCTGCTGCTGCTTGCAACTCCAGGGTGTAATTCAGCTAATTTTTGGGCTCCTGCTGCCAACTCCAGTGTCTCTTTAAAGTAATGTTTGGGCTCCTGCTGCTGCTTGCAACTCCAGGGTGTGATTCATCCAATTTTTGGGCTCCTGCTGCCAACTCCAGTGTCTCTTTCAAGCTATGTTTGGGCTGCTGCTGCTGCTTGCAACTCCAGGGTGTGATTCAACCAATTTTTGGGCTCCTGCTGCCAACTCCAGTGTCTCTTTCAAGCTATGTTTGGGCTCCTGCTGCTGCTTGCAACTCCAGGGTGTGATTCATCCAATTTTGGGCTCCTGCTGCCAACTCCAGTGTCTCTTTCAAGCTATGTTTGTGCTCCTGCTGCTGCTTGCAACTCCAGGGTGTGATTCATCCAATTTTTGGGCTCCTGCAGCCAAATCCAGTGTCTCTTTAAAGCAATGTTTGGGCTCCTGCTGCTGCTGCTTGCAACTCCAGGGTGTGATTCATTCAATTTTTGGGCTCCTGCAGCCAACTCCAGTGTCTCTTTAAAGCAATGTTTGGGCTCCTGCAGCTGCTGCTTGCAACTCCAGGGTGTGATTCAGCTAATTTTTGGGCTACTGCTGCTGCCAGCTCCAGGGTGTGTTTTTCAGGCACTATAGGGGCCCCTCATAGTGATGCCACCTCAACTCTCTGCAATTGTGCCACTTTGCGATTCTATTAGCGATGCCTCTGATCTGCATGTGATAATTATTTACAGTATTATTTCACTAACCCAGCATGCATCCTATGCGTGTTACAGCAAGGCAGAATGGTTTACAACCCTATTGAGGCTCTAGGAGGCTCAGAAATAGCCGTTTTTAATATCGATTCGTCGCGAATAAATTCGGGTCAAAACGATTTTTGTCGGAAAATCCAGCGAATCAGTCGTATCGAATTTGCTCATCTCTAGCTAACACGGTACAACAACTTACTGACACTAAGAGTTGAACAAAAAATTCTCATGGTAGTAAAATTTCAATTCATGAAAAAAAAGCCTGAGAAAATCACTGTTACTAAATCACCAGATAAAAAGACAATGAAAGTCAATGGCAGCTTTTACTACAGTGTAGAAAGGAGTAAAAAACGTTCCATTGACTTTCATTGTTTTCCTAGCTGGTGATTCAGCAACAGTGACATTCTCTGGCTTTTTTCTCATGAATTGAAGTTTTTACTACCATGAGAATTTTTTTAAACTTTTATGGAATCGAAGACGGGCAGGCTTTTTCATCACTAACGCCAGGTAGCGACAGATGAGCATCTGTAGCAGGCATTTTCAGAGCGCCCGCTAGTATCACTGTGCTCAGCCGTGGGTCGCTACTTTATAGCGACTCAGACGCTGTTCAGTAATGTTGAATACATTGTGAGGAGTCGCTATTTGACCAGTACAGCGCTGTATGGGAGCGCATGTTAGCGACTGCTCATAGCGACCGTCTCACACCATATTCAGCAAAAAAACAGCCTCACAAATCTCTGGAGCAGAAAAATGCTTGTTTGAAGCCCAGAGTGCAGGAGGCGGTGTGTTTAAAGTGTGTTTTTCAGCATCTATCCACTAGTAACAAAGCGAAAACATATGGAATGACATTGTAGCAACATTGTAACATGAACACTTTAATGGCAGACCTGTAATGTCATTTCTGAAGAAATATATAAAAAATGAAAAAATTGTGAAAAAAATGCTTTTTCAATGCCAGGAGAGGTCACAGAATTATTTGTGATTTTTTTGAAAAAAAAACAAACAAATACCCCGTTTAAAGAAAAGAAAGGGTTCATCCATTGAAATGTATGGAGAGCGACAGGTAGCGAGAGGTCATACCTGGCGCTGTGCAAGGCTGAGCGCCGGCGCTGTTCGCTGAGGCTGGGAAAATGATGGATCAGACGCTACATGGCGCTATCCCAGTCGCTAAACAGATTCTGCTTGATAAATGTGTAATTGCGTGCTGTGTCCGGCGTTCACCAGCCGCTACCTGTCGCTACCTCTCATTAACCAGCCACTACCTGACGCTATCCCTTCTTAAATAAGGGCATTAGGGTCTGAACGCTGCTATTCTGTACCTTGTACTCGTAGGTGTGCAGTATTTAATGATTGCACTCCAACACTGCCATTATCTGTTTAATGTAATCACAGTGACTAGTAGGTACTTAGTCATTAAGACATTGCTGCTGGGCTGCCATTGTCGGGAATCAATGAAGCCTGGAGAGGAAACTCTGTCAGATGTCACAATACCACCAGCAGCACCAGAAAGAGACGGTACCATCCCATAGTTCTTTACTGTGTTCAAAGTCATTGAATGCTGGATCTTCAAAAAGATTTTTTGAATCCTAAAGTTATGAACATGGGAAGGAGAAATCTGTGTCATGATTGCACACTAAATAAAGAAACACTTGGTAAAACAACAATGGAAAAGGACCTAGGGGTTTTAGTTAACAATAAGCTCAACTGTAGTAATCAATGCCAGGCAGCTGCTGCCAAAGCAAATAGGATCATGGGGTGCATCAGGAGGGGCATAGGTGCTCATGACCAGAGCATCATTTTACCCCTGTACAAGTCACTGGTCAGACCCCATATGGAGTACTGTGTACAGTTCTGGGTACCTGTGCTTATAAAGGACATATCAGAACTGGAGAGTGTTCAAAGGAGGGCAACAAAGTTAATAAAAGTGCGGGGACTAAAGGCCCCAAAAGTTTGTCCAAGTTAGGTTTATTTAGTTTAGAAAAAAGACGCCTGAGGGGTGATCTAATAACTATGTATGAATATATTCAGGGTCAATACAAAGATCTGTCCCACAATCAATTTATACCCCGGAGTGTAACCATAACCCGGGGGCATCCACTAAGGTTAGAGGAAAGGTGCTTTCTCCACCGACATAGGAGGGGATTCTTCTCTGTAAGAGCAGTGAGACTATGGAACTCGCTGCCAGAGGAGGTAGTAATGATGGATACAGTAAAAACATTCAAAAGTGGCCTTGATGCCTTCCTTGCATGTAATAACATTACCAGCTATGGCTACTAGACCACTGGAAGGAGATCTATAGTGGCCGGGATGCCCTCCTTACATGTAATAACATTACCAGCAATGGCTACTAGACCACTGGAAGGAGATCTATAGTGGCCTTGATGCCTTCCTTGCATGTAATAACATTACCAGCAATGGCTACTAGACCACTGGAAGGAGATCTATAGTGGCCGGGATGCCTTCCTGGCATGTAATAACATTTCCAGCTATGGCTACTAGACCACTGGAAGGAGATCTATAGTGGCCTGGATGTCCTCCATGCATGTAATAACATTACCAGCTATGGCTACTAGACCACTGGAAGGAGATCTATAGTGGCCGGGATGCCCTCCTTACATGTAATAACATTACCAGCAATGGCTACTAGACCACTGGAAGGAGATCTATAGTGGCCTTGATGCCTTCCTTGCATGTAATAACATTACCAGCAATGGCTACTAGACCACTGGAAGGAGATCTATAGTGGCCGGGATGCCTTCCTGGCATGTAATAACATTTCCAGCTATGGCTACTAGACCACTGGAAGGAGATCTATAGTGGCCTGGATGTCCTCCATGCATGTAATAACATTACCAGCTATGGCTACTAGACCACTGGAAGGAGATCTATAGTGGCCGGGATGCCCTCCTTACATGTAATAACATTACCAGCAATGGCTACTAGACCACTGGAAGGAGATCTATAGTGGCCTTGATGCCTTCCTTGCATGTAATAACATTACCAGCAATGGCTACTAGACCACTGGAAGGAGATCTATAGTGGCCGGGATGCCTTCCTTGCATGTAATAACATTACCAGTTATGGCTACTAGACCACTGGAAGGAGATCTATAGTGGCCTGGATGTCCTCCATGCATGTAATAACATTACCAGTTATGGCTACTAGACCACTGGAAGGAGATCTATAGTGGCCTGGATGCCTTCCTGGCATGTAATAACATTACCAGCTATGGCTACTAGACCACTGGAAGGAGATCTATAGTGGCCGGGATGCCCTCCTTGCATGTAATAACATTACCAGCTATGGCTACTAGACCACTGGAAGGAGATCTATAGTGGCCGGGATGCCCTCCTGGCATGTAATAACATTACCAGCTATGGCTACTAGACCACTGGAAGGAGATCTATAGTGGCCGGGATGCCCTCCTTGCATGTAATAACATTACCAGCTATGGCTACTAGACCACTGGAAGGAGATCTATAGTGGCCGGGATGCCTTCCTAGCATGTAATAACATTACCAGCTATGGCTACTAGACCACTGGAAGGAGATCTATAGTGGCCTGGATGCCTTCCTAGCATGTAATAGCATTTCCAGCTATGGCTACTAGACCACTGGAAGGAGATCTATAGTGGCCGGGATGCCCTCCTGGCATGTAATAACATTTCCAGCTATGGCTACTAGACCACTGGAAGGAGATAAACAGGCTGAACTGGATGGACTAAAGTCTTTATTCAGTCGCACATACTATGTTAATATGTTACCATCCTTAAAACCCACGATTTTCACTATCCCGGGTTTCCTTCCTTACCTTCCTTCCTGGGGTATCCCAAGTTTGCCTAACCAGCAATTCTGTGGTGCATGCTCAGGCTCTCCTCCCATTACCATCCTATGGCGTGCATATGACGAGCATTATTGTGGCCTATGCCATATAGATCCCACTGGTCAACCTCTGGATGTGCAGCCCACCCCCAGCCGTTTAGATTTGACCAGCACAGGAACCAGCAGCAGAGATGATGCAGTGACACAGTGGGATTGGGGAATTTATTGGAAGAGAGGAACTTTCCTAGAATGGAAAGTATTTGCACAGTACCCAATACAAGGACAGATAGCATTACTCATCTATCATTGCAGCAGGCAGAGCTACGCAAATCATCTCTTTACGTCTCTGTGCCATCCAAGGCCCTTAGAAATGCTAAGGGTGCAATGCCAAGCATTAGCTTTAAATTTACACAACCAAACACATCCAACAAGTGATTTGAGCTTTAGGCTCTCATCAGCACTAGGGCAGATGTTTCTGGCTGTATGGGGGTGAGACCTGGTGAGTACCAAAACAGAGTCGCAAGTTAGTATGTGGGGAGACCCATGTTAGGCTTAATATAGGGGGGCTAAAGAGACCAAAAAACCCTCTACTTAGGTAAAGGAAGAGAGGAACTTTCCTAGAACCAAAAGTATTTGCACAGTACCCAATACAAGGACAGATAGCATTATCCATCAATCCTTGCAGCAGGCGGAGCTATGCAAATAATCTCTTTATGCCTCTGTGCCATCCAAGGCCCTTAGAAACGCTAAGGGTGCAATGCCAAGGATTAGCTTTAAATTTACACAGCCAAACACATCCATCTAGTGGACACGTGTTTTGAGCTTTAGGCTCTCATCAACACTAGGGCGGATGTTTTTAACGGCCTTGGATTGATGGGTAATGCTATCTGTCCTTGTATTGGGTACTGTGCAAATACTTTCCTTTCTAGGAAAGTTCCTCTCTTCCTTTACCTAAGCAGAGGGTTTTTGGTCTCTTTAGCCCCCCTATATTAAGCCTAACATGGGTCTCTCCACATACCGGCTCGTGACTCTGTATCAATTTATTGGCAATCCCTGGGGTTTCAAACAGCAGGGCAATTAAAAAAAAAATGCCTGTGGGGAGAGCCTTCACCCAGCTCTGGAGTTTTGTAGACTACAATGCTGGGTGTCAAGGGCTGGGTCTCTTATTTTTAATGTTGTTATGCTATATGAGTTTGTTTTATTTAAAGCAGAACAAAACCCACCAGCGGCCAGCCTGGAATCTAAAAGATTTCCCATGCCAGCCTCTGCCATTTCTTCAGGGCATCCTGAATTGGGATGGTATTGCTGGGTGAAACCCCCAATTCACCCTTAAAAACTCACTTTTCTTTTTTAACGGCGCATGCTGTGACTACATCATTGGGCTGGCATCTCTCAATGTTTTGAATGGGGAGTGCGCTGCCACATCCTTTGCATTCCCGGCATCGTACAGATAGGCTGAGATATCAATTCAGATAGGCTGGGATATGAACACACACATGGGGATGGGGTGTGCTCTCCCTTTACAAGTCAATGAGACCCCTCTGCCGAATGATGTAGCCGCAGCAGGTGGATGTCATTGGACGGGAGCCCGCGCATGCGGTGCTGGAGCATGGCAAGGTGGGTTTTATGGCCGAACGGAGAGGGGGGTTCGCACAGTGGGGACACGGAAGAAAACCCAGGAAAATAAAAGCTCTCTTCAATCAGCAAGGATGAAGATGCTGGCGTTGCCCAAAGGAGCTGCATGGAACCTACATGGAAGAGCTGCAGGGGACAGGTGAGTATAGGCTTTTGGTTTCATTTGTACCTGGACAATTCCTTTACATTCCTGTTAGTTATAGGCATTGTAACCAAGGGCCCTGGGGCAGCATGAAGATACCGAGTATAAGGGAAAGGGGAGATTCAAGAACACTGCTGCTGCTTATCACTGTTTTTCTTACTATAAATAAGGGCCTTAGACTGAGATAACATAACATAGATTAATATTCCCAAACTCTTTATGAAAGTTACATTAATTCTACAATATTTTCAAGAGATTTTCTTTTTTTATGCTGAAGTAGGAACAATTATGCAGACTCTGCTTCCTGCCAATCAAGCTCCGACTGTGACTCCACAGCCCTGGTTAAAATAATAAAACAACTTAATCCTCGAAAACCCCCGCTTATGCCGAAGGGACTCTGCATGGCAGCTGTGGACTTTAGGGACTTCTTGGACTTTAGTGAAAGATCAGTACAGTCACACTGCTGCATGGGATTGATTGACTGACGTGTGAACAACCACCCCCCACCAGTTGTTTTTATTGTCAAAATTAAGCTTAGCACAGAGTTAGAGAGGGTTTGGTGGGGTGTTACAAAATCCTTGGATTTGAACCGCAAAGTTCGTGTTCGCACTGAACTTTGTGAGTTCGGGTACCCAAACGCTATCATGGACTTCCGCCAGAGGTAAGTTTTCGATTTTTGCACAACTTACCTAATCCCCGCAATCTGGTTGGCCCTGGCCATTTTTCATTAATTCAGGCCTTTCATTAATTTTACTGGTGGCAAGAGAAGTAGGTAAAGCTGTACATTCTGCTAATTAAAGCAGCTGCCAGGTAGGTCCTATATGGGAACCCCTGTTATACCCTGGGTCCTGGGTCAGTTCCTGCAGCCCACTGGAGGACCAAAGTATCCTGGTTTTAACAGTTTTGCGTGTCCAAGAGAATTCTTTTTGAGCAATTCTTGGGGGTCTGAAATGTTTTTCCATGACTATTTTGATAGGCATCCAGCCTTAAAGTGGGCCAAAAACCAGGATTTTGACTATCCTGGTTTTTGGTCCTTGCCCCCTGTCTGAAACCCCCCAGATCGGGAAGCGCAACTCACCCTTCCCGGTCCTATGGCGCATGCACGGCCTCTTGTCCAATAAGTCATGTCTTCATGCCGTCTAAGCCTTCGTCTAAGGCTAGCGGTTCCGAGCAAGCTGGTGGCCGCATCCCCCGCTTCCATCTAATAGGGAGCGTGCCCGCACCGGCCATTCACAAATGCCCTGCTAGAGGGTTAGCGGGGATGAGGCCACGGCTTGCAAATGCACCATTGGACCAGGAAGCAAGGTAAGTGAATGGGGTGACCTGTGGAGTTTCACACAGCGAGGCATCCCAATTTTGGGGGGAAGGGAATCGATCCACCCGGGAATCTTATAGATTCCTGAGCCGATCGTGCTGGGTTTTGGTCCACTTTAAAAATGCAACACTTGGCTAATGGACATTAAAAGTTAAGTTCTCATGAGCACACACTGCTGGTTGGGTCGAGGAAGATTGTTAGATTACACCACAAAAACAATCACGCTACCAAAACTCTATTGGTCGGGGAGCATCTATCTGATTGAGACCATAAAGACATGTCATGGGGAACGAGCTCACCTCATGTGCACATGAATGGATGATGTGCCTTCTACCAATAATTTTAAAATGGGAGTGAACCTTTGTGCTCTCTGCCTGTTGTGGGTCTGGAGGGGTGGAAATGGACACAATCTGCCTCCTAATGATGGGTCTGAGGGAGAAGTTTGCCCTATGCATATTATTTGTTGCTCTATGTATCATTCTCGGTGTCAACCAAATTAACTCATTCTTGGTGTCCACCAGATGAACTAATTCTTGCTGTGCCCCCAGATTAAATCCTTCTTGGTGTTCACCAGATGAAATCATTCTTGTTGTCCCCCAGATGAAATCATTCTTGGTGTCAACAAGATGAAAACATTCTTTGTGACCACCAGATTAAATCATTCTTGGTGTCCACTTGAGAAAATCATTCTAGGGGGCCACTAGAGGAAATTATTCTTGGTGTCCACCAGGTGAAAACATTCTTGGTGTCTACAAGACAAAAGCATCTTTGGTGTCCACCAGATGAAATCATTCTTGGTGTCCACCAGATGAAACCATTCATGGTGTCCACCAAATGAAATCATTCTTGGTGTCTACCAGATGAAATCATAATTGGTGTCCACCAGATGAAATCATTCTTGGTGTCCACCAGATGAAATCATTCTTGGTGTCCACCAGATGAAACCATTCATGGTGTCCACCAAATGAAATCATTCTTGGTGTCCACCAGATGAAACCATTCATGGTGTCCACCAAATGAAATCATTCTTGGTGTCCACCAGATGAAATCATTCTTGGTGTCTACCAGATGAAACCATTAATGGTGTCTACCAGATGAAACCATTCTTGGTGTCTACCAGATTAAATCATTCTTGGTATCCACCAGATGAAACCATTCATGGTGTCCACCAAATGAAATCATTCTTGGTGTCCACTGCTGCATGGGATTGATTGACTGACGTGTGAACAACTACCCTCCACCAGTTGTTTTTTTTTTGTTGTTTTTATTGTCAAAATTAAGCTTAGCACAGATTTAGAGAGGGTTTGGTGGGGTGTTACAAAATGCTTGGACTTGAACCGCAAAGTTCGTGTTCGCACTTAACTTTGCGGGTTCAGGTACCCAAACGCTATCATGGACTTCAGCCAGAAGTAAGTTTTCGATTTTTGCACAACTTACCTAATCCCCGCAATCTAGTTGGCCCTGGCCATTTTTCATTAATTCAGGCCTTTCATTAATTTTACTGGTGGCAAGAGAAGTAGGTAAAGCTGTACATTCTGCTAATTAAAGCAGCTGCCAGGTAGGTCCTATATGGGAACCCCTGTTATACCCTGGGTCCTGGGTCAGTTCCTGTGGCCCACTGGAGGACCAAAGTATCCTGGTTTTAACAGTTTTGCGTGTCCAAGAGAATTCTTTTTTAAGCAACTCTTGGGGGTCTGAAATGTTTTTCCATGACTATTTTGATAGGCATCCAGCTTAAAGTGGGCCAAAAACCAGGATTTTGACTATCCTGGTTTTTGGTCCTTGCCCCCTGTCTGAAACCCCCCAGATCGGGGAGCGCAACTCACCTCTTCCCGGTCCTATGGCGCATGCACGGCCTCTTGTCCAATAAGTCATGTCTTCATGCCGTCTAAGCCTTCGTCTAAGGCTAGCAGTTCCAAGCAAGCTGGTGGCCGCATCCCCCGCTTTCATCTAATAGGGAGCGTGCCCGACCATTCACAAATGCCCTGCTAGAGGGTTAGCGGGGATGAGGCCACGGCTTGCAAATGCACCATTGGACCAGGAAGCAAGGTAAGTGAATGGGGTGACCTGTGGAGTTTCACACAGCGAGGCATCCCGATTTTGGGGGGAAGGGAAACTATCAGCCCGGGAATCTTATAGATTCCCGAGCCGATCGTGCTGGGTTTTGGTCTACTTTAAAAATGCAACACTTGGCTAATGGACATTAAAAGTTGAGTTCTCATGAGCACACCCTGCTGGTTGGGTCGAGGAAGATTGTTAGATTACACCACAAAAACAATCACGCTCTCAAAACTCTATTGGTCAGGGAGCATCTATCTGATTGAGACCATAAAGACATGTCGTGGGGAACGAGCTCACCTCATGTGCACATGAATGGATGATGTGCCTTCTACCAATAATTTTAAAATGGGAGTGAACCTTTGTGCTCTCTGCCTGTTGTGGGTCTGGAGGGGTGGAAAATGGACACAATCTGCCTCCTAATGATGGGTCTGAGGGAGAAGCTTGCCTTATGCATATTATTTGTTGCTCTATGTATCATTCTTGGTGTCCAACAAATTAACTCATTCTTGGTGTCCACCAGATGAACAAATTCTTGCTGTGCCCCCAGATGAAATCATTCTTGGTGTCCCCCAGATGAAATCATTCTTGGTGTCAACAATATGAAAACATTCTTTGTGAACACCAGATTAAATAATTCTTGGTGTCCACTAGAGAAAATCATTCTAGGGGGCCACTAGAAAATTATTCTTGGTGTCCACCAGGTGAAACCATTCTTGGTGTCTACAAGCATCTTTGGGGTCTACCAGATGAAATCATTCTTGGTGTCCACCAGATGAAACGATTCATGGTGTCCACCAAATGAAATCATTTTTGGTGTCCACAAAATGAAATCATTTTTGGTGTCTACCAGATGAAATCATTCTTGGTGTCCACCAGATTAAATCATTCTTGGTGTCCACCAGATTAAATCATTCTTGGTTTCCCCTGGATTAAATCATTCTTGGTGTCCACCAGATGAAATCTGTGTATGGTCTGCTGCAGTCTTCCTGTTTATTCTACAAACATCCTGTGTACAGCTTACTTTGCAATATTTCTGTGTACAATCTAATCTGCAATCTTCCTGTGTACACTCAACTTTGCATTATTCCTGTGTACAGTCTACTCTGCAATCTTCTTGTGTACGGTCTGTTCTGCTGTCTTCCTGTGTATGGTCTACTCTGCAACATTCTTGTGTATGGTCTGTTCTGCAATCTTCCTGTATACAATCTAATCTGCAATCTTCCTGTGTATGGTCTACTCTGCAGTCTTCCTGTGTATGGTCTACTCTGCAGTCTTCTTGTGTATGGTCTACTCTGCAATCTTCCTGTGTATGGTCTACTCTGCAGTCTTCTTGTGTATGGTCTACTCTGCAGTCTTCCTGTGTATGGTCTACTCTCCAATCTTTCTATCGTCTACTCTGCAATGTTCCTGTGTACAGTCTGTTCTGCAATGTTCCTGTGTACAGTCTACTTGTATATTGTCTGTTCTGCAATCTTCCTGTGTACAGTCTACTTGTATATTGTCTATTCTGCAATCTTCCTGTGTACAGTCTACTTGTATATTGTCTATTCTGCAATCTTCCTGTGTACAGTCCACTAGTATATTGTCTGTTCTGCAATGTACCTGTGTACAGTCTATTTGTATATTGTCTGTTCTGCAATGTACCTGTGTACAGTCTATTTGTATATTGTCTGTTCTGCAATGTTCCTGTGTACAGTCTACTTGTATATTGTCTGTTCTGCAATCTTCCTGTGCACAGTCTACTTGTATATTGTCTGTTCTGCAATGTTCCTGTGTACAGTCTACTTGTATATTGTCTGTTCTGCGATGTTCCTTTGTACAGTCTACTTGTATATTGTCTGTTCTGCAATATTCCAGTGTACAGTCTACTTGTATATTGTCTGTTCTGCAATCTTCCTGTGTACAGTCCACTTGTATATTGTCTGTTCTGCAATCTTCCTGTGTACAGTCTACTTGTATATTGTCTATTCTGCAATCTTCCTGTGTACAGTCCACTTGTATATTGTCTGTTCTGCAATCTTCCTGTGTACAGTCTACTTGTATATTGTCTGTTCTGCGATGTTCCTGTGTACAGTCTACTTGTATATTGTCTGTTCTGCAATGTTCCTGTGTACAGTCTACTTGTATATTGTCTGTTCTGCAATATTCCTGTGTACAGTCTACTTGTATATTGTCTGTTCTGCAATCTTCCTGTGTACAGTCTACTTGTATATTGTCTATTCTGCAATCTTCCTGTGTACAGTCCACTTGTATATTGTCTGTTCTGCGATGTTCCTTTGTACAGTCTACTTGTATATTGTCTGTTCTGCAATGTTCCTGTGTACAGTCTACTTGTATATTGTCTGTTCTGCAATCTTCCTGTGTACAGTCTATTTGTATATTGTCTGTTCTGCAATCTTCCTGTGTACAGTCTACTTGTGCATTGTCTGTACTGCAATGTTCCTGTGTACAGTCTACTTGTGCATTGTCTGTTCTGCAATCTTCCTGTGTACAGTCTACTTGTGCATTGTCTGTTCTGCAATGTTCCTGTGTACAATCTACTTGTATATTGTCTGTTCTGCAATGTTCCTGTGTACAGCCTACTTGTGCATTGTCTGTTCTGCAATGTTCCTGTGTACAGTCTACTTGTATATTGTCTGTTCTGCAATGTTCCTGTGTACAGTCTACTTGTATATTGTCTGTTCTGCAATGTTCCTGTGTACAGTCTACTTGTATATTGTCTGTTCTGCAATCTTCCTGTGTACAGTCTACTTGTATATTGTCTGTTCTGCAATGTTCCTGTGTACAGTCTACATGTATATTGTCTGTTCTGCAATCTTCCTGTGTACAGTCTATTTGTATATTGTCTGTTCTGCAATCTTCCTGTGTACAGTCTACTTGTATATTGTCTGTTCTGCAATGTTCCTGTGTACAGTCTACTTGTATATTGTCTGTTCTGCAATGTTCCTGTGTACAGTCTACTTGTATATTGTCTGTTCTGCAATGTTCCTGTGTACAGTCTACTTGTATATTGTCTGTTCTGCAATGTTCCTGTGTACAGTCTACTTGTATATTGTCTGTTCTGCAATGTTCCTGTGTACAATCTACTTGTGTATTGTCTGTTCTGCAATCTTCCTGTGTACAATCTACTTGTGTATTTTCTGTTCTGCAATGTTCCTGTGTACAGTCTACTTGTATATTGTCTGTTCTGCAATGTTCCTGTGTACAATCTACTTGTATATTGTCTGTTCTGCAATGTTCCTGTGCACAGTCTACTTGTATATTGTCTGTTCTGCAATCTTCCTGTGTACAGTCTACTTGTATATTGTCTGTTCTGCAATCTTCCTGTGTACAGTCTACTTGTATATTGTCTGTTCTGCAATCTTCTTGTGTACAGTCTACTTGTATATTGTCTGTTCTGCAATCTTCCTGTGTACAGTCTACTTGTATATTGTCTGTTCTGCAATGTTCCTGTGTACAGTCTACTTGTATATTGTCTGTTCTGCAATGTTCCTGTGCACAGTCTACTTGTATGTTGTCTGTTCTGCTATGTTCCTGTGTACAGTCTACTTGTTTATTGTCTGTTCTGCAATCTTCCTGTGTACAATCTACTTGTATATTGTCTGTTCTGCAATGTTCCTGTGTACAGTCTACTTGTGTATTGTCTGTTCTGCGATGTTCCTTTGTACAGTCTACTTGTATATTGTCTGTTCTGCAATATTCCTGTGTACAGTCTACTTGTATATTGTCTGTTCTGCAATCTTCCTGTGTACAGTCTACTTGTGCATTGTCTGTTCTGCAATCTTCCTGTGTACAGTCTACTTGTATATTGTCTGTTCTGCAATGTTCCTGTGTACAGTCTACTTGTATATTGTCTGTTCTGCAATGTTCCTGTGTACAGTCCACTTGTATATTGTCTGTTCTGCAATCTTCCTGTGTACAGTCTACTTGTATATTGTCTATTCTGCAATCTTCCTGTGTACAGTCCACTTGTATATTGTCTGTTCTGCAATCTTCCTGTGTACAGTCTACTTGTATATTGTCTGTTCTGCGATGTTCCTGTGTACAGTCTACTTGTATATTGTCTGTTCTGCAATGTTCCTGTGTACAGTCTACTTGTATATTGTCTGTTCTGCAATATTCCTGTGTACAGTCTACTTGTATATTGTCTGTTCTGCAATCTTCCTGTGTACAGTCTACTTGTATATTGTCTATTCTGCAATCTTCCTGTGTACAGTCCACTTGTATATTGTCTGTTCTGCGATGTTCCTTTGTACAGTCTACTTGTATATTGTCTGTTCTGCAATCTTCCTGTGTACAGTCTATTTGTATATTGTCTGTTCTGCAATCTTCCTGTGTACAGTCTACTTGTGCATTGTCTGTACTGCAATGTTCCTGTGTACAGTCTACTTGTGCATTGTCTGTTCTGCAATCTTCCTGTGTACAGTCTACTTGTGCATTGTCTGTTCTGCAATGTTCCTGTGTACAGTCTACTTGTATATTGTCTGTTCTGCAATGTTCCTGTGCACAGTCTACTTGTATGTTGTCTGTTCTGCTATGTTCCTGTGTACAGTCTACTTGTTTATTGTCTGTTCTGCAATCTTCCTGTGTACAATCTACTTGTATATTGTCTGTTCTGCAATGTTCCTGTGTACAGTCTACTTGTATATTGTCTGTTCTGCAATGTTCCTGTGTACAGTCTACTTGTATATTGTCTGTTCTGCAATGTTCCTGTGCACAGTCTACTTGTATGTTGTCTGTTCTGCTATGTTCCTGTGTACAGTCTACTTGTTTATTGTCTGTTCTGCAATCTTCCTGTGTACAATCTACTTGTATATTGTCTGTTCTGCAATGTTCCTGTGTACAGTCTACTTGTGTATTGTCTGTTCTGCAATGTTCCTGTGTACAGTCTACTTGTATATTGTCTGTTCTGCAATGTTCCTGTGTACAGTCTACTTGTATATTGTCTGTTCTGCAATGTTCCTGTGTACAGTCTACTTGTATATTGTCTGTTCTGCAATGTTCCTGTGTACAGTCTACTTGTATATTGTCTGTTCTGCAATGTTCCTGTGTACAGTCTACTTGTATATTGTCTGTTCTGCAATGTTCCTGTGTACAGTCTACTTGTATATTGTCTGTTCTGCAATGTTCCTGTGTACAGTCTACTTGTATATTGTCTGTTCTGCAATGTTCCTGTGTACAGTCTACTTGTATATTGTCTGTTCTGCAATGTTCCTGTGTACAGTCTACTTGTTTATTGTCTGTTCTGCAATCTTCCTGTGTACAATCTACTTGTATATTGTCTGTTCTGCAATGTTCCTGTGTACAGTCTACTTGTGCATTGTCTGTTCTGCAATCTTCCTGTGTACAGTCTACTTGTATATTAGGCTCGATTCAGAGACACATTCGTCCGGACTTCCGTAGCTGTCTGTGAAAGTTTTGGTGGGTGTTTGTCATTTTTTGGCTTTTTTTCGTATATTTTCCACTCGTACGAACGTTCGAGAACATGCGTATATGCTCTTTCGATAATGGTGCCAAAATCGGAAGATTTTCGTTACTTCGGGAGCTTTTTCCCACCAAATCGGAAATGTTTCGTCCGTTCAGAATTTTTTCGTTATTGCAATGGGCTTGCGATTAATTCAGAGAGCTGATTGCCGATGGTCCCACACCTCATAAATTCGTTTCAGGGCAAAAACATTCCCGGCACCTTTTTGACTACGGGAGCGCGAGCCAGCCATGGACGAGGCTACTGCCTTTGAGGAGCATGAGGATCTGCAACTCATGGGCATTGAGATCGTCCGGAGGGCACAGACCAGATTGCACCGGCGGCGACGCATGGACATCAATAGCATGCATGACACTGAGCTGTTCGAGCTGACCAGGCTTAATCGCGCTTCCCTCCATAAATTATATAGTGAGCTGCGGCCATGGTTAGCCCGCACCACAAGGAAGGGGCAAGCAATTTCAGGTATGACCAAGATGCTTGGCTGCCTGCAATTTTTGGCGAACGGCTCGTTCCAGAGGCTGGGTGCCCTCTCCGTGGGGATTTCACAGCCTACGCTGAGCCGCGCGCTATCCAAATTTTTGGAAGGCATGGCTACCATAACTCGGAAATATATTTGTTTCCCTGAGGATATGGTAGCCAGAAACGCCATTAAGCTGGCATTTTTTAATATCGCCGACATGCCCAATGTCATGGGTGCTATTGACTGCACCCACGTTGCCCTCGTCCCTCCGTCAAGCGACGAGTATATATACAGGCAAGTTTTGGCTTCCATTGTCTCTAAATATTTGTGTGTCCCTTCTTTGCTCAATCACATTATTCGTTTGGTTCATTGCCAATAGTCCCTCCTTTCCTGCAAAGCTTCCTTGTGACTAATCTCGCCATTTGTAGTAACTTTCATTGCCAATAGTCCCTCCTTTCCTGCAAAGTTTCCTTGTGACTAATCTCGCCATTTGTAGTAACTTTCATTGCCAATAGTCCCTCCTTTCCTGCAAAGCTTCCTTGTGACTAATCTCGCCATTTGTAGTAACTTTCATTGCCAATAGTCCCTCCTTTCCTGCAAAGTTTCCTTGTGACTAATCTCGCCATTTGTAGTAACTTTCATTGCCAATAGTCCCTCCTTTCCTGCAAAGCTTCCTTGTGACTAATCTCGCCATTTGTAGTAACTTTCATTGCCAATAGTCCCTCCTTTCCTGCAAAGTTTCCTTGTGACTAATCTCGCCATTTGTAGTAACTTTCATTGCCAATAGTCCCTCCTTTCCTGCAAAGCTTCCTTGTGACTAATCTCGCCATTTGTAGTAACTTTCATTGCCAATAGTCCCTCCTTTCCTGCAAAGTTTCCTTGTGACTAATCTCGCCATTTGTAGTAACTTTCATTGCCAATAGTCCCTCCTTTCCTGCAAAGCTTCCTTGTGACTAATCTCGCCATTTGTAGTAACTTTCAGTGCCAATAGTCCCTCCTTTCCTGAAAAGCTTCCTTGTGACTAATCTCGCCATTTGTAGTAACTTTCATTGCCAATAGTCCCTCCTTTTGTTTAGTCCCTCTAGGTTAATATACACTCAGATTTTACATCTTCACTCATTGCAATCACTCCCTCCTTGCTAATGCTCCCTCCTTGCCAAGAGTGTATGTGCACCAACGGCCCTTATTTATAAATTAGTCCCAAAGTTAGTTATTTCAAAGTAAAACATTTGTAAGTGTCCTTTTAATAGAACAAGTAAGACTGTCAAGGCTTAAACAGTGTTCTTCTTTTACATGTTACATTTTGACATAGGCTGTTTGAAGTGTGCGTTGGATTTGTTTACTAAACGTAATTTTTGGGTGGTTTCTGTTTCCTTTTTCACCAGAAATCGCAAAATGGGCCATTCGCTGAATGTGCAAGCGGTGGTGGCCCAGGACCTGCGCTTTCTGAGCGTCCTGGCAGGCTACCCTGGCTCAGCCCATGATGCGTATATCCTGCGCAGATCTGGATTATTCCGCCGGTTTGAGTCAGGGGAATTTGCGGGTGCATGGCTCCTTGGTAAGTTGGCTCAAATTATCGCTTTGGATTCTATATGTATGGCCAAGTTTGATGTTGGATTTACCTTTCAGAAACGCTGCCTTGCCCCTCACCTTGTGAACATGTGTAAGCACACTGGAACCATTAGCTTAGACAAACTCCATTTGCTGCAAAATTGTTTTGCCTGCATTGTTTTAATTAATAAGTGTAATGTGAGGCCAAGTCTGAAACAGCCTTCGAAACCATTTTCTTTCTAAATCTGTAATTGACTTTACCAGAGAGTCAGCGCCATCTTTGCTTCCATGCATTTAACTTACTGAGTAGAGGTGAGCGGGATAAAGTGCAGGGGCAGGCTTACACCGGTTTGGGAGTAAGGCAAGAATTCTAAAGGGGCAGCTCAAGTTAGACCATACTACATTGTTCTGCAGCACAGGCAGGAAACAATATCTGCTAACAGTCTGCCTGAATGCCCAACATCCCCAGTATTATTTGCCTACTTTGGACCCACATCTATCACATATGTTTAATTCTTGTTTTAGCATCTGCAATCTGTATGCTCATGTTTGTGTGACAATGTCACATACCTCTTTTATTTTTATTGCAGTAGTAATGTTGCGTGGCAATGTATGATTTCCTGTTATTAATTTTTTTGGTTTTTTTTGGGTTATTTAGGAGATTTGGGCTATCCACTACTGCCGTGGCTCATGACTCCGGTCCTCCGGCCACAAACTCCAGCACAAGAGGCCTATAACCGTGCACATCGAAAGACCAGGGCAGTGGTGGAGAGGGCCTTTGGACTCCTCAAGACCCGGTTTCGGTGCTTGGACCACACTGGGGGCTCCCTGCAGTATGACCCGAAAAAGGTCATTGACATTATAATGGCATGTGCCGCGCTCCATAATTTAGCCATTATGCAAAGGGTCCCCCGATATCTGGATTGCCCACCCTCTCCACCCTCCGATGAGGCAGACGACGCCTATGTGGGCCAGCAAAGTTCGTCTGGGCAAGCCGTGCGGGCAAATTTAATAGCCACACATTTTTCCTAATTTAGTTTTTTGTTTTTTTTTGGTTTTAAAAAATTTTGGCTATGTTTAATTTCATTATGAAGTAAACAATAATGAATTTGTGCAACCCAAAAAATAAAATATGTTGGAGTATTTATTTGGAGACCTTGGTTCTTGTTTGTTTTCGTCCCAACTTGAACTCATCTTTCTATATCAAAACACCACACACATGAGCTTGTTCAAAACAAAATGTTTACTACTTAGTAAAAGGTATATGTGAGCCAAACAGAATCGGAGGTGAGTGCCCCTCACATACTTTGGGACCACACCTGTACATGCAATTATGTTCAATACATTTGTACACAAAATAAATAGCACAAAATGAAGCCCTCTCCTGCTTGCCCACATTTTCCACCGACACAGGTCGAAAGCAATCCTAGCTATGCCACATCTACACCTGTAAGTCAGTGGGCCACCCAAACAAGAACACCCAGTCCCAATCCAAATCCAGTACAATCACAGCCAGGGTCCAAGGTCTTTGATGTTGAGGCCAGAATGTCACCCAATCATGCCGCCAAACATGAGGAGCCACCACAAATGTTATTGTGGCCAGGGCAGGCGCGCAACACCTTAAGTGGCCGATTCACTGAGTCTGGGACTCTGGCATTGGCTACTGGGCTACCTCAGGCCTTGAATGAGCTATATGGTGGATAATCAAAAGCAACCGAGCAAGAACAGCGCCAAATGTGTGATTTTTAGCCCTCACCAGACAAGTCAATCCAGTGGGTAGGTTTTGCAAAGATATGGACCAGATTCATGCCTAACACACCTTAATATGTGTGATGCCCATAGAACCCAGGTTGTGGCCCTGTGTGGGGGGGGGCCATAACATGGGCCTGTGTGGCATTCAGAATCTGCAACTGTTCCAAAATGTGTCTTTGGTTAGTGTGCATTTCGGCCATGCCTGACCTAATTTCTGAAGTCAAGTTGGCCATGTGGCTGTTATGGGTCCTCAATTCAGTCAGCACGGCACTGAAGGTAGTATTTAGGGACTCTAATTGGCCCCTAATATGCTCCTGATTTTGTTGGTTTTGGCGCCGAAAAAGGCGCCTCTCATGGTGCCATGCTGACTCCATCATCTGCACGCCCCTCCCCTGGGAAACTGGGCGACGTTGCTGAGTACGCCGCCCAATTCCCCGGGTTGTGGGGCGTGCAGATGATGTGGCTCGAGGACCCCCAACAGCCACAGGTCTGCTCGCCAAATCCTCAGCAGCAGATCTGAAACTGGGGACTGGAGGGTCAGTCTCTGCATGCTGCCCACGATGTGCAGGCAGCATGCAGCCAGCTTCACTCTGCTGCTGTGGATTTGGCGGAGACACATTTTGGGACAGTTGCAGATTCTGTCCCAGGGGAAGATCTTCAGAATCTCCTATGAAGCTTCCATCTTCCTCCTGCTCCTGGATTTGCTCCATCAGTGTGTGGCTCTGTTGGGGACATGTAAAAAAAAACAGGTTCAGTGTGTGGAATACCTATAAAAACCACACAAGCCAAACATGGCAAGCTACATGCATACACAACACCCTCAAAATACACTTACCGTAGACATCGGATCCTGGGTCCTATGCAGCGCGGAAGAAGACGGACGCGGTAACATGGCAGAGGAGTCCCCACTAGCTGAGGGATGATGCTGGCCTGGTTTGGAAGAAAAACAGCGATTAATACACACAACTATGCATAGTTTATGATTAAGAACACATATGCTAATCCAAGAAACGTGGCAAAGCAGTAAGGGCCCCTCCCACAACGTGGCCACTTGGCATTCGCTCGGAATCCCATTACATTAGTGCATGGATTGTTAAACCAGACTAGACACATCACGTGTCTCAAACCAAACATGCAAAGAATGGCTGATGTGTGAGTTGCAACATCCCTTTAAGGGGAGGAAGTTAACACACTAAGGTGGGAAAAAGCACTTACAATATGATTCTGGTGGGGCACATTTGTATGGCATAAACCCTTCCTAGAAAACCATCTTAATCAGTTGTGCAACTAAACCAGCTCCAAACAAATTGACCAACAGGCAAAGATGTTATTGTGGCGTGTGCTTCTCAATTAATACATAGCACCCATTCCTTTTTGACACTTCTAAGTGACATATTTGTCACACATTTCATTAAACATCATGTATGTGGATGTCAATTTGCACATTACCAGGCCACACCCATGACACTCCCTAGTCAAAGTGAGCACTCCTAACAAACCCACCCCCTACAGCCATGTGCTTAGCTAGCCCTTGCTCCCACCCCCTAGAGCCATGTGCTTAGCTAGCCCTTGCTCCCACCCCCTAGAGCCATGTGCTTAGCTAGCCCTTGCTCCCACCCCCTAGAGCCATGTGCTTAGCTAGCCCTTGCTCCCACCCCCTACAGCCATGTGCTTAGCTAGCCCTTGCTCCCACCCCCTACAGCCATGTGCTTAGCTAGCCCTTGCTCCCACCCCCTAGAGCCATGTGCTTAGCTAGCCCTTGCTCCCACCCCCTACAGCCATGTGCTTAGCTAGCCCGTGCTGCGTATGTGTATGTTTCTATACATTTGTGTGGTCATTCAGACATTACTAACCTGCAGGAATTGGTGGGTTGTCGGTGTCCTGCTGGCCTGAGTGTCCCTCTAAGGCCACGGGATGTAATAAGGACAGCACCATCTCCTCAGCCGGTGTAAAGCGCATTTTGGTTGGGAAACCTCCGCCAGTTGTTTCGCTGAAAAACATAGTAAGCATAATTAAGCGCACTGATGGACAGACAAGAATAATAAAAACCCAAACCTTAGCTATGTACCTGTGCATCCGCCGTAGATTCTCTTTCTTCCGCACTGCATATTTCAGGTCCGAAATCTTCCGTTGAATCTGGTCCATATCTTTACGTTCCTCACCCGCTGCATTGACTTGCCTGGTGAGTTGTTCAAAAATCTCGGTTTTGCGCTGTTTACTGGTGTGTTTTGATCTTCTACCATATAGCTCATCAAAATGTAAGGTGAGACCAGTAGCCAATGCCAGAGTTTGGGACTCAGCAAAACGGCCACCCAAGTGTCCTCTGCGCAAGTTGCGCCCTCTTCGGGGTGGTTGTGGCTCCTCACTGCTTGGTTGCAAATGGGGTGACATTCTGGCCTGGGGGGATGGAGGAGACCTCAAGGACTGGAGGCTGGCTGTTGATCTTACTGGACTTGGGAAGGGACTGGGTGTTCTTGGCTGGGTGGACCCTGAAGTTGCAGGTGTAGATGTGGCATAGGGTGAATGCATGCCAACCTGTGCCGGAGGATAATGTGGGCGAGCAAGAGAGGGTGTTGGCGACCTTGAGCTGCTGCTGTGGCTCTGTGGGGCCTTGGAGGTGGTTGGCTGGGTCTGTGGGCCCTTGGAGGTGGTCGGCTGGGGCTGTGGGCCCTTGGAGGTGGTCGGCTGGGTCTGTGGGGCCTTGGAGGTGGGTTGCTTGGCCTTCGTTTTTGAGCCACGTGCGGGGGGGGGAGGGGGCCGTTGGCCTTTGGCGGGTTTTCGGGCTTCTGGAGCGTGTCCTGGTTTGGCCCCTGCGGCGCCTTGGGCCCCTGCTGCGGCTTCTGGACCGGGAGGTGGTTCGGCCCCTGCGGCGCCTTGGGCCCCTGCTGCGGCTTCTGGACCGGGAGGTGGTTCGGCCCCTGCTGCGCCTTGGGCCCCTGCTGCGGCTTCTGGACCGGGAGGTGGTTCGGCCCCTGCGGCGCCTTGGGCCCCTGCTGCGGCTTCTGGACCGGGAGGTGGTTCGGCCCCTGCTGCGCCTTGGGCCCCTGCTGCGGCTTCTGGACCGGGAGGTGGTTCGGCCCCTGCGGCGCCTTGGGCCCCTGCTGCGGCTTGTGGACCGGGAGGTGGTTCGGCCCCTGCTGCGGCTTCTGGCCCGGTGTTTTTGGCCTTTGCCTATGGCCTTGGTGCCACGTGGGGGGGGTGATGTGGGGCAGGGTGGGGTGGGGCTTCGTCCCCTTTTACCCATCTGTGGGCCAGGAGTTTTAGCAGCCTTGGTTACCTTGCCCCTTGGTTGTGGTGGTGCTGCAACCTCCTTTTTTGCCGCAGCCTTGGTGGTAGCCCTTAGTCGGGCTTTAGGCTCTTGCGACCGTGTTTGCGGACCCACGCCCTGCTCAGCCTGCTTGCTCTGCTTCTTAGCTGGAAGTTGTCTTTTTGGTGCCATTTTGTGTGGACTCTCAAAGAGAATGAGCTGTGTGTGCAGGGACCTTTAAATAAGGTCTCCGGCGTGTGACGCCTACGCGTTCGCTTACGCGCACGTCCGGCCGTTCGCACGGCCGTGCGAAACCCGGAAACCGCTGGGGCCGTGCTTATCTGCTGCCTAGAAGAAGAAGAAAGATGGCGCCCACTATCTTCACCCGCCAACAAGAAGAGATAATCATGCTTGTAAGTGTCTTTTAACGACTTTGCTTGGATTGTTAATTGTTGCTCTACATGTTAAGGATGCGCTAAAAGTTATATTTTTGTTAAAGCTTTGGTTGGACTACATGCACAACCAAGCGCACACCACACACGTGCCAAACGACAGTGCTGCCATATTTGAAAGTTAACTTAGGCTAAAAGTGTGTGTGTGTATGTGTTCATGTGATTGAACCAAATAATGTATTGTTGCCTCTTCTACATATGCATTTCTGAGTTCTTGCTATGTTTGTTTTTTGTTTTGCAGACCATGCTGGAGCGCAGGTACGACTACCTGCCCAACTCGTTTGCCAAACGAAACGTCGCCCTGGAGATCATCTCGGAGATACAACACCAGACCGACACCACCTTCACCCACACACAGATCATGCAGCATTGGTCGGACCTGAAGCGACTGCACATGCCCCGGGTGCGGAGGTTTTTTGCAATCCATTTCCCAAGTAAGTACATAGCGCTTGCATGCAAGATGTAACTAGGACAGATTTTAGGCCTTTTATTTAGAATGCCTTCTCTTTTGTAGTGTTGGAAATGGATTACAGAATTCGCCGCACCCGGCGGCGCCCAGGCCGACCAGTGCTGCATGATTCTGCAGCTGGGAGTGAAGGTGGTGGATCTCCAGGGCGACGGGCCGACCCCTCCTCTGTGGCCTCCTCAGACCAGCCCCTGGACCTTACCACAGAGGAGGGGCGGCACAGCGTGGGCAGGCAGTCGTACCCTGCCACGCATGCGGGATCCTCTGGTATGTCACTCTTCATGTCTACACCCAAACATCTAATTGCTAGCTCCTGATATCACCAAACTGAATCCTTTATTCTGTCTTTGTAGATGTTTCTGTTGCGGGTGAAGTAGTGGGTGAGGAGGCAGCAGATAGGAGCCCACAAGACCCTGGAGAAGGTGAGTGATGTGACCCAGACTTAGCTAAAAACATTTGAGGACTGCGGAATCAGACATCCAAACTAACCATTTGGCCCATGTTTCAACAGGCACTTCTTCACAGCAGAGCCAGGAACCAGGACCTCAGGGTGTTGTCCCCAACGAGCCATCTCTCGGCCACCAACCAAGTAAGTAGTCATGGCATTATAAAGATTTCTGTCTAAATTCCCATGAACCCCAAAACACATAATGCCCTAGTCAATGCCAATATAAGAGGGACCTGTGGCCACTGAATTAGCTTAATTAGTTGCCCAACTGTCCTGTGGCCACTGAATTAGCTTAATTAGTTGCCCAACTGTCCTGTGGCCACTGAATTAGCTTAATTAGTTTCCCAACTGTCCTGTGGCCACTGAATTAGCTTAATTAGTTGCCCAACTGTCCTGTGGCCACTGAATTAGCTTAATTAGTTGCCCAACTGTCCTGTGGCCACTGAATTAGCTTAATTAGTTTCCCAACTGTCCTGTGGCCACTGAATTAGCTTAATTAGTTGCCCAACTGTCCTGTGGCCACTGAATTAGCTTAATTAGTTGCCCAACTGTCCTGTGGCCACTGAATTAGCTTAATTAGTTTCCCAACTGTCCTGTGGCCACTGAATTAGCTTAATTAGTTGCCCAACTGTCCTGTGGCCACTGAATTAGCTTAATGACCTGTGGCCACTTCCTAACCTTAATTCCTGTCATTAATGACATCTGTGCATTATAGGTAATTTGTTTCTTAAAATACATTAAATCCACAGGTGAGAAACATGTATTGTTCTCCGAATAATTTGTTTTTCTGTTTTTTTGGCAGGGACCACAAGACAGCGACTTGCTGATATGAATCGGAGGGTCCTTGAGTTGGTGGCCGATCTGCAGGCGATGCGGGACACGTTGGGGACAACAGAAGAGGAAGACTAGTGTCCTGGTTCCTGGCCCTGTAGATTTGTAAATAGTTTTATTTGTAGATAGTTTTATTGGTTAAACACCAAAGTTTTTTGTATATAGTTTTAATTTTTTCAAAAAAGTTTTTATTGTATATAGTTTTTAAAGTTTTTTATCAAAAATTAGTGTATATATTTTTAATAACCAACAAAAAATTTGTATATAGTTTTTAATTTTTTAGGGCCAAAGTTGGGCCAAAAATTTTTACACCAAATGGCAATTGCCCAATAAATCAAAAAAAAAAAAAAAACATGTTGTCCCATTTATTTGCACACATACATTTAACAAAAACAAGGGGCCAATGACATATTTGAAAATCAAGATTGTGATGTCCGTGAAGTGATTTGGGTAAGTTTTAGGGTGTGAAAATGGAAGAAGAAACAAGGCGCTAAGTGATTTGGGTAAGTTTTAGGGACCTAAAATGGAAGAAGAAACAAAGCGCTAAGTGATTTGGGTAAGTTTTAGGGTGTGAAAATGGAAGAAGAAACAAGGCGCTAAGTGATTTGGGTAAGTTTTAGGGTGTGAAAATGGAAGAAGAAACAAGGCGCTAAGTGATTTGGGTAAGTTTTAGGGTGTGAAAATGGAAGAAGAAACAAGGCGCTAAGTGATTTGGGTAAGTTTTAGGGACCTAAAATGGAAGAAGAAACAAGGCGCTAAGTGATTTGGGTAAGTTTTAGGGTGTGAAAATGGAAGAAGAAACAAAGCGCTAAGTGATTTGGGTAAGTTTTAGGGTGTGAAAATGGAAGAAGAAACAAGGCGCTAAGTGATTTGGGTAAGTTTTAGGGACCTAAAATGGAAGAAGAAACAAAGCGCTAAGTGATTTGGGTAAGTTTTAGGGTGTGAAAATGGAAGAAGAAACAAGGCGCTAAGTGATTTGGGTAAGTTTTAGGGTGTGAAAATGGAAGAAGAAACAAGGCGCTAAGTGATTTGGGTAAGTTTTAGGGTGTGAAAATGGAAGAAGAAACAAGGCGCTAAGTGATTTGGGTAAGTTTTAGGGTGTGAAAATGGAAGAAGAAACAAGGCGCTAAGTGATTTGGGTAAGTTTTAGGGTGTGAAAATGGAAGAAGAAACAAGGCGCTAAGTGATTTGGGTAAGTTTTAGGGTGTGAAAATGGAAGAAGAAACAAGGCGCTAAGTGATTTGGGTAAGTTTTAGGGTGTGAAAATGGAAGAAGAAACAAGGCGCTAAGTGATTTGGGTAAGTTTTAGGGTGTGAAAATGGAAGAAGAAACAAGGCGCTAAGTGATTTGGGTAAGTTTTAGGGTGTGAAAATGGAAGAAGAAACAAGGCGCTAAGTGATTTGGGTAAGTTTTAGGGTGTGAAAATGGAAGAAGAAACAAGGCGCTAAGTGATTTGGGTAAGTTTTAGGGTGTGAAAATGGAAGAAGAAACAAGGCGCTAAGTGATTTGGGTAAGTTTTAGGGTGTGAAAATGGAAGAAGAAACAAGGCGCTAAGTGATTTGGGTAAGTTTTAGGGTGTGAAAATGGAAGAAGAAACAAGGCGCTAAGTGATTTGGGTAAGTTTTAGGGTGTGAAAATGGAAGAAGAAACAAGGCGCTAAGTGATTTGGGAAAGTTTTAGGGTGTGAAAATGGAAGAAGAAACAAGGCGCTAAGTGATTTGGGTAAGTTTTAGGGACCTCAAGGGAAAAGGCAGGATAGCGCGAAGTGGTTAGGGTGAGCTTTAAGGGACCTCAAGGGAAAAGGCAGGATAGCGCGAAGTGGTTAGGGTGAGCTTTAAGGGACCTCAAGGGAAAAGGCAGGATAGCGCGAAGTGGTTAGGGTGAGCTTTAAGGGACCTCAAGGGAAAAGGCAGGATAGCGCGAAGTGGTTAGGGTGAGCTTTAAGGGACCTCAAGGGAAAAGGCAGGATAGCGCGAAGTGGTTAGGGTGAGCTTTAAGGGACCTCAAGGGAAAAGGCAGGATAGCGCGAAGTGGTTAGGGTGAGCTTTAAGGGACCTCAAGGGAAAAGGCAGGATAGCGCGAAGTGGTTAGGGTGAGCTTTAAGGGACCTCAAGGGAAAAGGCAGGATAGCGCGAAGTGGTTAGGGTGAGCTTTAAGGGACCTCAAGGGAAAAGGCAGGATAGCGCGAAGTGGTTAGGGTGAGCTTTAAGGGACCTCAAGGGAAAAGGCAGGATAGCGCGAAGTGGTTAGGGTGAGCTTTAAGGGACCTCAAGGGAAAAGGCAGGATAGCGCGAAGTGGTTAGGGTGAGCTTTAAGGGACCTCAAGGGAAAAGGCAGGATAGCGCGAAGTGGTTAGGGTGAGCTTTAAGGGACCTCAAGGGAAAAGGCAGGATAGCGCGAAGTGGTTAGGGTGAGCTTTAAGGGACCTCAAGGGAAAAGGCAGGATAGCGCGAAGTGGTTAGGGTGAGTTTAGTGATGGAAGTGAAATTATGTAGGCGAGCACTTTAATGAGAGAAGTTTGTAGTGCGCAGGCGCAATATCGTAAGAATTTCGTCTGGCCAGATATTTTAGGAAAAAATGAAGCAGGATGTAGCGGGAAAATGATAGGATTCGTGTGAGGATACGATGGGAAAAGGGCACAAACGAAAGGCTACGTTGGTAGTTGTGAAAAATGAATCTGAACATTTTCGAAGGAAAATGACAGCCTCGTCTGCGTACTCTGGCATACGAGCACACGGACGCGCTACGGAAGGTTTACGAAGCATGCATAGAATCGCTCGAACGTTCATGCGAGAGCGGGAAATTTTGAAAATCTTACGACGTCGGCACCAAAGCGAAAGTTTTTTTGTGTCTCTCTGAATCGAGCCTATTGTCTGTTCTGCAATGTTCCTGTGTACAATCTACTTGTGTATTGTCTGTTCTGCAATCTTCCTGTGTACAATCTACTTGTATATTTTCTGTTCTGCAATGTTCCTGTGTACAGTCTACTTGTATATTGTCTGTTCTGCAATGTTCCTGTGTACAATCTACTTGTATATTGTCTGTTCTGCAATGTTCCTGTGCACAGTCTACTTGTATATTGTCTGTTCTGCAATCTTCCTGTGTACAGTCTACTTGTATATTGTCTGTTCTGCAATCTTCTTGTGTACAGTCTACTTGTATATTGTCTGTTCTGCAATCTTCCTGTGTACAGTCTACTTGTATATTGTCTGTTCTGCAATCTTCTTGTGTACAGTCTACTTGTATATTGTCTGTTCTGCAATGTTCCTGTGTACAGTCTACTTGTATATTGTCTGTTCTGCAATGTTCCTGTGTACAGTCTACTTGTATATTGTCTGTTCTGCAATGTTCCTGTGTACAATCTACTTGTGTATTGTCTGTTCTGCAATCTTCCTGTGTACAATCTACTTGTATATTGTCTGTTCTGCAATGTTCCTGTGTACAGTCTACTTGTATGTTGTCTGTTCTGCTATGTTCCTGTGTACAGTCTACTTGTTTATTGTCTGTTCTGCAATCTTCCTGTGTACAATCTACTTGTATATTGTCTGTTCTGCAATGTTCCTGTGTACAGTCTACTTGTGTATTGTCTGTTCTGCGATGTTCCTTTGTACAGTCTACTTGTATATTGTCTGTTCTGCAATCTTCCTGTGTACAGTCCACTTGTATATTGTCTGTTCTGCAATCTTCCTGTGTACAGTCTACTTGTATATTGTCTATTCTGCAATCTTCCTGTGTACAGTCCACTTGTATATTGTCTGTTCTGCAATCTTCCTGTGTACAGTCTACTTGTATATTGTCTGTTCTGCGATGTTCCTGTGTACAGTCTACTTGTATATTGTCTGTTCTGCAATGTTCCTGTGTACAGTCTACTTGTATATTGTCTGTTCTGCAATATTCCTGTGTACAGTCTACTTGTATATTGTCTGTTCTGCAATCTTCCTGTGTACAGTCTACTTGTATATTGTCTGTTCTGCAATATTCCTGTGTACAGTCTACTTGTATATTGTCTGTTCTGCAATATTCCTGTGTACAGTCTACTTGTATATTGTCTGTTCTGCAATCTTCCTGTGTACAGTCTACTTGTATATTGTCTATTCTGCAATCTTCCTGTGTACAGTCCACTTGTATATTGTCTGTTCTGCGATGTTCCTTTGTACAGTCTACTTGTATATTGTCTGTTCTGCAATCTTCCTGTGTACAGTCTACTTGTGCATTGTCTGTACTGCAATGTTCCTGTGTACAGTCTACTTGTGCATTGTCTGTTCTGCAATGTTCCTGTGTACAGTCTACTTGTATATTGTCTGTTCTGCAATGTTCCTGTGTACAGTCTACTTGTATATTGTCTGTTCTGCAATGTTCCTGTGTACAGTCTACTTGTATATTGTCTGTTCTGCAATCTTCCTGTGTACAGTCTACTTGTATATTGTCTGTTCTGCAATGTTCCTGTGTACAGTCTACATGTATATTGTCTGTTCTGCAATCTTCCTGTGTACAGTCTATTTGTATATTGTCTGTTCTGCAATCTTCCTGTGTACAGTCTACTTGTATATTGTCTGTTCTGCAATGTTCCTGTGTACAGTCTACTTGTATATTGTCTGTTCTGCAATCTTCCTGTGTACAGTCTACTTGTGCATTGTCTGTACTGCAATGTTCCTGTGTACAGTCTACTTGTGCATTGTCTGTACTGCAATGTTCCTGTGTACAGTCTACTTGTATATTGTCTGTTCTGCAATCTTCCTGTGTACAATCTACTTGTATATTGTCTGTTCTGCAATCTTCCTGTGTACAGTCTACTTGTATATTGTCTGTTCTGCAATGTTCCTGTGTACAGTCTACTTGTATATTGTCTGTTCTGCAATGTTCCTGTGTACAGTCTACTTGTATATTGTCTGTTCTGCAATCTTCCTGTGTACAGTCTACTTGTATATTGTCTGTTCTGCAATGTTCCTGTGTACAGTCTACATGTATATTGTCTGTTCTGCAATCTTCCTGTGTACAGTCTATTTGTATATTGTCTGTTCTGCAATCTTCCTGTGTACAGTCTACTTGTATATTGTCTGTTCTGCAATGTTCCTGTGTACAGTCTACTTGTATATTGTCTGTTCTGCAATCTTCCTGTGTACAGTCTACTTGTATATTGTCTGTTCTGCAATGTTCCTGTGTACAGCCTACTTGTGCATTGTCTGTTCTGCAATGTTCCTGTGTACAGTCTACTTGTATATTGTCTGTTCTGCAATGTTCCTGTGTACAGTCTACTTGTATATTGTCTGTTCTGCAATGTTCCTGTGTACAGTCTACTTGTATATTGTCTGTTCTGCAATGTTCCTGTGCACAGTCTACTTGTATGTTGTCTGTTCTGCTATGTTCCTGTGTACAGTCTACTTGTTTATTGTCTGTTCTGCAATCTTCCTGTGTACAATCTACTTGTATATTGTCTGTTCTGCAATGTTCCTGTGTACAGTCTACTTGTGTATTGTCTGTTCTGCGATGTTCCTTTGTACAGTCTACTTGTATATTGTCTGTTCTGCAATATTCCTGTGTACAGTCTACTTGTATATTGTCTGTTCTGCAATCTTCCTGTGTACAGTCTACTTGTGCATTGTCTGTTCTGCAATCTTCCTGTGTACAGTCTACTTGTATATTGTCTGTTCTGCAATGTTCCTGTGTACAGTCTACTTGTATATTGTCTGTTCTGCAATGTTCCTGTGTACAGTCCACTTGTATATTGTCTGTTCTGCAATCTTCCTGTGTACAGTCTACTTGTATATTGTCTATTCTGCAATCTTCCTGTGTACAGTCCACTTGTATATTGTCTGTTCTGCAATCTTCCTGTGTACAGTCTACTTGTATATTGTCTGTTCTGCGATGTTCCTGTGTACAGTCTACTTGTATATTGTCTGTTCTGCAATGTTCCTGTGTACAGTCTACTTGTATATTGTCTGTTCTGCAATATTCCTGTGTACAGTCTACTTGTATATTGTCTGTTCTGCAATCTTCCTGTGTACAGTCTACTTGTATATTGTCTATTCTGCAATCTTCCTGTGTACAGTCCACTTGTATATTGTCTGTTCTGCGATGTTCCTTTGTACAGTCTACTTGTATATTGTCTGTTCTGCAATCTTCCTGTGTACAGTCTATTTGTATATTGTCTGTTCTGCAATCTTCCTGTGTACAGTCTACTTGTGCATTGTCTGTACTGCAATGTTCCTGTGTACAGTCTACTTGTGCATTGTCTGTTCTGCAATCTTCCTGTGTACAGTCTACTTGTGCATTGTCTGTTCTGCAATGTTCCTGTGTACAGTCTACTTGTATATTGTCTGTTCTGCAATGTTCCTGTGCACAGTCTACTTGTATGTTGTCTGTTCTGCTATGTTCCTGTGTACAGTCTACTTGTTTATTGTCTGTTCTGCAATCTTCCTGTGTACAATCTACTTGTATATTGTCTGTTCTGCAATGTTCCTGTGTACAGTCTACTTGTATATTGTCTGTTCTGCAATGTTCCTGTGTACAGTCTACTTGTATATTGTCTGTTCTGCAATGTTCCTGTGCACAGTCTACTTGTATGTTGTCTGTTCTGCTATGTTCCTGTGTACAGTCTACTTGTTTATTGTCTGTTCTGCAATCTTCCTGTGTACAATCTACTTGTATATTGTCTGTTCTGCAATGTTCCTGTGTACAGTCTACTTGTGTATTGTCTGTTCTGCAATGTTCCTGTGTACAGTCTACTTGTATATTGTCTGTTCTGCAATGTTCCTGTGTACAGTCTACTTGTATATTGTCTGTTCTGCAATGTTCCTGTGTACAGTCTACTTGTATATTGTCTGTTCTGCAATGTTCCTGTGTACAGTCTACTTGTATATTGTCTGTTCTGCAATGTTCCTGTGTACAGTCTACTTGTATATTGTCTGTTCTGCAATGTTCCTGTGTACAGTCTACTTGTATATTGTCTGTTCTGCAATGTTCCTGTGTACAGTCTACTTGTATATTGTCTGTTCTGCAATGTTCCTGTGTACAGTCTACTTGTATATTGTCTGTTCTGCAATGTTCCTGTGTACAGTCTACTTGTTTATTGTCTGTTCTGCAATCTTCCTGTGTACAATCTACTTGTATATTGTCTGTTCTGCAATGTTCCTGTGTACAGTCTACTTGTGCATTGTCTGTTCTGCAATCTTCCTGTGTACAGTCTACTTGTATATTAGGCTCGATTCAGAGACACATTCGTCCGGACTTCCGTAGCTGTCTGTGAAAGTTTTGGTGGGTGTTTGTCATTTTTTGGCTTTTTTTCGTATATTTTCCACTCGTACGAACGTTCGAGAACATGCGTATATGCTCTTTCGATAATGGTGCCAAAATCGGAAGATTTTCGTTACTTCGGGAGCTTTTTCCCACCAAATCGGAAATGTTTCGTCCGTTCAGAATTTTTTCGTTATTGCAATGGGCTTGCGATTAATTCAGAGAGCTGATTGCCGATGGTCCCACACCTCATAAATTCGTTTCAGGGCAAAAACATTCCCGGCACCTTTTTGACTACGGGAGCGCGAGCCAGCCATGGACGAGGCTACTGCCTTTGAGGAGCATGAGGATCTGCAACTCATGGGCATTGAGATCGTCCGGAGGGCACAGACCAGATTGCACCGGCGGCGACGCATGGACATCAATAGCATGCATGACACTGAGCTGTTCGAGCTGACCAGGCTTAATCGCGCTTCCCTCCATAAATTATATAGTGAGCTGCGGCCATGGTTAGCCCGCACCACAAGGAAGGGGCAAGCAATTTCAGGTATGACCAAGATGCTTGGCTGCCTGCAATTTTTGGCGAACGGCTCGTTCCAGAGGCTGGGTGCCCTCTCCGTGGGGATTTCACAGCCTACGCTGAGCCGCGCGCTATCCAAATTTTTGGAAGGCATGGCTACCATAACTCGGAAATATATTTGTTTCCCTGAGGATATGGTAGCCAGAAACGCCATTAAGCTGGCATTTTTTAATATCGCCGACATGCCCAATGTCATGGGTGCTATTGACTGCACCCACGTTGCCCTCGTCCCTCCGTCAAGCGACGAGTATATATACAGGCAAGTTTTGGCTTCCATTGTCTCTAAATATTTGTGTGTCCCTTCTTTGCTCAATCACATTATTCGTTTGGTTCATTGCCAATAGTCCCTCCTTTCCTGCAAAGCTTCCTTGTGACTAATCTCGCCATTTGTAGTAACTTTCATTGCCAATAGTCCCTCCTTTCCTGCAAAGTTTCCTTGTGACTAATCTCGCCATTTGTAGTAACTTTCATTGCCAATAGTCCCTCCTTTCCTGCAAAGCTTCCTTGTGACTAATCTCGCCATTTGTAGTAACTTTCATTGCCAATAGTCCCTCCTTTCCTGCAAAGTTTCCTTGTGACTAATCTCGCCATTTGTAGTAACTTTCATTGCCAATAGTCCCTCCTTTCCTGCAAAGCTTCCTTGTGACTAATCTCGCCATTTGTAGTAACTTTCATTGCCAATAGTCCCTCCTTTCCTGCAAAGTTTCCTTGTGACTAATCTCGCCATTTGTAGTAACTTTCATTGCCAATAGTCCCTCCTTTCCTGCAAAGCTTCCTTGTGACTAATCTCGCCATTTGTAGTAACTTTCATTGCCAATAGTCCCTCCTTTCCTGCAAAGTTTCCTTGTGACTAATCTCGCCATTTGTAGTAACTTTCATTGCCAATAGTCCCTCCTTTCCTGCAAAGCTTCCTTGTGACTAATCTCGCCATTTGTAGTAACTTTCAGTGCCAATAGTCCCTCCTTTCCTGAAAAGCTTCCTTGTGACTAATCTCGCCATTTGTAGTAACTTTCATTGCCAATAGTCCCTCCTTTTGTTTAGTCCCTCTAGGTTAATATACACTCAGATTTTACATCTTCACTCATTGCAATCACTCCCTCCTTGCTAATGCTCCCTCCTTGCCAAGAGTGTATGTGCACCAACGGCCCTTATTTATAAATTAGTCCCAAAGTTAGTTATTTCAAAGTAAAACATTTGTAAGTGTCCTTTTAATAGAACAAGTAAGACTGTCAAGGCTTAAACAGTGTTCTTCTTTTACATGTTACATTTTGACATAGGCTGTTTGAAGTGTGCGTTGGATTTGTTTACTAAACGTAATTTTTGGGTGGTTTCTGTTTCCTTTTTCACCAGAAATCGCAAAATGGGCCATTCGCTGAATGTGCAAGCGGTGGTGGCCCAGGACCTGCGCTTTCTGAGCGTCCTGGCAGGCTACCCTGGCTCAGCCCATGATGCGTATATCCTGCGCAGATCTGGATTATTCCGCCGGTTTGAGTCAGGGGAATTTGCGGGTGCATGGCTCCTTGGTAAGTTGGCTCAAATTATCGCTTTGGATTCTATATGTATGGCCAAGTTTGATGTTGGATTTACCTTTCAGAAACGCTGCCTTGCCCCTCACCTTGTGAACATGTGTAAGCACACTGGAACCATTAGCTTAGACAAACTCCATTTGCTGCAAAATTGTTTTGCCTGCATTGTTTTAATTAATAAGTGTAATGTGAGGCCAAGTCTGAAACAGCCTTCGAAACCATTTTCTTTCTAAATCTGTAATTGACTTTACCAGAGAGTCAGCGCCATCTTTGCTTCCATGCATTTAACTTACTGAGTAGAGGTGAGCGGGATAAAGTGCAGGGGCAGGCTTACACCGGTTTGGGAGTAAGGCAAGAATTCTAAAGGGGCAGCTCAAGTTAGACCATACTACATTGTTCTGCAGCACAGGCAGGAAACAATATCTGCTAACAGTCTGCCTGAATGCCCAACATCCCCAGTATTATTTGCCTACTTTGGACCCACATCTATCACATATGTTTAATTCTTGTTTTAGCATCTGCAATCTGTATGCTCATGTTTGTGTGACAATGTCACATACCTCTTTTATTTTTATTGCAGTAGTAATGTTGCGTGGCAATGTATGATTTCCTGTTATTAATTTTTTTGGTTTTTTTTGGGTTATTTAGGAGATTTGGGCTATCCACTACTGCCGTGGCTCATGACTCCGGTCCTCCGGCCACAAACTCCAGCACAAGAGGCCTATAACCGTGCACATCGAAAGACCAGGGCAGTGGTGGAGAGGGCCTTTGGACTCCTCAAGACCCGGTTTCGGTGCTTGGACCACACTGGGGGCTCCCTGCAGTATGACCCGAAAAAGGTCATTGACATTATAATGGCATGTGCCGCGCTCCATAATTTAGCCATTATGCAAAGGGTCCCCCGATATCTGGATTGCCCACCCTCTCCACCCTCCGATGAGGCAGACGACGCCTATGTGGGCCAGCAAAGTTCGTCTGGGCAAGCCGTGCGGGCAAATTTAATAGCCACACATTTTTCCTAATTTAGTTTTTTGTTTTTTTTTGGTTTTAAAAAATTTTGGCTATGTTTAATTTCATTATGAAGTAAACAATAATGAATTTGTGCAACCCAAAAAATAAAATATGTTGGAGTATTTATTTGGAGACCTTGGTTCTTGTTTGTTTTCGTCCCAACTTGAACTCATCTTTCTATATCAAAACACCACACACATGAGCTTGTTCAAAACAAAATGTTTACTACTTAGTAAAAGGTATATGTGAGCCAAACAGAATCGGAGGTGAGTGCCCCTCACATACTTTGGGACCACACCTGTACATGCAATTATGTTCAATACATTTGTACACAAAATAAATAGCACAAAATGAATCCCTCTCCTGCTTGCCCACATTTTCCACCGACACAGGTCGAAAGCAATCCTAGCTATGCCACATCTACACCTGTAAGTCAGTGGGCCACCCAAACAAGAACACCCAGTCCCAATCCAAATCCAGTACAATCACAGCCAGGGTCCAAGGTCTTTGATGTTGAGGCCAGAATGTCACCCAATCATGCCGCCAAACATGAGGAGCCACCACAAATGTTATTGTGGCCAGGGCAGGCGCGCAACACCTTAAGTGGCCGATTCACTGAGTCTGGGACTCTGGCATTGGCTACTGGGCTACCTCAGGCCTTGAATGAGCTATATGGTGGATAATCAAAAGCAACCGAGCAAGAACAGCGCCAAATGTGTGATTTTTAGCCCTCACCAGACAAGTCAATCCAGTGGGTAGGTTTTGCAAAGATATGGACCAGATTCATGCCTAACACACCTTAATATGTGTGATGCCCATAGAACCCAGGTTGTGGCCCTGTGTGGGGGGGGGCCATAACATGGGCCTGTGTGGCATTCAGAATCTGCAACTGTTCCAAAATGTGTCTTTGGTTAGTGTGCATTTCGGCCATGCCTGACCTAATTTCTGAAGTCAAGTTGGCCATGTGGCTGTTATGGGTCCTCAATTCAGTCAGCACGGCACTGAAGGTAGTATTTAGGGACTCTAATTGGCCCCTAATATGCTCCTGATTTTGTTGGTTTTGGCGCCGAAAAAGGCGCCTCTCATGGTGCCATGCTGACTCCATCATCTGCACGCCCCTCCCCTGGGAAACTGGGCGACGTTGCTGAGTACGCCGCCCAATTCCCCGGGTTGTGGGGCGTGCAGATGATGTGGCTCGAGGACCCCCAACAGCCACAGGTCTGCTCGCCAAATCCTCAGCAGCAGATCTGAAACTGGGGACTGGAGGGTCAGTCTCTGCATGCTGCCCACGATGTGCAGGCAGCATGCAGCCAGCTTCACTCTGCTGCTGTGGATTTGGCGGAGACACATTTTGGGACAGTTGCAGATTCTGTCCCAGGGGAAGATCTTCAGAATCTCCTATGAAGCTTCCATCTTCCTCCTGCTCCTGGATTTGCTCCATCAGTGTGTGGCTCTGTTGGGGACATGTAAAAAAAAACAGGTTCAGTGTGTGGAATACCTATAAAAACCACACAAGCCAAACATGGCAAGCTACATGCATACACAACACCCTCAAAATACACTTACCGTAGACATCGGATCCTGGGTCCTATGCAGCGCGGAAGAAGACGGACGCGGTAACATGGCAGAGGAGTCCCCACTAGCTGAGGGATGATGCTGGCCTGGTTTGGAAGAAAAACAGCGATTAATACACACAACTATGCATAGTTTATGATTAAGAACACATATGCTAATCCAAGAAACGTGGCAAAGCAGTAAGGGCCCCTCCCACAACGTGGCCACTTGGCATTCGCTCGGAATCCCATTACATTAGTGCATGGATTGTTAAACCAGACTAGACACATCACGTGTCTCAAACCAAACATGCAAAGAATGGCTGATGTGTGAGTTGCAACATCCCTTTAAGGGGAGGAAGTTAACACACTAAGGTGGGAAAAAGCACTTACAATATGATTCTGGTGGGGCACATTTGTATGGCATAAACCCTTCCTAGAAAACCATCTTAATCAGTTGTGCAACTAAACCAGCTCCAAACAAATTGACCAACAGGCAAAGATGTTATTGTGGCGTGTGCTTCTCAATTAATACATAGCACCCATTCCTTTTTGACACTTCTAAGTGACATATTTGTCACACATTTCATTAAACATCATGTATGTGGATGTCAATTTGCACATTACCAGGCCACACCCATGACACTCCCTAGTCAAAGTGAGCACTCCTAACAAACCCACCCCCTACAGCCATGTGCTTAGCTAGCCCTTGCTCCCACCCCCTAGAGCCATGTGCTTAGCTAGCCCTTGCTCCCACCCCCTAGAGCCATGTGCTTAGCTAGCCCTTGCTCCCACCCCCTAGAGCCATGTGCTTAGCTAGCCCTTGCTCCCACCCCCTACAGCCATGTGCTTAGCTAGCCCTTGCTCCCACCCCCTACAGCCATGTGCTTAGCTAGCCCTTGCTCCCACCCCCTAGAGCCATGTGCTTAGCTAGCCCTTGCTCCCACCCCCTACAGCCATGTGCTTAGCTAGCCCGTGCTGCGTATGTGTATGTTTCTATACATTTGTGTGGTCATTCAGACATTACTAACCTGCAGGAATTGGTGGGTTGTCGGTGTCCTGCTGGCCTGAGTGTCCCTCTAAGGCCACGGGATGTAATAAGGACAGCACCATCTCCTCAGCCGGTGTAAAGCGCATTTTGGTTGGGAAACCTCCGCCAGTTGTTTCGCTGAAAAACATAGTAAGCATAATTAAGCGCACTGATGGACAGACAAGAATAATAAAAACCCAAACCTTAGCTATGTACCTGTGCATCCGCCGTAGATTCTCTTTCTTCCGCACTGCATATTTCAGGTCCGAAATCTTCCGTTGAATCTGGTCCATATCTTTACGTTCCTCACCCGCTGCATTGACTTGCCTGGTGAGTTGTTCAAAAATCTCGGTTTTGCGCTGTTTACTGGTGTGTTTTGATCTTCTACCATATAGCTCATCAAAATGTAAGGTGAGACCAGTAGCCAATGCCAGAGTTTGGGACTCAGCAAAACGGCCACCCAAGTGTCCTCTGCGCAAGTTGCGCCCTCTTCGGGGTGGTTGTGGCTCCTCACTGCTTGGTTGCAAATGGGGTGACATTCTGGCCTGGGGGGATGGAGGAGACCTCAAGGACTGGAGGCTGGCTGTTGATCTTACTGGACTTGGGAAGGGACTGGGTGTTCTTGGCTGGGTGGACCCTGAAGTTGCAGGTGTAGATGTGGCATAGGGTGAATGCATGCCAACCTGTGCCGGAGGATAATGTGGGCGAGCAAGAGAGGGTGTTGGCGACCTTGAGCTGCTGCTGTGGCTCTGTGGGGCCTTGGAGGTGGTTGGCTGGGTCTGTGGGCCCTTGGAGGTGGTCGGCTGGGGCTGTGGGCCCTTGGAGGTGGTCGGCTGGGTCTGTGGGGCCTTGGAGGTGGGTTGCTTGGCCTTCGTTTTTGAGCCACGTGCGGGGGGGGAGGGGGCCGTTGGCCTTTGGCGGGTTTTCGGGCTTCTGGAGCGTGTCCTGGTTTGGCCCCTGCGGCGCCTTGGGCCCCTGCTGCGGCTTCTGGACCGGGAGGTGGTTCGGCCCCTGCGGCGCCTTGGGCCCCTGCTGCGGCTTCTGGACCGGGAGGTGGTTCGGCCCCTGCTGCGCCTTGGGCCCCTGCTGCGGCTTCTGGACCGGGAGGTGGTTCGGCCCCTGCGGCGCCTTGGGCCCCTGCTGCGGCTTCTGGACCGGGAGGTGGTTCGGCCCCTGCTGCGCCTTGGGCCCCTGCTGCGGCTTCTGGACCGGGAGGTGGTTCGGCCCCTGCGGCGCCTTGGGCCCCTGCTGCGGCTTGTGGACCGGGAGGTGGTTCGGCCCCTGCTGCGGCTTCTGGCCCGGTGTTTTTGGCCTTTGCCTATGGCCTTGGTGCCACGTGGGGGGGGTGATGTGGGGCAGGGTGGGGTGGGGCTTCGTCCCCTTTTACCCATCTGTGGGCCAGGAGTTTTAGCAGCCTTGGTTACCTTGCCCCTTGGTTGTGGTGGTGCTGCAACCTCCTTTTTTGCCGCAGCCTTGGTGGTAGCCCTTAGTCGGGCTTTAGGCTCTTGCGACCGTGTTTGCGGACCCACGCCCTGCTCAGCCTGCTTGCTCTGCTTCTTAGCTGGAAGTTGTCTTTTTGGTGCCATTTTGTGTGGACTCTCAAAGAGAATGAGCTGTGTGTGCAGGGACCTTTAAATAAGGTCTCCGGCGTGTGACGCCTACGCGTTCGCTTACGCGCACGTCCGGCCGTTCGCACGGCCGTGCGAAACCCGGAAACCGCTGGGGCCGTGCTTATCTGCTGCCTAGAAGAAGAAGAAAGATGGCGCCCACTATCTTCACCCGCCAACAAGAAGAGATAATCATGCTTGTAAGTGTCTTTTAACGACTTTGCTTGGATTGTTAATTGTTGCTCTACATGTTAAGGATGCGCTAAAAGTTATATTTTTGTTAAAGCTTTGGTTGGACTACATGCACAACCAAGCGCACACCACACACGTGCCAAACGACAGTGCTGCCATATTTGAAAGTTAACTTAGGCTAAAAGTGTGTGTGTGTATGTGTTCATGTGATTGAACCAAATAATGTATTGTTGCCTCTTCTACATATGCATTTCTGAGTTCTTGCTATGTTTGTTTTTTGTTTTGCAGACCATGCTGGAGCGCAGGTACGACTACCTGCCCAACTCGTTTGCCAAACGAAACGTCGCCCTGGAGATCATCTCGGAGATACAACACCAGACCGACACCACCTTCACCCACACACAGATCATGCAGCATTGGTCGGACCTGAAGCGACTGCACATGCCCCGGGTGCGGAGGTTTTTTGCAATCCATTTCCCAAGTAAGTACATAGCGCTTGCATGCAAGATGTAACTAGGACAGATTTTAGGCCTTTTATTTAGAATGCCTTCTCTTTTGTAGTGTTGGAAATGGATTACAGAATTCGCCGCACCCGGCGGCGCCCAGGCCGACCAGTGCTGCATGATTCTGCAGCTGGGAGTGAAGGTGGTGGATCTCCAGGGCGACGGGCCGACCCCTCCTCTGTGGCCTCCTCAGACCAGCCCCTGGACCTTACCACAGAGGAGGGGCGGCACAGCGTGGGCAGGCAGTCGTACCCTGCCACGCATGCGGGATCCTCTGGTATGTCACTCTTCATGTCTACACCCAAACATCTAATTGCTAGCTCCTGATATCACCAAACTGAATCCTTTATTCTGTCTTTGTAGATGTTTCTGTTGCGGGTGAAGTAGTGGGTGAGGAGGCAGCAGATAGGAGCCCACAAGACCCTGGAGAAGGTGAGTGATGTGACCCAGACTTAGCTAAAAACATTTGAGGACTGCGGAATCAGACATCCAAACTAACCATTTGGCCCATGTTTCAACAGGCACTTCTTCACAGCAGAGCCAGGAACCAGGACCTCAGGGTGTTGTCCCCAACGAGCCATCTCTCGGCCACCAACCAAGTAAGTAGTCATGGCATTATAAAGATTTCTGTCTAAATTCCCATGAACCCCAAAACACATAATGCCCTAGTCAATGCCAATATAAGAGGGACCTGTGGCCACTGAATTAGCTTAATTAGTTGCCCAACTGTCCTGTGGCCACTGAATTAGCTTAATTAGTTGCCCAACTGTCCTGTGGCCACTGAATTAGCTTAATTAGTTTCCCAACTGTCCTGTGGCCACTGAATTAGCTTAATTAGTTGCCCAACTGTCCTGTGGCCACTGAATTAGCTTAATTAGTTGCCCAACTGTCCTGTGGCCACTGAATTAGCTTAATTAGTTTCCCAACTGTCCTGTGGCCACTGAATTAGCTTAATTAGTTGCCCAACTGTCCTGTGGCCACTGAATTAGCTTAATTAGTTGCCCAACTGTCCTGTGGCCACTGAATTAGCTTAATTAGTTTCCCAACTGTCCTGTGGCCACTGAATTAGCTTAATTAGTTGCCCAACTGTCCTGTGGCCACTGAATTAGCTTAATGACCTGTGGCCACTTCCTAACCTTAATTCCTGTCATTAATGACATCTGTGCATTATAGGTAATTTGTTTCTTAAAATACATTAAATCCACAGGTGAGAAACATGTATTGTTCTCCGAATAATTTGTTTTTCTGTTTTTTTGGCAGGGACCACAAGACAGCGACTTGCTGATATGAATCGGAGGGTCCTTGAGTTGGTGGCCGATCTGCAGGCGATGCGGGACACGTTGGGGACAACAGAAGAGGAAGACTAGTGTCCTGGTTCCTGGCCCTGTAGATTTGTAAATAGTTTTATTTGTAGATAGTTTTATTGGTTAAACACCAAAGTTTTTTGTATATAGTTTTAATTTTTTCAAAAAAGTTTTTATTGTATATAGTTTTTAAAGTTTTTTATCAAAAATTAGTGTATATATTTTTAATAACCAACAAAAAATTTGTATATAGTTTTTAATTTTTTAGGGCCAAAGTTGGGCCAAAAATTTTTACACCAAATGGCAATTGCCCAATAAATCAAAAAAAAAAAAAAAACATGTTGTCCCATTTATTTGCACACATACATTTAACAAAAACAAGGGGCCAATGACATATTTGAAAATCAAGATTGTGATGTCCGTGAAGTGATTTGGGTAAGTTTTAGGGTGTGAAAATGGAAGAAGAAACAAGGCGCTAAGTGATTTGGGTAAGTTTTAGGGACCTAAAATGGAAGAAGAAACAAAGCGCTAAGTGATTTGGGTAAGTTTTAGGGTGTGAAAATGGAAGAAGAAACAAGGCGCTAAGTGATTTGGGTAAGTTTTAGGGTGTGAAAATGGAAGAAGAAACAAGGCGCTAAGTGATTTGGGTAAGTTTTAGGGTGTGAAAATGGAAGAAGAAACAAGGCGCTAAGTGATTTGGGTAAGTTTTAGGGACCTAAAATGGAAGAAGAAACAAGGCGCTAAGTGATTTGGGTAAGTTTTAGGGTGTGAAAATGGAAGAAGAAACAAAGCGCTAAGTGATTTGGGTAAGTTTTAGGGTGTGAAAATGGAAGAAGAAACAAGGCGCTAAGTGATTTGGGTAAGTTTTAGGGACCTAAAATGGAAGAAGAAACAAAGCGCTAAGTGATTTGGGTAAGTTTTAGGGTGTGAAAATGGAAGAAGAAACAAGGCGCTAAGTGATTTGGGTAAGTTTTAGGGTGTGAAAATGGAAGAAGAAACAAGGCGCTAAGTGATTTGGGTAAGTTTTAGGGTGTGAAAATGGAAGAAGAAACAAGGCGCTAAGTGATTTGGGTAAGTTTTAGGGTGTGAAAATGGAAGAAGAAACAAGGCGCTAAGTGATTTGGGTAAGTTTTAGGGTGTGAAAATGGAAGAAGAAACAAGGCGCTAAGTGATTTGGGTAAGTTTTAGGGTGTGAAAATGGAAGAAGAAACAAGGCGCTAAGTGATTTGGGTAAGTTTTAGGGTGTGAAAATGGAAGAAGAAACAAGGCGCTAAGTGATTTGGGTAAGTTTTAGGGTGTGAAAATGGAAGAAGAAACAAGGCGCTAAGTGATTTGGGTAAGTTTTAGGGTGTGAAAATGGAAGAAGAAACAAGGCGCTAAGTGATTTGGGTAAGTTTTAGGGTGTGAAAATGGAAGAAGAAACAAGGCGCTAAGTGATTTGGGTAAGTTTTAGGGTGTGAAAATGGAAGAAGAAACAAGGCGCTAAGTGATTTGGGTAAGTTTTAGGGTGTGAAAATGGAAGAAGAAACAAGGCGCTAAGTGATTTGGGTAAGTTTTAGGGTGTGAAAATGGAAGAAGAAACAAGGCGCTAAGTGATTTGGGTAAGTTTTAGGGTGTGAAAATGGAAGAAGAAACAAGGCGCTAAGTGATTTGGGTAAGTTTTAGGGTGTGAAAATGGAAGAAGAAACAAGGCGCTAAGTGATTTGGGAAAGTTTTAGGGTGTGAAAATGGAAGAAGAAACAAGGCGCTAAGTGATTTGGGTAAGTTTTAGGGACCTCAAGGGAAAAGGCAGGATAGCGCGAAGTGGTTAGGGTGAGCTTTAAGGGACCTCAAGGGAAAAGGCAGGATAGCGCGAAGTGGTTAGGGTGAGCTTTAAGGGACCTCAAGGGAAAAGGCAGGATAGCGCGAAGTGGTTAGGGTGAGCTTTAAGGGACCTCAAGGGAAAAGGCAGGATAGCGCGAAGTGGTTAGGGTGAGCTTTAAGGGACCTCAAGGGAAAAGGCAGGATAGCGCGAAGTGGTTAGGGTGAGCTTTAAGGGACCTCAAGGGAAAAGGCAGGATAGCGCGAAGTGGTTAGGGTGAGCTTTAAGGGACCTCAAGGGAAAAGGCAGGATAGCGCGAAGTGGTTAGGGTGAGCTTTAAGGGACCTCAAGGGAAAAGGCAGGATAGCGCGAAGTGGTTAGGGTGAGCTTTAAGGGACCTCAAGGGAAAAGGCAGGATAGCGCGAAGTGGTTAGGGTGAGCTTTAAGGGACCTCAAGGGAAAAGGCAGGATAGCGCGAAGTGGTTAGGGTGAGCTTTAAGGGACCTCAAGGGAAAAGGCAGGATAGCGCGAAGTGGTTAGGGTGAGCTTTAAGGGACCTCAAGGGAAAAGGCAGGATAGCGCGAAGTGGTTAGGGTGAGCTTTAAGGGACCTCAAGGGAAAAGGCAGGATAGCGCGAAGTGGTTAGGGTGAGTTTAGTGATGGAAGTGAAATTATGTAGGCGAGCACTTTAATGAGAGAAGTTTGTAGTGCGCAGGCGCAATATCGTAAGAATTTCGTCTGGCCAGATATTTTAGGAAAAAATGAAGCAGGATGTAGCGGGAAAATGATAGGATTCGTGTGAGGATACGATGGGAAAAGGGCACAAACGAAAGGCTACGTTGGTAGTTGTGAAAAATGAATCTGAACATTTTCGAAGGAAAATGACAGCCTCGTCTGCGTACTCTGGCATACGAGCACACGGACGCGCTACGGAAGGTTTACGAAGCATGCATAGAATCGCTCGAACGTTCATGCGAGAGCGGGAAATTTTGAAAATCTTACGACGTCGGCACCAAAGCGAAAGTTTTTTTGTGTCTCTCTGAATCGAGCCTATTGTCTGTTCTGCAATGTTCCTGTGTACAATCTACTTGTGTATTGTCTGTTCTGCAATCTTCCTGTGTACAATCTACTTGTATATTTTCTGTTCTGCAATGTTCCTGTGTACAGTCTACTTGTATATTGTCTGTTCTGCAATGTTCCTGTGTACAATCTACTTGTATATTGTCTGTTCTGCAATGTTCCTGTGCACAGTCTACTTGTATATTGTCTGTTCTGCAATCTTCCTGTGTACAGTCTACTTGTATATTGTCTGTTCTGCAATCTTCTTGTGTACAGTCTACTTGTATATTGTCTGTTCTGCAATCTTCCTGTGTACAGTCTACTTGTATATTGTCTGTTCTGCAATCTTCTTGTGTACAGTCTACTTGTATATTGTCTGTTCTGCAATGTTCCTGTGTACAGTCTACTTGTATATTGTCTGTTCTGCAATGTTCCTGTGTACAGTCTACTTGTATATTGTCTGTTCTGCAATGTTCCTGTGTACAATCTACTTGTGTATTGTCTGTTCTGCAATCTTCCTGTGTACAATCTACTTGTATATTGTCTGTTCTGCAATGTTCCTGTGTACAGTCTACTTGTATGTTGTCTGTTCTGCTATGTTCCTGTGTACAGTCTACTTGTTTATTGTCTGTTCTGCAATCTTCCTGTGTACAATCTACTTGTATATTGTCTGTTCTGCAATGTTCCTGTGTACAGTCTACTTGTGTATTGTCTGTTCTGCGATGTTCCTTTGTACAGTCTACTTGTATATTGTCTGTTCTGCAATCTTCCTGTGTACAGTCCACTTGTATATTGTCTGTTCTGCAATCTTCCTGTGTACAGTCTACTTGTATATTGTCTATTCTGCAATCTTCCTGTGTACAGTCCACTTGTATATTGTCTGTTCTGCAATCTTCCTGTGTACAGTCTACTTGTATATTGTCTGTTCTGCGATGTTCCTGTGTACAGTCTACTTGTATATTGTCTGTTCTGCAATGTTCCTGTGTACAGTCTACTTGTATATTGTCTGTTCTGCAATATTCCTGTGTACAGTCTACTTGTATATTGTCTGTTCTGCAATCTTCCTGTGTACAGTCTACTTGTATATTGTCTGTTCTGCAATATTCCTGTGTACAGTCTACTTGTATATTGTCTGTTCTGCAATATTCCTGTGTACAGTCTACTTGTATATTGTCTGTTCTGCAATCTTCCTGTGTACAGTCTACTTGTATATTGTCTATTCTGCAATCTTCCTGTGTACAGTCCACTTGTATATTGTCTGTTCTGCGATGTTCCTTTGTACAGTCTACTTGTATATTGTCTGTTCTGCAATCTTCCTGTGTACAGTCTACTTGTGCATTGTCTGTACTGCAATGTTCCTGTGTACAGTCTACTTGTGCATTGTCTGTTCTGCAATGTTCCTGTGTACAGTCTACTTGTATATTGTCTGTTCTGCAATGTTCCTGTGTACAGTCTACTTGTATATTGTCTGTTCTGCAATGTTCCTGTGTACAGTCTACTTGTATATTGTCTGTTCTGCAATCTTCCTGTGTACAGTCTACTTGTATATTGTCTGTTCTGCAATGTTCCTGTGTACAGTCTACATGTATATTGTCTGTTCTGCAATCTTCCTGTGTACAGTCTATTTGTATATTGTCTGTTCTGCAATCTTCCTGTGTACAGTCTACTTGTATATTGTCTGTTCTGCAATGTTCCTGTGTACAGTCTACTTGTATATTGTCTGTTCTGCAATCTTCCTGTGTACAGTCTACTTGTGCATTGTCTGTACTGCAATGTTCCTGTGTACAGTCTACTTGTGCATTGTCTGTACTGCAATGTTCCTGTGTACAGTCTACTTGTATATTGTCTGTTCTGCAATCTTCCTGTGTACAATCTACTTGTATATTGTCTGTTCTGCAATCTTCCTGTGTACAGTCTACTTGTATATTGTCTGTTCTGCAATGTTCCTGTGTACAGTCTACTTGTATATTGTCTGTTCTGCAATGTTCCTGTGTACAGTCTACTTGTATATTGTCTGTTCTGCAATCTTCCTGTGTACAGTCTACTTGTATATTGTCTGTTCTGCAATGTTCCTGTGTACAGTCTACATGTATATTGTCTGTTCTGCAATCTTCCTGTGTACAGTCTATTTGTATATTGTCTGTTCTGCAATCTTCCTGTGTACAGTCTACTTGTATATTGTCTGTTCTGCAATGTTCCTGTGTACAGTCTACTTGTATATTGTCTGTTCTGCAATCTTCCTGTGTACAGTCTACTTGTATATTGTCTGTTCTGCAATGTTCCTGTGTACAGCCTACTTGTGCATTGTCTGTTCTGCAATGTTCCTGTGTACAGTCTACTTGTATATTGTCTGTTCTGCAATGTTCCTGTGTACAGTCTACTTGTATATTGTCTGTTCTGCAATGTTCCTGTGTACAGTCTACTTGTATATTGTCTGTTCTGCAATGTTCCTGTGTACAGTCTACTTGTATATTGTCTGTTCTGCAATCTTCCTGTGTACAGTCTACTTGTATATTGTCTGTTCTGCAATGTTCCTGTGTACAGTCTATTTGTATATTGTCTGTTCTGCAATGTTCCTGTGCACAGTCTACTTGTATGTTGTCTGTTCTGCTATGTTCCTGTGTACAGTCTACTTGTTTATTGTCTGTTCTGCAATGTTCCTGTGTACAGTCTACTTGTGCATTGTCTGTTCTGCAATCTTCCTGTGTACAATCTACTTGTATATTGTCTGTTCTGCAATGTTCCTGTGTACAGTCTACTTGTGTATTGTCTGTTCTGCAATGTTCCTGTGTACAGTCTACTTGTGCATTGTCTGTTCTGCAATGTTCCTGTGTACAGTCTACTTGTATATTGTCTGTTCTGCAATCTTCCTGTGTACAGTCTACTTGTATATTGTTTGTTCTGCAATGTTCCTGTGTACAGTCTACTTGTATATTGTCTGTTCTGCAATGTTCCTGTGTACAGTCTACTTGTATATTGTCTGTTCTGCAATGTTCCTGTGTACAATCTACTTGTGTATTGTCTGTTCTGCAATCTTCCTGTGTACAATCTACTTGTATATTTTCTGTTCTGCAATGTTCCTGTGCACAGTCTACTTGTATATTGTCTGTTCTGCAATCTTCCTGTGTACAGTCTACTTGTATATTGTCTGTTCTGCAATGTTCCTGTGTACAATCTACTTGTATATTGTCTGTTCTGCAATGTTCCTGTGCACAGTCTACTTGTATATTGTCTGTTCTGCAATCTTCCTGTGTACAGTCTACTTGTATATTGTCTGTTCTGCAATGTTCCTGTGCACAGTCTACTTGTATATTGTCTGTTCTGCAATCTTCCTGTGTACAGTCTACTTGTGTATTGTCTGTTCTGCAATCTTCCTGTGTACAATCTACTTGTGCATTGTCTGTTCTGCAATGTTCCTGTGTACAGTCTACTTGTGCATTGTCTGTTCTGCAATGTTCCTGTGTACAGTCTACTTGTATATTGTCTGTTCTGCAATCTTCCTGTGTACAGTCTACTTGTATATTGTCTGTTCTGCAATGTTCCTTTGTACAGTCTATTTGTATATTGTCTGTTCTGCAATCTTCCTGTGTACAGTCTACTTGTATATTGTCTGTTCTGCAATGTTCCTGTGTACAGTCTACTTGTATATTGTCTGTTCTGCAATCTTCCTGTGTACAGTCTACTTGTATATTGTCTGTTCTGCAATCTTCCTGTGTACAGTCTACTTGTATATTGTCTGTTCTGCAATCTTCCTGTGTACAGTCTACTTGTATATTGTCTGTTCTGCAATGTTCCTGTGTACAGTCTACTTGTATATTGTCTGTTCTGCAATGTTCCTGTGTACAGTCTACTTGTATATTGTCTGTTCTGCAATCTTCCTGTGTACAGTCTACTTGTATATTGTCTGTTCTGCAATCTTCCTGTGTACAGTCTACTTGTATATTGTCTGTTCTGCAATCTTCCTGTGTACAGTCTACATGTATATTGTCTGTTCTGCAATCTTCCTGTGTACAGTCTACTTGTATATTGTCTGTACTGCAATGTTCCTGTGTACAGTCTACTTGTGCATTGTCTGTTCTGCAATGTTCCTGTGTACAGCCTACATGTGCATTGTCTGTTCTGCAATGTTCCTGTGTACAGTCTACTTGTATATTGTCTGTTCTGCAATGTTCCTGTGTACAGTCTACTTGTATATTGTCTGTTCTGCAATGTTCCTGTGTACAGTCTATTTGTATATTGTCTGTTCTGCAATGTTCCTGTGTACAGTCTACTTGTATATTGTCTGTTCTGCAATCTTCCTGTGTACAGTCTACTTGTATATTGTCTGTTCTGCAATCTTCCTGTGTACAGTCTATTTGTATATTGTCTGTTCTGCAATGTTCCTGTGTACAGTCTACTTGTATATTGTCTGTTCTGCAATGTTCCTGTGTACAGTCTATTTGTATATTGTCTGTTCTGCAATGTTCCTGTGTACAGTCTACTTGTATATTGTCTGTTCTGCAATCTTCCTGTGTACAGTCTACTTGTATATTGTCTGTTCTGCAATCTTCCTGTGTACAGTCTATTTGTATATTGTCTGTTCTGCAATCTTCCTGTGTACAGTCTACTTGTGCATTGTCTGTTCTGCAATGTTCCTGTGTACAGCCTACATGTGCATTGTCTGTTCTGCAATGTTCCTGTGTACAGTCTACTTGTATATTGTCTGTTCTGCAATGTTCCTGTGTACAGTCTACTTGTATATTGTCTGTTCTGCAATCTTCCTGTGTACAGTCTATTTGTATATTGTCTGTTCTGCAATCTTCCTGTGTACAATCTACTTGTATATTGTCTGTTCTGCAATGTTCCTGTGCACAGTCTACTTGTGTATTGTCTGTTCTGCAATGTTCCTGTGTACAGTCTACTTGTTTATTGTCTGTTCTGCAATCTTCCTGTGTACAATCTACTTGTATATTGTCTGTTCTGCAATGTTCCTGTGCACAGTCTACTTGTATATTGTCTGTTCTGCAATGTTCCTGTGTACAGTCTACTTGTTTATTGTCTGTTCTGCAATCTTCCTGTGTACAATCTACTTGTGTATTGTCTGTTCTGCAATCTTCCTGTGTACAATCTACTTGTATATTTTCTGTTCTGCAATGTTCCTGTGTACAGTCTACTTGTATATTGTCTGTTCTGCAATCTTCCTGTGTACAGTCTACTTGTATATTGTCTGTTCTGCAATCTTCCTGTGTACAATCTACTTGTGTATTGTCTGTTCTGCAATGTTCCTGTGTACAATCTACTTGTATATTTTCTGTTCTGCAATCTTCCTGTGTACAGTCTACTTGTACATTGTCTGTTCTGCAATCTTCCTGTGTACAGTCTACTTGTGCATTGTCTGTTCTGAAATCTTCCTGTGTACAGTCTACTTGTGCATTGTCTGTTCTGCAATGTTCCTGTGTACAGTCTACTTGTATGTTGTCTGTTCTGCAATGTTCCTGTGTACAGTCTACTTGTATATTGTCTGTTCTGCAATGTTCCTGTGTACAGTCTACTTGTATATTGTCTGTTCTGCAATGTTCCTGTGTACAGTCTACTTGTATATTGTCTGTTCTGCAATGTTCCTGTGTACAGTCTACTTGTATATTGTCTGTTCTGCAATGTTCCTGTGTACAGTCTACTTGTTTATTGTCTGTTCTGCAATCTTCCTGTGTACAATCTACTTGTGTATTGTCTGTTCTGCAATCTTCCTGTGTACAATCTACTTGTATATTTTCTGTTCTGCAATGTTCCTGTGTACAGTCTACTTGTATATTGTCTGTTCTGCAATCTTCCTGTGTACAATCTACTTGTGTATTGTCTGTTCTGCAATGTTCCTGTGCACAGTCTACTTGTATATTGTCTGTTCTGCAATCTTCCTGTGTACAGTCTACTTGTATATTGTCTGTTCTGCAATCTTCCTGTGTACAGTCTACTTGTATATTGTCTGTTCTGCAATGTTCCTGTGCACAGTCTACTTGTATATTGTCTGTTCTGCAATCTTCCTGTGTACAGTCTACTTGTGCATTGTCTGTTCTGCAATGTTCCTGTGTACAGTCTACTTGTGTATTGTCTGTTCTGCAATGTTCCTGTGTACAATCTACTTGTGCATTGTCTGTTCTGCAATCTTCCTGTGTACAGTCTACTTGTATATTGTCTGTTCTGCAATCTTCCTGTGTACAGTCTACTTGTATATTGTCTGTTCTGCAATCTTCCTGTGTACAGTCTACTTGTATATTGTCTGTTCTGCAATCTTCCTGTGTACAGTCTACTTGTATATTGTCTGTTCTGCAATCTTCCTGTGTACAGTCTACTTGTATATTGTCTGTTCTGCAATCTTCCTGTGTACAGTTTACTCTGCAGTCTTTCTGTGGCTGGTCCAAGCTGGGTTCTTCTTGTGTATAGTCCATTCATAGATCTCAGTACACTTTCATTGCCATTATTTTGCCACCCCCCATCATCGCCTGTGTGTTCCTATTTCACCACAAGCACAAAGCCATAAGCTTTATGGCATAAATATGTAAAAAATTAATTTGTGACTATGTTGGCTCAACATTTTCGCATGGGTGTTCAGTTGGTCATCCTGCATCCTGAAGACACAAAAGGTTTTGTCAAGATCCTCCATGAATGGCATTGGTTTTTCAAAGTGATTATTGCCCAGTAATCCCCTCTTGGGGGTGGGGGGGGGGGGGGGGAGTACAGACAATGTTCCCCTTTTTGCTCCTGGAGGTTTGTGGCGCGTATTTTGCATTCAATCACTCTTAGGATTAACTCAGCGTGGAGGCTGTACTGTGGGAAGTACTAGGTGCAGCAGTGCAATTCTGCCTGCTGAGATCTGACTTTCCCATCTCAGCCACTTGATCGCTCTCACTGCAGAGGAAAGAGAGAGAGAAGAGAGGCTTTTCCTGATGCAGACGGAAACACGGCTCCTGGCAGGGATGGCTGTGTCCATGGATGAGAAGGATCTACAGATTTCACAGGCAGCCCAGGTGCATATTCAGCTCTGCCTGACGGAATGACTTGGTGTGTCTGCAGCATGCTTGTGCTCTGCTATCCAGGAGGAGGGTGGAGGTCGGCTGAGATTCCTACTGAAGGGGCTTTCTTGCATGTTAATCTTCCTCGCCGGATCTGTGTCTAGAGGCAAACGCAGCCTTTAAACCTCCCTCTTAACACACAATCAGCAGCGGACTGGATGGTGGGATTGAAGAGCCAGTTGACCTTCAGCACCATGGACAGAAGCCTGTGTCTCCCATCTGACGCTGCAACACCTTTCCCAGCAATCTGATGGGAGTCTGAGCTTAGAATTCACCACAGTATCCCAGCCATCGGGATCTCTCTGCCTCCCCCCCCTCCCCTTTGCCCTGAAATCTGGATCAATTGCTACACAGCGCAAGGATCTGGTTTAGCACCCTGGTGAGTGACCTGGTTGCAATCTCATTCAGTCCAGAGATTTGAGAAACCCTTGAGTCAAGCTAAATATCAATCTGGATCCTTATCTCGATTCCTATAAGGCTCCAACCAGCACAAGGATCTGATTTAGCACCTTGGGATATTGACCTGGTTGCAATCTTATTCAGCTCAGGGATCTGAGAAGCGGGAGACAGGCTCTTTGAGTTGAATCTCACATCTATTTGGATCCTTAACCCCCTCCCTACAAGTCTGGAACCAGGATCAGGACAAGGATCTATTTCAGCACCTTGGAGAGTGACCTGGCTGCAATCTCATTCAGCTCAGAGATCTGAGAACCCCCCTGAGACAAGCCTCCTTGAATTGAATCTCGCATCCATCTGGATTCTCTTCACCCTACCTATAAGGCTGGAACCGGGACCAGGACAAGGATCTTTTTTAGGACCTTGGACAGAGGAATCTGCTTCAACGCCTGCTAAGAAATTTGCACCAATCTGGGTGATTTTCAAGTTCACAGACACTGCTAATGACAAGGAACGACTAAGAAATCCCCATGGGAATACAAGTGCTGCACACCTAGGGGCTTCTACATGGCTGGTAGCAAAGTGGCTGTTGTCTTGGGGCTGGGGCATGTGTCTGGGTTTGCCTTCATGGGAAGGTTTTAAAGCTTAACCTGGATCAGGTACATTGCAAGGTCACACAGCACAAATTAACAATTTACCTCCCATCATCAAGGCTGGGGGAACGTATCTGGCTAATCTGGATTATCTATCATTGAGCACCCCCAAACATTATATTGCTTCTAAATGATGTGTCCTCCAGACAATATTGTGGGCTAAAGGTGTTGTTCTGTGAGCCAAGCTGCCATGCTTAGTCTGTACTGTGCCTCCTTGCCTGCTTTGGGGATGGTGCTACCTACTGAATCTCTTTGCATCTGCCCTCGACTTCTCTCCAGATGTCATTTTTAATGGAGCCTACCCTTTGGATTACCTCTAGTGACAAATCAAAGCTACATTTCTAGAATGCCAGTGCTGGGTGATGGCAAAGGGCAGAGAAATAACCCAAAAACCATTTGCAAGACTCTGAGATCCTCCCTTAGGCACCCTGTAATCCATTTATTTCCAGGTAGAAGGTCCGGCTACAACCTTCTAGACTCTAGAGAGAACAGGTAAACTCTAAGCTTGATCTTTTCCATCATATAATAATGTCATATTTTTGGTGTGATTGTCTTCTCCTGCCTGAGCTGCATTGCAGGCTGCTTTACTTATTAATGTTTTTTTCCGAATTGTTACTCAGGGCTGAAAAGCCCAAAGGGCTCTGCTCTTGTATTATGTACTAGTGGAATAATTTCTGTTAAATTGAAAAATAAATCTATACTCCAGCACTTAATCTTTTCTCAGAAGGAGGGATATGGTTACATTATAGCTTCCTGGACTGGAGCTGAAAGCCAAGTCTCCATTCGAATCTGCATGTCTGTTCCGGGGGACATTGAAAAAAAGGAAAAAAAAAAAAAAAAAGAAATAGATAGATATAAATCGAATCCACCTTCTGTGTGCTGTAGATGGGGTTACCCCATGCGTAAGCAATTGATGTGATGAGCTGAAAATGATTTTGGACAGTGTTGTAAACTATAAGCTAGCACTCATTGCCACTTTTAATGGAGTGCATATGTGATTGTCCCAGTTATGTAAGGCAAGCAGATGGCTTGTGGGGAAATGTGAAACATTCACGGTGCAGAGAGATTGCTATTCGCGTTTAAGTGAGAATCAGCAGATTGGAATGATTGAATCCACAACGGCGGATAGATTTATAACCATAAACCCGGGGAAGTTAAAGCGGTCTCAAAGTGGTGAAGATAATGTACTCACCCTACAAAAGAGCTTCATGAATGTTTCATTCTCATGGAGCAGAACAGGTTAATAATTCAGATGCATTATGCTTTATTTGCTTTGCTGTATCGGTCCGATCCTATTATAATAGACTCTCCTTTCTTTCTAAACTCTAAAGGCAAATTGGAAAAGCTCCTTAAATTTTTAAACAAAATGAGTTTTTTTCTAATTATATTATGCAGCTAGGGTGAAGTTTTTCATATTTCTGTTCCATGGCAGAAGCAAATGTAATAACCAGCTTTGGCAGGTTGGGGGTGCCGATGAGCCACATTTAAGGGAACCGCTTTATGGCTTATTTTTAACCTGTGACATACCAGAAGGCCAACCGATGAATGATGCAAATAGGATTGGCTTAAAATCTTCAAAGGGAGTGTGGGCTCTGAATGTAGGCAGGGTTCTCCTTTAAGTCGTTTGGTCTTGTTTAACTTTTGAGTGGCTAGTGTTTTTTGGTATAAGAAAACTCAAAAATGCTATAGCTGTGTTTTTTATGTTGCTTACGTTGTATAGATTGGGTCGTTTTAGAGCCATTTAGACTTCATTGGCCATTTACGCCTCCCTAAATCTGCTTATTTAGTAACATGGGCATGCTGGTTGGTATTCTACAGCTCATTTTATTAATATTATTGCTATGTTTTACCTGTTTTATATTTTAAGTGCCCAACTTGGACTAGAGAAATGCAAAAGGCAGGAACAGGCAGGTGACGAGCAGCATTGGCGTGACGATCACTTTGGGGATTTTTATGGGTTACTCTATATATACAATATATGTTGTGCTATAAAAAACATTGGTTGGTATTCTACAGTTCATTTTATTAATATTATTGCTATGTTTTACCTGTTTTATATTTAAAGTGCCCAACTTGGACTAGAGAAATGCAAAAGGCAAGAACAGGCAGGCGACGAGCAGTATTGGCGTGACAATCACTTTGGGGATTTTTATGGGTTACTCTATATACAATATATGTTGTGCTATAAAAAACATTGGTTGGTATTCTACAGTTCTTTTTATTAATATTATTGCTATGTTTTCACCTGTTTTATATTTAAAGTGCCCAACTTGGACTAGAGAAATGCAAAAGGCAGGAACAGGCAGGCGACGAGCAGTATTGGCGTGACAATCACTTTGGGGATTTTTATGGGTTACTCTATATACAATATATGTTGTGCTATAAAAAACATTGGTTGGTATTCTACAGTTCATTTTATTAATATTATTGCTATGTTTTACCTGTTTTATATTTAAAGTGCCCAACTTGGACTATGGAAATGCAAGGGGGAACAGGCAGGCGACAAGCAGCATTGGCGTGACGATCACTTTGGGGATTTTTATGGGTTATGCTATATACAATATATGTTGTGCTATAAAAAGCTTTGGTTGATATTCTACAGCTCCTTCTATTAATTATTAACAAGGTTGCTGCATTTTACTTGTTTTATATTTAAAGTGTCCACCCTGGGGCAAGCAAATGCAAAACGTAGGAAAGGGCAGGCGACCGTGCGCAAGCAGCATTTGCATGACCATCCCTTTGGGGGTTTTTAAGGGTTAGTCTTTGATGTCTGCTGTGATATATGTAATATAAGGCATTCGTTGGTATTCTACAGCTCATTTTATTTATTAAAAGTGTTGCTGTATTTTTCAGTTTTATATCCCACAAAGTCAACCCTAGACTATAAAATGAGAACGATAGGGGTGTGTATGCGACCATGCATGAGCAGCATAGGTGTGGCCATAACTTTGGGTTAGTCTTTAATGTCTGCTGTCATATAAAAAAGCATTGGTTGATATTCTAGGTCTAGGTTATTTTATTAATTATTACCATTAACATTATTCCTGGATTTTGCTTATTTATATGTAAGAGTCCATCCTGTACTAGAACATGCAAAAGGTAAGCTTGTATCTGCGACCATATCCCAAAGAGTCCACTCTGGACTAGAAAATGCAACGAAGGGGGTGTGTGTATGCGCCCATGCATGAGCAGCATGGGGCGTGACAATTACTTTGAGGTTTTAAAGGGTAAGTCTTTATTGTGTGTTTAAAACAGAGAGCATTTGTTGGTATTCTATAGCTCATTGTATTCATTATTAACAAGGTTCCTCTATTTTGCTTCTTTCTCCATGAGTCCATCCTGTACGACAAAATGCAAAAGTGTGTAGGCCACCATACATGAGCAGCATAGGCGTGACAATCATTTTGAGGTTTAATGGGTTACTCTTAAATGTCTGTTGTGATATAAAGGGTATTGGTTGCTATTCCATAGATTATTTTTTAATTAACTAACATAGTTTCTTTATTTTGCTTATTTTATATCTAAAGAGTCCATTCTGTATTAGCAAATGCAAAAGGTAGAAGTTTAGGTGACCATACATGAGCAGTATAGGCGTGACAATCACAATCAATGAGGTTTTAAAGGGTTACTCTTGTTGTATTAACGGTCTGTTGTGATATAAAGGCCGTTGGTTGGTATTCCATTGCTCATCTCTTTAATAATTTACAAGGTTCCTTTATTTTGCTTATTTTATATCTAAAGAGTTGATCTTGTATTACAAAATGCAAAACGTAGAGGTGTAGGCAACCATACATGAGCAGCATAGGCATGACAATCACTTTGAGGGTTTAAAGGGTTACTCTTAGATGTCTGGTGGGATATTAATGGTATTGGTTGCTATTCCTTAGCTATTTTTTTAATAACTAACAAGGTTTCTTTATTTTGCTTATTTTATTTCTAAAGAGCCCATCCTGTACTAGAAAAAGTAGAGGTGTAGGCGACCATACATGAGCAGCATAGGCATGACAATCACTTTTAGGCTTTAAAGGGTTACTCTTGTCTGTTGTGACTCAAATGTCTGTTGTGATATTAATGGTATTGGTTGCTATTCTGTAGCTTATTATTTTAAATAATTTACAAGGTTCCTTTATTTTGCTTATAAAGAGTCCATCCTGTACTAGACAATGCAATAGGTAGGGGTGTAGGTGTAGGTAGGGGTGTAGGTGACCATAGATGAGCAGCATAGGTGTGAAAATCACTTTGAGGTTTTAAAGGGTCTGTTGTGATATAAGGATATTATTTGCTATTCCATAGCTCATTTTTTAATAACTAACCTAGTTCCTTTATTTTGCTTATTTTTTTTTATATTTTTTATTTTATTATTTTATTTTTTATTTTTATTATTTTTATCTTTTATTTTTTTGCTTATATCTAAAGAGTCCATCCTGTACTAGAAAAAGGTAGAGTTGTACATAGAAACATAGAAACATTGTAGGCGGTCATACATGAGCAGCATAGGCGTGACAATCACTTTGATGTTTTAAAGGGTTACTCCTAAATGTCTGTTGTGATATTAATGGTATTGGTTGAATTCCAAAATAATTTACAAGTTTCCTTTATTTTGCCTATTTTATATCTAAAGTGTCCATCCTGTACTAGAAAAAGGTAGAAGTGTAGGCGACCATACATGAGCAGCATAGGCGTGACAATCACTTTGATGTTTTAAAGGGTTACTCCTAAATGTCTGTTGTGCTATTAATGGTATTGGTTGGTATTCCTTAGCTAATTTTTTAAAAAATAATTAACACGGTTCCTTAATTTTGCTTATTTTATATCTAAAGAGTCCATTCTGTATTAGCAAATGCAAAAGGTAGAAGTTTAGGTGACCATACATGAGCAGCATAGGCGTGACAATCACAATCAATGAGGTTTTAAAGGGTTACTCTTGTTGTATTAACGGTCTGTTGTGATATAAAGGCCATTGGTTGGTATTCCATTGCTCATCTCTTTAATAATTTACAAGGTTCCTTTATTTTGCTTATTTTATATCTAAAGAGTTGATCTTGTATTACAAAATGCAAAACGTAGAGGTGTAGGCGGCCATACATGAGCAGCATAGGCATGACAATCACTTTGAGGGTTTAAAGGGTTACTCCTAAATGTCTGTTGTGATATAAGGATATTATTTGCTATTCCATAGCTCATTTTTTAATAACTAACCTAGTTCCTTTATTTTGCTTATTTTATATCTAAAGAGTCCATCCTGTACTAGAAAAAGGTAGAGTTGTAGGCGGCCATACATGAGCAGCATAGGCGTGACAATCACTTTGATGTTTTAAACGGTTACTCTTAAATGTCTGTTGTGCTATTAATGGTATTGGTTGGTATTCCTTAGCTAATTTTTTAAAAAATAATTAACAAGGTTCCTTAATTTTGCTTATTTTATATCTAAAGAGTCGATCCTGTATTAGAAAATGCAATAGGTAGAGGTGTAGGTGACCATACATGAGCAGTATAGGCGTGACAATCACAATCAATGAGGTTTTAAAGGGTTACTCTTGTTGTATTAGCGTTCTGTTATATTGGGCAGGCTGATTCATCACTAACGGCAGGTAGCGACAGATGAGCGTCTGTAGCAGGCATTTTCAGAGCGCCCGCTAGTAGTCGCAGTGCTCGGCCGTGAGTCGCTACTTTATAGCGACTCAGTCGCTGTGCAGTAATGTTGAATACATTGTGAGGAGTCGCTATTTGACCAGTACAGGGCAGTATGGGAGCGCATGTTAGCGACTGCTCATAGCGACCGACTCACACCATATTCAGCAAAAAAACAGCCTCACAAATCTCTGGCGCTGAAAAATATTTGTTTGAAGCCCAGAGCGCAGGAGGCGGTGTGTTTAAAGTCTGTTTTCAAGCATCTATCCACTAGTAACAAAGCGAAAACATATGGAATTACATTGTAACAACATTGTAACATGAACACTTTAATGGCAGACCTGTAATGTCATTTCTGAGGAAATATATACAAAATGAAAACATTATGAAAAAACTGCGTATTCAATGCCAGAAGAGGTCACAAAATTATTTGTGATTTAAAAAAAAAAAAAAAGAGAAGAAAAGGATCGTCCATTGAAATGTATGGGAGAGCGACAGGTAGCGAGAGGTCATACCCGGCGCTGTGCAAGGCTGAACGCTGGCGCTGTTCGCTGAGACTGTGAAAATTATGAATCAGACGCTACATGGCGCTATCCCAGTCGCTAAACAGATTCTGCTTGATAAATGTGTAATTGCGTGCCATGTCCGGCGTTCACCAGTCGCTACCTGTCATTAACCAGCCACTACCTGACGCTATCCCTTCTTAAATAAGGGCCTAAATGTCTGTGATATAACGAGTATTGGTTACTATTCCATAGCTCATTTTTTTTAATAACTAACATAGTTCCTTTATTTTGCTTATTTTATATCTAAAGAGTCCATTCTGTATTAGCAAATGCAAAAGGTAGAGGTATAGGCGACCATACATGAGCTGTATAGGCGTGACAATTACTTTGAGGTTTTAAAGGGTTACTCCTGAATGTTTTTGTGATATAAAGGGTATTAGTTAGTATTTCATATCTTATTATTTTAAATAATTTACAAGGTTTCTTTATTTTGCCTATTTTATATCTAAAGAGTCCATCCTGTACTAGAAAAGCAGCAGTTGCAGGCGACCATACATGAGCAGCATAGGCGTGACAATCACTTTGAGGTTTAAAGGGTTACTCTTAAATGTCTGTTGTGATATTAATGGTATTGGTTGGTGTTCCTTAGATCATTTCCTTTTATTAATTAACAAGGTTCCGTTATTTTGCTTATTTTATATCTAAAGAGTTGATCTTGTATTACTTGTATTACAAAATGCAAAAGGTAAAGAGGTGTAGGCGGCCATACATGAGCAATATAGGTGTGACAATCACTTTTAGGATTTAAAGGGTTACTCTTAAATGTCTGTTGTGATATTATTGGTATCGGTTGATATTCTTTAGCTCATTTCTTTTGAATAATTAACAAGGTTCCTTTATTTTGCTTATTTTATATCTAATGAGTTTATCCTATATTATCAAATGCAAAAGGTAGAGAGGTGTAGGCGGCCATACATGAGCAATATAGGTGTGACAATCACTTTGAGGTTTTAAAGGGTTACTCCTGAATGTTTTTGTGATATAAAGGGTATTGGTTGCTATTCCATATGTAAATATTTTGAATACTTTACAAGGTGTTTTTGTTTTGCTTATTTTATATCTAAAGAGCCCATCCTGTATTACAAAATGCAATAGGTAGAGGTGCAGGGGACCATACATGAGCAGCATAGGCGTGACAATCCCTTTGGGGTTAATCTTTAATATACGCTGACTTAGGGTTTAGTCCATTCCTATGAGATGTATGAAAATGTTAGCGTTTTGCTCAGACGGCCGGCGCAGGTCCTCTGCCCGTTATGTCTATCTATGGAGGATGGCTTCCTTATGTAGGTGATTAAACATGAGGCAGAAGCTGTTTCTCCCCGTTCTCGCTATCAGCGCCAATCTGGAGCTCACGCACATTGCCAATTAGATGACATGAACCCGGCTGCTGAATTCCAGTCCGGGAGCCCCCCTTCCCCTGTTCTCTCCCCCCTTCCCCTGTTCTCTCTCCCCCTTCCCCTGTTCTCTCTCCCCCCTTCCCCTGTTCTCTCTCCCCCTTCCCCTGTTCTCTCTCCCCCTTCCCCTGTTCTCTCCCCCTTCCCCTGTTCTCTCTCCCCCTTCCCCTGTTCTCTCCCCCCCTTCCCCTGTTCTCTCCCCCCCCCCTTCCCCTGTTCTCTCTCCCCCCCTTCCCCTGTTCTCTCTCCCCCTTCCCCTGTTCTCTTCCCCCTTCCTCTATTCTCTCTCCCCCCTTCCCCTGTTCTCTCTCCCCCTTCCCCTGTTCTCTCTCCCCCCTTCCCCTGTTCTCTCTCCCTTCCCCTGTTCTCTCTCCCCCTTCCCCTGTTCTCTCCCCCCTTCCCCTGTTCTCTCTCCCCCTTCCCCTGTTCTCTCCCCCCTTCCCCTGTTCTCTCTCCCCCCTTCCCCTGTTCTCTCTCCCCCCTTCCCCTGTTCTCTCTCCCCCTTCCCCTGTTCTCTCTCCCCCTTCCCCTGTTCTCTCTCCCCCCTTCCCCTGTTCTCTCTCCCCCTTCCCCTGTTCTCTCTCCCCCTTCCCCTGTTCTCTCCCCCCCTTCCCCTGTTCTCTCCCCCTTCCCCTGTTCTCTCTCCCCCTTCCCCTGTTCTCTCTCCCCCTTCCCCTGTTCTCTCTCCCCCTTCCCCTGTTCTCTCCCCCTTCCCCTGTTCTCTCTCCCCCTTCCCCTGTTCTCTCCCCCCCTTCCCCTGTTCTCTCCCCCCCCTTCCCATGTTCTCTCTCCCCCCCTTCCCCTGTTCTCTCTCCCCCTTCCCCTGTTCTCTTCCCCCTTCCTCTATTCTCTCTCCCCCCTTCCCCTGTTCTCTCTCCCCCTTCCCCTGTTCTCTCTCCCCCCTTCCCCTGTTCTCTCTCCCTTCCCCTGTTCTCTCTCACCCTTCCCCTGTTCTCTCTCTCCCCCCCTTCCCCTGTTCTCTCTCCCCCTTCCCCTGTTCTCTCTCCCCCCTTCCCCTGTTCTCTCTCCCCCTTCCCCTGTTCTCTCCCCCCCTTCCCCTGTTATCTCTCTCCCCCTTCCCCTGTTCTCTCTCTCCCCCCTTCCCCTGTTCTCTCTCTCCTCTTCCCCTGTTCTCTCTCCCCCCTTCCCCTGTTCTCTCTCTCCAATTCCCCTGTTCTCTCTCCCCCCCTTCCCCTGTTCTCTCTCTTCCCCTTCCCCTGTTCTCTCTCCCCCTTCCCCTGTTCTTTCTCCCCCCTTCCCTGTTCTCTCTCCCCCCCTTCCCCTGTTCTCTCTCCCTTCCCCTGTTCTCTCTCCCTTCCCCTGTTTTCTCTCCCCCCTTCCCCTGTTATCTCTCTCCCCTTCCCCTGTTCTCTCTCCCCCCTTCCCCTGTTCTCTCTCCCCCTCCCCCTGTTCTCTCTCCCCTTCCCCTGTTCTCTCCCCCTTCCCCTGTTCTCTCTTCCCCTTCTCTCCCCTTCCCCTGTTCTCTCTCCCCCCTTCCCCTGTTCTCTCTCCCCCCTTCCCCTGTTCTCTCTCCCCCTTCCCCTGTTCTCTCTCCCCCCTTCCCCTGTTCTCTCCCCCTTCCCCTGTTCTCTCTCCCCCCTTCCCCTGTTCTCTCTCCCCCTTCCCCTGTTCTCTCTCCCCCTTCCCCTGTTCTCTTCCCCCTTCCCCTGTTCTCTCTCCCCCTTCCCCTGTTCTCTCTCCCCCCCTTCCCCTGTTCTCTCCCCCCCCTTCCCCTGTTCTCTCTCCCCCCCTTCCCCTGTTCTCTCTCCCCCTTCCCCTGTTCTCTTCCCCCTTCCTCTGTTCTCTCTCCCCCCTTCCCCTGTTCTCTCTCCCCCTTCCCCCTGTTCTCTCTCCCCCCTTCCCCTGTTCTCTCTCCCTTCCCCTGTTCTCTCTCCCCCTTCCCCTGTTCTCTCTCCCCCCTTCCCCTGTTCTCTCTCCCCCTTCCCCTGTTCTCTCTCCCCCCTTCCCCTGTTCTCTCTCCCCCCTTCCCCTGTTCTCTCCCCCCCCTTCCCCTGTTATCTCTCTCCCTTCCCCTGTCCTCTCTCTCCCCCCTTCCCCTGTTCTCTCTCTCCTCTTCCCCTGTTCTCTCTCCCCCTCCCCCTGTTCTCTCTCCCTTCCCCTGTTCTCTCCCCTTCCCCTGTTCTCTCCCCCCTTCCCCTGTTCTCTCTCTCCCCTTCCCCTGTTCTCTCTCCCCCTTCCCCTGTTCTTTCTCCCCCCTTCCCCTGTTCTCTCTCCCCCCCTTCCCCTGTTCTCTCTCCCTTCCCCTGTTCTCTCTCCCTTCCCCTGTTTTCTCTCCCCCCTTCCCCTGTTATCTCTCTCCCCTTCCCCTGTTCTCTCTCCCCCCTTCCCCTGTTATCTCTCTCCCTTCCCCTGTTCTCTCTCCCCCCTTCCCCTGTTCTCTCTCTCCTCTTCCCCTGTTCTCTCTCCCCCTCCCCCTGTTCTCTCTCCCTTCCCCTGTTCTCTCCCCCCTTCCCCCTGTTCTCTCTCCTCCCCCCTTCCCCTGTTCTCTCTCCCCCCTTCCCCTGTTCTCTCTCCCCCTTCCCCTGTTCTCTCTCCCCCTTCCCCTGTTCTCTCTCCCCCCTTCCCTGTTCTCTCTCCCCCCTTCCCCTGTTCTCTCTCCCCCTTCCCCTGTTCTCTCTCCCCCTTCCCCTGTTCTCTCTCCCCCCTTCCCCTGTTCTCTCTCTCCCCCTTCCCCTGTTCTCTCTCCCCCCTTCCCCTGTTCTCTCCCCCTTCCCCTGTTCTCCTTCTCTCTCCCCCTTCCCCTGTTCTCTCTCCCCCTTCCCCTGTTCTCTCTCCCCCTTCCCCTGTTCTCTCCCCCTTCCCCTGTTCTCTCTCCCCCTTCCCCTGTTCTCTCTCCCCCCCTTCCCCTGTTCTCTCCCCCCCCTTCCCCATGTTCTCTCTCCCCCCCTTCCCCTGTTCTCTCTCCCCCTTCCCCTGTTCTCTTCCCCCTTCCTCTATTCTCTCTCCCCCCTTCCCCTGTTCTCTCTCCCCCCTTCCCCTGTTCTCTCTCCTCTCCCTTCCCCTGTTCTCTCTCCCTTCCCCTGTTCTCTCTCACCCTTCCCTGTTCTCTCTCTCTCTCCCCCTTCCCCTGTTCTCTCTCCCCCTTCCCCTGTTCTCTCTCCCCCCTTCCCCTGTTCTCTCTCCCCCTTCCCCTGTTCTCTCCCCCCCTTCCCCTGTTATCTCTCTCCCCCTTCCCCTGTTCTCTCTCCCCCCTTCCCCTGTTCTCTCTCTCCTCTTCCCCTGTTCTCTCTCCCCTCCCTTCCCCTGTTCTCTCTCCCAATTCCCCTGTTCTCTCTCCCCCCCTTCCCCTGTTCTCTCTCTCCCCTTCCCCTGTTCTCTCTCCCCCCTTCCCCTGTTCTTTCTCCCCCCTTCCCCTGTTCTCTCTCCCCCCTTCGCCCTGTTCTCTCTCCCTTCCCCTGTTCTCTTCTCCCTTCCCCTGTTTCTCTCTCCCCCCTTCCCCTGTTATCTCTCTCCCCTTCCCCTGTTCTCTCTCCCCCCTTCCCCTGTTCTCTCTCCCCCCTCCCCCTGTTCTCTCTCCCTTCCCCTGTTCTCTCTCCCCCTTCCCCTGTTCTCTCTCTCCCCTTCCCCTGTTCTCTCTCCCCCCTTCCCCTGTTCTCTCTCCCCCTTCCCCTGTTCTCTCTCCCCTTCCCCTTCCCCTGTTCTCTCTCCCCCTTCCCCTGTTCTCTCCCCCTTCCCCTGTTCTCTCTCCCCCTTCCCCTGTTCTCTCCTCCCCCTTCCCCTGTTCTCTCTCCCCCTTCCCCTGTTCTCTCCCCCCTTCCCCTGTTCTCTCTCCCCCTTCCCCTGTTCTCTCCCCTCCCCCCCCTTCCTTTCTCTCTCCCCCCCCTTCCCCTGTTCTCCTCTCCCCCCCTTCCCCTGTTCTCTCTCCCCCTTCCCCTGTTCTCTTCCCCCTTCCTCTGTTCTCTCTCCCCCCCTTCCCCTGTTCTCTCTCCCCCTTCCCCTGTTCTCTCTCCCCCCTTCCCCTGTTCTCTCTCCCTTCCCCTGTTCTCTCTCCCCCTTCCCCTGTTCTCTCTCCCCCCTTCCCCTGTTCTCTCTCTCCCCCTTCCCCTGTTCTCTCTCCCCCCTTCCCCTGTTCTCTCTCTCCCCCTTCCCCTGTTCTCTCTCCCCCCTTCCCCTGTTATCTCTCTCCCCTTCCCCTGTTCTCTCTCCCCCCTTCCCTGTTCTCTCTCTCCTCTTCCCCTGTTCTCTCTCCCCCTTCCCCTGTTCTCTCTCCCCCCTTCCCCCTGTTCTCTCTCCCCCTTCCCCTGTTCTCTCCCCCTTCCCCTGTTCTCTCTCTCCCCTTCCCCTGTTCTCTCTCCCCCTTCCCCTGTTCTTTCTCCCCCCTTCCCCTGTTCTCTCTCCCCCTTCCCCTGTTCTCTCTCCCCTTCCCCTGTTCTCTCTCCCTTCCCCTGTTTCTCTCCCCCCTTCCCCTGTTATCTCTCCTCCCCTTCCCCTGTTCTCTCTCCCCCCTTCCCCTGTTCTCTCTCTCCTCTTCCCCTGTTCTCTCTCCCCCTCCCCCTGTTCTCTCTCCCTTCCCCTGTTCTCGTCTCTCTCCCCCCTTCCCCTGTTCTCTCTCCCCCCTTCCCCTGTTCTCTCTCCCCCCCTTCCCCTGTTCTCTCTCCCCTTCCCCTGTTCTCTCTCCCCCTTCCCCTGTTCTCTCTCCCCCTTCCCCTGTTCTCTCTCCCCCTTCCCCTGTTCTCTCTCCCCCCTTCCCCTGTTCTCTCTCCCCCTTCCCCTGTTCTCTCTCCCCTTCCCCTGTTCTCTCTCCCCCTTCCCCTGTTCTCTCTCCCCTTCCCCTGTCTCTCTCCCCCTTCCCCTGTTCTCTCTCCCCCCTTCCCCTGTTCTCTCCCCCCTTCCCCTGTTCTCCCCCCCCCCTACCCTGTTCTCTCTCCCCCCCTTCCCCTGTTCTCTCTCCCCCCTTCCCCTGTTCTCTTCCCCTTCCTCTTCTCTCTCCCCCCTTCCCCTGTTCTCTCTCCCCCCTTCCCCTGTTCTCTCTCCCCCTTCCCCTGTTCTCTCTCCCTTCCCCTGTTCTCTCTCCCCCTTCCCCTGTTCTCTCTCCCCCCTTCCCCTGTTCTCTCTCCCCCTTCCCTGTTCTCTCTCCCCCCTTCCCCTGTTCTCTCTCCCCCTTCCCCTGTTCTCTCCCCCCTTCCCCTGTTATCTCTCTCCCCTTCCCCTGTTCTCTCTCCCCCCTTCCCCTGTTCTCTCTCCCCCTTCCCCTGTTCTCTCTCCCCCTTCCCCCTGTTCTCTCTCCCCTTCCCCTGTCTCTCTCCTCCCCTTCCTCCCTGTTCTCTCTCCCCCTTCCCCTGTTCTCTCTCCCCCCTTCCCCTGTTCTCTCTCCCTTCCCCTGTTCTCTCTCCCCCCTTCCCCTGTTCTCTCTCTCCCCTTCCCCTGTTCTCTCTCCCCCTTCCCCTGTTCTCTCTCCCCCCTTCCCCTGTTCTCTCTCCCCCCTTCCCCTGTTCTCTCTCCCTTCCCCTGTTCTCTCTCCCTTCCCCTGTTTTCTCTCCCCCCTTCCCCTGTTATCTCTCTCCCCTTCCCTGTTCTCTCTCCCCCCTTCCCCTGTTCTCTCTCCCCCTCCCCTGTTCTCTCTCCCTTCCCCTGTTCTCTCCCCCTTCCCCTGTTCTCTCTCTCCCCTTCCCCTGTTCTCTCTCCCCCCTTCCCCTGTTCTCTCTCCTCCTCTTCCCCTGTTCTCTCTCCCCCCTTCCCCCTGTTCTCTCTCCCTTCCCCTGTTCTCTCCCCCCTTCCCCTGTTCTCTCTCCCCCTTCCCCTGTTCTCTCCCCCCTTCCCCTGTTCTCTCTCCCCCCTTCCCCTGTTCTCTCTCCCCCCTTCCCTGTTCTCTCTCCCCCCTTCCCCTGTTCTCTCTCCCCTTCCCCTGTTCTCTCTCCCCCCTTCCCCTGTTCTCTCTCCCTTCCCCTGTTCTCTCTCCCCCTTCCCCTGTTCTCTCTCCCCCTTCCCCTGTTCTCTCTCCCCCTTCCCCTGTTCTCTCCCCCCTTCCCCTGTTCTCTCTCCCCCCTTCCCCTGTTCTCTCTCCCCCCTTCCCCTGTTCTCTCCCCTCCCCCCCTTCCCTGTTCTCTCTCCCCCCTTTCCCCTGTTCTCTCTCCCCCTTCCCCTGTTCTCTCTCCCCCCTTCCCCTGTTCTCTCTCCCCCTTCCCCTGTTCTCTCTCCCCCTTCCCCTGTTCTCTCTCCCCCCTTCCCCCTGTTCTCTCTCTCCCCCTTCCCCTGTTCTCTCTCCCCCCTTCCCCTGTTCTCTCTCCCCCTTCCCCTGTTCTCTCTCCCCCTTCCCCTGTTCTCTCTCCCCCTTCCCCTGTTCTCTCTCCCCCCCTTCCCCTGTTCTCTCTCCCTTCCCCTGTTCTCTCTCCCCCTTCCCCTGTTCTCTCTCCCCCTTCCCCTGTTCTCTCTCCCCCTTCCCTGTTCTCTCTCCCCCCTTCCCCTGTTCTCTCTCCCCCTTCCCCTGTTCTCTCTCCCCCCCTTCCCCTGTTCTCTCTCTCCCCTTCCCCTGTTCTCTTCTCCCCCTTCCCCTGTTCTCTCTCTCCCCTTCCCCTGTTCTCTCTCCCCCCTTCCCCTGTTCTCTCTCCCACTTCCCCCTGTTCTCTCTCCCCCCTTCCCCTGTTCTCTCTCTCCCCTTCCCCTGTTCTCTCTCCCCCCTTCCCCTGTTCTCTTCTCCCCCCTTCCCCTGTTCTCTCTCCCCCTTCCCCTGTTCTCTCTCCCCTTCCCTGTTCTCTCTCCCTTCCCCTGTTCTCTCTCCCCCTTCCCCTGTTATCTCTCTCCCCCTTCCCCCTGTTCTCTCTCCCCCTTCCCCTGTTCTCTCTCCCCCTCCCCCTGTTCTCTCTCCCTTCCCCTGTTCTCTCTCCCCTTCCCCTGTTCTCTCTCTCCCCTTCCCCTGTTCTCTCTCTCCCCTTCCCCTGTTCTCTCTCCCCCTTCCCCTGTTCTCTTCTCCCCCCTTCCCCTGTTCTCTCTCCCCCCTTCCCCTGTTCTCTCTCCCTTCCCCTGTTCTCTCTCCCCTTCCCCTGTTCTCTCTCCCCCCTTCCCCTGTTCTCTCTCTCCCCTTCCCCTGTTCTCTCTCCCCCCTTCCCTGTCTCTCCTCCCTCTCCCCTGTTCTCTCTCCCCTCCTCCCCCCCTTCCCCTGTTCTCTCTCCCCCTTCCCCTGTTCTCTCCCCCCCTTCCCCTGTTCTCTCTCCCCCCTTCCCCTGTTCTCTCTCCCCCCTTCCCCTGTTCTCTCTCCCCCTTCCCCTGTTCTCTCTCCCCCCTTCCCCTGTTCTCTCTCCCCCTTCCCTGTTCTCTCTCCCCCTTCCCCCTGTTCTCTCTCTCCCCCTTCCCCTGTTCTCTCTCCCCTTCCCCTGTTCTCTCTCCCCCTTCCCCTGTTCTCTCTCCCCTTCCCCTGTTCTCTCTCCCCCTTCCCCTGTTCTCTCTCCCCCCTTCCCCTGTTCTCTCCCCCCTTCCCCTGTTCTCCCCCCCCTTCCCCTGTTCTCTCTCCCCCCCTTCCCCTGTTCTCTCTCCCCCCCTTCCCCTGTTCTCTTCCCCCTTCCTCTGTTCTCTCTCCCCCCTTCCCCTGTTCTCTCTCCCCTTCCCCTGTTCTCTCTCCCCCCTTCCCCTGTTCTCTCTCCCTTCCCCTGTTCTCTCTCCTCCCCTTCCCCCTGTTCTCTCTCCCCCCTTCCCCTGTTCTCTCTCCCCCTTCCCCTGTTCTCTCTCCCCCCTTCCCCTGTTCTCTCTCCCCCTTCCCCTGTTCTCTCCCCCCCTTCCCCTGTTCTCTCTCTCCTCTTCCCCTGTTCTCTCTCCCCCTCCCCTGTTCTCTCTCCCTTCCCCTGTTCTCTCCCCCTTCCCCTGTTCTCTCCCCCTTCCCCTGTTCTCTCTCCCCCTTCCCCTGTTCTCTCTCCCCATTCCCCTGTTCTCTCTCCCCCCTTCCCCTGTTCTCTCTCTCCCCTTCCCCTGTTCTCTCTCTCCCCCTTCCCCTGTTCTTCTCTCCCCCCTTCCCCTGTTCTCTCTCCCCCTTCCCCTGTTCTCTCTCCCCCTTCCCCTGTTCTCTCTCCCCTTCCCCTGTTCTCTCTCCCCCCTTCCCCTGTTCTCTCTCCCTTCCCCTGTTCTCTCTCCCTTCCCCTGTTTCTCTCCTCCCCCTTCCCCTGTTATCTCTCTCCCCCTTCCCCTGTTCTCTCTCCCCCCTTCCCCTGTTCTCTCTCCCCCCTTCCCCCTGTTCTCTCTCCCCTTCCCCTGTTCTCTCTCCCCCCTTCCCCTGTTCTCTCTCTCCCCTTCCCCTGTTCTCTCTCCCCCCTTCCCCTGTTCTCTCTCTCCCCTTCCCCTGTTCTCTCTCCCCCCTTCCCCCTGTTCTCTCTCTCCCCCTTCCCCTGTTCTCTCTCCCCCTTCCCCTGTTCTCTCTCCCCCTTCCCCTGTTCTCTCTCCCCCTTCCCCTGTTCTCTCTCCCCCTTCCCCTGTTCTCTCTCCCCCTTCCCCTGTTCTCTCTCCCCTCCCCTTCTTCTCTCCCCCTTCCCCTGTTCTCTCCCCTTCCCTCTTCCCCCTTCCCTGTTCTCTCTCCCCCTTCCCCTGTTCTCTCTCCCCCCTTCCCCCTGTTCTCTCTCCCCCCTTCCCCTGTTCTCTCTCCCCCTTCCCCTGTTCTCTCTCCCCCCTTCCCCTGTTCTCTCTCCCCCTTCCCCTGTTCTCTCTCCCCCCTTCCCCTGTTCTCTCTCCCTCCTTCCCCCCTTCCCCTGTTCTCTCTCCCCCTTCCCCTTCTCTCTCCCCCTTCCCCTGTTTTCTCTCTCCCCCTTCCCCTGTTCTCTCTCCCCCTTCCCCTGTTCTCTCTCCCCCCTTCCCCTGTTCTCTCTCCCCCTTCCCCTGTTCTCTCTCCCCCTTCCCCTGTTCTCTCTCCCCCTTCCCCTGTTCTCTCTCCCCCCTTCCCCTGTTCTCTCTCTCCCCCTTCCCCTGTTCTCTCTCCCCCTTCCCCTGTTCTCTCTCCCCCTTCCCCTGTTCTCTCTCTCCCCTTCCCCTGTTCTCTCTCTTCCTCTCCTCCCCTTCCCCTGTTCTCTCTCCCCTTCCCCTGTTCTCTCCCCCTTCCCCTGTTCTCTCTCCCCCTTCCCCTGTTCTCTCTCTCTCCCCCTTCCCCTGTTCTCTCCTCCCCCTTCCCCTGTTCTCTCCCCCTTCCCCTGTTCTCTCTCCCCCTTCCCCTGTTCTCTCTCCTCCCCTTCCCCTGTTCTCTCTCTCCTTCCCCTGTTCTCTCCTTCCCCCCTTCCCCTGTTCTCTCTCCCCCTTCCCCTGTTCTCTCTCCCCCTTCCCCTGTTCTCTCTCCCCCTTCCCCTGTTCTCTCCCCCCCTTCCCCTGTTCTCTCTCCCCTCCCCTGTTCTCTCTCCCCTTCCCCTGTTCTCTCTCTCCCCCTTCCCCTGTTCTCTCTCCCCCTTCCCCTGTTCTCTCTCCCCCCTTCCCCTGTTCTCTCTCTCCTCTTCCCCTGTTCTCTCTCCCCCTCCCCTGTTCTCTCTCCCTTCCCCTGTTCTCTCCCCCCTTCCCCTGTTCTCTCTCCCCCTTCCCCTGTTCTCTCTCCCCCCTTCCCCTGTCTCTCTCCCCCCTTCCCCTGTTCTCTCTCCCCCCTTCCCCTGTTCTCTCCCCCCCTTCCCCTGTTCTCTCTCCCCTTCCCCTGTTCTCTCTCCCCCCTTCCCACTGTTCTCTCTCCCCCTTCCCCTGTTCTCTCTCCCCCCTTCCCCTGTTCT